>OX632359.1:35992056-36592056 GCA_951751655.1 Ophion costatus | reverse complement strand
ATCACCGGTAGCAAAGCCAAATTCACAATTGATCTGCCACGTCACAGTCTGAGCTTTACGACGAAGCTCCAAGTGACCGAGGCTAATTTGCCGTCCGAAGCGAGCATTGAACTGCCCAAAGTTCACGTATCCGCGGAGTACATACAGGACGGGAATAGCAGCCTGAACGAGAGTAAAATTGCGGGTAAATCTAGCGTTTTTGTCGACTGTTCGATCTGATTTTTTCACATCATACATTATACCACACGTTTTGGGAAGAATCTATGGGTTAAAATCTTTCATCGCTTTGATCGAAATGTGAAAAGGACAAAATTGGTCGTCACAAAGTCTTTGAATGTTGTTTCAGACGGCGTAGTACTACGACAGGGAAGTTATCTCAGCGCGACAGCGGACATCGGTGTCTTCGAACATTCCTTAACCACAGATCTACTCAATCATTTGGTGTTCGTTCAGAAAGTTTTCATGAAAGAGGTCAACGAGGTCGTGCAGAAGGTTTACGGTGGTGAGAAACCCGTGCCTTTGTGGCTTGAGGACGAGGAGCCTGCCAGTTCCAGCCTCAAGAGAATTCTGTTTTCATTAATTATACGCATCAAGGTGAACTATCTCTTCTGTTTCTTATGAAAAAATATTTTTCAAAAACAAGCTTTTATTTAACGTACTAAACGTTCAACTTTTTAAATGTTTGATAAATTTGATCAATTCAGTTTCATTAACCGTATTTGATTCGGCACAAGAGTGATTAGAGAAATTATTATCACACGTTTATACTCAGTTTCGGGATTTGTCATTTAAGAAATCTAAGTTTGTTTTGCAGGAAATTAAATACAGTTGATACGTTAACGGATTTATGTAAATTAACAATTAGATGTGTCAATTTTGAGCGCCCGAAGCTTTTATTTATAGTCACATATAGGTGACTTGGCAAAAAAATTATTTTCCACTTTTTGGTACATTGAATAAAAGCTTGTTCTTTTTAATATTTTTTTTACATATAAATCATTTTCTACTTTTTAGACTTTCATTTATTTGACTAGTTAGTTGTTATTAGTAGTTTGCTAGTTTACGAGTTTGCACGTTAGGAACGTGGAATGCTTGTAAAAAATAACAAAGACTGTAATTGGGATTGAACTTACGACTAATCGCCGCATATAAATTTTTCCCATACAAACACAGTCGGCTACGACTTTGCTTAAATGTATTAGTCATATTTTGTATGGATCATTAAATATCGCTAATTTTACATTAAAAGTTAATAATTTTATGTATATATATATATATATATATATATATATATATACACATAATATACATAATATACATATATACATAATATACATATATATATATATATATATATATATATATATATATATATATATATATATATATATATATATATATATATATATATATATATATATATATATATATATATCAAGTTGAATCGTGCATTGTCGGTTTTTAGATGCATGTTTTCAAAATTTCAGAGCTCTAAGTAGTCGGGAAGGGAGTGAAATGTCGATTTTCCGTTTTGCATCTCACAGAAAGACAAGGTTAATAAAAGCTTGTGAAAAGTAGTATTCTATTTCTTAGGAACAGCGAAAGGTAGAACGTTACAGATTTTCTATAATTTTCTATAATTTTGCTTGAAGCTAATTCTAATATAACTTTTTTCGAATAAAATAATATACCAAAAATTACGTTGTATCTGTAAATTGTTGGTATCGTTAGTGCTAAACAATTACTATTTGTACGCAAAACTGTGCCGGTAGTTAAGGAGGTTGGAGCGGCCCAGTTAAGTCGAACAACGGTTTATGAATATTTTTTTTCAATGAATCTCAAAATAATGCATACGAGGCGTAGATTTATTCTGTAGATGCTAACTTTTCTTAAAATATATAATTAGAGGGAAAATTATGCATTTTTATATTTTTATTGCGTAAATAAGAAAAACTTTGGTCTTACTACCAACTTGATAAAGTATAGCATTGTCGATGATTAATATGTGTTATACAACTCAGAATGAATTTTGAGTCATTTATAATTATACCTATTTATATTTATGTCACGAGATTATTATGACCATTAATTAATATCAAGTGTATACGATGGGCAAGATGGGTTTTTTTCTGTAAATGTTTACAAAGGTTAAGTTTGCGTTAACCCATTGGTAGAAATCGTTTATCTTGGTGCTAATAGCAAACAAAAATTACATCTATTAAACTATTTTTGATCTCTGATTTTGTGGTGCAAATATTTTTTAAAAATCGCAACGTCTCAGTATAATCTAGACATTAATATATATTTGTTTCAATTTTATTCTCGGAGTGTCGCTCCAAGCTCCTTAAAATCACCGTAGAGAAAATTCCAGTGAAAACTTATCGACAAAATTTGTCACGTTTCGTTTTCCAGAGAATTCAGTTGACCGCAACAACGCCGACTAATTCGGCGGTACGTTTGGAAACCGGAGCTGTGGAATTTCAGCTGTCGAATCGGGTGCAAAACGTGTCAGGGGCGACACAGCCAAACCCGTACATGAAATTATTCGGGAAAGCTCAAGTCGACATAAATCTGTCGCTCGGACAATTGCTGAAAAATATTATGTTCGAAGAGGCCGAGCCGGAGTTTCAACAGTTCGCATTTTTCAACACGCGAATCGGTCTGCGCAATGCTTTTCAGGAAGAAATGGTGCAGGGAGACGACAAGGAGGTGGTCCTCATTACGCTCAAACGTCCCTTGATATACATACAACCGATGGCCGTGGATAAGGCCATTCTCGTTTGGTTGAATTACAAAAATGCTTACGAATACTGGAACGAGAAGCGGGCGAATTTGAACAAAGAAGTTTTGACCGCGACGCAACAAGTCTTCGAGAAAGTCCCCTTCGGGCAATTGACGAGTCAACTGAGCGCTCCCCACTTGGGCACGTTGTTCCTTCAACTCACCATCGACGACATCGGCATATGCGTACCCCTCAATCCGTTACCGCCAACCAGTTGGGGCCTCAGTCGTGGATTGTACGACGGTGAATCGCGCGGTGCGGTTGTTATCACACTGGAGAATACCAGTATCTCAGCGTGCAGCAGTGGAAGTCTCGTCAGCAAAGGAAGGTCGGTTGTTCGTTCAATGGAAAATTCGGAGCAAATGTAACCTTTACATTGCCTACCCATCATTTTACCACCAAAAGACCCCCGTGACAAAGTGGGTTCGGAAAAATGACGACGGATCAACGAATACTTTGCATGTTCGATGTATATTTAAATAATTATTGAAAATTCAAACCACGTTAATGGGTTAGGTTACTGTGACGAATCTCATTTAAAAATCTTTATAGTTAATTGGCTTAAGAGATGCTTTAAACCATCTAGAACAAGGAGAAAAAAGTTTCGACGTCGACTGTTTTCTCGGAACACAATTTTTCAAAACGGCACGCAACATAGCCCTAACAATTTTCGTTTTATTCACTCCAAATTTCGCGCACATTTTTAAAATAACATTCCGAAGAGCAGTACGTACGGGATTTTCCATGAGTTCGTTATAATATTAGTTGTTAACAAATTATTGTCCTTTTTTCTTGAGTTTTCACTTTAATTGCTTGCCAATTACACAAAAATTCATATTTTCAAACTCTCCTAAGTATTTCTCTAGCTATACTCATGTATATTAATATCATTTTTTTAAATTTTCTTCTAAATTCAAATTTGCGTCAGTCATACTGCGTGCCGCAGAGCAACTCAAATTCAACATGCCTCGCGAGAATGGCTCCAGCGCCGCCATTTTGTATAATTTTTTGATATACATTTTTTTTGTTCACTTGAAGATATGACTAATAACATCCTTGAATATTGTTATCCTCTTGTCCTTCCACGCAAAAAAAACCGCGAAAAATCGCTTAATTTTAGACGTTTACAGTGATGTTACTCCTTAAAATAGATAATATTGGCTAAGATTTCACCAAGCTTTTGTGTTATCGTCGTTTAATCGTCAAAAGAAAGTCTACATTTTTTCGTTCTCTTGAGGCATTATCACTCCATTATTATTAATAACTAATGAAAAAAATGTCGAGACTAAGCTACTATTGTACTAAATAAGTGTGCCAAATTTCAAGTCAATCCGTCCATTGGATGTCGAGGAATCGTGTACACCGCTTTGGAAAGCATATCTTCGAGAAAAACGCGTTCAAACTTTTACTAGCAGTTCCATTGTTGTAATCATAAGTTTACCTTCAAACTACGATTCCTCCACCGTATGTTGGAACTTCCTCTTCAACTTGAGTTGCCTCAAGCGACTGTCGATTTTTTTCACAGTAGCGAAGTAATATCCACTCTCCCTCCAACGATGCACTCATTGCTAACTATCCGTGAGAAAATATTCGTTACAATTAGCTCGGCGTAATAATTAATGGATTCAATTATTCACTAGAAACCTGTACTCGTTCATCTTTGGATACAGATTCGTCGGGCTGTGTTTGAGATTCGCCGAAGATTTCGAGACGTCATTGGACGACTGGAAGCCGGATATGTCGGACAGCAGTATAATGAATTTGTGCGTCGTTTCCGAAGGGACCTATGAAGTTTGCAGTCGAACAGTCGCCCAGAAACAAGACAAATCAGGTCATCATCCACTCGTCAATTAGCGCAAAGCAATTCGCAAATTAGAGAATCAAAAACGATCCTTTATAAAAAACGTATATTTGCAGATAACGCAAAGTGGTTGTTGAACGTCCAGTGGCAGATGGAGGGCGTCGATATTCACCTCGACGTAAGCGTGGGACAGCAGTTGTCCGCTCTTGGGCACACTTTGACGATGCTAACCGGATCCGAGGAAGACGACGCAAACGCCTCCGCCGATTACGACAGCGACGACGCCGATCAGCCTAACAACGGCACTAGTCAGGTTAAGAAAAAAGTATGGTGTTCTTTACATTTTTTTCCTTCCTCTTGAGTCTACGTGTGATAATTATCTGCCGTGCTGGTAAAGTATTCTTGAATCAAGCTGCAATGTTAAATATCCAGTTTTTCTTCACACATTAACGCATGAATTGTTTCAACTAATACGTTTGTTACTCTACTGCACTGTTATCAGTATCTACGAATGGTGAATATTTTTATTGTCCATTTGCCATAACGGAATCTTGTATTTTAACAACAGGAGAGCATTTTGATAAAAAAATCGAAAAATTGGACCGACAGCCTGCCCGCATTCGTTTTCGATCCGTCATTGGACGCGAAGAAACGCTCGAAGCTAATAGAGAAAGAGATGAACGAACAAGCGAAGATAATAAACGACTTGAGGTCTTTGGGCGCTTCGCACGGCACTATCGAGCAAGAAATGAAGAGACTGCACGAACTCGAGGCAATGGTTTTCAAAGATTTCCGGAGGTACGAATTTCTCGGCACGCAAAAGACCTCGTTCGCCTACCGGCAAAGCTACGATGCATTAAATGTTTATTCGAATACCGCAGGGACATGATACAAAAACTGCGAAGACAGTCCGTTAAAGCGTCCGGTATCAAGGGGAAACTTGGATTGGGCAGCAAAACGAATGCTTATCGTTCTCGATCGTTCATCGTTCCATCACCGACGCCCGAACATCAGCTGGAAAGTCCAGAGGACATGAACGCCGAAATAAACTCAGCAAACTCGGCGAGCTACGAGAGCAGTCCCAGAAGCGGTCCAAGCCGGTAAAAAATCAATTTCTTTTTTAATTCTTGACAGTAAAAAAAATTATTGCGTAACCGCGGAAGTATGATGTATGTATTGATGTATGTAAAGAAAAAAATATTTTAAAAAACAAGCTTTTATCTAATGTGCTAAAAAGTAGAAAAGAATTTTGTTACCGAGTTACCTATATGTGACTATAAATAAAAGCTCAAGGCGCTCAACTTTTTAAATGTTTAATAAATTTGATCAATTCAGTTTCATTGACCATATCTAATTTGGCACAATAGTAATTACAAAATTATCACACGTTTATACTCAGTTTCAGGTTTTTTTATTTAAGAAATCTAAGGTCGTTTTACAGTAAGTTAAATACAGTTGATATGTTAACGGATTTATGTAAATTAACGATTATATGTCTAAATTTTGAGCGCCCCAAGCTTTTATTTAGTCACATATAGGTGACTTGGCAGAAAAATGATTTTCTACTTTTTAGAACACTAAATAGAAGCTTGTTTTTTTTCAAATATTTTTTTTACATATAAATTATTTTCTACTCATTAGTCTTTAATTGATTTGACTAGTTAGTTGCTACTAGTAGTTTACTAGTTTACGAGTTTGTACGTTAGGAACGTGGAATGCGTGTAAGAAATAACAAAGACTGTAATTGGGATTGAACTTACGGCTAATTACTGCATATAAACTTTTCCCATACAAACGCAGTTACGACGAGTTTGTTTAAATGTATTAGGGCTATTTTATATGGATCATTAGATATCGCTAAATTTACGTGAAAAGTTAATAATTTTATGTATATGTATGTATTTTTTTTAATTGCGATCGTGCATTGTTAGCTTTTAAATGCATGTTTGCAAAATTTCAGAGCTCTAAGTAGTCGGGAAGTGGATCAAATGTCGATTTTCCGTTTCGCATCTCACAGAAAGTCAAGTTGAATAAAAGCTTGTAAAAAAGATGCATCGATTCTATCAACGAATACAAAACCCGCCAAGACATGAAAAGAATTAAAAGAAAGCTCGAGGACAATTGGTTTTTTTTCTTCAAATTTCCTCCCTCCGAGAAAAACGAAATTAACTTGGATGGGTGAAATTAAGAAATTACGTCACGAACATCGCGAGACATGTACGTTCCCCATTATTGATTAATCGCAGTTCGGCGTCGTTGCGAGTACGGGGACTCGGAGGACCGAGAGTGACTTTCAGCGATACTCACACAATGTGCCGGCAATCGTCCTTGCCGAGTGCCGGGTCGGAGCTGAGTTTGCCGGAGGGTGAATTGGAGTGGCCGGAAGCAATTGAAATCGAGGGCGAGCAAGTTGAGTTGAGAAAGAAACATCGAGACACCAGTTGCGCGTCGAGCTACGACAGCATGGAAGGAAGGTAATTGTTATATGAATCGGCAAGCATAAATGCATCGGGACAATCTTGTACGACATTTTCGAGAATGAGGTGTATCCCTTAAGACAATCATGTACACCGTTTTGAAAAACGTAGTTTCGAGTTTTGGAGAAAAGTCTAGCAGTTCTATCGTTGTAATCATAAGTTTACCTTCAATCTTCGATTCCTGCACCATACATCGGACCTTCCTCTTCAACTTAAATCGCCTCAAGCGTTGAACGATTTTTTAACATTTTCACAGTAGTCTAACCCTTTAAGAATCATCCACCGCATGCATACGAAGCGCCAATGAGCCAATGACGTGAGAACTGTTCACTATCTAGTTTGCCGAAAATGCGACAGAATTACGCGATTACACAAGACAAATCAATTCGTTGGACTGTCAAAGAAATGGCTGGACGGAATTTTCATGGACTTTTTTTTTCTTATAACGCAACAAAGTACATTTTTAAAAAATAAGACGGAAAAATGCTGCGATGCTTTTATTCAGCTCACAAAATCAATTCTACCTAAAGGTTTATAAAAAATAACGATTGAAAGAAAAAACCTTTTCCGCAATGGCAATCAGCGCACCGCTTCTCGACTCTTACGGTCGGGAGCAAACATCCGCGACGTCCTCGCCTCACATGGCCTTCCAAAAGCCTCAGGAGCCGAACATCGACTTCGAGCTCGACGTCAAGGTTCTCATAAACAGCGGCAAGTGCGTTTTACACACGAAGGATCCGGGTCGGGAGGATGAGCTGAAAATGTACACGCACATACCTTTCTAGAGAGACTATTATTTGTTGTATTCACGCCATTCGGTCAACTGAACGACTTTCGATTTATCACCAGAATGAGTCGAATGAAGAAGGAACGTTCGTGCTCGGGTGGGACCTTCGAGTTTCAGCCGAGTAGCCCGAGCAGCAGCAGAAAATACCTGAGCAGCAAAGAAAAATCGTCGAGCACGAGCGCATCGCGTCTGCGATATCTTCAACACTCGAACGTGCCGCTTGTCGATCTCACGATCTTTCACATACCGGGACTCGACGTGAAGGTACAGTGTAAAGAAAAGCCGATAGCACTATTTAATAATTTTCGAAAATTCTAGCACAGAGAAATAAGATTCTAATATACATGATTAAAAAAAATAAATTTTCACCAAATTTACTTAATTTCAAATTTTACTTTCGATTTTGTACACTCAGGTACACTACGAGTCAAAAACGTTACCGGAAGAATCGATTTCGCCGCGTATATCGACCGACAACAATCTTCTAAACCCAATGTCGATGAATCTTCGAAAACCGAGCACGAAGAAGGCGAGCTTATTCGCTTGGATGACGCTCCAAAGCATACCGGAGGAAACTATCATAAGTCCACATATATTGGAATTTTTCGAACAAACTCTCGAGCCGATACCGAGTAAAACGAATTTTCACGGTGGCGGACAAACGAGTACGGTCTTTCCCATGGAAAGTACAGAAACGTCGTCGTGGGCCGCCACGGCTGCAAGTGGAAACTACGTTTACGCAAGCTTCCCCGTCGACGTTATCGTTTACTTCCACATGCAACCGTCCACGTTCAGGTGAGTTCAGCCACTTGAGTCTGAAAAAGAATGACCAAACTTTCGTATTGAAACAGTAATTTCCGCCATTTCGAGCTATTTTTTTCGAGAAATGTCACTTTCCGACTTTGGAAAGCTCTGGGTCTGAGCTACGACGTTTCCCGAAAAAAAATCGGATTTTGGCCTTTTTTTTCGAGCCGCTAAGTAGATGTAGCCACTTAACACCCATGTTTTCTCTCACCAAAGATTCTCGTGCCTGCCGGTATCGCGAGTCGAGTGCATGCTCCAACTGCCGTCGCTCGACATTGTTTTCTCGTCGAAGCGGGCGGAGGAAGAACTCACGGAATTTCGAGAGTTGAAAGCAACGTCGGCGCAATCGACGGGTAAAGAGAGCGGTTCGGCGATCGGCGGTCTCTCCGTGACCGGTTGCCTGGCCGATTTTTCCGTCTACATATTTCATCCATACGGCGGCGGAAAGAAATCTGGCCTGAAGGAAGCTCAGTGGTCACCGTTGTCGGACAGCGAGCGAAAAGATTCGCTCAGCATAAACGTCGAATTCGTCAAGTTTCATCTCTCGCGCAGTCGTAAATTGAATTTTCAGAGTGAACAGTTGAAAAAGGGCGCAGACATGAGCCGTGCCGTCATCAGATTTTCCAGTAAGTCGACAACTTTATTTTCCAACGTTGACACGAATTTATTTGCATCATTTCATCGGTCCTTTCCATCAACGCTTCGTTCACAGCAATAATTGACATTGGGTCAGCCTCGTTTAAGTACGATATGCGACGTTTGACGGAGATTTTGGCATTTCCGAAAGCGTGGTATCGTCGTAGCATAGTGAGACGTTTGTTTCTCGGTGATTTGAGCTCGGGCCTCGCCTATTCCGAAGGCGATAGTACACCGCCCCTCAATCAAGAAGAGGCGGTGATGGGCAGCTCGCTGTTGAGGCACTACGAGCGACACGGCACTGAGGTGCTGTCGAAAAGTGCGCCGGAAAGAAGCCCCACCTTGAACAGAGACAAACTGAGGCTGAGCTTGGAAAGCGATATGCCTAGGCAAACTCGATTAAAAGGTTTTCCCTTGCTTTTTAATCGCGTTCATCTATTGAGCGGCTCCATCTACCGAGAAGCACAAAAAAAATAGCCAAATCCCGAAGAAAATTCTAGGAAACAGCTGGTGAAAAAGAAACGCATTTTTTTCACGCAAAGGTACATAAATTGCGAGGGTTAGAAAAAAACACCAAAAAATACAGAAAAACAATAAACACATGGCCGCCAGCCGATGATACAATTTTTTTCGCGACTTTTTGTGGTGGACACTTCAACATGAACGGTCCGTCTAAAATCTAAAAATTAGAGGGGGTATATAAGTTAAGAATAAATACGATTCGTTGAAAATCGTCGATTTTTTCAATAATTTTTTTTAACAAAGTGGTGAGGAATTTTAACTTGAGCATACAAAATCTATGAAAAAAGTCATTTTTAGATAACTATAAAAAAATGAAGATCGATTTTCATAAAGTGAGATCTGACAATTTGGAAACAATCCATCGAGTGGTTTTCGAGATATGGCCACCGACTTTGAAAACAGTATCATCTGCCGACGGCCATGTTTTTGTTGTTCTGTATTTTTTGGTGATTTTTTTTTAGTTCCAAATATATATACCTTTGTGTTAAGAAAAGACTTTTCTATTTCACCAACCGTTTTTCAGAAAGAAAATCGGAATTTGACCATTTTTCCGGGCGTCTAGGTAGATGTAGACCCTTAAGGGGTTAGGCTACTGTGAGTACCCGAAGATCAGGGTTGTTAAAAAAAATTAATTTCGACAAAAATGAACAAGATTGAAAAATCGTTTGGACATTTATTCGTATGTCGTTAACGAACTTTTGTACTAAATTAAATATACAATGAATAGTTAAAGACGTTATGAATAATCTCATGAAGGACCTTTGAACGGGCTCAACGGGGTACTCGATTTTGCCCACCCGGTTGATCTAAACAAAAACAACAGTTATTTTTTCTCTTGAAGTAAACGATATTGGCTAAGACCAAGTCAAGTGTTTGTAATGTTTACAGTAGCCCAACCCCTCAATGAAAGAAACAAAAAACATCGATTAATTGTACGTTTATAATTCCGTTTGTCTAATTCAGACATAGGGCGCGGCTGGAGTTTTACGTCGGAGAAACAAACGTCTTCGGAGGTGAAAGTGCGAGAATCCACGGCTTGGGAAACGCTCGTTCTCTTCGCGGTTAATTTTACGCGTCTGAACGTCCACATGAACATGGGTAACGTAATGGGAAACGTTGTATGGATGACGAAAGACTTTCGTTCCGACGGTAGGCTCTCGATCGGTAGTACGGGGCACAAAAATTTGTACATCGGGATTGGCCTCGGGGGCTCGAGCCTCGACGCGAAGAGTGGAATCGTCGGTGGTACTATCGAGCTCAGTAAAATCGACACGTACAGTATGTATTTCATATAGTCACCCAGAATTTGTATTTGATTTTTTCTTCGCATCAAATGAGGATTATTTTGATCGACCGAAAAAAAAACATCTTCAGTACATATCCGCGAGGAACCTGGCACCGAACCCGATCATACTCTCGGCCTGAAACTTTTTGCTCTCGAGTTACGTTTGGATTACATGGGCACGAGCGTTCTCATGTCGAGAGTCTCGTCCCTCGACGTGACGTTGCGCGACGAGTGGAAGATCAATCGTAACAACAGCGGCGACGCCTTCATGCCGACGAGACGACCGGCCATAATATTCATGCACGGCGATCTCAGCTGGGACCAATTACAAATCATGATAAGCAAATCTACGACCGCCGATTTGCTGAAAATGTTCTACAAACTCGACGAATTCTTCAGTCAGCAATTCAAAAGCAGCAAGAGGGTGTTCAGCTCTTTACAACCGAGGCATCAACGCGCCACCAATAGCAGCTTCAAGAAGAAGCATCAGAAGAAGAGATCGACTATGGAGGGTAAAGTTGCTGCTTCTGCCTTAGTTGCATTTGGAATGAGAAAAATAAGCAAAGCAAAGAAATGAGGAGCTGGCGAATAGAATCAGATTTGTCCACGTTACGTCAAATTTCTTTAATTATCTTGTTCTATATGTGCCCAAAAACTGCCTTTTCGCTTGAAAAGGCAGTTTTTAACAAATTTTGAGGTGCACGGGCCGGAGTTAGAAAAATTTGACGTAGTGTGGACAAGTCCGCTTTTGTTCGCCAGCTTTTCAAATCTTATGAGCAATGTCAGGTTGGGAATTCGTAGGGAAGACCAAAATTGTCACGACCTCGCTTGAAGTTGCTACTTCCAGCGAGTTAGGCTGCAGAGCGATGTTCGGCTATTCTACTTTTTTTGTTGCAGCACCGTGGACTCTCAATCAAACGGCCATATCGGACGCACGTCACCACCGACACTGGCAGCGGGTTCTGGCTCAAGTCGCCGGTTTACAATTGGGCAGTCTTAAATTTGCCTTACCGACCAATGGCACCGTTCTTGGCGGTACCATGGAATTGCACGGTTGCAACATAAGTCTCGCTTGCTTTCACGGCATCAACTTCAAGAGCAAGAGCTGGGCGCTTTTCTCCCTCAAAGAACCGTGCATTAGCTTCGCGACCGAGGCCCAAGAAATACCAAGCGTAGAGTGTGAGTTGTAGAAATTACAATCGCCTCTGCCAGAAGACTTAGAAAATATTTATCGCTCCTTTTTTGTTGTTTTTTTTCCCGTTGTGATGAAGGATTTTTCATTCGTACGCTTTTCCTGTAAAATAATAATTCCATATTTGACATTGAATGAACTTGAGAATATTTGAAATTCCAGCCCCGAATACTTGCGATGTTCACGTGGTCCAAACGCTGACGATAAGTCTCGGCCAACAACAGGAACAGCATGCCAGGCATCATTCGATGGCGACCGTGTGCCGCCTGAGTCGTAGTCACATCTTTCCACCACAATTCAAAACCCTGCAGGAATGGTTCCATTACGCTTTCGCCAACAGCGAGATCGATGGTAATTTTTCATTCTCATTCTCACGGATTCTCATTGCGCTTGAAAGAATTTTTAAAAAATTAATTATCGTTATCGTGGGTGTTGCTTCGTAATTTTTTTCCAAGTTGATCGATTTCCGAGCGTCGAACGTGACCGAATGGACAGCACGTGCGACGGTGCGGGCGCTAGCCGAGGCAGAAGCACTTCGGCTACGTCGGGAAAACTTCAGGATCACTCTCACACGAGAGAAGTTATCTTTGCGTTACCGTCGTTGCAGTTGCATCTGAAAACGGAACATCTTCAAACGGCCCGAACACCCGACGTGATAGGTACGTCGAGTCAATCGTACATTCGTATTGATCAAGCCGTTTGCTGATACTGGTAATGTAACTCGATGTACGCGAATAAAGGCGTTAGGCTATTGTGACGACGCGAAAGGGTTATTTGAAAAAATGAATTTAAAAATGAGTAAGTTGATTGAAAAATCGTTTGGATATTTGTTTGTATGTACATTAAGAAAGTTGTTTACCACATTTCATTAAAAAATATTAATAATCAAAGAAGTTATGAACAATCTCGTGGAGAAGAAAGTGACGGGCTGAATGGTGTACTTGATTTTGGCCAGTAGGTTGATTTGAAACGAAGAAAAACGAGGTTTTTCTTAACGTAGATAATACCAGCTAACACTTGGCCGATCTTCTTTTGTTAGCGTGATTCAATCATTTAAAAAAATTGTTTTTTGTTCGTTTCTTTTCAAGAAAAAATTACTGTTTTTAAATTGTTAATAACCAATAAAAAAAAATGTTGAGTAGAAAATCTTCGGTCAAGATTAAACCACTATTACACTGAATAAGGGTACCAAATTCTAAGTCTGTTCGTTCATTAAATGTCGAGGCATCGTGTACACCGTTTTGGAAAAACATAGTTCCGAGAAATACGCGTTTAACCCTTCGTTGTCACACTGGGTCAATTTGACCCAGTGTGACAAGCCTATCAGTCCGATGACCATGAAAAAATTCATGAACATACTTTAAATATTGCATACGTGCCAAAAATAATTACGCAAAAAATCAGATGGAAACATGTAAAAACACCGTAAAGAAAAAAAGACTAAAAAAAAACTCAGCGACGATGGGTCGTTGAGACCCTCGGTGACAACGAAGGGTTAAAGTATTACTAGCAGTTCTATTGTTGTAATCATAAGTTTACCTTCAATCCGCTATTCATGCACCATATGTTGAACCTCTTGCTTCAATTTGACTTGTTTCAAGCGACGTGTGTTCGTCATTTTCACAGCAGCCTAATCCCTCAATGACATTTTCAATTGGAGCTCGTTCAGCGAATTATCTAAATATCGCACGAATTGATATTCGTCATTTTTTTACGTTAATATCATAATATCGCAAACTTATATCGTCGCTGAATTAATATCCAAGTAAAATACCGAGTGGATCCAGGCGAAAGAAACTCTATGTTATAGAATGTCAAAGAATAATATTGGCTGATAATATTCTATAACGATTCATTTTCGAAAATTGAACAATTACTGTTTTTAGTAGCTGTCCGTGAGTAGGTAATTCGATCGAATGCCCCTCGTCTTGAGTTTAATAAATTTAACAACTTATCGATCAAGTTAACTATTAATGAAAATGATAATATATGAATTATCGTTTCAAAAACAGCAATTTCAATGTTGCATCTCGTGTATTGTGATTTACTGTTGATCTAAATGCTCGATGTGTTTATAGTTATGTCAGCAACTTTTGGAACGTGTGTGTCCTCGAATCAATAAGAAAATAATTTTCAGAGCGATACAAAACAAATCGAATATCCCACTGATTGAATTATCATTTCCACAAAGTTAATTGTTAGTGATTCGTTCCAACGGATTTAAAGGAGTGTCGCTCAACCGAGAATAAAAAATGGAGATTCTTTCAGTTTCGACAAGATTTATTTCGATTGAAGATTTTTTTACGTTCATTGTCCGAATGGTCGCCTATTTTACGCTTGAATCTACGAGAGAACAATTATTGTGGCACTTTGACTTCGTGTAAATTTCTCATAACGGTATTCCATGTTTTTTCGTATAGTACTCTTCAATTCTCTTCTCTGTCCCATTTTTTTAGGCCTGCCTAAACATATTTTATATAGTAAGTACAAAAGCGACGGTGTATCTTTTCGCCTTTTTTACAATATGATTGCGAATTCTCTTTTTCCATTCTCCGTAGTTTAAGATACTTCGTTTTGACTGCAAAACTTTGGCGCTGCAACAAACGAAAGCAGAGAACAATTTCGTTGCTCGGATGCATGTGGAATAGCTCCGTAGAACGGAACGATGATAAAATGCATAATTGTCGTTTTCATTGGTTGTTACTCCCTAGGCGAGAAGCCACTGGTCGAATGCAGCTTCATTACGGAATTCGAGGACCACATATTCGTCACCGTTGACGCCGAGGCATTTTTCTTCTTGCACGATCTCATTACGTCGTACGTCAAGGAGAAAGAAAAAGTGGTGAGCGAAAAACAATCGAAACGTCCGAGCGTTATCCCGTTGAGTGCGAACACAAAAATGCGGATGTCTTTTTTCCTTAGCACGCGTTTCAAAATTTCGGCGCAAGAGCTCACAGTCCGGATCCTCAGGAGAAGAGAGGACCGAACACGTCAACCTCGTCGAGCGGGAATGCGAGTGGTATATCCGAGGACGACAGAAAAAGAAAACAATTTGACCCGGCCGAAATGTTTATCAAGGATTGGCGATCTTACAGGTGCAAGACGTGGCATTTGGAGCCGACCGTGAGGTAAAAAATTTCTCATCTTTATAGATGAGATGCAATCATTTACACTTGCCATTATCACTCATCATTAGATTTGCCATTTCACTAGTGAAAATAAAGTACTACAGCGCTCCGCATGCAGCAGCCGAGTGTTGTATTACAATAATAATTATTGTTATTATTATTGTTATCGCTTAAAGTTCAACTTTCGTTAGATGTATCCGTAACGTGTTGGACTGCCTCTAACGAAGACTTAACTTCAAGGGGTTAGGCTACTGTGACGAACCGAATATCAGGATTGTTCAAAAAAAGAATTAAAGGAATAAGGGAGATGATTGAAAAATCGTTGGGACACTTATTTGCATGTACATTAACAAAGCTGTGTACTGAATTATATAAAAATTTGAATAATTCAAGAAGTTGAACGTGAGGTGCTCAACGGTGTAGAGTAGAGCGTCGATCATCCGAATCAATTGGGACCAGGCACCTTTCGGATAACAGAAAATTCGGATAACCGAATGGCAATATTCCGTGGGCGAAAAAAACGTTGATTCTTTCAATATGATAAAATATATATATATAAAATACCATGGACATGTTAATGATACAAGTACATTTTTGGTGAATTGCAAATAACCATTGTATCATTTTATGATATCGAACGAAGTTAAATATGTATTTAGGAATAATAGACTTTCGTACATCTTTGAGTTCTTATCAATTTATTATCGAAAAAGTCGACGGTTTTCTTCGGGTTCACAACGGAAGCTCGTTTCTTTGCTGCCAAATCTCGACTGGTAGCGGAAAGCAAAGTGTACGCGAGTGCAAACCGAGAGAGTGGAGGGGACGAACAACAATGTATACATCGTGCAACAATATATAAGGCATTCGAATAACTGAGCATTCGGATGAACGAAATTATTGTTGAGATAATTGATATTTTGGATGACCCAAACCGCTATGCGGATAGACCAAATCGCCATTCGGATAATTGATGTTCGGATAATCGACGCTCTACTGTACTTGATTTTGGGGACAAAAACGGTTTTTTTAACGTAGATAATATTGGCTAAGACTTGACCGAGCTTTTTTGTTTGGGTTTCAATCATTGAAAAAAAAAGTTTAAACATCTTTCAATTTTTCGAGGAAAAATTACATTATTAATGTTAATAACTGATGAAAAAAATGTATTTGAGTTGAATCAAACGAGGCAACTCAATTTGACTTAAATTTAACGAGTGTTCGTCATTTCGACCGTAGCCTGACCCCTTAACATTCATCGGTGATACGCTCTGCTCACCGCAATCACAAAAAAATAGTTAAAAATTGACTCAATTATTTCAGATTACTATCTTGGGCCGGCCAGAGCATAGAGCCTTACGGAATAGATTATATACTTCAGAAATTAGGATTTTCCCACGCCCGTACGACCATACCAAAGTGGACGCAGCGCGGCTTTATGGATCCATTGGACAAGGTCCTGGCTGTTCTTATGTTAAGAATGGTCTTGGCCGTCCGCGAGGAGCCCCAGGACGAGAAAGAGCACAGGAAGGACAAATGAATATCTTGCAGTGCTTTTTAGAGTCAAATTGAACGCGAAGATACTTTCGTAACTGCGAATGAGAGATGTGACTGCTTATCGATGATGGAAGTTTATTCGTTTTTTTTTTGCGGTGACGCGTTCTATTCGCCAAGCAACGATGCAAATGTGTATAGTCCAAAAAAATATATATAGACATATAAATGTATGCGCGCGCTTGAGTTCGCGCATGCGATTGGTTCAACTTTAGATGGCATTGATTGTATATCGAGGAAAAACGCTGCGGATCATTTTTCAGATAACGAAAGTCCGATTATTCGAGGAGTGATCTTTCGCCGTTCATAAATATCCCCGAAACTTTGATGTATGGAATAAGTACGTGGATCATTTAGAAATTTCATACCGGATACGAGAGTCTTAGGAATTATTTGCAAAGAGAGGAGACGAGAGGTCAACGTGTACGGTGTATAGTTCGTGCGAAAATCGAGGGCGGGAAAGTGCGATCCGTCTTTTCGTCATTTGAAGGGAAATAGTGAGAAAACACACAATTGTCAATGGGAATAGAACGGGGAAAGCTGAATACTGAAACGTCGATTATCATTGTACAGCTTTTTTTCAACGTTCTCAAGCTTCAATTACGCTAATTTTGTACCTAAACGCGCTTCAAGCAGAGTTATCCACACCTCTCGATTATAACTTATCGACGCATAATAATCGTATCACGTAAGTCCGGTATTATGATATACATTTTTGTACGCGGGTACGTAGAATTTCGAAAAATTCGAATCTAGCGTTTCGCTTGTAAATCGTTAATTTGAATGTTACACCATTTCCGTTTTGTCGATTTGTGTCGTATCGTTTCGTAACCTTTTCTTCGTTTTGTCCTTCCGTTGGCTAGTTTTGTTTCCTTTTTTCTCGTCTCGCATTTTACATCGTCCCGTTGTGTCGGACAACGAGGGTTCGTTTTTATTTCGCCTCGGCTCACTCTCACTAGATGAGAAACGCTTACTGCGCTTAGGAATATTTCCCGATGAGGGACATGCATGGAGACTAAAGACAAAAACCGATCGTTTACAAACAGTCCGTCGCTTATCGAACTTAAAGATGTATAAATTGTAATTTTAAATCTTATTTTATAATGGCGCACGAGCGTGCGCGCTGTTTATACCATATGAATGTTTCTTATTTATTTCTGTGATGGGATAATCACTGTGATCGCCGCGATTGCGAGCATGATGAGGGAGAAGGTGAAAAAAAAACGGTCAACGAACGCTCGAATGCAACATATTTTTTCGCCATTCGCGCTAGAGCAGTGAATTCTCACAATATGAGCGGGAAAAAAAACGTAAAATTGTGAAAATTGAAATTGCAATTATCGTCAATTAATTCATTTTCAATTGTTTCTGTGATTCATTCATCACCGTGATTACTGCGATTGCGAGTGTAATAGGAAAATTTGTTAATAAATATTATATTCGAATGAAGTGGTTTTTTTCTTGAGGCCATCTATACGCGATTTCGTCGATTTTCGTAAGTATATTCACAGAAGCCGTGAATAAAAGTGATCCAGAAATTGT
The DNA here is from genome assembly GCA_951751655.1 of Ophion costatus. Classification (NCBI taxonomy): domain Eukaryota; kingdom Metazoa; phylum Arthropoda; class Insecta; order Hymenoptera; family Ichneumonidae; genus Ophion; species Ophion costatus. Next base: position 36,573,549 of record OX632359.1, on the reverse strand, counting down.
TGCCTTTATTCTACCACAATGTTTATGCAATCTCTTGAGGAATCATCACAGTGTAAAGGGTCGAAAAATAGCTCATTTTGCAATTTTTTTTCGATGGTTAAAATACGCTAATCAGTCCGATTGTTTTTATGTCAAATCAAAGCACGCATGAAGAACAGAAAATACATTTTTAAATGTTTATTTTTAATTTTTTTCACCTGTTTTTTTTTGTGGCCGTAAATATTATCTGAAACAAAATTTGTAAAAAGATTATTAATCAGTATGAAAGCCGCTATCTTGCTATGGAGGTTTAAAAGAATAAAAATTGTCAAAATGGCGGCCGTCTGGAAAAAAAAGTATCGACTTTAGCCTAATTCTTCGATGGTTTTTCATTCAAGAGATATGAAGGTTTCAAAAAATTAAAACAGCATCCATAGCAAAATGAAGAATGGAGTGAAGAATGTTGTGTCGAAAATTTGAGACGGATAGCTCGAGAACTCTTCCTTTCTGAGTGTACACCGTTTCGAGAAACGACATTTCGGGAAAAACGCGTTTAAAGTTTTGAGTGCGGAATTTTTGTATAAATTGTCTACTGATCAATTGGCGATGCCATGTCCATGTTTATAACTGTCTATACTATGGTATAATGAAAAAAAAAACCGATTTTGCATTGTACCATTCGGGCTAAAATGATATAAAAAATTGTATTTTTTCGCGTATATGTATAAAGCCTTAATGAGATCTAAAATGTAGTTATATTTAGCATCTAGTGGCATGTAGCATTTAAATGTAGTATAGGAAAAACATATAGCAAAAAAAAGTTAATTTTTTTCTTTTCCTTCTTTTCTTATTTTATTAGAAAATTACCACTGCATTTCCGCCGTTCGAATGTGGCTCAAACGCTTGGTCTTTGTTATTTCAAAATACTCGGCCTTGCCACTGGAGACATAATTTTTTTACGTTACTATATCGGCCATTTTTTCCTCCAAAGAAGCAACAAAAAGTTATGCAAACTAAATTCCGAACTACATTTGAATTTTTCCCGCTCTTTCCATGCAATCTCTCCGTCCCGCGCGGCGCATTTCGCTGCGTGCGCGGCTGCTTCGTAGTTCGATGGAATTCCACTAGGTTCGCGGCGATCGTGGTCGTTCGTGCTGGCACCCCGAGAGGAGACAGTGTGTGATTCGTATTTTCAATTTTTACTGATTGCGCGATCCTGGCCAGGAAGAAATTCGTTAAAGTAAGCTATTTCGATATACCGATAACATCTCGACGCAACGAGCGAACGAATATTCTCGACTTTCGTGTCACAATACGCGACGCTTAGAAATCTCGGGATCGAGCAAAAATTTCTTTCTGCGACATCCGGGGCCAAGGTTATGCATGAATTCTTGTGCTTTTTAACGTTATATATCGATCTCTTACCATATTGTTGACAAACGCATGATTTATTCGTTCACCGAGCATCATTGTTCCCCTGCGGATGTAAGTCGTACTATTTGTGCGTAAAAGGTACGAGTATTTCCTTGGATACTTGTGGAAAAGCCATAGCCTTAAAATAAATATTCACCACTGGCCACAGAGTCTTTTGTACACTTTGAAATCCGTGCGACTATCTGTTGCACAATAATTGCAATGTGATCGCGGCTTTTCAATTCGTTCGCGTCATCCGTCCAGACGCTAATTCCGGCGTCTTATGGTCATATTTGTGTTGTTCGCTACTTACTGCTTCGCACAAGAGTCGTACTTACTTTATTGACAAGCCGAACGAAACATCTACAAGCCACCTCGAAATATGTTTGATGAAAATAAGAAAACATTTTTCTCAGTGTTCAACTTTTGTTTCTTCAACGTACTTGAAACAATCATAGTTTGAGATAATATTGAGATAACATAGCCGGCATTGTGTTATCTAGAGTCTCAGTGTCTCGTCAAGATATGACCCTCAAGAAGTCAGGCTACCGTGACGTCCCAAAAATTGGGTTGATTCGAAAAAATTCATTTTGGGGGTATGAGTAAGGTTATCGAAAAGTCGCTTAAACATTCATTTGTACCTACATTAACAAAGTTGCATACCAAATTTCATTTGGAAATATTTTTTATTAAAGATAATACAAACGAACTCATTTAAGCATAAAGAGCTCAACAGTGTACTCGATTTTGGCAATCTGGTTGATCTGTAACAAAACAAACAAGTTTGTTTCTTGACAAAGATAATTTGGCTGAGACTTGGGCGATCTTTTTTTTCTTATTGTGTTTCAGTTATCAAAATTTTTTTATTTTTTATTTTGAGGAATAATAACATTATTGTTAATAACTAGGGAAAAAAAAAGAAGAAAAATGTCAGTCGAGACTAAACTACTATTATACTGAATAAGTATACCAAATTTCAAGTCAAGCGGTTTATTAGATGTTGAGAGCAATGATGTGCAATCTGTGATTCCTGCCCCAGGCGTTGCACCTTCCTCTTCAATTCGAGTAGCCTTAAGCGACGAACGAGAGTTTTGAAATTTTCACAGTAGCCTAACACCTCAATGTGTTATAATTGTGCGCTAGTAATCAATTCAGAGATTGCTAAAAAGATATCCATTGAGAATTATGGCATTAAACGACTACTAATTTTATCACATACTGTATACCAAACGGAATAGACGCTTTCAGCGTAGATTCTGAACAAAATGATCCAAACTTTTGCTAAATTAATAGCTTATTTTAATCTCAAAGGGATTGTTTGAATTGAGTCAGGAATGCACATTGAGTTAACAATGATAATACTAATCAATACAATCGACTATGGTATCAAAGTTTGCTTCTTTTGAATGCAACGAAAGTATTTTTTTTGTCATTGTCCATTGTTTTTTGGCACATTTAGGCTACAATTATGTTCGAAATATTTTCGGAGATCCTTATTACGGATCCACAACCAAAACCTGCCAAAGAAAAGATCAGATGCTAATCAAAATAAAAAAGGGGAAGAAAAAAGAATTCTCGTTGCATTCCAATAAGGAAAACTTCAACACCGTAATCGAGTACGATAACATCGTTATTCATATAACGACCCGAAACTTGCAGCTCCAATCGTTTATTCTTTTGCCATTGCAGTTAAATTATCAAGAAACAAGGGGAGAAGAAGAAAACTTCGTCTGGTGAAGACAACGCAAACCCGGCCGTGATGGCCACCTGGGACGGATCCGACCAGGCCGGTCCGTCGGACGACCAAAATTTTTACCTCCTAGCGCACGCGTTAAACGCCGCGGCTAATCCCCGAACCTGGGACTACTATTCGACGGCTGGAAACGTCGGATACTCGCACGATTCGATGGGCATGTACGCCCAGAACAATCATTCAAACTCTGGTGGGTCCCAGAGTTTCCCGAGCAGCGTTTATCAAGGGTACACTCCGCCCATTCACGAGAGCGCTCCTCCGATAGCCGAGGGATCTCGCTACTTCAAGAGCCACACCCAGTCGCAGGAACTTCCGATGTACAATAATCGCCACGTCAATTACGCTCAGAACGAGTCGGACATTTCGAGCGCGCAATACTCGAATCGAAAAGAGGACACGAGTTTGGCTCACCACTCGAATCTTCACGCGGGCGCGAGTGAATTCATGCCGATGAATATGCCGAAAAGTTCGTCCTCGTACGACGGCACGGACTTCCAATACAACGATTATCCGAATGAGAATCCTCAATCGTCCTCTTCTCACGCGTTCTTCGGCGATAACAGAAATCGCGCGAACGAACGACGCTACGACAATACGAGGAGCAACAATTCTTATCGGGGCTCGTACAAGCCTCAACGTTCGCGCAATTACGAGCAAACCTACGGTGGCTCGAGAGGCAACGGGGATTCGACCAATCACGATGCTCCATCGATAAATCTACAATCGGAGGACAACACTCATCGCGGCGGCACGAAGAACCCCCGAGCTCGCAACAATCACGGTAGATTTACAAACGAGAGATACTCGAACAATCGTCAGCAGCGTGACAACAACGAAAGATCGAGGCCGGACAGACGAAAAATGCAGGTTGATACATGGCAAAATCCCAGCGAGTCTTATCGAGACGCTAAAGCGAGCAACGAGGATTCTCGCGATAACCATAGCGCTTCGAATAACCGCGGAAAGTGGGCGAGAAACGACAGGAGATATCAGAACGATAGATACCCGACCAATACTCGTCAGCAGAGCGACAAGATGCATCAAGCCTCGAACGAGTACGAGGAACAACAGAACTTCGATTCCGCGATCTCGAGCAATCCCGCGATCGGTACGAGACGCGAAATCTCTCACAATCGGGAGACCGAGAGGACTTACAGAAACGAGAGGGGACGCGGCAGACAAAGAGATGCCTCGGCCAATTATGAACCCTCCGGGCATTCTTATTACGATCACGAAGGAGATAATCTCGAGAGAGACAATAGCGGTAAATACGATAGATCCAGGGAGGATAACAAGAAATCGCGGGTTTCGCGGGACGAGGAAACTCAAAGCTGGAGACAGAAGGACAGAGCACCCACCAGGAGTGCAATGACGAAGAAGTACAACAAGAAAATCGAATTCGGTAAATAATCGATTATGTTTTTCTTTGATGTACATTACGTATGTATTTTATTACGCGAAGCGCGCATCATGAGGATTTTTGCTCTTTGGCACAGATGATGTTGCCAGCCAGAGAGAACGATTGACCGAGCTATTGAATCAAGGTCACTTGGAGTGTCTCATTTGTTGCGACTACATAAGGCAAAATGATCCGGTTTGGTCCTGCACCAATTGCTATCACGTGCTACATCTTAAGTGTCTGAAGAAGTGGGCACACTCGTCGCAGAGCGGTTCGTTTTTTATATACTTTAGTTTCATTCTCCCGAGCATACTTTTCGACTCGTTCAACGCTTTGCCGAGGACGTACCTCTACCCGCTGTGTGTTGATGTTCGAGCGACAAGTCATTGGAAATTATGGAAAGATAGATTTTCACTCGTACAAAATGTTCGATGAGAGCATCCATATCCGGATAATCGTAGGCACTGGTTTTTGCTATTCTATTTTGACGAATATTATTTTGCCATTATGTATCAATAGATCATCTGCAGAGATTCTAAATTATGTGGTTTCCTTCCTTCACTAGCAATGTTTTTTTGCGCGTCAAATGCATCTATCGAAAACGTGAAATTATCATTCCGTGAATATGGCTTATCGCGGCTGCGCACCAAAACCGGTCGGAATATTTTTTTTTTCAACTGCTTTGATCACGAGAAAATAGTATAGTAATTGATAATTATGAAAGGAGACGTCCTAAACCGACCAATCCGCGTATAGCGATTGTACAGCAGGGTAGTAGCATTTTCCATCGGTGGAATGCAACGAAACTGATTTTTCATTTTCTATTTCTTCTATCCGTCTATTTTTTCTCTGCTCATGGCTGTTATACATATGCAAAATAGGGAAAACCGGAAAAACTCGGGAAATTTATTTCCTCAGGGAAAAATCAAGGAATTTTGAGAAAAAAAAATTGGTTTTGGGTTTTTCCAGAATTTTTTTTTTCTGCAAAAGTTACGAAAAAGGAAACACTTAAAAAACACGAAGTATAACAACTAATATCTGTATATTTTTAATATTTATATTATTCTTCATTATACAGGGTGTCCTGTTGTGAATGGATAATCCTGTAACTGTCGATAGGTCAAATCATGTCCTACTACATGCTGCAATTTCAGCTTAGTCCCAAGGTTTTTGAGATTTTGGGCTTTATGTTTTTTTATTTGCTTTTGGCTTTTCGCGTGCCATGTCTACAAATGATATGAATCGACAATAACTCAGCAACTCTTCGAAGTCAGGATTGACAGGATATGCATAGTACATTTTGGTCTGTATGAAAATTCTGCCTAAGATCTTTTTTTATAAAATTTCCTTAACATTCAAGGTTAAAAAGAAGACTTTTCGAGATAAAACTAGTAACCAAGAGTATTTTTTTCTAATCGGATAAAAAAAGTTATGATTTGTAGAAATGGCATGCGAAAAACCAAAAGGAGGTGATTTTTATCTCGGAAACCGTGGGACCTTTACTAAACTGAAATTCCAGCATATCGTACGACATGATCTGAGCTATCAACAGTTGCAGGATTATTCATTCATAACAGGACACCTTGTATACAAAAAAAGTTATGTCAGTGCCAAACATTGAAAATTTAAAAAACTATAAACCAATTCACTCTAAAGCTCTATACATTTGCATTCGAGTTGTCGATAAACAACCACATAATTTTGTAGATAATATTATTGTAGAGAAGTGTTTATATTTATTTTGTATTCATTGACACAGACATAAAAATTTCTGTTTACAATAACGAACAGATTCTGTATTTGCTTTTAATGTATTCTTTCTTCGCGTTGCAATGTTAAAATTATTTTTCGAATTTTAGCTTCTTCAAAAAAATTATTTTAATATTTAACATTTTCATATATCTCATCTTAAAAAAATAATTTTCTTCATTTGACGCCAATCTTCCTGGGATATTTGCAAAACCCGTGTGGAAAGCCTGGTAAAGTCAGGGAATTTCTGAGTCAATAATGCGTAACGACCATGTTTACGTCATCGATCTCTAATAACGATGCTAAACATCGTTTGAATGATTTTCATAGCTGAAGTTAGCAAACTTCGATATCAGGATTTATTTGGGCTTTTTCCGCCTTAATATCAATTGCTATATAATGTTCATGTGAGTAAAAAAAGTCACAAAAGACTTTTTGTAATTAAAAGACCTTATTTGAAACTCTCTGTTGGACAGAAAATGGTTGGCGATGCCCAGCCTGCCAGAACGTGAGCTTGACCGTCCCCGAGGTGTATTATTGCTTCTGCGGCAAAGCCCGAGCTCCGGAATGGAATCGCCGGGACGTGGCTCACTCGTGTGGCGAAATATGCGGCCGTTTGAGAGCCAAAAACAACTGCGTTCACAAGTGCACGTTGCTCTGTCATCCGGGTGCATGTCCCGAGTGCATAGCCATGGTAACGAGACCCTGCGGCTGCGAAAAAACGTCGCAGAGCCTCAAGTGCAGCACCACGACCCTCGTCGTTTGCGAAGCCAATTGCGAGAAGATGCTCAATTGTCGTATCCACAATTGTGAGAAAAAGTGTCATCACGGTGATTGCGGCCCTTGCGACAAGACGTTGCATCAAAGTACGATATCCCCTACTCAATAAGCACAATCCAGTCCCAATTTTCGACCCGCGTCTTTATCGCATTCTAATTCGTTCTAACATTTTTCGTAATCGATCAATTATCAAAGAGTATACAAAATAAATATATATTTCCACGACAGTTTTATTATTTCGAAGATATTCAGCCAGTGGGTTAGACTCGAAAATCATTTTTGCCAACGATTGGTTGAATCCCGACGTAACAGCTTGCTTTCAATGCTTTGTTCATGAATATCGTTTACGCGACACGCGACAAATCTGAAATGCTCGTTGAAGCAAATTGTTCACTTCGTACGGTCATCCTACACTTGTAATTAACGCATATTTCGGTATGTTCAGAATGCTACTGCGGAAAGCACGAGCGTGACGTAACGTGCGACGTCGATGTACCGGCGAACTACACTTGCCAGGAAATTTGCGACAAATTACTCGAGTGCGGTAATCATCGGTGCGGGGAAATTTGCCATCCGGGCAGCTGCGAGGCCTGCACGCTGCAACCGTCAACGGTGACGCATTGTTGTTGCGGACAAACGCCACTGACCGTCGAACGCACGACGTGCCTCGATCCGATACCCACGTGCGATAAATCGTGCTCGAAAACATTGAAATGCGGTCAACCTAGTGAGTACAGACAAATGGCGGAAAACACAAGCTGCGATCGAAGAACAACGATCCGTTACAGAATTAGAGAAAATCGCGGATGATAAAAAAGAACTCCATAAACTGATATGAAAACTTTGGGGGTGATTTTTAATTGACTTTATTGAAAACTTACAATTGGTTCCTTGAAGTATACACAAAAAGGACTACAATCTGTGGAAAAATATTTTTCAATACTAAACCTCTGCACGCAAGTGGTCCGTCCGAAAATGGGGAAAAAATATTCACTTTTGAAATAATTACGCACTAGCATTAAAAAATGAATCTATATCGCAAGATATCTCAATATTTTGCACAAATCTTCGCTTTTCATATTTACATTAAGAAACGCTTTGATATTTTGCTCCAAGTTCAATCCGAATAATTGAAAGACTCTCAGCAAGGTGAACAAGTTTTTTTTTTAATCAACTCGTGTCGTTGCTTCGTAAGGGTGCACTTGAATAATCATCACTGTTTTAAATTATACCTCGTTGTTTCGCGAACAAAAAACTATTTGCCCTTTCGCAAAGTTGTCGATTACTTATCACGCGCCATCCTACGCTAGTCGAGTTTTTTCGAAATTGATAATTATAACGACGCTTCAACCGCTGATCATTCGCCTGTCGATCACTTTGACTGATGATCAAAGGTGTGCCAACAAGTTAGCGAGAAGTATTCCGGATTTTTGCTTTCGGCTCGGAAAGGCTTGGAACAATTCGTACACATTGAATCGCAGTGTTCAGCCAACTTAATTAAATTGGTATAATTGTCATAATTAAATTGACCGTAATTGATCTCCCAACTGGAATATCGCTCGAGAAGTTCGAGCGAGAAGGCGGGCAATCAAAATTGATTTTTGTCTGCTTGCTTGGATAACAGGCGATCCTCATACGTGCAAAGTCGACTGCCATCCAGGCGATTGTCCCGAGTGCGAGCTGACAACGAAGGTTCGTTGTCGTTGCGGCAACATGGATCGCGAGATCGCTTGCAAAGAGCTCCGTACAAAGGCCGATGATGCGCGTTGCGAAAAAAAATGCACGAAGAAGCGTTCTTGCGGCAAGCACAAGTGCAACCAGCTTTGTTGCATCGATATCGAGCACATATGTCCGATGCCATGCTCCAAGACGCTCAATTGCGGCAGACACAGATGCCAATTGTGTTGTCACAAAGGTAAGCCAAGTTTGGATCAACCGAGTCATGTGTTTTTTATTTTTAGGACGTTCAAGCTTCCATTCCAGCTAGATAAGTTTCCATATTACGAACTGAAATTTGTGGATGCCGTGAGTGCATATAATTCGTTTTTTTCAATGACTTTTATTTTAAGGAGTTAGGCTACTGTGCCGACTAGAGAATTAATATTGAAGGAATAAGATGATGGAAAAATTGTTTGGATATTTATTTGTATGTACATTGACAAAGTTGTATACCGAATTAAGAATAATATGAATGATTAAAGAAGTTATAAACAATCACGTGAAGAAGCTTTGAACGTGAAGAGCTCAAGGGTGCACTTGATTTCGGCCACCCGGTTGATCAGAAACAAAAAAAGAGTTTTTTAAAAATAGATAATATTGGCTAAGACTCAACCGACCTTTTTTCAAATCGTTTTCAGTCACGAAAAGAAAAATGAAAAGGAAAAAAACGTTTCTGTAGCAAGATAGAGAATGGCGTGAAGAATGATGTGTCAAAATTTGAGTCGGATAGCTTGAAAAATCTTCCTTTGAGAGTGTAGACCGTTTTGAAAAACGATATTTCGAGAAAACCGCGTCCCGGTCTCACGCAGCTGGTCGAATCCTTTGTTTTGAGCAAGGCCGTAGCGACCGGAATAATTCGAAATTCGCTCCAAAAAATTGAACAGCATATTTATAGCCGTCTATACTATAGGATAGTGAAAAAAAAATCGATTTTTGAAAATTTTACCCCGCGATGATTGCTTAATCGATCGATTCGGCAGAGACTCCCTCAACCGGGATTTTCCTGTATAACCGGGATATATTGGTTCTTTCACAGGCAGATGTCAGCCCTGTCAGGAGATGAGTTTCGACGAGTTGCACTGCGAGTGCGGGGCGTCGGTGATTTATCCTCCGGTGCCTTGCGGCACGCGGCGACCGACTTGCAGTCGTCCCTGCACACGTCAACACTCTTGCGGTCACGAGGTTCTCCACAATTGCCACAGCGACGCGACCTGTCCGCCCTGTACGGTTCTTACGCAGCGATGGTGTTACGGCAAACACGAGCTAAGAAAAGCCGTGCCTTGCCACGTGAACGAAATATCCTGCGGTCTGCCGTGCAACAAGCCGATCTCGTGTGGCAGACACAAGTGCATAACCCTCTGTCATTCCGGTGCTTGCGAAAAGCCCGGCCAAGTCTGCGCTCAACCTTGCACCACTGCCCGTGAGATGTGCGGCCACATTTGCGCTGCACCGTGCCACGACGGCAAGTGCCCGGACACGCCTTGCAAAGAAATGGTCAAGGTATCCGATCTCGTCTTCTTTTATCTCCTCGCAGTCCATAATTTACCGAGAACGACTCTCCCTCTCGGCGGAACGAAAGATCACGAATGGTTGAATGTATACTTGATAATCTTTCTAGGTCACGTGCACCTGTGGCAACAGAACCATGACGCGTGCGTGTGCCGAAAATTCTCGAGAATTTCAGAGAATAGCGAGCGGCATACTGGCGAGCAAAATGGCGGACATGCAACTCGGTCATTCGGTCGACCTTGAGGAAGTTTTCGGCCAGGGCGCCAAGAAACAGAATCAACTGAAGACCCTCGAGTGCAACGACGAGTGCAAGATCATCGCGAGAAATCGTCGATTGGCCCTCGGCCTTCAGATCGCGAACCCCGATGTTAGCGGCAAACTCATGCCGCGATACACCGAAACCATGAAACAATGGGCGAAAAAGGATCCGCACTTTTGTCAAACGATACACGATCGGCTCACCGAGCTCGTACAGCTCGCCAAAACATCCAAGCACAAATCACGAAGTTACTCGTTCGACAGCATGAATCGGGACAAGCGTAACTTCGTGCACGAGAGCTGCGAACATTTCGGTTGTGAGAGTCAAGCTTATGATCAGGAGCCGAAAAGAAATGTCGTCGCTACCGCGGTCAAAGATAAGGTGACATATTTTCGAGGTTATTCTCTTATTGGGAGGCTTCTCGGTCATGGGGAAATATTAAAGAGTTGGGTTTACTGTTATTTCAAAAAAATCATTTTGAAGGAACAAGTAAGATGACTGAAAAATCGTTTGGACATTTATTTCTATGTACATGAACATAGTTTTGTACCATATTTTATTAAACGAATATTGATTGAAGAGGTTATCAACAATCTCGTGATGGACCTTTGAACGTGAAGGGTTAACGGTGTACTTGATTTTGGCCACCAGGTTGATCTGAAACAAAAAAACATTTTTTTTTTGTTTCAGATCTTCTTTAGAAGAGTTAAGATGTTTCAGTTTTGTTCAGATCTTCTTTAGAAGAGTTCAGATGTTTCAAGAAAAGTTCAGATGTATCAGTTTTTCTTTAAAATAGATGATATTGGCCAAGACTGCAGCTAGCTTTCTTGTTATCGTGTTTCAATCGTCGAAAAACCTATTGTTAATTTTTTTTTCGTTTTTTTTTCTCGAGAAAAAATTACATCATTATTGTTAATTGGCAATGGGAAAACATGTTGAGAAGAAAAGCGTCGGTCAAGACTAAACTACTATTACACAGAATAAGTGTTCCAAATTTCAAGTCGATCCGTTCATCAGATGTCGAGAAATCGTGTACACCGTTTCCAAAAACAGTTCCGAGAAAAACACGTCGAAAGTTTTACGTGTTGTGTTAATAAGTTCGTCTAAAATCGGCGATTTCTGCGCCATATATTGGTCCTTCGTCTTCAATTTGAGTTGCCGCAAGCGACGAACGAGTGTTCGTCATGTTCACAGTAGCCTGACTCTTTAATTTCCCATGCCGCCACAATTAGCGACCCGAGTGGTATAAAAGTCAAATAAGAACAACGTAGATCAGTGTAAAATCAAAAAATGGATGGAAATGAAAGTGTAAGCAGTAGTTTCTCGTGTGAACGTTCAGCTTCGTTTCGATGCAAAAAGTCTAATCGCGTCTTTGTTTACTTTGTTGCAGTGTTGGTTACCGAGTTATAGCTTATTAGAGATTGTGCAACGAGAAAACGGCCAGCGCAAAGTGCCACGGCCAATGCTCAATTCGTCAAAACCGACATCGACTTTGAGGTAATTATGCCACTTATCCTGCTGTAAAGTGAGTGACACGACCGAACCGTGCCTTATTCAACGTTAACGTATTTTCGTTTTTTCAAACGCAGATTGTCGAAAGTGCTATCATCAACTGCCAAGGCAAGTCAGAAGCTGCAGTCCGCAGCTTCCACGTCCTCGAAGTCTCCGGAGGCTGAAATAGATTATTTCGATTTTCCAAATGGCAAAGCCGACAAGTGGCCCACCTTTTAACGATTCGACGCTGCCGTGAAGAGCTTGGATGTCGCGCGAATCACCGCATGATGTTACCTCTTTTTTACCCCTTCCGCGGGTATAGAATCCAAGCTGCGTTCAATTACGTTCATCGTTCCACGAGTTTCTAACATCTTTTACATATACACTACCGGCCAAAAGTCTCCGGACACTTCAGATAATTCAAAAACTTTCGATCACTTTGGGTAATTGCAAAATTATATTAGAATTATATAATTAATTATACAGAGCTATATAATATCTTCGTAAAATAATAAATGAGATGAACTATATTATTCTAACATTATTTGGCAATTATCCAGTGATCGAAAGTTTTGCAATTATTTGAAATGTCCGGAATCTTTTGGTCGGTATTGTATATATATATATATATATTAGGGCGTGTACATTTAAAAAATATTCTTCAAGTTCTATTTGCTTCTTTTACGTTTCCCCTTGCTTCTCGCAAAAGCGGCGGCCCGACGAAAACCCTTAAGGGGTAGCTTGATAGACGGAAAGGCAAAAAGCTACAGATCCTTCACACTCGGTTGCCAGCCACAAGGCAAAGCTACACATCCTTCACACTCTGTTGCCAGCGCTCTTTTTTTCAAGAAGCATCGTCAAATTCTAGAAAATCTCAGTCAAGAGTGAAAAATAATATTTTTGGGCTACTTCCTATAGAAAAAATTTCCAATTATAATGAAAAGTGGGAGATCTAAAGAAAATGGAAACTTTCCCGTCAAACTCCATTTTCAGTTTTCCTTGTTTCTATTTTTGTCGTGGATTTCATTTTTCATGACAATTGAAAATTGTTTTCCCTGGGAGGAAGCTAAACATATCTCTTACCCTTTACTTGCCCTGGAAATTGACTGGAATTTTGCGATGTTTCTTGAAAAAACTTCTCGAAAAACCTACTCTTAAAATTAACTGAAATTTTCCGATGCTTGAAAAAGGTGAGCTGTAGACCTCAACCTTAAGCTTGCCTTTCCTTCTACTGGAAGCAAAGTCGAAGTGTGGCTTATTTCTACAACAGGTGGAAGACCAAATAAAATGGAAATTTATTTTCTACACGCTCTAATATGTGTATTTGAGCATGCTATTGGGACGGTGAATATACGAAACGTGGCCTCGAAGCGCAGTTAGCTGAATTATTGGCAGACGAATTGTACGTATCGCAAGAGAGAGCGACCGTGACGAGTAACAAAATTGCCGATTATCCACTCCTGCTGGAAAATATAGATAGAAAACGATTTAAAGAAGCCAGAGAAACGTAAGAAATGAAAGAAACGATTCAGTGGCGGCATTCACCTGATACACCAGGTTTTGTTTTGTTCGTATTTTGAGAACAAAATCTCGGGAAAAAAATCGAATGAATATCGCACTTTGGTGTAGAGAACTTGAATAAGCTGTAATAATTCGACTCGTAGCACGTTTCGCCAAACGGATATTCATTCGATTTTCCTTCGTGCAGTATTTTGCGGACGACCATGACTATTTCGTTTCCGATCGATTCTGTCGTATTTTTTTGGCAGGCTCGCAAAGCATATATATATTTTTTTTTACGAATCGTCATAATGTCTACAACTCTGGTTTCAACGACACGTAAAATCACTTACTTTCCTTACGGATCCGTACCAGATTGCCGCGATTTGCGTGTTTTTTTCTCCGTTCTCATTATCTCGTTAGAATAGGGAGAGCTACGACCGTTGCACGATCGTTTCAGCGACAACCATCGAAAGGTCGCCTTTGTGAGTGAAAATGTGGGAGAATGAAACGGACACATTAATATTTGCATGGGACGTTTTTAACGAGACGTCGTTCGAGCTTCCCATCGCCGTATCGAGCATTGTCAGATTATCGATTTTACGATGCATTCTTTATTCCGTTATACTGATTGGTAATGGCAAAACGTGATGGAATAAAACAGAACAGTTTGCGGAAATATTTCGTTGTTTCACTTCCTTATCGCCCAATTGCCGACAATCGAAGATCCTCGATCCCGTTGCGAATGTAGAAAATATTTACGATTCGCGTGAATCGTCGAACCGCGAATTGTGATCAGAAAAACAGAAGTTTTTAAGAAGGATAATCATATAATGATATAAGATTATTATCTAAATAGTATTTATAATACGTTAATAATAATCCGTGAAGAAATCGAATAGATTCTGCATGCAATATGAAGATTTTTATAATACGATCACGTAGTCGGTAGCTCTTTGGGAGATTGCCTCAACAGGTGCGCTTTACCGGAATGGTGAATAATCCATGGTCTCGATGATCCACTTCGAGACACGTAACCCTAATTTTCGGGTCGTCACAGTAGCCTTAATTGAAATGGTGTTGACAAATTTCTCACTGAAATGGTAGTACATTGAAATAGTAGTAAAACATTTTCATTGTATTTCTATGTTTAGAGATTTATTAAACTTCCTTATATATCTGAGACATAGTTCATAGTTTGATTGACATTTATCTTCATTTTCTTTTTTGTTTTGTTTTGATGTTTCGCTATTTACATCGTCAAAATGATTACAGCTTTGATCATCTTATCACCTACAGTTTGGTTCTCGATAATTTTTGTTTTTTTTTGTTGTAGAATTTAACAGGAATATCAGAATCGACAATCAAAATGTAGTTTGATATTAGTTTATACGCCGTATCCGATGATTTATTTATCAATTTGGTCGATGAGATTATGTAAGTCGCGCGGGTCCCATTCCTTTTTCGATTTCGTTTGTAGGAAAAGAAAATACAATCCACAATCATCGTGAAAAGAATTGCTCAGGCGAACAACGCGCCACGTACTCTTTTTTTTATACCGAATGAATTTCAATCGTCGATTACTTGCACTTGGATTCTCACGATTGAAATTTTTCTCCCCAAGCATTGTTACTACTGAAACTGAATGACAATCGCGTCGAAAAATAAAGCGGCGACCGATCAGTATACTTCATTCTCCAAGAATAGGATCGTTTAAAAAATGTTATCCGCTGCCTGGTGAACTATTATTATTGTACAATCGCATGTCGTATATAAATAATTATATGATATCGTCTTTCCGAAGCAGAATATTTTCTCCTCGACTCCCGGAAAATATCTCTTGATAAATATCTTTGAGTAGTTAACACGAATATTTGGCACATCAAACACGTAACGTTTTTTTCAATTTGCTCTCTTAACCGTATCATTTTCTTCGTCTACCTCGGTGGCTAAAACCTAAATGTATCATCTAAAAAACACCGATTGGGCGACGTCGTTCGTGCTCATGAGACATTGAATCATTTAGCATCGCAACGCGAACACGAGAAACGAGCACCGTCGCTCATCTACGACACATATAGACGCGTATCACATTTAGAATCACAACACTGTCACGAGTTTCATTTTTTTTCTTACTTGAGACCATTTAAAACGTTGATTTTAATTTCTTTTCAAACAGTGAATAGTTTTGTTGAACATTCAAGAATAGGGCACTTGGAATAGGTTTTCTCTTCTTTCATTTTAATCTTTCGATCCGACTAACTGATATACGAAGGACTTCTCAATATTATCGATTTGTGTGAAGCCGGGCACACATCTTCGATGACTCTAATCAGACGACGAGAGCCTTCGCTTTTTTGTCACATTATGTACAGTCTATTTTAAGTTATGACAGAGAAAAACGCGCGGGAGTAAAAAATGAACACAAGAATGGAATACGACGTAAAAAGCCTGAATTATCGAGAAACACGGAAAAAATCGTTTGATCCGTGCAAACCTAACGGTGTTGCGTGGAATATACCGTGATTAAGGGGTTCAGCCACTGTGAGCCTCACGATCACTCGTTTGTAGCTTGAGGCAACTCAAATTGGAGAGGGAGGTCCAACATATCGTGCAGGAAGCGCAGATTGAAGTTAAACTTACAAATCGAGTACACCGTTGAGCCTCTAATATTCAAAGATCCTTCACGAGATTGTTTATGACTTCTTCAATTATTAATATTTTTTATGCTATTCGGTGCACAACGTTGTTAATGTACATACAAATGAATGTGCGAACGATTTTTCAATCATCTTGCTTCTTCAAGAAATGTTTTTTTTTAAAAATAATCCTCATGTTCAGGTCACCACAGTAGCCTTACCCCTTAATACTTAAAGATAAAAATTACATCGAATACTCTTGTTTCGCTGAGACATGCGTGAAACACTAGAAAAATGATTGATCACGAGAAAGTACAAAAGAAAGTAAAACTTATGTCTATAAAACGATAAATATGCGTACAGGTACGAGGGTGTTTTCTTTTTTAGTTATTTTTTTTCATGTAAAATATATTACTTTGAGTTCTTTTTTTCTGCTTTGTTCGTGCGGAAATACTCGGCCCGAGTAAAAACGAGTTCTTTTAACTTTGGAGTATATAAAAAGTTGAGTATATAATACGTTCTTGAACACAGTTCCACCTTTAGAATTTAAAACTTTTCTATTGCTGCACCGGTTTTTTTTCCGTCTTATTATCCCTTCCTTTTACCTTCTTTACTTGGTTCTCCCGTTCTTATCAAACGGTAGTGAATCAATTCCGCGATGCACCAAGAGACTTAGCGTATTTTGCGTGCGATACACGCACGATGGCGAGAAAGAAATGGAAATTCCGTTTGCGACTTTATGGACCTTCCATGTCCAAAGTGACTCAAAAAGTCGAAAAAAGAAACAGAAACTGCGACGACAGACGCACGATATTGTAATATGTAAACATGATCGGTGTGATGTTTTTTTTCCCTTTTCAACCCGTCGTCGAGGGTTTCCGAGTTTTTTTCCTCGGTTTTTCTCGTTTTTTAGTCCCAGATATTGCTTTAAATGTAGAGACCGTCGCGGGCTTTTATTCCGGGACTGTAGCTTCTGTAGTTTTTGAGATATTGGTGTCTCGGGCTGATCGACGGTTGTTTCGTGATACTCGCCATTGCGCAGCCCATTATCAATTCCAAGCCTCGGCACAGTGTTTGGTAGAACAGCCACGGCCAGGGCCTCGGAAATTGATCGGTAGTCGGTTGAGTCCCGTACTGCACGGTTTCTCCGAGGAGACCTGCAATCGACGATAAAACGCGTTGGGATTTTCACTCTTCGTTGTCATAGGTTCAAGTAGACCCAGCCAATTTTTAATTCGTACCGGAATGGGAAATCTATCGGTCCAATTGCAAAAAATCTTTGAATAAACTTCAAACACTGTCAAGAACCTAACTGAAACGAAGATCTGACAAATCGAACGGTAACGTGTTAAAAAAATAAAGAAATCAATTTGCAGAAACAAAGCACATTTTTTCCAGTCGGACTCAATTTGGCCCGCGTGACTACGCGAGTTCTTTTGCGTGCCAACCTTCGAAATTCGCGATTTTTCACAAACTCTTATCCATTTTTCAGTACAGTAAATATTCAAAAACTCGTTTAAAGGCGTTATTTTATAACTTTCGGCACTTTGAACAGTTCGCCGTAGTTTTTAGAGTATTCTGACGATAAAAAAAAGAACTCTCAGGTACACGAAAAGACCAGGTAATTTACGATAGGAAAAACGTTATTGCCGTTGATCAATCGAAAGAACGGGAAGAGAAATTATCAAAAAAAATTGAAGCTCGATTCCATGCGTCGAACTCACCGTAAGGACCGAATATCCGTAGGATATCCGCAATACACAAAGCGATGCCGCATATGGCGGTTGCGTAAGTGACGTTCAGAACGCGTCGTATTTGAGATTTTTTCGCCGCGGCCGAACTCGCGTCCGGTAGATACAGCGGGGCGTCACCCTTCGTTCGATTAACGTGTGCTATGTGATTGAGAATCGCGTGGAGCGTAAAATCATTTCCCTGTAACGCAAAAATACGATCGATGTAGAATAATGAAAAGCGTGTGAGGATCTTAGTTCTGTATCGAGCCCTTTGAGCCATATTTGTTCTGGACATTCGATAGCATTGATATTTCAAAAAGTCATCGTAATCATATCATCAAGGTTGCTTCTTTTTTTTGAGAATTGAGCCTGTTGGAAGAATAGAGAAACTTGCTTCGTCCAATTTCCAATAAGAACTGATTGGTGTGGAACTCGAAAGACGAACTGGAGAG
Source organism: Ophion costatus (assembly GCA_951751655.1). Taxonomy (NCBI): domain Eukaryota; kingdom Metazoa; phylum Arthropoda; class Insecta; order Hymenoptera; family Ichneumonidae; genus Ophion; species Ophion costatus. Next base: position 36,555,171 of record OX632359.1, on the reverse strand, counting down.
ATCTTAATCCATTAAGGGGTTATTATTAGGTTATTAGGCTACTGTGAAAATAACGGACAGTCGTTCATCGCTTGAGCCAACTCAAATGCGAGAGGAAGGTCCAACATACAGTGCAAAAATCGCAGGTTGAAGGTAAATTTATTATTACAACGATAGACCTGATACTCAAACTTTAAACGCGTTTTTCAAAACGGTGACGCATTTCTCGTCATCTAATAAACGGGTTGACTTAAAATTTCGTACTTTTTATTTATTCAGTGTAATAGTAGTTTAGTCTTGACCGACGTATATCTTCTTCACATTTTTTCATTAGTTATTAACTATCACAAAGTAAATATCCTCGAAAAATCGAAAAAAATATTTAAACATTTATTTTATCATTGAAACACGATAACAAAAAAAGACTCGGTTCAGTCTTAATCAAGATTGTCTATTTTAAGAAAAAAGCTCGTTTTTTTCTTAGAAAACACTAACTGGGTAGCGAAAATCAAGTACACCGTTGAGCACCTCACGTTCAAAGGTCCTTCAGAAGATTCTTTATAACTTCCTTCATTATGAATATTCTTTTATAAAATTTGGTACACAACTTTGTTAATGTAGATAATAAATGTCCAAACTACTTTTCAGCCATCTTACTTGTTCCTTTAGAATCGTTTTTAAGTAACCCCGATTTTCAGGTCGTCACAGTAGCCTAACCCCTCACCAAATTAGTACCGTCTGATAAAATAGATGCACTTGCGAAAAATGAGAGGATGCAAGCGTCACTTCAGAATTGCAGCAAAAAGATAGAGGGATAAAAGTCCTATAAAATGATTTCATCCTAATCACGAATAAGAAAAAAACGAGATTCTGTACTCAACCATGACTCTGTTGTCGTTAATTTGTGCGTCAGGCAACAGGTTGCTCTCTGCCGTTATATCCTCGGTATCCTCCTTGTTCTTGTCGTTTTTCCACGTCAGGCTCTTTTTGCGAGTCTTGCCTCGTTCATCCTCGCTAGGTTTGTCGTTCATCAGCGAAGCTTTCTCGTTGCAGTCCGGCTGATCCGAGTCGGATTCCGACTTCTCGTGAATATCAATTTTCTCCGTGACTATGCTCTGATAGTGGGTCGGACTTTTGTCCAGGGTTCTTATGCTTATGTCGCTGCTGCGACGATTTATGTTCAACGGTCGCATCTGCGACAGCTCGGAGTTCCTTCGACTGCACGGTACGTCCGAGTTTCTTCGCGACTCGGACACTTTTATAGGAAACATACTGTCGATGTCGGAATTTCGTCGCGAACTTGTTGGACTCGCGTCCAAAACACGGGGCAATCGGTGATCCTCGTTCGACAACATTCGCTTTGGCGTTCTGTTGCCAAAGTCACTGTTTCTTCGCAATTTCGTAGCGAATTGCGAGCCGCGATTCTTCTCGTGACCAAAGTCCGAGCATCTTCTCAAATCTCTCGCGCTTCCGGTGGGCGTGTCGACCTCGGAATTTCGACGCAATATGCCCTCCGGTGTCTTCGCATACTCGTTCGGAACGAACGAGCGTATCATTTCGGAGCTCGGGGACGTTTCGTCCTCCTCGTTGATGAATCTAACGCTGCAGTCGGAATTTCTGCGCGACGACGACGATCGAGCCGAAGCGTCGCTTCCTCGTCTGCTGGCCAGCGAGCTTCTCCGACTCGGCGATGAGACCATTATTATCGGAAGATTCACCGTCGAGGGCGTTGGCGTCGGCGGTCTTACGTACACCTCGGGCACGGTCGAGACCGGCTGAGATTCTCGCCTCGTCGATTTTGACGTTAACGCTACCGTGTTGCGGCTCGGTTTCTCCTTGCTTCCCGATAATTTGCGATCTGAAAGAAGATATGAAACACGCGAATCAAGAATTGTGCACAAGCTTCTGTAGCAGAAAAAAAACACAAGTTCTGAATTAATGGCTACTCTAGTTTTTGCTTCATTCGCGAGGAAGCCAATTTCGAACATATCAATTCACATAACTTATAAAATATGAAATTCCAATGCGCTAGGTTTGAAATTTATCTAACATTCTCTAAAAAAGTGGCAGTCTCTTGAGATTCGAAGCATTGTTGGTTCAAACAGAAATCAGCACTGCCTATCAGAATGGTTGCTCTAATAGCGTGCAATATTCTATCACGGGGCCTCGCACTAATAATACTTAAATGACAATGCTTTTAACGGGCTACATCTACCTAGGTGGGTCGAAAAATGGCATTTTTCAAAAATAATCCTGAAATTGCATGAACTGCAGCTTCAAACAGTCGGCCGGGCGAGCGGTAGCAGCACCATACTTTGAACGCGTTTTTCTCGAAACACCGTTTTCAAAGTCGAATGATATTTCGAGAAGCACTTGGAGGATTGTTTCCAAATTTACCGGAGATACGATGAGAAAGTGAGGTCGTTCACGATCTCACTTTTTTTAAATCGATCTTCGTTTTTTAATGGTTACGTAAAAATGACTTTTTTCATAGATTTTGTATGCTCGAGTTTCAATTCGCCGCCACGTTTCAAAAAATGATTTTGAGAATCGACGATCGTCAACGTCTCGTATTTACTGTTAACTTGAATGACCCGTTTGGTTTTTAGATTTCAGATGGACCCTTAAAGCTGGAGTGTCTACCGCCAAACGTCGCGAAAAAAATTCATCATCTACCGGTCATGTTTTTGTTGTTTTTCTGTATTATTTTTACAGCTTTCAATATATGTACCTTTGTGTTAAAAAAATACGTTTCTTTTTCACCAACCGTTTCCCGGAAAAAATCGAAACTTGGTCTTTTTTCGGGCCTCTGGGTAGGTGTAGCGGCTTAATGGTATTCCGCAACCAAAAATTGTGTGCAAATCGAACTGTAGATCTGACGATCTATTTTTTTTTACCTTCTTACGTATGGCCGGGATGAACATTCACCCTACGCTTGTCTCGTTTGTAAAATCGTTGCTTTCGAGATAAAATCTTTACAATACATTGATTCCTTGATTCACCGATAAATAGATAATAGTATACGGGGAATTTGATTGCAAAAAAGTTTAATTAGTGAAAAGCTCATTCAAAGATCACAGGCAATCAGTAAAATATTTGTTCCTTTTTTAAGTTCGTTGGGGTAGAAATCCCATATATGCATTTTGATTAATAAGCAATCTTCGCTACTCTATTTGTATGCAGACCTATATTCGAGTCTCAAGGTATTGAATTTCTTGCAGACAGTAATCCTGCAAAGCTCGAAAAGTGAATGTGTGGTTACCTTTGGTGCTCTGATTCGACGTTAAATCCGGATTGGATTGCTCGTTATCCTCCAGCACATTCGGCTTATTGTTAGGGCCGAGCATTGTTGGCACCAAAGCCGCGGCTACGGAGCTCGCTAGATTGTTGTAAGGTGCTAGCATAGCAAGCTGCATTATTCCTACAGCGAAGCAACGGGCGTCAAGACATTTCACAATGTACATTCATTCGTGAGGAAATTGCATCTTAAAGGCGAGCATAAAAGATCTCCGAATGTAATATCTTCATTTGATACGCAGCAATTTTCTTTACACGCGAGACGCTTTTCCAATGCAAATAATACAAACGAGACGAATTTAACGATCATGGTAGACAAACGATCCAGTCTACGAATACGTACTGCATAATATTAAGGGGTTAATCTACTGCGAAAATTTCGAAAACTTGTTCGTCACTTGAGGCAACTCTAGTAAAACTGCTAGTAGAACTTCGAATACATTTTTCTCGAAACAACTTTTTAAAACGGTGTACACGATTTCTTCACATCTGATGAACGGATTGACTCAAAATTTGGTACACTTAATCAGTGTAATAGTAGTTCAGTCTTGAGTGACGTTTTACTTCTCAACATTTGAAAAAAGAGTTATTAACAATAATAATGCGATGTTTCCTTGAAAAATCGAAGAAAATGAATTGATTGAAACATGATAACAAAAAAAATGAAATGATTGGAACATGATAACAAAAATAAACCTCGGTTAAGTCTTGGCCAATGTTATCTATTTTAAGAAAAAAGAAACGAGTTTCTTTTGTTTCTGATCGACCGGGTGGCCAAAACCAAGTACACCGTTGAGCCCATCACGTTCAAAGGTCCTTCACGCGATTGTTTATAACTTCTTTAATGATTAATATTTTTAACGAAATTTGGTACATAACTTTGTTGATGTACGTAAAACAAATGTCCAAGAGACTTTTCAATCATCATAATCAATCCTTCAAAATTCTTTTAAATAACGCCGATTTTCGAGTCGCAGCCTAACCCCTTAATTCATCACGGATAGATATCAACCGCCAACGTATTTCAACTTTATGCGATTTTTTAAATCGTGCAACAGCCTGTTTTCTGTAAAAACGTCAGAACGTTGATTTACAGAAATGCAATCTCCTCACTATTGTCCTCCCAAACTAAACGATCATGCGAATGAATTCTTCGTTATGAAAATAAAAGTATCCGGAATGTGCAAAGATAATCTGAAGAATACTTTTTGTTTTCTGCGGTCGCGTTGGTCGTTCGATATACCTTTCTGATTGGTTGTCGAGTTGTCCCTTGTGAGCATATTGTTCGGCATGGTTCTCAAGAGATGCATTACTTTGTATCCGGCGTGAAGGAACGTGAGGTAAAGCAGTATGCTCCACGTGAGAAATACCGTTTGGACCACGTACTTCATTATGAAGTGATTGTGATAGGCAAGGGCAACGTCGCTCGCGATAATGCAAGAGAAGTGAGCCGTTATTATCAGACTAAGGCATGACTCCTTTTGTATCTTCTCCGGTCCGAACTTCAGCTGCGTGTGCGAGATGGATGGCGATAAAACCAGTTCGCGATGATAAGTTCAAAGGCACAAACGTGGCGCAATTTTCATCGCAAAAACGAGATCTTTGTTGATAAAAGCCTTGTCGCTTTGAGAACATAACCATAGGTATATTTAGCCTACGTTCCTGCAAACACGTAACATACAAACCTGAGTCAGATGTAGAAAAGCCAACTGTATGAGACAGAAGGCCGAGGTCACGCATGGAAATCCAATGTCCCACATTATCGAACCAATTACTTTTGGCATTGTCTGGAAAATCGAAGAGAATTCTATTAGCCACATCTGTTTCGTATCGCCTATCGTTACTTTTGTGTTTGTTTGAGTTCGAGCTGAGAGCTCGATTGCATTTTGTAATTGAAGTTTCGTGTAAATTGAAGCTTGATGAAAATTAACCAGGTAGTCAATCCGAATAAAAACTTGCACTGATACCACAATATATATTCGAATTAACTTCCTACTTGATTTCCAATTAATGTTTTTTCTTTCGTAACTCGAACTTAAGGGTTAGGCTACTGTGAAAATAAATAGGGAGGTCCAACATGGGTGCAGTTATGGCAGATTGAAGGTAAACTTATGATAACAACGATTGAAACTGCTAGTAAAACTGTAAACGCGTTTTTCTCGAAATTGTGTTATTCAAAACGGTGTACACGATTTTTCGACATCCAACGAATGGATTGTCTTGACATTTGGTACCCTTATTCAGTGTAATAGTAGTTTAGTCTTGACCGACGTTTTACTTCTTTACATTTTTTTAATTAGTTGCTCACAGTAATGAAGTCATTTTGGGTAGAAAAATCGAAAAAATCAATTTATTTTTTAATGATTGAAACCCCCAAAGTCCGGTCAAGTATTAGCCAATATTATCTATTTTAAGAAAAAAGCTCGTTTGTTTCAGACCAACCGGGTGGCCAAAATCAAGTACACCGTTGACGTTATAAGGTCGTCACGCGATTGTTTATAACTTCTTTAATTATTCATATTTTTTAATGAAATTTGGTACACAACTTTGTTAATCTACACTACCAGTCAAAAGTTCTCGGATACTTCAGATAATTGCAACATTTTCGATCATTGGATAATCACCAGATGTTAGAATAATATAATTCATTGAATTCATTATTTTACGGAGATACTATATATCACTATATAATTCATTGAATTGCCCCAATATAATTTTGCGTTTATCCAATGCGATTGAAAGTTTTGCAATTATCTGAAGTGCCCGAGAACTTTTGAGTGATTGTGTACTTACGAATTACATGTCCAAACGATTTGTCAATCATCTCATCGCTACTCATTGCTCCAAAATTAATATTTTTTAAACCGTGATTTTCGGGTCGTTTTAGCAGCCTAACGCCTTAGCTCGATTTTACACCTGAACCATAACTAGTTCCTTATTGTCGTTGTTGTATTTCGACCTCAACTTTATTTAATTCTTGAACTATACTAAATCTCGAAGTCTGAACTATCTCTGATGTTGAATTCCAACGAAAAGTAGTCGTATTAATCCTTGGCGTTAACTTTTAATTTCAATGCTTCGAAATATTCGTACGATTCCGTGGCGTTTTTCTTGCGCCGTAAAATCGGGGGAATTAATATTGCAACGCTTACCTCCTGAAGGTTGTAAGGATCTATAAAGAGGCAGCCGGATCTCGAGACCCCGAGTAAACACAAAAAGATATTGATGGTAGACATAAAAGGCCGACTGGAAATGAGGGACCTGTGCAAAGAAAAAACCCACCAATCAAGTTTACTCCACTGATGAGAAAAGATGTTTCGTGCGTCAACAACATTGTTTTACCTCAAGTTCAGTATTGAGAAGAAGGTGTAAAAACCGAGAACAAAAAATAGACACGCGAATCCATAGGTGTGGAGGGGAAAGATCCATCTTAAATCTTGATTAACCGATGCCAACGAGGGTGTAGTTATCAGAAGTTTGTCCAGAAAAATCGAGTTTGGCCCATTCGAGCCATTGTACCACAGACAATTTTGTCCGGATCCGGACGATGCGTTCGTACCTGCATTTTAAAACAAACATCCAGACATCAGATCGAATTTTAACATTCCAATCGAAACATCAATAACTAGATCACATTGCGCAAAAGACAATTTATTGAAGTATTGCGATCACTTGCTAAGTGCAAAAACTAAAATCGTTATAAAATCATTTTAAAAGGACAAAAATTCACTTATACGTTTCCCCAAAGCAAAAATGCTATTTAAAAAATGCATCACATGTAGCACATGTTCCCTTGCTCTCTCTCTCTCTGCATAATGTAAATCAGTTCGAATAATAAGTATACTAACACGTTCCGATCTCTTCTAATCAGATACTTTCAAAAACTACATTTTTACTCCCACTGAATGAAGAATTTTTTTTTCGATATTTTTGTTTCTCTTCGTGACTCACCCCTGGACAAATTGGCCGATTTATCCATAGTCTCTCGATGGTGATTGTTCACTGCACATTACACTGACTCTGTTGTTCCCGTGGCAGCGCGAAAAGGAAGAGGGCCAATTTTCGTCCGGCTCGATAATGAAAAACTTGGTTCTCGCGTACTCTCTTGAGGCAAAAAAAACAAACAAAAAGCGAAGGCAATATGACGTGTTTGAGGAAGCTGGCAATGTCAGAAAGAGTACGAGAGAGTGCGGTGGCAGCAACAGGCTTTGCGTATATAGTATATAAACCCACCAGTGATTTGATTCGCACCCCCTACCACCCCAACCGCGAGCGAACCCCCGAGGCGGTGTACGTTCGCGCGCACGAAATACTTGCCTGCTCTCTCTCTCTCTCGCTTTCTCTCTCTCGCCTGCTTCCCTTCGGTCACGAATATTGATCTAGGGTGGCATCGAGGGTGGTAGGGCGAACATGCCCAGCCCGCTTTACCTATAAACCAAGCCTAATGATATCTACGTATATACCCGTTACACGTGTATATATAAGAGGCCTTTACATTGTTTATTTTTGGGATTGAATTAGAGCATTGTCAGCCTCGCTCGCTGTAGCCACTTGAAAGAAAACGTATCCTTCGCCGGAATTATCGATGATGAATTTTAACATTCCATTTTTAACGAGAACGAGTTTCTTTCACGGCTGGAAGAGCAGGATCTTTATGTTTGCTCCACAACCAAATACGCCTTCGAGTTCTTCCGTCCGAATCGTTATTTAAGGGGTTGTACTGTGACGGCTCGAAATCAGGGCTATTTGAAAATGTTACTTTCGACGGAATAAGATTGAAAAATCGTTTGAACATTTATGTACATTAGGAAATTTGTGTACCAAATTTCATGAAGAATATCAATAGTCAAAGAAGCTATGACAAATCTCGGAAGGATCTTTGAACGATGGGCTCAATGGTGTACTTGATTTTGGACATCCGCGGTTGATCTGAAACAAAAAGAAATGACATTTCTCTTGAAATAGATAATACATGTTGGAGCTTCCTCTTCAATTTGAGTTGCCTCAAGCGACGCACGAGTGTTCGTCATTTTAACAGTAGCCTCACCCCTTAAACGAATTTGTCCAATTTGCTCGAGGGTAAAAATTAGAACACCCATTTGCTCGCCGAGACCGCAATTTATCTCCCCTTGGAACAATCTGAAATGAACGTTGCTTAAAAAATACGAGCAATCCCTCCCATCGTGTATCAACATCTATACGCATTACGGATATAAAAGCGAACCAGCTTTTTGGCCTCGAGCGTGCACCGCTCGAATCCAAGTTGGGCTCCTTAAACTATATTTGGATTATCTTCTATAAATTGCCCTCAACGTTGAAAAACACGAGGACCGTTTTCTTCTTCCCGGTCTTATCGATTTACCTTTGAAGCAGTAGGTCGGCAATTGATGGCTTAAAAGATCTAGGAATCTAAAAATATATCACCGAGCGTATTACGGAAGGCAGAGGTGAATTGATTTTTGTTTAAAGGAAAAAAAACAACGTTGGCTCAGCGTCGTTTCGTTTCCCACAGCATCCCAAGTGTCGCCCAGCAGGGCTTATTAGAATCAACCGCGAATTCAAGTGACCGGTGAACAATTTTTTACTGGAAATTGACAGTTCGGGGATCATTGGAGCGTCAAAGCGGACACAATTTAAAGATTTGTCAACCGAGAAATAAAAATAAGTAAATATATTTTACATTTTGCTATGGACACAAGGAAATTTGCAAAATCGATGCTCGTGAGAATGTTTTCTTCATTTTTTCTCGAAAATCCTTTCCACAATTAAAGTCGAAGATAAATTAAAATCGGCGTCTGGACTGATCCCAATGGCCGGGTTGTCTTTCATCCCGTTTGAACGTTCATAGGAACCCAACCGTAAATTATTTTGAAAGTCAGCAAAGCGATTTTTTACCAAGTACCAAGTATGATACTTCTGTGATGATGAAGGTTGTTTTTTTTCAATTTATCATATCGCATTTGGTTTCCGGTATGTGTAAACCTCAATGTCCCGCTATTTCTTCACACGTGTGATATTACCTCGAGTTAATTTAATTGGCGTTTAATGTTCACAGGTTTCATGCGTTCTCTCTGTAATGCGTTGCGCTTAAATCGTTCCTTCGGAAGTCAATTACCGATGGAACGACGAGGCCCTTGATGTGCTATATTTAGACGTAAATCAATTACATCATCGCCCTGATTGATTGCGCTCCATCGGCAACTCTTCCGCCCAATCTAGTCGTTAGACGCGTATTCTAGCCCAGAAATCACCAACAGCCCATGCTTATTGTTCGGGTGTTGAGACAAATTTGATTTTGCGTATTTCACTCGAAGACGCGTTGAAAAATTCCGTCGTCATTTTTCGGCCTATCACTAAAGGAAAAAACACCGAAGGACCATTTTTTTATTTTTCGATTGTAAGATTAATTCTTTATTCGATTCGACAGCATCGACGTCGAGTCAGTACGGAAAAAGAACTCGACAGCTCCTGGCACACAGTCGTAAGAATCTTTTTCTCAGCAACGTATTTTACAAAAATTGCACGGTAAATGTACACGAATTTTTCAACTGGATTTGCTGTTAATATTATGAGACATACACGTATATATTTTCTTCCAATCAACGGGAATGAGAATAAAAAATACTTGTAAAAAATTCGACGAGAAACGAGCGAAAGGAAAAGATCGATAAAAAATGTATACAAAAATGGCGATGTATATATTTTACAATGAGTTCGCTGAAATTTTCCGTCGAATCGTGGTGATTTTTTTTGTAAATTACGTAATGACAAACTCCGTGTTCATATAAACAGCGAGTGGTGGCGAGGCTACGACGAGAGTAGGAATATTATTGAGCGCCCATATCTCCACGCGATCCTCCGTAGGTCAGTGCAACTGACAGGCTCTAACCGCGACCAACTGCAGAAGTATAAACACGGGACTGAGAACCTCCGAATACTCGAGACTGCTCTGACCCGATAATTTTTTGCACAACAAATATTTGAACACGAATATCATCAAGAGAGATATGAGACTCCAGAGTCCTCGGAGTATGGCCACTTTGATCATTCCTTCCATGTGCATTCGCATGAATATTATAGCGCAGAAATACGTGTTTAGACCGTCGGCTATGAAGAGGGGCGAGAACACTATCCACCAACCCGAATAACCGAGAAAATAGTGCTCGTCTAATTTGAGAGCCATCAACACGGTAAATATTGTGAGAGAGACGAGATTTATCCAAATTTCGAAAATCGTCAACCCTAGCCAGTGCACCAACTCGTTGAGTGAAAATATCATTTTTTTTCCTGCTTGCTGTTTCCCTTGGATTTATATAGTTACTCTTAACTTTAGCAGCTAGTCGTCGCGATGCTGGATCGATGGAAATTTTTTATCCACGTTGAACGTTGGAGATTTATTTCCTTCTTTACTCCTTCTCATTTTGCATATTTCAGAGCTCCTATCGAGACTGTTCGATATACTCGTATATGGATGGACGAATTTTGTCGATTGTTTATCTCGTAGTCGCCATCGTCGTCGAGAGGCTGAAGATCGTCTGTAAAGCGATTGTTAACACTTTGTGAAATTTTGTGAAAAATTCTCGTAGCAATATAATTTTGGTGTTACGTGATGAAAATATTGCTCACAGGCCGATGGATTTGTAAGGATAACAATGCTAATGAAATAAAACTTGAATAACGACGTTGAAGTTTGCATCGTCGGAATACAACGAAAATTCATTTTCACTTTTGTATTGCCTCGTTTTTATTATAATGCAAGGAAATTTCATATATATTCGGACTGAAGATCTCTAATAAGGTCCTGAAAAAAGTTTAAGCGATTTTCAAGGCCTGAATTTGCCAGAAAAAATTGGTCCATGGAACTTTCGTTGCGATCCAACGATGCACACTTCAATATCATCTTGAATAAGCCTCAAGGATAATTGATAACAAAATTCACGAAGTCTTCAGATTGTAATTAATATTGAGCCTATTTTTAAACGATGTCGAAAAACTTGCTACGAATCTTGAGATCACAAAAATGCTCTACTCTTATCTCTTCAAACAATATTATTAGGTATGAGAAAAATGTGTAACAAATTCTCGAACTCAAGTCTAAGAGGTAGCGTTTTATAAATTATTTTTTCTCATTAGATTTACATCGAAAATTCACTATTTACGTTCGAACTTGAATAACGCAAGTCATTTCTTAAATCTCGTGGAAAATTTGCAAAGCCAACCCTTTAAAAGTGCCTTTAAAATCCCCCATATCAATATTTTGACATAAAATACAGCCATTCGAAAATTACATGTATCCCTGTTGAAACTAAAAAAGGCATTTTTAAAATAGCTGTCATTTGTCTAAAAATAATAATATCGCGATTTTTGGAAAGCGCTCTTGTAGGGCTGAGCTCCAAAGATCTTCAACAGGATCAGAAAAATGGTGTTCAGTTCTTAAGTTTTCCGAATCTAAACGTGAGGAGCAAATTTTCTATGGCAGGCAAATTGGGAACAAAATTATGGAATGCAACCACTCAGAAGTTTGCAAGCTTGAATTTGGCATGAATTTTCGTTCATCACCTAATATTGTTTGAAGGGATGAAGGTTGGAATTTTTTTTTTCGAATCACCCAGTGTACATATTTGTATAGAACAATACCATACACCACTTTGCAATGCACATGGGACTCTCCAGACTTGGCGCAAAATTTGGAGTCTCACTATTCAAAAATCTGATACCGATTATCAACAGGACTACTTGTGCAGATTGTCAATTTTTTTTTTTTACATTAAAGAGCATACTTTTAATTATTTTTTACAATTTTTGTATTGAAAAATATTCATAATTCTGGTAAGGCAATGGTTTGTGCAGGCCGTGTCTTGAAAAACGTCCTTGGCGGTGACCACTGCTGCTTGGACACAAATCATGCGAAATAACATAATCAAGCGCATTTAATTTTGTGAGAAATAATCTAGTACCAGGACGAAAAATTTCATAAAATAACGATTTTTAAAAAATGGCCGTCCGCCAAACTAAAAGTACGAATTTGCGGTGAAGAAAATGATCAATTTGCTGATCACCAAATAACTATGCATCGAAAAAAAAATTCCGTCTTTCGGGCACTGCTTTTTGATATGTAAAAGAAGCTTGTAAAATTTGATGATGATCGTTGCAGTGATTTTCGAGATATCGTGGTCACCAATTGTGAAAAAGTCATTTTGAGAAAACGCGCGTAAATTTCGCCGCCTTGTGGAACCCATCTGTAAACGCCCATAACTCCCTCAACTTCAAAAGGATAGACTTGGAATTTTCAGAGACTATTTTGAAAATATAATATTTTGAGAATCCGTCAAAAAGCAAAATCGATATTGTCAAAAGTTTCAAGTAAGTAAATGGGGGATTCAATAAAATATTGTTAAAAAAAAAATGGCCGCCGTCCAACCGAAAAGTATGGATTTTCGGTAAAAAAAACGCTTTATTCTCATTGATAAAGAAAAAACTATGAATAGAAAAAGAAATTCCTTCGTTCGAGGACTGCTTTTTGATATGTAAAAGAAGCTTGTAAACTTTATTTTCAAAACCAATAAGCCGCACCCACTTTAAATAGACGAAATATTCATAAATGTGCGAAACATTTTCTTTCAGGTTTATGCGAAACGAATCATATGAAAATAAATTCATACATCGTTCTTTTGCTACATTACTTACTAACTTCCTATTGTGTTTGACACTATGAGCAACTTCAAAAGTCAATCATGATTCACGACTGTGAACGAGTTCAACTGAAGTATACAACAAATAAGAGGGCCGAAGAACGTTCTTTATTGAATAACTGAACAACGTTAACTCACCGATCAAATCCACGGTAGCGGTATTGATATCAAGGTCCAGAATTCCGTGATGATTATTTCTCAACTGCAGTGCCAAGTTGCAAGCTCTGGTAATAGCCACTCCCAGACCATGAATGATAAGCTCCTTCTCGCCAGAATCCAAAAGTTTTTCACATCTGTTCAGCTGAGCCTGAGAACGAAAGACACCGCAATCTTCATACCCGAACAGCGAAATCACATCTTGTGCATGTTGATATGCATGAATCTACTCTAACAGCTGCACGTTAAGAAAAACATGTCATTGCGAACTCTGATAATGGAATCGCCGTGTTAAGTTCATCGATTGGAGTTGCAACTTCAACCCGAAGGTGGCAAAAAGCTAATAACATTTACGTTCTCTTAAGGCAAAGTAGAAGATGTACCACGTGACGTATGCGGGAGATAGCTGAAATTTTCGAACACAAAATTCTCAGAGACGAATAACATTCAGGGAAAAGGAAAATCGTCAAGTTCTGTCAGGCAATTCTACAGAGCCTAAGGCTTTGTTTTACGTAAAAAACTTAACCACAGATGCGGAAGATACGTTCGAAAATTTGTGAGGTTATGTTGATCCTGTACATGCTCTTGATCGATCCAATTCACAGCAGTTTGTCCATTCTTACATCGACAACGGAACAAAAACGTACAACAAAAAATGATAAAACTCGCCGTGATTCGTATTCCGTGTATCGTGAAATCCCTACCTTAAAGTTGGTTCTATTAGTAACGTAGATGTCCTTTCTCCTCTTCGAAAAACAGAAAGGTGATCGTTTTTTCAAAATGTGCTTTTTACAATCCTCGTTCTTTTCCCTCGTTCGGCTCGAAATGTTTTCTTCAGGTTGTCGTAGCACGACTTCATCCGTTGTTGTTTCCGCCATTCTGACATTTTTCTTAACATTTTTGGACTAAAATCCGTATGGACCACGTGACTCGGCAAAGTCACGTGGTGGTCCTTGCGAATGTAACGCGAAAGGAAATGGCCAATGAAAATACACTTTTGAGGCCCACGTACTGTGCAAAGTCAGGTGGTTCGTAAAACGCACTTTTAATTGGCGATTAACTGTTCAGCAATTATTCGTCTGCCCAATGAGAAAATGTTATTTGGAGTGATCAAGAACATTGTACGCGAAGACGCTTGAAAAGCCCCAACGTACCCCAGTGGCAATATACACTCAAGCATCGTTTCTCGCCATCACAAATATCACAACAGTGCCACATAACCTCGAGAACTTTTTTTTCCAACGTTTTGCCAAACAGTGTGGCCGGTCTTTTTCCTCGTCCTCATCGATTGATGGGCGTCATTTATTTGTCCTATAGAAAAAGTACAAGTAACAGCCGTCAAAATTCAGTCCCCATCGAGAAGCTCGGAGGTGAACAGCGGCGGGATGAAAGAACCCGAGGCTGATCCAAAGAACATTATCAAGAGCCGCGAACTCTTGTACAGACTGATTATCAGGTTCGAATGAACATTTTTTTCTCGTACAATCTTCTTCCATATATACTCACTTGCAATCCAACATGAATATCCAATTACTCCGACAGGAAAACATGTATATTGAACATTGATCAATTCGTCGTACGTATTAACTAAAATTAAATGTACGTGGGTTTAAAGACCACCGACCGAAAAAAAATTCGATGTTTATCATCGATGCAAATGATCTAAAAAAGGTAAATAAAGAAAATATCGGGCTGAAATACTCATTATTTTTTGCAAGAATTGTTCAACTTTGAAAGAATGCAAGTAAAGTTGTTCATCGTGATAACTGGAATCTGTAGAATGACCTGCTGTTGAAACTTGTCCGGTAATGCATTATCATTCATTATTCTCATCCCAAAAATGTGCAAAAAACCTTGTCCTGAGACAAAAATTCACAGAATTATTAACACGTTTTCCGCCACTAGTATAAATGAGAAAAAACTTTGGCAGAAATGCGTTTGCACAAATGCACAAATGCGTTTTGTAATCTGGTTTGCTCTAAGGTCACCGGTGGCCTACGTGGCAAAGAACGCGCCGAAGAATTATGCTCACCGACGAATCGATTAGAAAAAAACGAGTTTGCGATACGTCGGCATAACACTGATCCTCGACGTGGTCTCCATCCGGCAGCCACATTCTCTCAATTACATGAAGGGCCGTGAAAGCCTTAATACTAAAAAAAACGAATTCTTTCATTCATAGCCAGTTGTTTTACGACGGTCACCAAACACTGGCCGTCCAACTGTCCAATCTGACTCAACCGGAGCCGCCATGTCCACCGTCGGACCGTCTCTTGTACCTGATGCTCCTCGGCATGGCGCACGAGCCGGACAGAGCCAAGAAGGAGAGCACTCAGCAGAATACCCCGAATTTCATCAATTACGACAACACCCTAGGGCCCGGATTGGACCTGGAATTCGAGACGGAGGCGCAGACGCAGGCACCTGAGCCGGCGCAGTACGAGACCGCGTACGTAACGTCGCACAAGGGAAATTGTCGAGCGGGTGCATTCTCCACGGATGGACAATTGATCGCGACGGGTTCGGTGGACGCTTCGATAAAGATTCTAGACGTGGACAGAATGCTGGCGAAGTCGGCGCCGGACGAGATGGCGCCGGGTGATCAGGGTGGCGGTCATCCGGTCATACGCACGCTCTACGATCATCTCGAGGAGGTCACGTGTCTCGAATTTCATCCTAGAGAACCGATTCTCGTATCGGGTAGTCGCGACTTCACCGTTAAACTCTTCGACTTCAGCAAGGCAAGCGTGAAAAAAGCATTTCGCACGATAACCGACGCCGATCAGATACGCTGCTTGTCGTTTCATCCGAGCGGCGATTACCTCGTCGTCGGTACGAATCATCCAGTCGTAAGGCTGTACAACGTAAACACCGCTCAATGCTTCGTATGCAGTATACCGAGTCATCAGCACACGGCCGGTATAACGAGCATCAAGTATGCATTGGACGCCAAGACCTACGCGTCGGCGGGCAAAGACGGCAGTATCAAATTGTGGGACGGCGTCTCCCACAAGTGTATCAATACTTTTGTCAAAGCCCACGACGGCTATGAGGTATGCTCCGTTACATTCACGAGAAACGGAAAGGTAAGATTATTCGCTGGAGAACATCTCATAATCAATGTTAAACCTGCGTTCTTGCACTGGAACCATTTTGTCCCGAGCGAAATTTCACTTTGAAATTCCTGGCAATTGGTGGCTATACCGACGAATTTAACGGATTATAACTTTTGTATTTGAACAATCGTGGATTCACATTTTAGAAGGATTCAAGAGTATTCGTGATTTTTTGAGATTTTTTAAAACTAATCGCCACGTTGAAAACTACGGGGACATTTTTGTCCCAGTGCGACCGCGGAAGCAGCTAAATTACAGTGCCACCGCACAGGGTTAGGGGGAGAAACCTTTCGGCGACGACAAAATTTGCTGATTTTCACGATTTTTTTTTAGGAAAGATTTCACCAATTTTGAAACTTAGGGTCTGTTTTATTACTACTTTTGGTTGTTACATGACGTTCTTTTTTTTATTTTTAAAAATGGTGAGGGTATGGCACGGTCTTCTGCAATGCATTTTCAAAACTGGTGTTACGTAGATCTAATCATACGATTCTCATGAAATTTGGTATAAATCTTTTTAATCTCATTGTCTGAAATATGATGCTTAATGTTTTTGAAAATTTTAAAAATAGTATTTTCTATTGCAAAAGTGTAGCCGCAACCCGCTTAGAAGGCCGTGCGTTACCTCCGCCATTTTTAAAGATTGATAAAAAAAATACTATGTAACAGCCAAAAGTAGTAATAAAATATACCCGGTCTCGAAAACGGTGAAGAAATCTTTCCTTCTAAAAATACATCATGAAGATCAGCATTTCTTCCTTGCCTAAAGGTATCTTCTCCCTTGAAGGGTAGTATCGTCGAGTTAGCCAAAAATCGGATATGGGTTATTTTCAGTTGAGTTTTCAACAATGAATTCACCTTGTTGGAAATTTACAACTCGTTTTTTAAAATGGCAACAAAAAAGGTCGAAGAGTGTTCACAATATTTTTGAAAATACAAAACGGTTTCTGTTAAAATCCTGCCTGGTGCATATCGCTCTAGTTCTAAGATCAGACGTGGAGCCAAATACCAAACGGCTTTAAATTTAGATGTAAAGTACTAGAGAAACACCAAGGACTAAAAAACAACATTGATTTTTGAAGAAAGAACGCACAGTTGCACTGTTACAAAAGAACAATTTGATTGCAAGCATTTTCGGTACTTCTCCAACGTTTTGTACCTAAATTATGAGACACTGGTCATTTTTGCCAAGGTAATTCGTAAAGAAAATAAATCTATGGTGGATCGCTTCAAGAACAAAATGTCTTGAAAGACCCTCCATGCCGCAATTTGGTATTCAAAAAAATCTTCAAAAAAATCTTCAAAAAAATCTAAATAAAATATGTCTAGTCTCTTTGTGTGATTCTGCAGAAACAACTATAAATTTCAATCAAGTTAACAATTTTTTTTAAAATTAATTTCAAAGCCCTCCAGTCAATTTTTGGTCAAACCTGGTCGTGTTATTCCTCAAAATCGTTGTGCGTCTTCATAATACAGATGCTCATTTTTGAACTTTTCTGACTTCCTCTTTTTGTGTTGTATTCAAACTCAAACTCAATCGAATTTAACCACCACGCTTTATTTTCTGGACAGTAAGACTCTTGCAAGGAACATCACTTAAGCGTTCACCTCCGACTTTGTTGAAACTCATATACGTGATAAAGCATGGAAAACGTTTAGACGCGGATTTTTTTTTATCGGCGGAACAGCGTTTTTAAAAGGGGAAACCACTTCTTAAAGAAAGGCGTGTCGAGGGGCGATTCTGCAATTCCACCCACAAGCAATCCACCGATCTGGAAGAAGCAAACATCAAAATTCTTCTAATGCAAAGCAATGAAAAATCACTGCGAAAGTATTGAAAAAAAATTAAATTAAGGGGTAACACGGCCACTCGGGTGGTTTCGCCCCTTAAAACCGTTTTTCCACCGAACAAAAATTTGTCTACTAATTTTCAATGCTTTATCACATATATGAGTGTCAACAAAATCGAAGGCGAACACTTGAGTGATGTTCTTTGTTGGTCACTGCGTGGATACATCTTCTTCAGCAAAGGTTATTCGTGAAAATCAGAAAATATTTTAATATCGTTGCCACCGATGAACCGACATTTTCCGCATGCACAACCACATTGGACTAGTCCAATGCCTGTGCTTGCTACATTGAGATAATCCCTAGGCAAAATATCGCTGGACGTGTCAACTATTTAGAGAATTTAAAAAAACAAATAACCCACGCAGTTACGGAATGCCTTTATAAGATATTCTATAGTCAGCTTACGCAAAAAATATACATTTATATTTCCAGGCGAAACAGACTGTAATAGTGATTATGTTACTCAAGAAACACATGCAAAGTCGATATTTTCTTTTCTTTTCAGTATTTATTGTCGTCGGGCAAAGATTCTCTGATAAAATTGTGGGAATTATCGACAAGCAGATGCTTGATAGCATATACGGGTGCAGGAACTACAGGTGAGTTCTGAATGGCAAGTGGGTATTGCCACTTTTCATTATGACATTAAAGTTTGTATCGTTGGAACGCAACGATTTTTTTAAATTCTCTTTCATTTATTCATTTTTATCATTATCCAAAGTCTTTCGCTTTTGCAAATTGAGGTAAAAATATGTTACGAGAATATGTAACAAAGTTTGAGAAATGTTTCCACCTAAATATGGGAACAAAAAAGTATGAGCATTTGAAAAAAAAATCATTTTCGTTGCATTCAAACGATGCAAGTTCGACGTCATTTTCAATTCCTGTCGTAAAATCTTCTGAATACTCCCAACAATCATAAAATATGATTTGATTCCAACATTCTGGTGTTTTTAAAAAAATATTCTTAAAAGTGCCTCTTCATAGCAACCCTCCAAGTTCCAGAGTCGAATTATGATGCTAAGCACAAGTGAAATTAGAGACCTCATAGTTCAATCAGTTTTCGTGAAACCTCCATCCCGGATTGTTCAATCTATTAAGAGGCTTTTAACAAAAAATCGGACCATCAAAAACATTACTTTCCGCCCCGTCATAAAAATCACGAAAAAACTGTGGAAATGCCCAAGGAGAATCAAAGTAATCTACGAAAGTTCTCACTTCGGGATTTATTTGCAGGCAAGCAAGAGCACAAAGCCCAAGCAATTTTCAATCACACCGAAGATTACGTGATGTTCCCGGACGAGGCGACGACTTCGTTGTGCGCGTGGAATTCGCGCAACGCCTCCCGCAAGCAATTACTGTCGTTGGGGCACAACGGCCCGGTCCGATTAATCGTTCATTCGCCAACGGCACCAGCCTTCTTGACGTGCAGCGACGATTTCCGAGCGAGATTTTGGTTCAGAAGAATGCCCACGCATTGAAAGGACAGTCACGATTGATCGCGATCAAACGTGCGAATCATTATATTTTTATAAACACCTCCGTCGTCGATGATCAATAACATATTTTTTTTATACACTCACGCGTCAGAGTAATCGAAGACTTTGGATTGCGCTTGATTTTCAGTAAGATAAAAATAAGACAAACTACCGAACGTTCGTAAAGAGACTCGCGTCAAATCGCGCGATATATGTATTTCTGTTTATCATTAAAGTGAACCGTGCGAAGAAATTGATGACGAGTTGTCGATGATTGCGACGACCTGCGAGGAATCATCTCCGTTCTTACCAAAGGTGAGTCGCAGCGACGAATTCCCAACGAGACGTCAATTCTACTCGCGAAAGCACGACTCATTCGTTTTTATTTTTCAGGTTACGTGCGAAATATGGACAAATTTTTTCGACCAAGTGTGCAGCACTTCGATGAGCGAGAATTGTGAACAGATTTTTATTCAAAAGTTTCCTACGTTTGCGATTACTCGCCTTAGGGTAACTATACCGAGCTTTGGCAGCCAGGTTTTTTTTCCGCCCGACTGACAGAACCCTCGATCGATGAGTCATCGCGAGGAACGTTCCGCTGATTTAATTGGATATTTCGGACGTTCGAGATCGCGGTAAAGTAGTCAAGGGAAGAAATTGATAATCGGAATAGTTACAAACGATAAAATACCTCCGGGACGAAAAACAACTCTGCAAAACAGCACATTTTAATTGTTATAAATTAAATAGTCGAATATAATCGTTATAACGGTTATGGTCTTCAATGAACATCTTGCAAACGAGGAGCACTGGGGCACATACTGCGAATTCGGCCCGAGCGGTATAGCACTTCAAAAAGGTGTCAAAGAAATTCCGGCATCTCAGTCGCGCCTTTCAAAATTGTCCGGGAATGTCTCAGAATCTACGCATTCAACAAGCGGTCGATGGAGTAAAAACATTACAAACACTTAAGAGTAAAAAAAAAGTCTGCAAAGCTCCTAACTACAAGATTATTGAGGTCAAATTTTCCCGCCATTATTCGGCGTAGTAGCGCGCGCACTTCTGTCTCCGTCTCTCTCACCGAAGCTTCGATCGAACGTAGGAAGGTGGCGCCTTCGAACTCCCGCTCCGCGTTTTTGACGATGTCACGTGACCCACGCTTAACCGCCATCTTTCCTCAGCCGTATAAACAGTGTGTGCGGGGCCCGGTTGCATAGCGCGAATTTCTCTTTAATAAAGAACGTTTATTTCGGAGTTTTTGTGTAACTAAAGGCTCGAAGAAATGTCCGATATCAAGGCAGACACAAAGAACGACAAGAGCGTCGAGGATTCCTCCAAGGTATGGCAAAAATGGCTATCGGGTTGAAAATAAAAGAAAAAAAGCGAACCGTGCTCTCTCCCTCTTCGGTATACCGCCCCCCCTTCGCTCCCCTCCCGTAAACTTCGTCAAGCCGAGTTTTCATGCCTGTGTGTTGGCTCTCGCGGCGTGTCTCGGTTTATATCATTCACTCGTTGGAAATACGGTAAGCGTGACGCTTTACGCGAATTCGGAGGATACAAGCAAATATATTCGTGATCTATCGTTTGAAACGTCGATCTTCGTGTTTACTCGCGTTATCGGGCTTATCGAAGTGCAAAAAAATTCCTTTTTTTTCACGAAGTTAAACGAAAAAAAAAACAGATTAGCCGTGTATACGTAGGTATACACACACGTATACATACATATTGGCACATACGTATCTCAAGAGCATTTCGGATTCGGCAATTTTTATAAAGCTGCGCCATACATCACGTCCTTCATTGGCAAAGATGGTGCATACGTCGTGTGTGAGTGTACGTGCGCGCGTGTGCTTTTTTCCTTCGTTTTCCTTTATTTGTGCGCGCGTTGGGTGACGAGAGAGACTCGTTGCGGCGGCCGCGGCACCACGCCGGGCAATCGCCTCAAAAAGGCGGGAAATCTTGCCAGTCCCCCGCGGAGACCGAACCTCGTTCTCCTCGCTTCGTTTTCTTCCTTTGTTTACTCACTTTTATCATTTGCGAAAAACATTCTCCCGTATACGCCTCGTGTTTCGTCGCTTTACCGACTGCACTCGGCCGATTTATTTCTCGCGTGACCTCGCTCCGAGACGCGGGAAAATCAAAACAAAATGAGCTTTGACGCGGTTCAATGGTCCTTGATATCCTCTTATCGCGGCGACTCCGGCAATTATCGTTCCCGCTAAACGACGCAATGCCGTTTTTTCTCTCTTTTCTTTCCCGTTTCGCAACGCAATGCAAACGCAACTTCTCCCCGCTCTATTTTTTTCGGGCCAGCGATCGAGACGTTTTTATTTCGTTCTAATGAAATAAACAGATGCGTCATTATTGCGTTAACGTCGTGATGTTATTACTGACGTAATTATTTTTCAAATAGCATTTATCGCAGCGGAATCGCGTTTTTGTTGACCCGCTATTAGGAAATGCCAAGATCCCGTTATGTATTAGGTTGGTAAGAGAGTCTCGCGACACTAGAGTGCTCCGTTAAATATTTTTCCTAGCAAAGCAGTTCAAGAGTAGAAATTGTTAGAATGTTCCGAGAACTTTTATGTGGAAGGCGAGTAAGATGCTCGTTGCGATAGGACGGTATTGGTAAATATGGATCAAAGAACTTTTCGAGCCATAGCTTATTACGAATTTCTGCAAGGACACTCGGCAAGATCCGCTGCTACTAATATGTGCAGTGTGTTCAAAAGTAACATAGTTCATCACGCGACGATATCCCGTTGGTTCGAACGCTTCCGTTCCGGCGATACGTCCCTCGAAGACAAACCTAGGTCCGGCAGGAAACCTGTCGTTGACAACCAAACATTGCAATCCCTTCTACGAATGAAACCTCAAGCGTCGTCGCGAGAGCTAGCAAACGAACTCGGCTGTAGTCACCCAACGATCCTTGAACATTTGAAAGAGCTCGGACGTAGAAAAGTAATATCGTCTTGGGTAGCCCACGATTTTTTCCCCGTTGATACTTGTTCCATCAGCTATCTCTTTCTCTCTCTCTGCCACACTCACCCACACACGCCTCGTTTCCACAGGACCAATCGACTGAGGAAAAGCCAATGCCGACGAAAAACAAACGAGGCACAACTAAAAGGCTCGCATCCCTCGAGAAGACCGTACCGAGCAGCGACTCTAACATGAAGGTAAAAAAAGTCACACACAGATACATTTCTTTCCTCATTTATCGAAGTGAGGATTACCCAGATACGAAGGATTTCGTTGTCGATACTACGGAGGGAAAAATAGTGAAAATTACGAAGAGAAGAAAAAAGAATGTCGATTGCGATGTTCAACGCTGGCAGGTTCTTGGAGCATTCTTTTTTCTCGAGCGTAGCTTCGCCGCCAATTTTATTGCTACCACACCAGGCTCAGGTGGCTTGTACGTGTCGCGCGTTAGTACGACGCGTCGTCGCCTCGGGCGAGCCGGCTGTTTTCTCGGTCAGCCGCCGGGGGGCGGGACCGAAGGGTGGCGGCTAAGGAGTGGAGGGGTAGGACGTCGCGTAAGGGCTTACGGGCGAGGACGCTCGGAGAAGGGGATAGACGGTACTTGTCTGTACAACATCCCAATGATAACCAATGCGGAAGTAGGGGGCGATTGAGCCACTCCGAACTTTCCGGTTTGACGACCAATAACATACATTCGCGCCATTTTTGGATGCAGCTGGGAAAAAAATCGTTCCTCCGGTCGGAGCCAAGTCAAATGATGCTCCGCGCAGTGGCGCTTTGCACTTTTGTTACCTGTTAAGGGGATTAGCTACTGTGACGAGCCGAGCGTTATGGTTATTTGAAGATATTGATTTTGAAGGAACAAGATGAATGGAACATCGTTTAGACATTGATTTGTATGTACATTAAAGAAGTTGCGTGACAAACTTTATTTAAAAATATTAATAATTGAAGAAGTTATACACAATTGCGTGAAGAACAATTGATCAGAAATAAATCTTTTTTTTAAGACTGGATTATATTAGCTAAGACGTGACCGAGATTTTGGTTAGCGTTTTTCAATTATCGAGAAAAAATGATTTTTCGTCTTATTTCCTAGGAAAAATGACATTGTTAATAACTAAAAAAAAGAATGGTAGGAAGAAAAACGTCGTCCAAGACTAAATTACTGATACACTGAATACGTGTACCAAATTTCATTCAATTAAAAAAATGGCGCCGATTCAAAGTCAGTGTTGATTTTTGCGAAAAAGGGCATTTTTCGTTCATCAAGCTGAAAGTATAAATCGGAAAAAAATCCTTCGATCAAACACTATATCTAGAAAAAAGCCTAAAAATTTCAAAAATATCGACGCCCTGATTTTTTAGATATTTTCCTCGGCGACTTTCAAAAACGTACATTCGGAAAAAAGCTTTCGAAGATTTGAAAGACGCTCGAAGCGTCGTGACGGGCGTCAACAGCCTATAAATCTGTCAATATTGATCCGATACACTCCGATCACCGATATATTGTCAAAATATCATATTTCGAAAAAAGTGATTTTTCGACTTTTACATCTAGGCATAACCCCTTAAGGGCTGCTGCGCGCGTCATGTTAGTCCGCGGCAAATCTGTTTATTTTGAAAGAGTTTTGGAGAGAATTTTGAAAGAGCGTTTCCAAAGATCCAACTGCGATCAGTGTCAGCTAAGCAACTATCGGCGCTTCACGGTCACGAGCAGCCGCTGCTTTCACTGTGATGCATCACATAATCCATGAGAAACGTGAAGGAAAGTGCGTCGGTGGATGAAAAAAAAATTCTATAGTTATAGAATGCGGTATGGTCGCGTCTTTAGGTCTATATATATATATATATATATATATATATATATATACATCGTTGCCTGGCACGCCAGCTCACTCAGGTAACAGCACACATCCCAAGTGCGCGTGAGCAAAGCCCTGACCCGCCTTTGCCGCGTCCCTAAAAACCGACCGAGATTGGCTCGCTCCGCGGCGCTTGCGAGCGCGCTAATTTTCGAATTGACTCGCGCGCGCCAACACAGTATCCATTGAGGAGGGAAATCCCTTTAGACGCCCGAAAATGAGTAATTATTTGTGAATTTTTTCAAAGGTGATAAAATAATCGCACAATTTTTAAATTTCGACATCTTATTACAACTTTGAAGTGGTGAAAATATATTTTTTTTCTTTTTCAAACAAAACAGAATAGCGACGTTGCAAGGTATTCAGACGTCTTGAAAAACTGCTCATGTTTTTTTATTTAAATAAATAACTACCAGGGTTATATAAATATCAGGGTTCTTTTTTAAATAACTTACTGCTCGGTGAGTTATAGATCGATCTGGCCGAAATTTTGGGAGGTTTCTCACGATAACATTATTGGAATCCTTATTTTCATGCTCATCCAAATCCTTTTTTTGCCAATTGATGTCGATTTATAATATCTATAATAAGGATACGTAAAGAGGTTTGAGTGATTTTTATGGCGAAAAGAATTGATTTTCGTGACGCTCCGACGATGCAAACTTCAATATCATTTCGCGGTGGCCACTGCTGCTCGGAAACAAATCATCCGAAATTTAAAAAAACAAACGTATTTAGTTTTCACGTGAAATTGTCTAGTGCTTGGACGAAGGATTCAATAAAATATTGATTTTTGAAAAAAATGCCTTCGTTCACGCACTGCCTTTCAATATGTGAGAGAAGCTTGGAAAATTTTAAGTTGATCGGTGCGGTAATTTTTGACATATCGTGGTCCCCGATTTTGAAAAAGTCATTTTGCGAAAAACGAGAAAAAAAACTCGTATAAACGCCCTGAAATGCCTCCACTTTGAACGAATCGACGTGAAATTTATCGAAAATATTTTTGAAACGTTCTATTTTGAGAATCCACACAACACCAAAAATCGATATTAAAAAACATTTCAACTGGGTAAGTAATCCCTTGAGTATACACACGATTCTCCCACGAAAATAAGATGGAGGATAATCATTTTGGGTATCGAATTCAAACAGAATAGAGGGCTCAAGATTCTCACAATTCGTCACGTATTTCTAGGTTAGAAATTTTGTTAACCCAAATTTAGCTCGTATTACGATTTTTCGCGGTCAAAGCTTCCCCTTTGAGCAGAGGCTAATAATAAAAAAGCCCTTCGATGAGAGACCACGAGAGGGCAATGAAGCATTATAACAATATTCCTGAATTTAACAAAAAAATATGTTCCTTATTTGACCCCAATCTCCCTGGAATATTTGGAAAACCTGAAAAAGTCGGGGAATTTGAGTCAATAATGGGTAATAACCATGGAAATGTAACGAAAATTCTCTTTCATTTTTTATTTTCTCACATATTCTCACATATTCCGGCCGTATATCTCTCATCAGGATCCTAAAAAACGTTTAAGTGATTTCAGGAGGTCAAATTTGCCAGAAAAAAATGCAGCTGCGAAACTTTCGTTACGTTTCACCGATGCAAACGCCAACACCGTGAAACTCAATACATCCAGAATGCAAAATACCATGCAGGTATTCCTGTCCTATGAGCGTGCAGCTTTGTAACATCATCAAAGTCTCCCATTCATTATCATGCGATCTATAGCGTTTAATCCTGCAAAAAAGTTACTCTGAGACTAGCTTCGGAATTCTTTTTACACATCGTGCCTTCTGTCATCAGAAGGCTCATCATACGAAGCAGGAAAGCTCCAAGGTTACATACTCGAGAACGTAATAATTCATTTTTTTTTGTACACAACGTGCCAGTGACCAGAATTCACGTGGCATATGTTGTGGCCTCCTGCCCCGTTTATCGAGGTCAAAGAGAGCATGGGTTGAGGAAACAGCGGGTTCGACGCGCCAGCTGTGTCTCATTGTTCCTCGGTCGAATGAAAAAAGTTTTAGGAGGCGAACAACAATCAATATATTATATGTACTTGGTATATCCATCCACACACACACACATAAATATGTGTGTATATATATATATATATAAACGTTTATTTTAATTAATAAATGCTTTTGAACAGAACCTGAACGCATCTGTGGTGGGTGAGATCGAAGGTAGAAGGCGTACACGTAGTTCGGCGCGAGGCTTAGCCGCGCCGACACCGGCGCCATCACCGCCAAAGAAGGAGAAGCGCGAGCCCGCGACGAAAGGAACCGGACGCGGACGTGGACGTCCAAAGAGACAGGAGAAAAACAACGACAACAACACAGACGAGGAGTCATCGAACAATAAGAACGAGAAGGCACAGTCGGAGGATGAAACGTCGAAAATGGAGGTCGACGAGCTCAAGAACGTGAAGGAATCAAAGGCGACGGAGAACGAGGAGAAGAGCGGCCCCGAGGAGACAGACGGCAACGACACAAGCGCCGAAAAGTCAACCGACGCGAATTCAAAGGACGAAAAGTCAACGGAAGAATCCGAGAATTCGGCGGAGGAGAGTAAGAGCACGAGTGGCGATAAGAAAGACGACGAGGCTAAGGACAGCTCCGATTCCAGTCAAGACGCGACGGAAACGAAAAATGAGGCCGCCGCCGCAACACCGGTAACAACCTCAACGACAATCACGGAGTCACAAAATCCCTCCACTACGAGCACTCCTGTCGAGGAAAAAAAGGAATAACCTTCCTCTTACTGCTCTATCACCCCGCGTAAGTCACACGCTACATGATTTGCCTTTACTTCTCAATTTCGAAATACGTGTAAGCGTTGGTATGGAAAAACGATGAAAAACAACTATTAACTCTTAACAGCGTTTTTTTTTTCTGGAAAAACTGAAACGAACTCAAGTTTTTTAATAATACGTAGCTATGTTTTCGCAAATTATAGCTTGAAAATTGTATCTAATTATGTACGACGAAGAATGTGTGGACAGGATGTGGCTGTGGTGAAGTGCATGAGCCGTCGAGAGCAAAGACGACTGAGTCTTTGACAGAGGAATTCTTTACTCGCGTTTCGTCCTTTATGTCCATACTGCTCATTCGTTAAATCGTTACGACAATCATATTTACTCAGTTTAAAAAAAACTCATGTTTGGAGTCGTTGAATCTTCGGTCATTACGTAAACAATTTATCGACTCGGGCGGAGATCCTTAATGTTACGTACGAATCTAAATAGTATGCATAGTATAGCATTCCTTTCGAACAAAATAGCGCTCGGGAGATATTTGAAATATACCGATTTTTCCGTGTATTGGAAAAACTGTCAACATAATCATTGAGGGGGTTAGGCTATTGTGACGAGCCGGAGATCAAGGTTACGCAAAAAAAAAAAATTTGTAAGAATAAGACGATTGAAAAATTATTCGGACATTTATGCGTATGTTTATTAATATTATTTTTGTTCATTTTTTATTTCATTCATTATTATTAGAATATTAATAATTCAAGCAGTTATGAACAATCTCGTGAAGGCCCTTTGGACTTGAGGAGCTCAACGGTGTACTTGATTTTGGCCACCCGGTCGATCTGCAACAGAAAAAAAACAGCTTTTCTTCGTCAAATTGATTATATTGGCCAAGGCTTGACTGAGTTTTTTTGTTATCGTGTTTCAATGGTCAAAATAAACATTTTTGAATTTCTTTTTCTTTCGGGTTTTTCGAGGAAAAATGACATTATTCATGGCTGTTACGCATATAGACAACAGGGAAAAATCAAGGAATTTTGAAAATTCTCCGGAATTTTTTTCAGAATTTTACTTGCAAATAATTACGGAAAATGACACCGACTACAAAAAGAAAACTGAAAAGTATAAAAATAAATATTTTGTATGTTTTTAATATTTATATCATTCATCACTATTTCACTATTTACAAAAAAAGTTATATCAGTGCCAAACATTGAAAATTTAAAAAACTAAAAACTAATTTACTTTAAAGCTCTATACATTTCCATCCGATTTGTCAATACAGAACGACACTATTATTATTGTAGATAAGTGTTTATATGTAGTTTTTATTTATTGGCACCGACATAAAAATTTCGGTTTATAATAAAGAACGGATTCAGTATTTGCTTCAAGTGTAATTTCAAATTATTTTACGAATTTCAGTTTAAAAAAAATTATTTCAATATTCTAAATTTTCATATAGTTGATCTTTAAAAAAAATTATGTTCTTTATTTAAAAAAACCTCCCTGGGATATTTGCAAACCCTGGGTGGAAAACCTGAAAAAGTTGGATTTTCTAAGTCAATAATGCGTAACGATCATGACGCTAATAACTAATCGTGACGTTAATAACTGAGCAAAAAAAATGTTGAGAAAAACGTTGATCACCATTTGCAACGTTGCACCAAATTTCAAGTCGATTCATTCATTAGATATCGAGAAGTCGTGTGTCGTTTTGAAAAAACAGTTCCGAGAAAAACACATTCAAGGTCTTACTAGCAGTTGTATCATTGTAACCATAGGTTTACCTTCAATCGACGATTTCTGCACCATGTGCTGGCTCTTCCTCTTCAATTCGAGTTGCCTCAAGCGACCTTCGTCACTTTCACAGTAGCCTCACCTCTTAACGCTTATTCAAGATGACTTGTTCGGGAATGCACCAAACACTTGTTGGCAAATTATTAGCATCCCTCAAAGAATCAAATACTCATAAACATTACAAATATCGATTGCTAATAAATGTTCATTGTACAGAAGATCCTAATTAAAACGATGAGGTAAACACGAGGCCGTAGCCCTAGATAGGCTCTCACAATAACGTTGTTCCCTGCTGAACCTCGAACTGTAAAAAAAAAACTTTTTGTTCTTCGTTGTAGCAGATACCAAGGCGCGGCGCACACATCGAGGGGTCCTCAATCCAGTCCTCACGTCTATTTTAACTAATTGACACCTTATTGTTGATCGGCGAACTAATCAGCGCATCCGTGTCTCATCATTGAGTTTTCGACAAGCGAAAGGAAAGAAAGAAGAAAAAAATTAAACAAAAAGAAAAGAACGATCATCGGTTCAGCGACGCGCGAGCGCCGTTACACAAGAAATATGCACGACAGTGAAATATAACACGGGATTTCTCGTTCTAAATCGTACGATCGAAAACCGTGAAGATTTTGCGTAATATTCATTGGAAAACGGGGAAGGACGGTAGAGTTGCGCTGGTTGGCCAGCGATAACAAAACAAGGTGTAGAGCAGCATACCATTGTTCATGTACAATGATAATATTATTGTAAAATATATTTAATATGGACTTACATAAACGGGAGTTTGTTTTTACACGTCGTTCCGTATGATGCCTCGGTGTATCGTATCGCGCGGATATTGACGCGCGGTACCGCGACGAATTAACAAGGATTGAACAGAAGATAAAAACAAAACAAAAACGTTCGGACGATCGCTGCGTAAGCAAAAAAAAGGAACAAAAGTTTGAGAAAAGGGGTAAGAAAAGTAATAATAATCAATATCCGTGATACTAAGCGCGGATATAGACTGAGGGAGGATAACGAGAGAAACGTTGTGCATTATTTGGCAATCGTATTATTTTTATACGCGATTTTCGCAAAAGAAAATGTTGAATATCTTGAACAAAAGACAGATTATTGAAAGAAGGAAAGAAAAAAAAAACGAAACGTTAATCTGGAACTGTAATCTACGTCTCGAAGGCAAAAGAAGAGGGATAGCTACATCAGTCCCGGTTGCGCGAAACTCGGATTTAAGGTACAGCCAAGTCGCCCCGTTACGTTTACGCACGTATGTAGAGTCGGTGTTACCTTGCAATAATCTTAACCCCGGAAAGAAAAACGAAAAGTCGCAAGCCTTCTTTTTTTTGCTCGCGAAGAGTTGGACGATTTTTTTTTCGCTCGTCCCATATTAAATATGTTAATATTATTATTATGTATCTGAACGGTTGTGAGCGTACGGATAGATTATACGATCGATGGACTATACATTTAGCGAATCCACACTTGATGAGACACCGGCCTTTGATTCAACCTCGCTTACGCGCCAGATTCGAATGTTCAATCTTAAATTGATTTTCACTTCAACGTTTTTGTTCTTCATTCCATTCTCGATTATTGTATCGGAGGTTTTCGTCTCATTTCGAAATTGGCGGTTCATGTACGGAAAATGTAATTTCACATCGTAACGTAGCGAGGGTGAACGAGAATAGAAGAGGCAAAAACAAGAAAGAACGCGAAACGAACAATCGCTAACTTGTACATATTTGTCAAGCAGGGAGCGTCGATATTCCCAGGTGTAAACTTGACCGTTCATCCCGACAAATCGTTTATAAATTGGGACACACCGATTCACGAGTGCACGAGTAATTTTCTTTCGCACGTCATCTTCGTTTTTGTCGTTGGAAATTGTGGTGTTTATGTACCGGATGATGAATGAAGCTTCTCGTAGCGTTTGTCGACTCGCGCCTCGTCGCGATCATACCCCGCGAGTTATGGCTAAATAAGAAACGTAAATCGGTGCTGACCGATGATAGCCGCCAATTTCGGTGTGCTCGGCCGAGAAAGCACGGGGGGAGGGCTGGGGCACGTGGAAAATTGTACGATTTGAGGAAACGCGGAAGCCTCGTTGGAAAAAGAAAGTGATCGGATAGCGTGATAGCGCCGATCCCCGATGAAATATGAACAATGAAGTATCAACAGTGTGTCTCGTTGGGTGGCGGTATTTTTTTTTAGATCTAGCTAACTAGCGTTACACATTAGTTAAATAATTATAATATGAACAATATTGAATATATAAGCTTGATCTCATCGGGCAATATCGCTCGCGGATTAAGCGATATGTGTAATAAACAAACAAAATATATATATATGTATACGCATATATATATATTAGCGTTTTATCATATTAATAATTATACTATAAAATTTAAAAAATAAATAAAAAGAGTGTTTCGTGAGTCTAAGACGGACAAGTAGATTTTATACACTCTCTTTCGGTTCGGGAAAATCTTGATATTTTTTTTTGTTCGAGTTATAGCAAACCTATAACGGATACAGGCGATTGTCACAACGTTTATCTTCGGTCCTTCATTGTCCACTTTTATTTCTCGTAGGCATGTACGCGGTATGTACCTATACGTAGTCGAATCGTTCTGTTACTGCGCTGTAACTGCTCCCGCGTGTATAGCGACAATTCTGAATTATTGTAACAGCGACTTTGGGATGATGCTGTTTCACTAAATTTTGTAACGAAAAAACCATAGCTTCGAACAATAAATTCAATAAAAATGTAGCAGTAGTCTTTATTTCCAAGGTATACCCTCGAAGGGTATTTACACATAGCCCCCCTCACATTCTCTTTTCGACATTTGTTCTTACAAATTATATTCAGGTCTTTCCACTTTCGTAATTTTCTTATATATCGGTATTTTCTTCTCTTCGCGTTACCTGTTTTGCCAATATCTCGAATTCTCTATGATATTGAAGTTTGCACCGTTGGAACGCACCGGAAGTTTAAAAGCGCGAACTCTATGTTCGGCCACAAAAGTGACCCAGCCGGTTTTTTCGGATCATCGTTAGACATCTGCAGCACAAATTTGTAGGATAAGACTTTGGATGATGAAGAAACTGAAGAAATAATTTTTTTGAGAACTTTCGTTGCTTCCCAACGATGCAAATTTCACCATAATTCTTTTACGTATGCACATGGCTCTTTGGTAGGCTTATTGTTCACTAGTTCTTATAATTTTTGTCGTAGTTCTCCCCCCCCCCCCATGTTCTTCAGAACTAGGAGTTTTTCCACTACTTCCGCTCAGATTTCTGCGCTCACCGCTTCGTATTCCTGTTACCTTTCTCCCCTATATGTCCTTCCTCGTAACTCCTTCGTTTCCCCACTGAGCTCCGACATTTCCCAGTATTTTTCCATTTCTGCTCTTATATTCTTTGCAGTATGTCGGATTGTCAGTCCTGCACCAGTCGTTCTGGATTTCTTGTTTCATTTCGATTTGTATAGCTCTCTCAACTTTTTTCTCTATTCCTCTTGCATTCTCACTTCTTATCGCCTGTTATATTTCTCCTTCTCCGACGTCTCGCTTGGCGTTGGCAAAGTCCTCTCCCCACTTTGACGGGTTTCCATTGATAATTCCTCTTACTTCTTTAAGACACACCTTTGGCCACCTTCCTTCTTCCATCTTTATTGTTTATTTTAGGTAATGTGGCGCTCTTTCCTCTCTATTTCTGATTTCTAGGACCTTATTTCTACCCCTCTGCGCCCCGATTCCATTCCCCAAATATAATTTGGTGTGTTTGGACTGATGCCTATTTTTACGTATTTTCCCTGCCACTTTCCAAGGTTTTCCTCTTCCTCGATCCAATAAAAATGTTTAACTTTTCATTGTTACGTCTCTTTTTGTTCAACTGCACGTAACCTCCGTAGGTTTTGTTCTTTTTTCGACGAAAATCATACACCTTCACGAGGTTGAAGCTTGCATCGCTGCATCACAACGGTCTTTTCTTTTTTATTTCCTCATCCAAAATTTGACCCTGAAAATTTCTTAGGATCGTTAAAAGAAAACATTTGAGGGTTTTCCGTAGGCCAAATTCGTCGAAAAAAATAGGACTACTGAACTTTCGTTGTGCAACGCTGCCATCTTCGATATTCAACAATTATACCAATATTCAAGAGGAATTTAGTAAATAATTCAGAGTATTCTGTTTTAAACGATAATCGGAAAGTAATTTATGTTAACAATTTTCTCAAAATGGTAGTGGCTCTGAGAAAAAATAATTGAAAAGTTCAAGGTCGGTCTTTTGATTCTCGCCTCGTTTTTCGGGATCTGGCATTAACTGATTATTGCGCAATCTTCGTATTTCACAAAAGTTTATTTCCTCAGTCGTTTAGTTTGTATCAGTTAAATAAATTTACAAAATGTAATTGCTTATATACTTATTCCGTCCATCTGTGACAACATAGCTGGTTTGTGCAAACGTAATACAGTCTCATCTCCTCCTCGGCTCTTCTCGTTTGTGCTTGAAAGAACACCGACTCCCTGTGATTGCATTTGGGACAAGGATGATCCTCTGTCCTTGGTAAAGTTGGGTCCGATATAACGTCAGCCACGATGTGTGTCAATTCGCTGTGCAAATCGAGCAATGAAGAATAATTTTATGGAAAAACGGTAACTTACGAATTACTGCACGGGGATAACGAATGTAATAGAACAGTAACTTTTTTTTCCATATCGAACTCAATTTCGCCCTTAATTTTTTTTAGATAGATGCAATTGCGGTTTTGAAATTTACTTTTGTGCATAACCTACTCAATTTCGTGCATAATTTTGTTCACGTAGATGCAATTGCTGTCCGCCAGTTGTTTGAAGTCACAGTTTCGACACTGCAAGGAAAAAGGAAAGATGTGATATATTCAACATTAAGCCGCTTGGAGCGTTAGCCACCATCGAAAATTAATTTTTTCAAAATATATGTTATGGTCTAGACTATACCGAGTCAATGAAATTTTCGAATTTTCTTCACCACAAAACACCAGAGATAAAGGATAATTTAATTTTTACGTGCCGTTAGATGGACAAGACTTTCATGCTACGGCCGATGTAATTTTTTGTAAATTTTTAGAAAAAGAATCCCCCATCTCGCCCATCATTAGCCATATATATTTAACATTGAACCATTAAGATTTGATAAACGATCATTAATCTTGGCTGGCGAATGAAGAGCATTGCTGCCAACCTCAATGTCCGCGGAGTTGCCGTATTTCGGCAACACTTAATATTAATTAATGGTAATAATAAATTATTGCTATGGTAATAATAAATGGTAACAATAAATTATTGCTATGGTAATAATAAATGATCTCGTGACATCAATATAAATAGGCATAATGATAAATGACTCGACATTTAATTCCGAGTTGTATAAAACATTCGTTGATGCAGTTTTTTTTCATCATAATTATCGATAATGTTGCACTTTTTCAAGCTGGTAGTAACACAAGAGTTTTTCGTATTTACCTAATAAGAATAAAAAAATTAAAAATTCATTGAAAAAAAAAATCATAAACCGGTATTTGACTCAAATCAACTGCTCCATCCTCCGTAATACAATAAATATATCTATCGGTGGCTTTGTTTTTTTACTATGAGTAGTTGAGGGTTGATGCTTTTTCTACGTTATGGTATTTGTGCCTGGTATCAATATTCCAAAACACGAACTGAAACTTCACAATTTTTTTTCTTCTATCAAATGCTGTGTAATTGTCTATATTTTGGAGTAAAAACTAAAGACGGTGATGATGCTGGAGTAAAATAATTGATTGCTATAAAAGACAACTTTGGAAATACTGTTTTTTAACACGTTTGCGCAGTTCGGGTAATGGATCAGCAAAAGTATTATTTTGATTTGTACATGTACCAAGGTATACATTATTCAGTTACTGGCTTTGAGAGATAAGAATAGTGGTGCTGACAGAAAATCAGGAGATAGGCAATGAATAGTCTTTCACGTTACATTAGGAGAATGTATTGTATGCTCATACAATTGTATCATGAAACTTTCGAGCCTTAAAGCAAAGGATGAGTTCATTGTTGCCGCTAATGCCATTCTAATTATGTTGGAGTCTCCTCATTAGGATTTTTTTACCAGGGATGTTTATGGGCCTTGGTCATACTTGATGAACGCAAGCATCGCGATCGAAGCTTCAAAGTACCACAAAGGCAGGTCAAACGGCAGCTTCACTATGACGG
Source organism: Ophion costatus (assembly GCA_951751655.1). Classification (NCBI taxonomy): domain Eukaryota; kingdom Metazoa; phylum Arthropoda; class Insecta; order Hymenoptera; family Ichneumonidae; genus Ophion; species Ophion costatus. Next base: position 36,519,957 of record OX632359.1, on the reverse strand, counting down.
TGAAGTTTCAATCGTTGGAACGCAACGAAACTTAATTCTTTGTATTAACTCGAAGCTTTTGAGGCTGTGGAAATCACTTAAACGTTTCTACATATTCTTATTAGAAATGTACTACCTCTATTTGCAAAAAAAAAGCTTCGGATAATGATAAAGCAAAAAAATTAATAAAAAACTTTTTGCTACATTCTAATGATGCAAATTTCAACATCATGCTTCACTATAAAAACATTCGGATAATCCTCTTCCAATACCGAAAAATTGGTAATATGAAGTAGAATTTCACATGTGCATCAAATTACTTGATTGTATGCTTGCAAACCTGTCAAACATTGAAAGCATCAGGTATCAAACGCATTGAATACCTAAAAAAAAATTGTCACCCGAACATAACCTGTAAAGTGTTTCAAAACAGCAAATTTCTTGCTATAATTTCACACTCAAATATAAATTTGCAAATACTTTATTCTTTCACAAATTCCGAGGTTTTCTCACTTCCGAAGTCGAAAATTAATTTTATTTCTAGTAAATAAATATGTACACATTCATATAGTCATGTTTTGTAGGTTATGGAGAAACTCACCGAATACATAAGTACTTTGTTTTCTTTGTCTTCCCTCGGGTACAACATGTTGTTGCATTCCTGACAAAATCGTATGCCCACGAAACCCGGACCATCGCTATGTGAATCGTAGCCCGTTATCTTGGACATTTTTTAATGATTATCGTCGAGCGTTTGTTTGTCGGCCGGAAGTACTTTGAGCTATTCTGTTAGAGGGAAAAATAATTGACTTTTCGCCAATAGTTGAAGGAAATTAATCTTGAACAGAGTTTCGTACACCGATCTCGGTTTTTTTGTGGGCCGAAGAGTAAACGTTTCCAGTGAAGGTTGACTATTCTTTTTTGCGCCGTGCGAAAAGCGTCAACGAGTGATGAGTGATATCCAATCAGTGCAGCCAGATCGCGCGTAAACGTTACCCCCTCTCTAGTCTCTTACGCGCCCATTACACAATCATAGTAGCGCGTGTCCGTGAGCGAGCGACGCTTGGACACTTCGGAAAGAGCCGAGTGCGGCCGAAGTGTCCCGACCGTGCCTTCGGCAGCTACACCAATCCATGGACGTGAGCACGTTCATGTGCGGGCAAGGCGAACGAAGGCTTCCAGGGTAAACGCAATTTGAGCACGACGGGTGACGTCACGCGCGAGGCTTTTAGATGATTTCAATGCTTATTTAGCTCTTGATTCTCTGCGTTATTAATGTATACAAAAAAATTTATCGCGCACTCTGAACGCTTATTTTTTTAGTTTATACGTTAATTCAAATATAATAATACATCTAAATTACAACTTATTTATCTTCTAAAAAATTGGTTACGCTTTACTCACACCCGTCCTTATGCCAAATAAATTATAATTCAGAAAAGTAAGCGAAAATATATTTATATTCGTATTATTATATTAATTCTCATACTTTCATCAAGCGATAAAGCATTATCCCCAAAAACAAGTCAATCATCCATCCGGCCGCCAATCGTAAGTACCAGAAAGTGCATTTTTAACACAAGCCATATAATAGGATGGTCCCATTCGTAGCGATTCTGGCTTCGGTCCGCAGGGATGCAGGATCGTTCCTCACGCTCAGCGCTTTTTTTAAAATCATGATTACTATTATCTCTTATTTGATTAGTTATTTTGATTAGTTATCATATTTATTTTAATTAGTTATCTTTTCGTGTCGACAAATTTATCGCGCACTCTGACCGCTTATTTTATTAGTTTTTACGTTATTTTAAATATAATAATAAATCTAAAATACAACTTATTTATCTTCTCAAAATTTGTTTGCGCTTTACTCACACCCGTCCCTATGCCAAATAAATTGTAATTCATAAAAGTAAGCGGAAATATATTTATCTTCGCATTATTATATTCATTTTCATATACTTTCATCAAGCGATAAAGTATTATCCCCAAAAACAATCATCCATCCGGCCGCGAATCGTCAGTACCAGAAAGTGAACATACATTGACAAAAAAAATTAAGGGAGCAAGAAAAGTTGAACTTCGTCAAAAATGGTCGTACAACAAAAAGGATTTTGAAGCTTCAAGTTTCTAGTTTTAGTTCCGACAATGATTTTTTTTTGAGCATCACTGATTGCGCGGTGGGAAGAAATATCACGGCAAAAAAAAATTTGCAAATTTTTACGTTTTTCAAAGTTCTGCACGGGTTTTGGAGATTTTTTTCGGACTTGACCGATATCAAGGTCATTGAGCCCATTCAATTCACTTCAATTTGCTTTTTTTTTTATCTCCTTACGACCATTTTTCGCTGAGATATCGGCCTTTGAATGAAAAAAAACGTCCTTTTGTCTTCAGTCATCGATATCTCAGGAACTAATGGTCGTACGGGAATTTGTCCGGTAGTTTTGGAAACGTGAATACATACTCTACAAGCTCTGATTATTATTGTAGGTTAAAAAAAAATTATTTTTGCCATCAGTTTAAAAAAAGTACAAAAAAACAATGTTTTCTTGGTTTTTATAAAATCCACCGCTACTTTGCAAATATTGCTATAAACACTAATGTTTATGGACGGTCATTCAGCTCAATATGTCCCCAACAGCCAAGCAAAATTCCAAATTGATCCGTTCATCGGTCTTTCTTGCCCGATTGACCAAAATATGAAAAAAAATTAAAGGAGCAAGTTTCCTCCTTCTCAAACATCATTTTATGATTATTAAGAGGAAAAAAAACTTTTCACTACCTTTGGTACAATTGGGTATTGAGTACGCATTAAATGTTGAAAAAGAACCCTGAAAATCATATTGACTAAAAATTTTCCAATTTTTTTTTAATAACAAAAATGTTGACATTTTTTTTTATAAAAAAATCTATTTTGATTTTTTTGATTTTTTTAATGTTGACATTTTTTTTCGATTCAACATTGTACCGCCAGCATTAGAATTACCCAAACCGTACCTCCCCGTAGTACGCTTTGGGTAATTCTAATGCTGGCGGTACAATGTTAAGTTGAAAAAAATGTCAGCATTTTAAAAAAAATTCGAAATTGATTTTTTTATAAAGAAAAAATGCTGAAAATTTTTTTTTTATTAAAAAAATTTTTAGTCAATAATTTAGTCGAAAATTTTTAGTCAATATGATTTTCAGGGTTTTTTTCCTCTATTTAATGCGTACTCAATACCCAATTGTACGAAAAGTACTGAAAAGTTTTTTGTCCTCTTAATAATCATGAAATGATGTCTGAAAAGGAGGAAACTTGCTCCTTTAATTTTATTTCAAATTTTGGTCAATCGGGTAAGTAAGACCGATAATCGGATCAACTTGGCATTTTGCATGGCTCTTGGGGACATATTGAGCTGAATAACCGTCCATAAACATTAGTGTTTATCGCAATATTTGCAAAGTAGCGGTGGATTTCATAAAAACCAAGAAAACATCGTTTTTTTGTACTTTTCTAAAACTAATGGCAAAAATAAAAAATAAAAGTTTCACTACAATAATAATCAGAGCTTGTAGAGTATGTATTCACGTTTCCAAAACTACCAATCGAATTCCCGTACGACCATTAGTTCCTGAGATATTTCAGCGAAAATTGGTCGTAAGGAGATAAAAAAAAAAGCAAATTGAAGTGAATTGAATGGGCTCAATGACCTTGATATCGGTCAAATCCGAAATAAAACTCCAAAACCCGTGCAGAACTTTGAAAAAACGTAAAAATTTGCAAATTTTTTTTGCCATGATATTTCTTCCGACCGGGCAATCAGTGATTCTCAAAAAATAACATTTTTTGAGAATTGTCGGAACTAAAACTCGAAACTTGAAGCTTCAAAATCCTTTTTTTTTGTACGACCATTTTTGACGAAGTTCAACTTTTCTTGCTCCTTTAATTTTTTGTGTCAATGTATGTTCACTTTCTGGTACTTACGATTCGCGGCCGGATGGATGATTGTTTTTGGGGATAATACTTTATCGCTTGATGAAAGTATATGAAAATGAATACAATAATACGAAGATAAATATATTTCCGCTTACTTTTATGAATTACAATTTATTTGGCATAGGGACGTGTGTGAGTAAGGCGCAAACAAATTTTTAGAAGATAAATAAGTTGTATTTTAGATTTCTTATTATATTTAAAATAACGTAAAAACTAATAAAATAAGCGGTCAGAGTGCGCGATAAATTTGTCGACGATAAAAGATAACTAATTAAAATAAATATGATAACTAATAAAAATAACTAATCAAATAAGAATTAATAGTAATCATGATTTAAAAGAAAGCGCTGAGCGTGAGGAACGATCCTGCGTCCCTGCGGACCGAAGCCAGAATCGGTACGAACGGGACCATCCTATTATATCGCTTGTGTTAAAAATGCACTTTCTGGTACTTACGATTGGCGGCCGGATGGATGATTGACTTGTTTTTGGGAATAATGCTTTATCGCTTGATGAAAGTATGAGAATTAATATAATAATACGAATATAAATATATTTTCGCTTACTTTTCTGTGGCATAAGGACGGGTGTGAGTAAAGCGTAACCAATTTTTTAGAAGATAAATGAGTTGTAATTTAGATTTATTATTATATTTGAATTAACGTATAAACTAAAAAAATAAGCGTTCAGAGTGCGCGATACATTTTTTTGTACATATTAATAACGCAGAGAATCAAGAGCTAAATAAGCATTGAAATCATCTAAAAGCCTCGCGCGTGACGTCGGATGACGTCACGCGCGAGCCGTGCTCAGATTTTGCTTTTTCCCTCGAAGCCTTTGTTCGGCTTGGCCGCACATGAGCGTGCTCAGCGTCGATGGTGGGTGTAGCTGCCGAAGGCGCGGTCGGGACACTTCGACCGCACTCGGCTCTTTCCGAAGTGTCCAAGCATGGAGGCTAGAGTAGAGGAGGCCGATCTCTTATGGAGAGACTTGAAAAAAGTGGCTACAAAAATGTGGACTTACCGGTATGGCGCCACTATCGCTAAAACCTCGAGACACGAGCTGGGTGTAACAGAGACGGAACAAGTAAATAATGAGAAGTGAGCTGTGCATGAGGCAGAATGAAACTTGAGAAGTAGGCTGCGTGCGAGATAGTCCAGTCATTACGTACATTCAAAAAAGAAAATGAATTTGCGCTTCTAATTTTTTAATATGTTGTAGGGGATACCTAGAAAAGCTTAACTTGAGATTGTCGACCAAGCTTTCCTAGGAGCTTTCGCCGCCATGTTGAAAAAAGGGGTAAAATTTGTTTCTCGGCAATAACTCGGCTATCCGATGAGATTTCGAAAATTTTTGTAGGACTCTTTTTGTAGCTTTCTTTGTGCTCTACAATAACGCCTGAATCATTTTTAGCGTTTCATGCATCGTTATCGAGATATCGATCGATAAAGTCAAAAATTTAGGACATAATTTTTGTTTTTTGCTTTTTTTTTCTTTGGGTCTTAATAAATATGAAAAATTGTGGAATTCAAACTTGTAGAGCATATTCAGACCTACAATTTCCTTCTTGGATTTTTTTATGTTGGACAAAAATTACGATCTCCAGCGCGCCGCAAAGTCGGTGAATCCACACTCAGCGTCGAGCGAGCTGCTCGCTCGGTTGTGTCTGGATGTCGAATCGAATGGGAAATTGTTCAGGAAATTGATGGGATAAAAAATAAGTACATAGAGCAACAAATTAAGGATCACACAATAGTAATTTATTAAACAAATAATTTGTTTGTGCAGTAAAAAATATTATTTTTTTACAATACAAAATAAACAAAACAAAATAAACGGAAAGAAAAATATTTTTTTCTGCACTCGAGACACGAACGATGGACTTTTTTCATGTCTTTTTTCGCTTGGATGGTCCAGGCTGAAGATCTTCGTCCTCCGTAAACTCTTCGAGTTGTTGTGTCTGTTGAAACGTTGGAAATGATGCTGATTCGATGAGAGCATCGTCATCATCATCGTTACAGACATCGTCGTCGTCGTCGTCAAGCAAAATGTCGACTCTGGCGACGTTACTGCATGTTTGCCCACTGCAGTGCATGCAAATAACGGAGCAACTGATTCCCGCTTTTCTGCACCCACAGGCGGCCTCACAATTTCCTTTACACTTACAGGAAATGAGCTTTAATAGTTCAGGCGGAGCGGGTTCGGCGGTGCTGGTGATTGGTTCGAGCCCTCGATTGGTCTGTCGCCAACCCCATCCTTGTGGATCCTTGAAAAATCCGAGCCAGGTTTGAACTTGGAGATACGTCCGGAAAATGTGTTGACGCACAGCGCTTTTGGTTGGCGGGAGTAGTGAGAGGTGATTCACTTTATTCGCTGTCATTGATTTTGCGAAGCGATGGAATCGCAAAATATTTATGGACTTCTCGTGCTTATCACCACCATATAGGGCGATAAGGAATTGCTCTCCCGCGCAAGTGAGAACCTCCGGATCGACCTTTTCTTGTTTGAATAATTCCACCGATGACCGTAGCTCTGGATTTTTCTCGAGAGTGTTAATGAACTTCGACTTGCCGATGTTATAGAAAGATGATGTCGTGTCGCAACCGCTAAAAGCGTGAATGAAAAGAATGTGCTCCAGAACTGACTTGTGTTTGAAACTGTGCGGCGAGTACAACTTTTCCGGCGTATTTCCTTTTGCTGGTTTGCGGAAAAATATATTATTTTTATCCGGAGCAAGCCCGGCGAGTAAAACCAGAAGATCGATATCTTCGCCGACGATTTCCACGGAGTCATGACTCGACGCTTCTTTAATTGCCGTGTTCACAATAAGAGTATCCGCGTCCTCAAAAGCCTGCTCCACTTTTATTCCGGTCGTTGTAAAGTAACGGCAAAGCATTTGTATTAGTTGGTTCTTGTTTTGATATAACGAGTTTACAGCCAACTAGATATCGAAATTTTTGCCCAGAATATCGGAACCCTCGATTTACACTACGCACAGCAAAAACTCAACACGATACGATATACTAACTTGAGCGCGCTCGACGCTGAGCGTGGATTCACCGACTTTGCGGCGCGCTGGAGATCGTAATTTTTGTCCAACATAAAAAAATCCAAGAAGGAAATTGTAGGTCTGAATATGCTCTACAAGTTTGAATTCCACAATTTTTCATATTTATTAAGACCCAAAGAAAAAAAAAGGAAAAAACAAAAATTGTGTCCTAAATTTTTGACTTTATCGATCGATATCTCGATAACGATGCATGATACGCTAAAAATGATTCAGGCGTTATTGTAGAGCACAAAGAAAGCTACAAAAAGTGTCTTACAAAAATTTTCGAATCTCATCGGATAGCCGAGTTATTGCCGAAAAACAAATTTTAAGCGTTTTCCAAGATGGCGGCGAAAGCTCCTAGGAAAGCTTGGTCGACAATCTCAAGTTAAGCTTTTCTAGGTATCCCCTACAACATATTAAAAAATTAGAAGCGCAAATTCATTTTCTTTTATTTGCCTTTTTTTCGGACGAAATGACTGGACTAAGAGAGATGTAAAACAGTGCAGCCAGATCGCGCGCGAAAGTTACCCTCTCTCTAGTCCCTCGCGCGCCCATCACACAATCATAGTAGCGCGTGTCCGTGAGCGAGCGACGCTCGGACATCTTCGGAAAGAGCCGAGTGCCGTCGAACTGTCCCGACCGCGCCTTCGGCAGCTACACCAACACATAGACACGCTGAGCACGGTCATGTGCGGCCAAGCCGAACGAAGGCTTCGAGGGAAAAAGCAATCTGAGCACGGCCCGCGCGTGACGTCACGCGACGGCACGCACGAGACTTTTAGATGATTTCTAGGGGTGTGCGGGTAGCAGAATTGGTCGGCTCGGGTCGGGTCGGGTAATTAGACTATGATTCGGATCGGGTACCCGAATTTTTCGGGTAGCCCGAATTTTTCGGGTAGCCCGAATTTTTCGGGTAGCCCGAATTTTTCGGGTAGCCCGAATTTTCCGGGTAGCCCGAATTTTTCGGGTAGCCCGAATTTTTCGGGTAAATTCGGGTTCAAAAAAATCAGTTGGCACTGAACAATTCATAAAAACTCACCGGGTGGGTCGATTTCAGCCCCCCCCCCTGTGCTTATTCGAAGCGAGAAGAATGTAACTTTTATTTGACGTTTTGAAATTAAAAATACGCCAGAAGAACTCCTAGCGAAAATATGTTTAAAATTGAAATACTATTTCGATACGATCCGCGAAAATTGACCTTTTTCACTCCACCCTACGGAGTTTTTATGAATTGTTCAGTGCCAACTGATTTTTTTGAACCCGAATTTACCCGAAAAATTCGGGCTACCCGAAAAATTTGGGCAATCCGAAAAATTCGGGCTACCCGAAAAATTCGGGCTACCCGAAAAATTCGAGCTACCCGAAAAATTCGGGCTACCCGAAAAATTCGGGTAATGCAAAAACGAAGCCCGTCGGGTACCCGACCCGACCCGAACATCGGGTACCCGAGTCAATCGGGTACCCGCACACCCCTAATGATTTCAATGCTTATTTAGCTCTTGATTCTCTGTGTTATTAATGTATACAAAAAAATGTCTCGCGCACTCTGAACGCTTATTTTTTTAGTTTATACGTTAATTTAAATATAATAATAAATCTAAATTACAACTCATTTATCTTCTAAAAAATTGTTTACGCTTTACTCACACCCGTCCTTATGCCAAATAAATTATAATTCAGAAAAGTAAGTGAAAATATATTTATATTCGTATTATTATATTAATTCTCATACTTTCATCAAGCGATAAAGTATTATCTCCCAAAACAAGTCAATCATCAATCGGGCCGCCAATCGTAACTGCCAGAAAGTGCATCTTTAACACAAGTGATAGGACGGTCCCGTTGGTAGCGTTCCTGGCTTCGGTCCGTAGGGGCGCAGGATCGTTCCTCACGCTCAGCGCTTTTTTTTTTAATCATGGTTACTATTAATTTTTATTTGATTAGTTATTTTTATTAGTTATCATATTTATTTTAATTAGTTATCTTTTAGTACCGAAAAATTTATCGCGCACTCTGACCGCTTAATTTATTAGTTTTTACGTTAATTTAAATATAATAAATCTAAAATACAACTTATTTATCTTCTAGCAAAATGTTTGCGCTTTACTCACACCCGACCCTATGCCAAATAAATTGTAATTCATAAAAGTAAGCGGAAATATATTTATCTTCGTATTATTATATTCATTCTCATATACTTTCATCAAGCAAAAAAGTATTATCCCCAAAAACAACCATCCATCCGACCGCGAATCGTAAGTACCAGAAAGTGAATATACATTGACACAAAAAATTAAAGGAGCAAGAAAAGTTGAACTTCGTCAAAAGTGTTCGTACAAAAAAAAAGGATGTTAAAGCTTCAAGTTTCTAGTTTTAGTTCCGACAATGATTTTTTTTTGAGAATCACTGATTGCGCGGTAGGAAGAAATATCACGGCCAAAAAAATGTTGCAAATCTTTACGTTTTTCAAAGTTCTGCACGTGTTTTGGAGATTTTTTTCGGACTTGACCAATATCAAGGTCATTGAGCCCATTCAATTCAGTTCAATTTGCTTCTTTTTTTATCTCCTTACGACCATTTTTCGCTGATATCGGTCTCCTCGTCGGCCTCTGAATGAAAAAACGTCCTTTTGTCTTCAGTCATCGATATCTCGGGAACTAATGGTCGTACGGGAATTCGACCGGCAATTTTGGAAACGTGAATGCATACTCTACAAGCTCTGATTATTATTGTAGGTTTAAAAAAAATTATTTTTGCCATCAGTTTTAAAAAAGTACAAAAAATCGATGTTTTCTTGTTTTTTATAAAATCCACCGCTACTTTGCAAATATTGCGATAAACACTATTGTTTATGGACGGTCATTCGGCTCAATATGTCCCCAAGAGATATGCAAAATTCCAAATTGATCCGTTCATCGGTCTTTCTTGCCCGATTGACCAAAATATGAAAAAAAATTAAAGGAACAAGTTTCCTCCTTCTCAGAAATCATTTCATGATTATTAAGAGGAAAAACAACTTTTCACTACTTTTCGTACAATTGGGTATTGAGTACGCATTAAATGTTGGAAAAGAACCCTGAAAATCAAATTGACTAAAAATTTCCGATTTTTTTTTTTTTAATAACAAAAATGTTGAAATTTTTTTGTTTATAAAAAAATCTATTTCGATTTTTTTTATTTTTTTAATGTTGACATTTTTTTTCGATTCAACATTGTACCGCCAGCATTAGAATTACCCAAAGTGTACGTAGAATTACCCAAAGCGTACCTCCCCGTGGTATGCTTTGGGTAATTCTGATGCTGGCGGTACAATGTCGATTTAAAAAAAAATTTCAACATTAAAAAAAAAAAATTCGAAACTGAGTGTTCTATAAAAAAAAAAAATTTCAATATTTTTTTTATGAAAAATTTTTTTTTTCGAAAATTTTTAGTCAATATGATTTTCACGGTTTTTTTCCAACATTCAATGCGTACTCAATACCCAATTGTACGAAAAGTAATGAAAAGTTTTTTTTCCTCTTAGTAACCATGAAATGATGTCTGAAAAGGAGGAAACTTGCTCCTTTAATTTTTTTTCAAATTTTGGTTAATCGGGCAAGAAAGACCGATAATCGGATCAACTTGGAATTTTGCATGGCTCTTGGGGACATATTGAGCTGAATGACCGTCCATAAACATTAGTCTTTATCGCAATATTTGCAAAGTAGCGGTGGATTTCATAAAAACCAAGAAGACATCGTTTTTTTGTACTTTTCTAAAACTAATGGCAAAAATAAAAAATAAAAGTTTCACCACAATAATAATCGGAGCTTGTAGAGTATTCACGTTTCCAAAACTACCGATCGAATTCCCGTACGACCATTAGTTCCTGAGATATCTCAGCGAAAAATGGTCGTACGGAGAAAAAAAAGCAAATTGAAGTGAATTGAATGGGCTCAATGACCTTGATATTGGTAAAGTCAGAAAAAAATCTCCAAAACACGTGCAGAACTTTGAAAAACGTGAAAATTTGCGCAATTTTTTTTGCCGTGATATTTCTTCCGACCGCGCAATCAGTGATTCTCAAAAAAAAAATCATTGTCGGATCTAAAACTAGAAACTTGAAGCTTTAAAATCCTTTTTTTTTGTACGACCACTTTTGACAAAGTTCAACTTTTCTTGCTCCTTTAATTTTTTGTGTCAATGTATGTTCACTTTCTGGTACTGACGATTCGCGGTCGGATGGATGATTGTTTTTGGGGATAATACTTTATCGCTTGATGAAAGTATATGAGAATGAATATAATAATACGAAGATAAATATATTTCCGCTTACTTTTATGAATTACAATTTATTTGGCATAGGGTCGGGTGTGAGTAAAGCGCAAACATTTTGCTAGAAGATAAATAAGTTGTATTTTAGATTTATTATATTTAAATTAACGTAAAAACTAATAAAATAAGCGGTCAGAGTGCGCGATAAATTTTTCGGTACTAAAAGATAACTAATTAAAATAAATATGATAACTAATAAAAGTAACTAATCAAATAAGAATTAAGGATGTTGGGTCCCAAATCGCAAATGATGATAAAATTCTGAAAATTTGGTATGTTTTTGTATGAAGTATTTCAGAGGTCGTGTAAAAATTTCACGACAATTAGGAAGCTCGTTATTGAACAATTAACATTCACAAATTAAATGCTGTCTTATGGAAACTGATGTAACTTTGCAATAAGTTTTTCTTTTGACCTCTCAATTTTGTAATATCTACAATATACTGAAAGCAACGGAAACAAAACGAAGTTTATTGATACATTTTTTTTATTTCTTTTAAAAATTGTTCTTAACAAAATGTTAATTTTTCAATAACGAGCTTCCTAATCGTCGTGAAATTTTAACACGACCTCTTAAATACTTCATACAAAAACATAGCAAATTTTCAGAATTTTCTTATCATTTTTTATTTCAACCCTTAAGGAGGTTGAAGTAATGATGATAGAATTCTGAAAATTTGGTATGTTTTTACATGAAGTATTCAGGAGGTCGTGTAAAAATTTCATGACGATTAAGAAGCTATTTATTGAACAATTAACATTAACATGTTTTATAGGGACTCAACATCCTTAATAGTAACCATGATTTAAAAAAAAAAAAGCGCTGAGCGTGAGGAACGATCCTGCGCCCCTACGGACCGAAGCCAGGAACGCTACCAACGGGACCATCCTATCGCTTGTGTTAAAGATGCATTTTCTGGCACTTACGATTGGCGGCCGGATGGATGATTGATTTGTTATTGGAGATAATACTTTATCGCTTGATGAAAGTATGAGAATTAATATAATAATACGAATATAAATATATTTTCACTTACTTTTCTGAATTATAATTTATTTGGCATAAGGACGGGTGTGAGTAAAGCGTAAACAATTTTTTAGAAGATAAATGAGTTGTAATGTAGATTTATTATTATATTTAAATTAACGTATGAACTAAAAAAATAAGCGTTCAGAGTGCGCGATACAATTCTTTTGTATACATTAATAACGCAGAGAATCAAGAGCTAAATAAGCATTGAAATCATCTAAAAGCCTCACGCGTGCCGTCGCGTGACGTCACGCGCGGGCCGTGCTCAGATTGCTTTTTCCCTCGAAGCCTTCGTTCGGCTTGGCCGCACATGAACGTGCTCAGCGTGTCTATGTGTTGGTGTAGCTGCCGAATGCGAGGTCGGGACAGTTCGACGGCACTCGGCTCTTTCCGAAGATGTCCGAGCGTCGCTCGCTCACGGACACGCGCTACGATGATTGTGTGATGGGCGCGCGAGAGACTAGAGAGAGGGTAACTTTCGCGCGCGATCTGGCTGCACTGATGCGTATTCGATCCTCTTCCATCTCTCTTACACGACATCGATACTCAGCTTCCGCTCGAGGTTTTAGAGATAGTGGCGCCATCTCGGTTAGTCCATTTTTCGTAGCCACTTTGAAATGCACAGATCGGCCTCCTCTACTCTAGCCTCCATGTGTCCAAGCGTCACTCGCTCACGGATACGCGCTACTATGATTGTGTGATGGGCGCGTAAGAGACTAGAGAGGGGGTAACGTTTACGCGCGATCTGGCTGCACTGGATGGCGGACATGTAGCCGAAAATGCGAACGATAAGGGTGGCGCGTCGATTGAACAGACCCACATATATATATATATATATATATATAGTAATATATAAGTCAATGAGCCGAGTGATCGGACGAGGTTCTCACCTCACAAGAACGACATTATTCGTTGTTTTCTAAATGTTCACATAAGAATTCTTTCGGGAAAAACTATTTCAAAAGCAAACAAAGTGAGCCTCTTTAGAAATTTAATCATATCTGCAGACTCAAGTTTTGTAAACATACTCGTTTATATATTCCGAGACGTACGAGAACAGAAAGAAATTAATTTTTCCATATAAAAGACTACGCATCTGCGTGCAGTCACTGAAATGTTTTTTACTTCTGCATCAATATTGTTTCGTACCAATTAGCGTATCACTTGATCTTGAATTTTATTATCACATGGACACTTAATTAAGGTGGGATAGGTGAGCCATTTGTCCTACAATTGGAGCCGATATTTTATATATACATACGAAATATACAGAGGATAATACCGTCGAAAGACCGCGGACCCATCCTTAGGGGGGTACCTTAAGATGAGGGAAAAATTGCTGATTGTCATGATTTTTTTAAAGAAAATATTTCTGCACCGGTTTTGAGACTTAGGGTGTGTTTTATTTCAAATTTTGGCTGTTACATGGTATTACAAAAAAATTAATCTTCAAATATGGCGGAGGTATAGCACGGTCACGGTCACGGTTTAAAAGACCGTGGGCACGGTCTTTTAAACAGGTTGCGGTGGATGATGTCAGAGGGCGTGACACATAACGCCGGCGGGATTAATCTGCAAAAAAACCAACGAAGATTTTTCTTTCATTAATACTCATACGCAGAATATGAACCAAGAAGTGAGAAAAATCCGTATAATCGATAAAATGATACGCTGTGAAACAAAACGATTGAACTTTACGAAAAAAGGCTACATTTTGCAATAAAATTATACTTTTTCCTTCGAATTTTCGAAAACATTTAGGATCATGTTTTAGACAATAAGTTTTGGAATATTGAACGAACTATTCATCAGAATTGGTCGATTAGGTTTTTATCTACATGTCACGCCAGTTTTGAAAATGCAGTTCAGAAGGTGCCATACCACCGCCATTTTGAAAGATTAATTAAACAGGGAGAATAAATCTTTCCTTTAAACAAAATCATGAAAATCATCAAATTTTTTCCTCGCCTAAGGGTATCTGGGCCCTTAATATTCGTAATTTTGAAAACGACTAGAAATCCCGAGTTTGGACTATTGTATCTAGCCTCTCTGGACGTGCAGCGCCGCGTCCAGCCTGCGGCGGTTACTACAAGTACGCGACCGCCACATGTGAGGCTAGGTATGTTTTCGCAGGCAGCACAGGCGCCACATCCGCCTCGGTTTTTGAATTGACGGTCTAACCGCCGATTACCATATTTGTTAGGTTAATGTTACGTGGGAATTACATGTCAAACGGAATGATTATTAAAACGATTCGTCCGAATTAATTGGCACCGTGAACGAAAATGCCCCTCCCAGCCAATACTTCGCGCGATGTCTTACGAACTTGTTACGCGTATCCAAGTGCTGTAAACTATTGTACTTGCATCGTTGATCGACTTAACCGCGACTAACACTTGCGGGAATTCAAGAAAGAAACGTACTCCGTTTTTTTGAAGCTGTAGAAAGATTTGCATTGTCGATTAATTAAAAAAAAAAAAAGAGAGACTAACGTGACTATGTCGCAAAATTATGCGGAATTATGACCAATAAAGAGGAGCATTTCGAGTGGGCTCGGCGGCTCGAATGCCCAGATTCGTACGTCGCAGATCCCGTTAGAAAGTTGTAAGTCCATTTCTTTGTCCCTTCGTCTTATGTACCTCGTGCGGATTCAGAAAACGACACCAGCTTCGCTAATCAAAGTCTAAGCAATGCATATTTTTATTTTCGCTGCGCTCTTTTCCAGATTGGATCGAGGCTTATCGAGTTTACTGTGGGACGAACTAGCCGGCCTCTTGTACCCAGCTGACGAAGTTCTCAATGTTCGCAAGAATATTCTCCTTTTCAAGCTCACGTGCGGAGAGAAAGATCTGCCCTTTCGACACATCGAAAATACCGTTAAACTCAGAGAAGCCAGAAGCCTTTTGGAACCTCGGATAGAGAACTTGGAAAAAAAATGCGAAGAGCACGATTTTTTTGCCAGACAAAAGCGTACGTTACGCAGAAACATTAACGAACAGAGAAAAAGAAAAAGAGGATGAAAAAACGATTGGATGCAATTTTATTAACTTTTCGTCCCGCAGAACAACGTCTGATGAAAATCAAATCGCAGAGGCGTCTGCTGAAAAACAAGGAAGATTTATTGCGTATGAAGCTGACCGAGATGAAAGCTCAGGTCGAAGATTGTAGAGAGATGCGCTCGGTCTGCCAACACTTGATGCCGGGAAATAATGGCCATATCAATCCTGATATCATTGACGAAAGTTTAGCGCTCGTGAGCACTATTTCAACAAGGGCTGATAGAAAAATGGTGAGTTGGATGGAAATCGTTCGTTTGAGGCTACGAATCTTAAAGTATACTGAATTTTTTTTCGAATGTGTTAGGCTTCTATGGCGAACCCAAAATCAGGGATATTTAAAAAAATTAGTTTTGGAGGAATAAGTGAGATAATTGAAATTTCGCTTGGACATTTATTTGTATTTACAAGGTTGTATACCAAATTTCATATGAAAATTATTAATAAATAATTAAAGAAGTCAACGGTGTACTCAATTTGGACTACACGGTTGATCTGAAACGAAAAACCCAGTTTCTTTACTCAAAATAGGTAATGTTGTGCGACAATTGACCGAGCTTTTTTGTCAATGGGTTTCGATCATCGATAGAAGAATTTTGATTTTTTAAAGAGATTTTTAAGGTAAAGTGACATCATTATTGTTGATAACTAATGAAAAAACATAGTCAAGAAGAAAAAGGTCGGTCGAGACTAAATTACTATTACACTGAATAAGCATACCAAATTTCAATCCGATCCGTTCATTAGATGTGGAGACATTGCGTACACCATTTTCAAAATCGTAGTTTCAAGTTTTGAAGAAAACTCTAGTCGTTCTGTCGTTGTAATAATAAATTTTCGAGTCTAAACTCTTCAATTCGAGTTGCTCAACTGAATTTTCAATTTGAATTTTGAAAAATATCGGTTTTCGGCGTTCGACAGTTTTTAAAAATGTTCTCTGAAAATTTCACGCTCGGTGACCACGATATCTCTAAAATTACTGCGCCGATCAACTTCAAATTTTACAAGCTCTTTTTACATGTCAAAACGAGCTTGAACGAGGGAATTTTTTTCGATGCATAGTTTCTTTTCCAACAACGAAAATCGAGCGTTTTTTTTAAATCGAAAATCGATGCTTTGACTGATGACCACGGTCATTTTTTTCGAAATTTAATATTATATAAATTCTTTGTCCAAGCACTGCATAATTTCATGCAAAAACTAGATGTGTCTGATTGTTTTTTGTCGGATAATTTGTTTCTGACCTGCAATGGTCACCCCGAAGGACGTTTTTCAAACAGCTGCCTGTGCAAACCATTAATAAATATTAAATATAAAATAATTAAGTATAAATAATAAAATTAATATTTCTCAATACGAAAATTGTAAAAGACACTGAAAACCATATTCTTCAATGTAAAAAAAATTAGAAAATCTGGAAAAAAACACAGTTTTCCGTAAAAAATTTACAAAAATTAATTTCTGCATGGACAATCGGAGTAGGTGGTTCAAGCAACTAGTCATCTGGAATGAATAATAAAAAAATGTAAATTCAGTATAGGAGTGAAACTTTCGTATGCCCACATCTTTTTTTTTTCATTCTGGAAATTGCGAAATGACAAGATATAGAAAAAGTTCGATTTCCGACCAACAGAAACGACATTAATCATTTCTTATCAACAAATGGATAACCGTATGAAAAACCATCCGGTCATACTATTGGAAACATTATAGACTTTCTGAAATTTCGAATTTTCAGTGGACAAGAGCTAAGAGAAAATGAGTATTTCTTAAAATTTATCAGTAAAACGCTCGGCCTTTCGTAATCACTTTCTAAACTATGCTACGAGAATACGAGTACTCATTTGACTTACACCGCGCCTTTCCGCACGATATCCTAATACTATTATAGGTACTGAACAAAATATCCGAAAATCTCGGTACAGCCAACATATCGACACTGTGGAATATTCTGCTGGCAAGGCGAATTCGCGATACGGAAGAGTTGATAGCGCTTGGTACTCGCGAGATCACCGACACTTATGAGCAGTCCGGTGAACCTATGGACACCTCGATAAGCAGAGCACGCGGCCAATATGTTGCCACCGCCGTGCAGGAGCAGATATACTGCGCTAAAAACAACGAGCACGAGAGGCAGGTCGTGGAGCACATAGAAAAAATCGAGGTATAAACACCTTTGTAGAATCGACTGCAGCAATTGGACTCAGGAACTTGGGCTTGAAGTTTCGTAGTTTTTTAATTTTTAATCTTCGCATTCCCTCGCGGGCTCTTACCGCCCCATCCCGGCTCCGCTTTCACCCTAGAACTGTTACTTCTCTATGTCCAGTTCCTCGAAGCCTCCTGAGAATTGGTTTTTAAACGGAATCGTATAATTTTCACGTTTTTTTCTCTCTATATTCACAGGAATCGGGAGCAAATAGCCCATACGTTAGCGAGTGGTTGGCTCTCAGTCTGGAAGTTAGAAAGCTCGAGGCCGAACAAAAGTCTTTAGAAACGGAAATTCAAGGGCTGAAAATAACGTTGGAGCAAGAATATGAACTTGGGAACGAGCTTAGCAATCTCGAATGCGAAATACACACTATTCACACGAAAATGGTTAGTACAGTGCGGTTTTATGCGCTACTCAACGTAGTTCTCGCGCGACGGAACTTTTCATTCAGTCTATACTGCTGCTAAGTGGAAAAATTGTCCATGTGGACACAGGCGTATGCTATAAGGTATTCTCCTGACAAGGAACGTCACTTAAGGAGGTTGAAGCGGTCCAGTTGAGTCAAATGACTGTTTACGAATTTCCTTTTCAATGAACCTCAAAAAAATGCATACGAGGTATAGATTTCTTCTGTAGATGCTAATTTGTCATCAAATATATAATCCAAGGGCAAAATTATGTATTTATACATTTTTATTACGAAAATAAGAAAAAATGTTGTGTCACTACCAACTTGAAAAAGTATAACATTATCGATAATTATTATTAAAAAAAAATTACGTCAGCGAATGTTTTATACAACTCAGAATGAAATTTTACGTCATGGGATTATTTATTATTACTATTGATTAGCATTAATCGTTGCCGACATACGGCAACTTCGTGGACATTGAGGTTGGCAGCGATGTTCTTCATTCGCTAGCGACGATTTGTAATCTTTCACCGAACCTTGATTCATCATTGAATGTATATGCTTTACAATGGACGAGATGGGTTTTCTCTAAATGTTTACAAAGGTTTAGTTTGCGTTAATCCGTTGTTAGAAATGGTGCTCCGTTTGACGAATTAACTTCACAAAAACATTTCGGCATATCACTTCGTGTATTTCGCGAGAGTGATTATTCAATTTTGCTCCTAGAACTGGAAGTTTTTAGCTACAAATATTGATCGAAATGATCAAACGGTTCCGTCTTTGCAGGAAAATTGCATACAGGACATACAGAAATCGTTGGTACTCTTGAAGCCTGCTGGTTCTGAGATCACGCAAACGAGGGAAAAATTGTCGGCTGTATTGCAAAAGATCGTCGCACTCCGCGAGAACAAACAAAACACGAGTTATCTGGATGTTGATCCCAGTAAGGAATTGAATATCTTTTGCGATAGCTTGCAACTCGAGGCGTTGGATAAAATCGTCCTCAAAGACAACGTCGGGGCTTACAGGTAAACGATTTGTAAATCATGCGAAAGCGTTGCTCGTCTTTTAATTTACCGTTGATCCGGTTTTTACGACAGTTACGGGCATCGAGAAATTTGAAATTTTATCGAGCCCGAAACGCTCGATCTTCGGCAATGCGAAACACGTGAGAGAATACTGATCGGTGAATTACGTTGAAATTTTTTCCAAAAGACACAGAAAGTTTTGCATAAGCGAAGCACTCGAATCAACGGAAGCTCCATCCCACGCCGATGGTACCTCGCAATTTCCAATGATCCGGGCCCCCATCTATCAATTGCTCAACTGCTACAAATTGTTGGTGAAGGCTTCGTGGCTTACGAAGCTTGAGAACGAATCGAATGCGAACGAACATTACGATTTGGGCGAATGGGTAGCGCCGCTTGCCGACGACACTTCGGACGATGCTGTCGAGATACTCAACATCACGGATTCATCTTGTGACCGAGCGCACGGGGAGATCAATCAATTTAATTCGATATTCGACGCGTGGTAAGATTCGCAGATATCGCTCCGAAATTGAGACTTTTTTTTATTACAGCAATCAGAATCAGTCGATTCATCTTAACGAAATAACTTGATTTTACAGGAAATACCAGACAGTCGAAAAAGTAATGGCACTGGACGATAGGATCGTCAGCGGTGCTTCGTTCAAAGAGTGGGTTAAACGTTACGACATAATGCTCCATATGGTTCGAAAGAAGAAATGACAGTTCGTCCCATATGCCTTTTTATTTTATATCAATGATAATGATGTCGGATCGCATGAAGTTCTGCGTTTGCGAAATACTCAAAGAAGACTTGGTCAAAGAAAGTGCCGTGATCCGTACAAGTAATGCAGTAGTGTATCATATTAATTTCTCGTAACGTAACTGATCTTCTTGCGAAGCTTGTCTTTTTGTACATTACATCGCGCGACTAGGATGAAATAGTATGTAATACCATTTTTACACTGTTAATGTTCGACAATAAAATTAGCATTTATGCATTCGATCGATGTGGAATTCAAACTCTTCAAAGACGTAAATACGTTAAAAAAAGTTCAACTTCGAAGTTTTCAAAAATATATTAAAATATTGAAATTAAAAAGAATTAAAGGAATATTAGAATATATGCAATTTAGCACAGTTTCTCAGAGAATATTGGGAATTGACAGGAGTTAAGGCCAGGTATCATACACCAGAAAATTTCGTTGCGGTGTCCCGTCACGGTGGCCGTGGTAAACTCGCAGTTTTTTGCTGCGAGCCGCCGCTTACTGCCAGACAGTGTAGCGCTCATTTTCTATAGGGCTTCGATGTCTGATTTCGCGATCGACCTCTGACCAGAGCGGTTGATGATCGATTTCCTTATCGGGATAGAATAAAGTTTCGATACGAGAAGGCCAGAATCACGGAGGCTTTTTTTAACACCTCTGCTGGAAGGCACAAATAGAGTGATAAAGTGAAAAAATATAAAGGGAACGAAAGCCTTTCCATTGGGATATTTTGGGTTTTTTAACCCTAAGAGTAGCGCCATGGAGGCTATATAAAGGAGTCCGAACTGTGTCTTAAAAAGTGGCAACAAAATCATCTGATATAGTGCGTCGCAGCGATCGCGCTGTTATCATGAAGTTAGTTGCGTGTGAGAGAGATGAAAGACGTATCGGAAGTACGCAATAATTATCTTTTCATGTTTTACATTCCCAAACAAAAAAGCGAACAGTGAAGACAAAGTGCAGCATTAGTGATTTATAAACTAGATTTTTAATCGTGAAGTGGAAAGAATTGAGTGTTCTTTTTATATCAGATTAAACGTTTTTCCGCATCGATATCAAGGTCAGTATCGTGAGCTAAGCATAATTACTTTAATCTCCAATTCTATTTGCAATTTTCATAACCTTACACATGGGTCCCTCGTGACTAATGATTGTTTGTCTGTTTACATAGTAATAAGTTACGTTACTATACATTGTTCAAGTTTAATGAGGTTATTATGTCATTAATGATTTTAATTCTGAAACAGGATAGGGAAAGTCCGTGCTGTAGCAGGCTGTAACGGCGGCAGCAATGCTGACAAAGCTGATAGAGATATGCGTTGAGTACGACAATTGACATTGTTTAAGGTGCCAAAGGTACTGCATTGTTATATTCTGTTTCCTCTCTGTTCTTCCTCAGTTTCTCTCATTTTTCATAGGTCAATCTTTTTCATTCATCTTCCTTACACAGTCCTTGCCATTTTCTGATTATTGCTCGTACTTTTCACTTAAATCGCATATTTCCTCTTATAGTCCAGTTGCACCTTCATTGTATGTCACTCTTTTTTATTTGATTTTTCAAGTCTTTCTTACTCTGTTTCATTTGGTCATTTCTTACACTGTTTCAAGTAAACAAGTACACGGGAACGGTGTATGAGTTGATGTTTCACCTTGCTTCACTCAGATCTGAATTGCCCGCAGACTCAAGGTCAGCGGCCAATGCAGCTCTGACAAACTCCTTTGACAACCTCAAAAGGACTATGTGCCATCAATCCCATACTCCCGAATCCCCTTGGACACACCTATAGGCGAACTAATTAGAGCATTAAACGAGGAAAACCCACACTTGAAAGCTGTGGACGCTTTCCGTCTAAAGAAGCGAGTCGTTGTTGATGGACGTACGGACAGAGGTGAATTACGGTCACTGTGTTGAGATTCGAAACGGCGTTATCCCGGTGAAGGTCATGTGCTAGAGAGTTAAATATGGTTTGAAAAACATCAAAAGAGATAGCTTCAGGCAATTCAGTGAAACATTTACTAAAGGCAGAAACCCTACGCACATTTGGAGAAAAATTAAGAGTTTAAAAAATAGGCGGAATTACGCGCAAACTGTAAATAAATATAACGAAGAAAAAATAAAAAACGATAAAAAAGCGTACGATGCCCTTTGCCCAAGTTGGACGGAAGTGAAACCGCCTTATTTTGCTGAGGGAGGGACCCCTTTCTAGAGCTACCTTATTCCGAGGGAGAACTGAATTTTGCACTATCCAGTGACAAGCTCGAAACAAGCCCGGAAGTGATGGCATCGATTATCAAACCAACTCCTCTTCCAAACAAGGTGCGTAAGATTTTGCTTCAGTTGGACAACGATATTCATAAATCGGGAAACTCAAAATAAATGTGTGACTAACACAAGAATTATTTTTAATTTTAAATAGTCTGCGCACGAAATTTTTGCATACATTATGGAAATGTTTACGAAACCGTGAGCCTCGGACAGTGACATACAGGATTGTGCTTTCATAGTTGACATTTTTACACATGAGAAAATTCACAAAACAAAGTTCATCCAGACTTTCGAGTGTCTGTACAGCTCTTCGGACTATGCTATTGAGTCACCACAAAAAAAACCAAGAACATACGTCGTTTTACGACTAAGTAGAGAAATAATAAAGGAGAGGGGGGGCGGTACAGGTAGAATATTTTTTATGAAATAAAGATTTTATGTGTGATTTTTTTAAAGTCGAAAAATGGCGCAATAATACATAAATAAAATTTATAATTAATTTACAACCAAATCAAATTGTAAATAAGTTGCAGGATCAAACATCACAGAACAGGATAGAAAGTGAATTTGTTTATTTAAAAACGTACAGGATGGATGTTAAAAATTCTCCAGATTGTTTTTCGTAAAGTTCTTCTCGATCCAACGTTCCAACAAAACCAAAGTCGATGCTTTTCGCAAAACGATGAATCCTTTCGATTGAATTATTTCCGTATCAAATCACAGTTTGCGACGCATTGGACTTATTCTGACGTCGTCGACCTACGAGAAAACAAACAACATAAATTGTCGTTTACTTTGTCACAAAAATTTTATAGTATTTATAACAATTGCTCACTTGAACGTTCGGAGCTGCCGATAAAGCGAACGTGACTCCGTCAGCGATGTCTTTCGCCTGTACGTATGGTATTAGATCAAAAATCGCATCGGAGCCACCTGCAGTGCTGAACATATCCGTTCTCACCAAACCGGGAATGATGTTCTGAAAATATAAATCAAATTAATAAAATCAAAGCAAACGGACATAAGAAAATACAATTCCTTATTTGTAACAACAAACTCGATTTAAATGTAGTGACATGTTTTCCCGTAATATATCCGATGTTTGTTCAGTTCTTTCATTCTGATTTTTGCAAATGAATTAGTAGAAGAATATAATGGCAAGAAAATACATTTTCTCGGACACTCATTTTTGTAACTATCACAATTATTGCTATCATAATAATATTATTTGAATGTATGATAGTATTATCATTATAAGATTATTTCAATGCATAGTAATAAGTTCTAATGGTTTTTCAGTCCGTTGTGGGCGTTCCCGATCCCAAACCTTACCCTTGCCCTAAACTTTTCACTCCGCTATTCCCAGTTTCTTAGCAACCCCTATGAGGGTATATGTGCCCTACTGTATCGCATTTCAACAAGTGCCCATGATAACTGTAGAGTTTCAATCGCGTTCACGATCGGTAACTCAATAAACCTGTTTCCCGTTCAGTAGTTAGCTTGTAAACGCAGCTGGGCGGTTACGTATCAAGTATTGGTCCCAGCCTATGCGGTTAGACACGGGAGATCACCGTGCATCAAACGTACTACGATCGTTTTTTAAAATGCTCTTATTGAATTGCGTCATCCATATAACTACCATTATTATAATTATTATTTTTCTGACAATCAAATATCGCGCACGATGGGTAAACTTACTGTTATTCTGATGTTATCTTTGGCCTTTTGAATTTCGTATCTGACATTGTCGATCAGCCCGCGAATTGCGAATTTGCTTGCCGGATAAATATTCGTTGGAATTTTCGTCATCGTAGCATCGTAGCCCAAGACACTATGTACGCGAAGAAAAAAAAATGCTATTTGCAATAGGACGAGATGTGTAACCTGCTTGAATAGGAACGATCACGAATGCAATCTATAGATGAGTGAATCAATCTATCGATGAATGAATAAGTATATAGATGAACGAATCGATATATAGATGAATGGATCGATCTATAGATGAATAAATCAATCTATAGACGAATGCATCAGTACATAGATGAATGAATTAGTGTATAGATGAACGAATCAATCTATCGATGAATAAATCAATCTATAGATGAATAAATCAATCTATAGATGAATGCATCAGTATATAGACGAATCAATCAATCCATCGATAATGAATCATTCTATAGATGAATTAATTCATTTATAGATGAATGAATCAATCGATAGATGAATCGATCGTTCGATAGATAATTTCGAATGCCATAAATCTCTCCACATTTGAATGTCAAAAATATGCATACGAGATTTGTAAAACGCGGTTTTTAGATAGTGTGTAAATTGCGATATGAGCACATGCCAGTGTGCTAGATAAGATTAGATCATATTGATTTTCCAATCAGCCTACCTGGTCAGATAAAATATATGTCCTTCGGTGTTTCGAGCCCTCATAGTCTTGATGGCCTCTCTCGTGCAAATAGCAACCGCCAACACATTGACGTCTAGTATATTCCGAAAATCCTCGGTCGTTGAGTCTGCAATTGCACTGAGTTACAACGAAAACCCGACGGGTGTGCCTATTAAGAGGGAATGATACCTTATCGCGGTCGGTATGGTAGAACGATTATAGATTCCCACGAATCTCTAAAACGGCTCTTCAGATCCCGTCGAAACTTTGCCAAACGACGTCAAATAGATAGACGAATGGCTCTCTTCTTCTCAAATTTTCTGATTTTGAGAAAAAGAATGTAGATTGGCTTATCTACATTTTTTTATCTCAAATTCGGAAACTTTGAGGAGAAGACAGCCGTTCGTCTATCTATTTGACGTCGTTTGGCAAAGTTTCGACGGGATCTGAAGAGCCGTTTTAGAGATTCGTGGGAATCTATAATCGTTCTACCATACCGACCGCGATAAGGTATCATTCCCTCTTAACACCGGGGAACGGATGATTCGATACACAATCAGGTGAACGCTTGCCCATTGAGGAGGAAAAAAACAGATTGACTTTATACGCATGGAAGATCGTTTTACCAGCAATAGTGGAAGTAGAAACCACACCGGCATTGTTGACTAAAATGTCGGCGCCACCGAGCTCTTCGTTGGTCCATTTGAAAGCCTCCAATATGTCGTTCTCGTTGCGAAGATCGCACTTTATTGGGTACAATTTACCTTTGGCCCCCTTGAGAGCCTTGACTATTTCCTCAAGACGATCCTTGCGTCTCGCCAGACCAACGACGTTGATACCAGCGCCAACGAAAGCCCTGACAATGGCCTCGCCGATCCCAGCGCTCGCACCTGTCACAATCGCTATCTTGCCGATCCAACGTTCCATCCTTGGCGAAAGTCAGTCCTCGACTGTCAACGCCAATGCTCGGATCCAACACCAACGTCGAGTTGAGATCTTGCAACGTCACCTCGACCCCCTCCTTTGCTTATATAGTTGTTTGCATATATATATATATATATGTATATACGTATTATATAATTGCTAGCGAATAATCGCGCTTTCGTCTACCTACTCGCTAACTTTCTTGCCCATCCAGTCTACAATCGAGAAAATTCACGTAAACTGTTTCATATCGAAAACGCGAAAGTTCGACAACGCGTTGGAACTTGGAAATTGAGTGGAAAAAAGACTTGCGAACATGCACTTTTTTTACTTCGTTTTGGAAAAATCGTAGAAAAGCGTTTTTTTTTTAAATTTTGCATCTTTTTTTATTCGTTTGTAACTAAGCAAGCATAAAGAGGCACAAAACATTCAGATCGCTAATTGGAATTGCGGAATATTTGAATATTTTAAATATTTAATTTTATTTGTTTACTGCGGTACAATTGAGTCCTGACCTCCAACGTCTACCCTTGCGGGTTTTTACGTATGACCCTTCCTAATTGAACGCGGAGTTCAATTCGGCATTAACTGCTTAACTCGGAGTACCGTCAGAGCCGAACCCCGACCGCCAATCCACCAGGGTCGGTATTGAATATTGGGTAAATCTGCAGAATTAGGGCTGCGGCTCAAAACCATTCCAAATTTTTTTCTAATGTTTTTTATCACTAAAAAATGATTTCCCATGTCACAAAAAAATAATATCCTATGTAATATTATGGCGGAGGAGGTCGAAATTTCCCATAATATCCATAAGTTATGGGATTTTGAATTTTACTAACAGGAGGGACGAAATAACGTATTTGCGGACATTTCACTTTTATGTTGAGGGTAGAGTATTTGAAAATAAACCTTCGTCAGTCTCATACACACACACACATGCACGCACGCACTATATACTATGAATTGATTGGACTAAACGAAAAAATGTAAACATCGGATAGTCAGCATTGTAAGAAGGAATGAAAAGAGACATCGCATAATAACATGATGAGAAGGTAAATATATTTGTAAAGCCAGTATTCACGAAACAATGGATTGCGATGGATGTATTATTTCGCTTACCGATGCGATAACAAAATATTTTTTTTTTTTACTAATTCCTCCTGCTCCCATCCCAACATAAGTGTGGAATGTCCGTAGATGCGTTATTTTGTCGCCACGTTTTTTTCACGTCCCACGGTATTTTGTCCCTCGTTTAGCAAATTTCAAAATCCCATAGGTTTAGCAATTTTCCCATAATTTGTGGGAAATTATGGCCTCCCACCATAATATTACATGGGATGTCATTTTTTAATGATAACAAACGCTAGAAAAAAAAATCCACGCATTTTTGAGCTGCAGCCCTGATTCTGCAGATTTACAAATATTTTTTATACAATATTCTTATTCATTATAATGTTATTCTTTTAATTTATATTTTTTTTATTGTGGCTTCCATTTGTATAGGGTCCTTCCCCACCATATTCCACTTCACATCCCCACCTTGCGGCCCCAGCTGACTTCCCCCTCCGTATCGCATTCACCATGACACTTTTGCCATGGGTAGAGGGAAACCGAAAAAACCTAAACCAATACAGCCGGTCCCAGGTTCGCTTCCCAGTTTCGGAGCTAGACGCGGTTCATCGAGAAATAAATACACACACGACACACACACGTACCGACCCGTGTCCTGCGACATCCGTGTAGAACTGCAACTACGTCACGCCCGTATTAATTTTTCTCCGAACTATGAGACTGCGATTCGAACCCGCGACCTCTCAATGTACTTGTTCAGAGGCAAGCACGCTAACCACTAGTCCAGCACGGCGGATTTTCTTTTAATTTATAATATTTAATTTATTATATTCTTCAAGTAAATATTGATCAGGTGATCTGAATGTTATGAGTCTGTTTACATTTGCTTAGTACTAAACAAACGAATAAAATAATACTGAATAAATAAGAAGAAAAATTCAAAAAACGGAAAGGCTTTTCCAGCTCGAGAGCTTACTGAGTAACTGAGAGCTCAGATGAGTACAATGAGATGAATACATATTTACTTAACGTGAAAAAGTTCACATTCGTTCGAGCGTGCTTATTGGGAGGTTCGCATGCTATAAAGAGCGAGAGAGACAAAGAGAGCCAGTGAGCGTAGAGCGCGCGCCTGGTGGGGGTACCTGAATTCTCGGAAATACTCTTCCCCTTGGGGGCTCTTCCGTGCTTATTGAGAGGTCGGACTTTGAATATGTGCCTCAAAGTTTGGAGTAAAAGATCATTTCTTTTTTACAATGGCTGCCGTGTGGAGTTTCAGCCTATCGCTGTCGTTTTGCAAATGTCGTGTGCAAAAGCCTTAATCGCCCGAGTGGAAAGGTCTCACTTGGTTCTTACATGTCTGTATTCATCGTTCCGGATCAGTGCATCACTGAATCGCACGTGTTTAATTTATCGGAAGGAAAAAAAAACATCTTTAATCGACCTGATATTGATTATAATGATTTTGATTGAACAGCTGGACAAATAAAAAAGGGGACTCAACGGACCGGCTGGCACAATGTTGAGCAACATTGGGCTGGAATCACCGTTCGAGTCATGCTAAGAGCGGGTGTGCATTGGTGATTTGCATCACCGAGGCTATTTCGTCACTGTCGTCACAGGTCTACAGACCCTTATGCGGTAGGCGCACTTGAATGCATGAGGCCGCCATGAGGGTCCATAGACGTGGCGACAGTGACGAGATACACACGGTGTCAAATATTGTAGAGATTATAGTCGTTGGCTCTCTACTCCCGTAGTTATCCCCGCTGCTTGCCCAGGTTCTGAAAGGTCGGTGAGATAGGAAGGGGCAGGAAAAGGATTTTGCGTTTCGTCTTGGGTATAGCGATAGACTCATCAGTAGGGCTGTGTCACTGCACCCTGCCCTAGACGCGCTGGGTGTTAGGACCTAGAGGGAAAACGGTTTTTATATATTGGAACGCATGCCCCTGCGACCCCTTGTGAGAAACTCTGGAACGATGTAGCCGCGTAGCGGTGAAATGGTGGAACTAGCAGGACCGCCACAAGATCACCAGTGCGCGCCCGATCTAAATTTTTAATTTTCTCCTGACGCGATTGTATCACCATCCACTTGCTCCCCGCTCCATTCTACGTACGACCAGTAGAACGAATCAGGACTACAATAAACGAAGTCCACCTCAACTTACTTCTTCGATTTACAAGTTAAATCAAAATCAAAAGACTATCAACCGTGAACACTTTCAGTTCCGTCGGTGGACCACGTGTTCATCGAAACTACTTATCGATGCGTATCTTTTGTTTTATTTACCGTTTATAATTGACAGTTGAATTAAAAATGGAAAGACTATTAACCGTGAACACTTCCATTCTCATTGATGGATCACGTGCTCCTCGACACTACTTATCGAAACGTGTTAATTTCGTTTTGCGGGAGATTTCCTTTCTTATCAATAGCGCATACTTCAACTTTGCAGAACGGAACGTAAAGTGGGTGGAAAAATTCTTAAGGCTATCGGTGTTATCCTATACGAATGTCACCCGAACGAGAGACTGCTGAATCGTTCGTTCCTATCTCAATTATCAGTAAATGTCAGCAGATCTAGCTCCCAGGAAAGAGCATGATAATCATGTTATCGCGAATATAGGATGCGCAATCTTGCCGAAGTACTTCGTGTTGAATTCAATGGCTTTCGCGGCAATCTTTCCGAGCAGGAGGACGAGAATGGTTTCGAACGTTTGTGAGATCGACGTGTTGATAGAATTTGTCTTTTTAAGTATTGGAAATTATCTTTTTCAATATTACTGTTAGGTCATGAAATACTATTATTTAATAAATATTGTTGTTTGATAATATTAAACTGTTAGATAATAAAAGTTTATAAAATGAAGCTTGTAAAATAGTATTATTATCAAATATAGTAGAAAGTTGTGGTTTTTAATATAAGAAATCGCCGATAGAGAAAATATTATTTGTTATTGGTATTTTATAAGTATAAATAAACTTAACAACTTGCAAGAATGACAACATCTAGTTTCGATGAGCCTGAATGTTTTAATTTATGTCGTTGTAATTGTGCAGTGCCATGTAGAGAGGGTACTTGTCGTTGGTTTGCTTATTTTCAGAAGATTGAAGATGAAGTACCTTTAATACTCGATGATAATGGAAATAGGTGAGTACGTTTTTATGCTGAAGATAAAATATTTAAGTAATTATAGAAAATATTAAAATTTACGTATTAATTTTAATATTCATTAAATATATTCTTACTTATATAAAGGTATTTCCATGGTATTAATTATTACATATCCATAAATTAATAATAAATTATTAATAAATACATTTTAACCCTTCTTATGGAACGCTCACTTACTAAAAATCAAGAATACCGAGTTGAAGCAAACGAAAACCAAAAATGTATATTTATGATCTTATCAGATACCGCAGAAATTAAAGGATAATAATGAATAACGAAAAATGGCGAGCATTAAAAAATATTAAGACATTTCTATTTTCAAATAACGGATATAAATTAAAAATGAATGGTAGATGTGATTTATAACTTGTATCTACAAATTCAAAGAAGTAACAAAATAGAAGGAAGGGCAAGGATTGACCCCCCAAGGATTGACCCTCCCCCTCCCCCCCGGCGGATCGAGCTGAAATTTTGCACAGATCTCCCGTTTAATATTTTAGGACAAACCCCTAATAGGATTTTTGACGACGCACAATAGTTTTCGAGATATTGAATTTTAAGGTTAGTAACGTTAGGAGGAGGTTCGCTGCTCAACCCAACGCTTACTTTTTTATTGTACCACCTTCGATTTAGGGCGGAGGGGGCACATCGGGCACGGCAGCCATGGAGAGGGAAGAATGTGATTTTTCTGGGACTCTTTGGCTTTTTTGTATAGTCAATATGGACCGTCTAGGGGGAGAGGCACGTGTCCCCCCCTGCTGCTGAGTCCTCCCTGCACGCACCGCCGATCGCACACGCACACCCGAGGTGTCCAGTGCCCACCTGAGATTGCCACGAGTCAACTTACCGACGGAGAAAGTTGTCCAGATAGGGGCGAGGCAGCGCCAACGGAAACAACGGTTGGAACCACGGCGTTGGGATTTGTGACGCGTGGTTTCCTTATCTAGTCGCTACATAGCTAGGGTCAGAGAACTTCCGAGTAGCTCGAGCGCAGAGACTATGGAGCCTAGATTATCTATGCTCCATAGCAGAGATTCGCGAGCGTCGGAGAAACGTGATAAAAGAAAACTGATATAGTCCGATAAGTGCACTGCCAATAAAATATTACGCTAATTGCTTGCCTGTCTGAAGAACCTTATCCGAGAATTTGTTGTTCTCATGTAGTACCGATAAATCGGTCAAGGTGACCGACAAGGGCACAAAACATAATATTCGATAAAAATGCCAAATCGGAAATAAATTCTGTAGATTACAATGGAGCCATCTCTGTATTGTGTATGGTGTCGATGATGGATCAATAAAAGTAGTAGATTTAAGAATGCCAAATCTGGAAATATTTATAAATCGGCACAAGTGAAGTATATCAATGATTAAACGGAGGATTCAGATATGTTTTGTAATGCAAGTGATGAACAAATTTGCATTTTTGATATTTCATTGGAAGACTAATGGGAATTCGAAAAATATTTAGCAATGGAAATCTCTTTCCTGAGAGTGAGCGCAAACGCCACACGATCGATGCCCATACTTCGACGTTTTTACTACAAACAGTGAATAGAAACCAAAGAAGTTTTACATATTATTATACAGACTATTTATGAATTTGATCTTAATTATGTAGCTACGTTTTTCTGCCCGGTTTCGTCATGCGCGAAAGATTTCTTACATTTGAGAAATGTCAAACATTAAAAGAAACGAACGAATCTTGTAGACTTTTAATGGACTTTTAGACTTTCAATAAAGTTTCAATAGGCTTAGACTTTTGAGACTTTTTAATAGTTTTTGAATATACTTTTCGATATTTTAATATAATAGTTTCAGACTTTTAATAGACTTTATGTATTAGTACAAATTAGACCGATTATAAAAAGAATAACGATATTTTTTATATGCGTTCACCAGAAAATATAAATAAACCGAAAACATAAGATCACGATATCTATTGGACGACAATATGCAGATTGCAGGATAAAAAATGTATTGTTATATTTAATATAATTATTATAACAACAAATTTTATTCACTCTACACTTTGCGTTCCTTTTTATGGGTTTTTATACAATCGTGTTTTCAGTTTATTTCTGTTTTCTTGTTAATTAATGTAAATTACATCGTATTTTTCTTTCTTCAAAACCTATATGATATTAACCAATGAATAAGTTACTATACCTAAAATATCCAGAATTCTCGTTTTCTTTTTTTTTACCTATTTGAAAATTTATTGGTGTACGAAGACTTTCGTGACTGACTGTATATTTTATCTATAACATATTTGTCAATATCGAGGAGTCGTATATTCAGTTTTATCTTTTAATCTAAAAAAAGTTAAAAGTGAAACGATTGATAAATTTCAGAAAAATGTATCTAAGCCACCTATGTATGTTTAGCTAATCTATAGATAAATTATATGATTATCACAAGTCTCTCTTCTTGAGATTACTTCTTTCGACAGTGCGGATGTTTAAAATTTTCAAACAACTTATAACTAGTAGGACCATTAAAACGCATTATTTTTTATATTATGTTCAACGCACATATATTAAAATGAAAATAAAAAAATTTAGATCACAGAAGGTATACTACAAGGACAATCTAAATATTGAATTTAGAAACGAATTTGACATGGTTCTATATCGAACTTCTACTTTTATTAGTTGTTATTAAAAATAGAAGCAATGAAATAACAAAACCAATTTTTCAGCGAGGTGTAAAGGAAAAAAAGACGATTTAACCTTTCATACATATCGATGAGTCAAAGAAATTTATTTGTCTGGTCCGTCCTTATTTTCTTCTTGTTGTTTCTTAGTATCATTAGAAGGATTTTCCGATTCACAGTATTCTTTATAATTCAATTGCTTTTTGAATTGTTCAATTTGTTTGATTTGTTGTCCCAATTTTTCTTCAGTTGTTACTTCAGTGTTAGGATACACTTCTTCAAGTCTCAACGGACAATATCCTTTGTTGTCCAACTGTTCGAGCATTTGGAGTTTTTGTTCGCGTGTCTTATACGGGCCTTTTTCATCTTCTCCTCGATAACAATCATAGTCAAGAGCATCTTCTTGATAGCACTCGGGAGGTAATTTCTCTTCATCGCTTGAATTTTTATTTCCAGCTTCGGATGACATAATCCTGTAAGGGTAAAATTCATAATTTTTTCTATGCTCGTGCGAGAGGATTACAACATTTCATCGAATGTCACACAAAAAAGTATGAAGTACCGTGATAAATTAATTTCTTACATAAAGAGACGTATCGAATACCAATGTGTAACGATATAAAAAAGAGCAGTATAAAAGAAAGCCTGTACCTCGATATCCTCGTACCCGATGAAACAGAAGATAATGTCGTTATCCAACGAGTTTTATTATTGATAGCACAACGTACTGCGATTGGTCTACGCCATGGAATAAAAATGGTCGCGGGAACCAAGAGCGTTGCCAGAGTTGGGGGACCTACGTGTCACATACAGCTATATAGATTGCGTTCAAGGAATCATCACAATGTAGCATTTTGAAAAAAATCGATTTTTTTTTGCATTCTTCGATAGTATAGACGGTCATAAACAATGTTGTTTTTCATAACTGTGTACACTCTCAAAGGTAGAGTTTTAAGCTATCGTCAAATTTTGACACAACATTCTTCAAGCCATAATTTATCTTGCTGTGGAAGCTTTTTTGTTTAGATCAGCATATTTTAAAAAATGAGAAACTGTCGAAAAAAGCCTACACTCAACACTTTTTTTCAAACTGCTGCCATTTTGTTATTTTTTATTGAAAAAAGCTCCACAGCAGAATAGCGGCTTTCATACTCATCAATAATCTTTTTACCAATTTTGTTTCAGATAATATTTACATTTTTAAACGTTAAACAAATGCAAAAAAAGATAAACGTTTAGAACTATACTTTCTGTTCTTCATGAGTGCTCTCACTCGACATAAAAAAAATCAGACTGATTAGCGTACTTCAACCATCGAAAAAAATCGCGAAAACCAGCTATTTTTGGACCTGTTACACTGGGATGATCGCTTAAGGATGTTGAGTCCCAAATCGCAAATGATAATAAAATTCTGAAAATTTGGTTCGTTTTTGACGATTTAGAAGCTATTTATAATTTCATTACGACTAAGAAGCTATTTATTGAACAATTAACATTAACATGTTTCATAGGGACTTAACATCCTTAAAGCTCATTCGATTCGTGCTTAAGACGGAATGACACCCGACGCGAAACTTCGATGCGGCCCCGGCTTCCGACCGGTAGGGCAGAACTCAATCGAGCTTCTGCGCCCCACCGACGGATGTCACCGCGCGCGTTCGTCGCCGCGCGCGCGGAGACATTGCGTCTCGCCTTCCGCGGGCCTCGACACGCTACGCAACGCATGTGTGCGTGCGTGTCGGTGCACGTCTACACCACGGCGTAGAGAGACGTTATTGGCGCTGCCACGGGCTTCGATGCGCGTCGCTGCAGACCACGAGGCGAGCGCCGCGCGCGGAATTCTCGTGAACTGAGCACGTCGAAGTTCGGGCGACATTTGCTCGCAATTATCAACAATTACACGACAAATCTAGATTACCACTTTTCTCCTAAGATATGCAACGAAGTGCAGTGATTGAGAGCTCAAATTGTTCGTTTTTTATGTGGCTACGCCGTCTAGCTTTTCTCTAAGTCGTGACATTAGCCAAACATCTGATTTTTCATCTTTTCGGTCTCGAGTTCCGCATGATAAGCCAATCTACGTTTTTTTTCTCAAATTCAAAAAATTTGAGGGGCTGGAAGCTGTTCGTCTATCTATTTGACGTCGTTTGATACCCAAAAATCTCTGAAACGGCTCTTCAGATCCCGTCGAAACTTTGCCAAACGACGTCAAATAGATAGACGAACAGCTTCCAGCCCCTCAAATTTTTTGAATTTGAGAAAAAAAACGTAGATTGGCTTATCATGCGGAACTCGAGACCGAAAAGATGAAAAATCAGATGTTTGGCTAATGTCACGACTTAGAGAAAAGCTAGACCGGGTAGCCACATAAAAAACGAACAATTTGAGCTCTCAATCACTGCACTTCGTTGCATATCTTAGGAGAAAAGTGGTAATCTAGATTTGTCGTGTAATTGTTGATAATTGCGAGCAAATGTCGCCCGAACTTCGACGTGCTCAGTTCACGAGAATTCCGCGCGCGGCGCTCGCCTCGTGGTCTGCAGACGACGCGCATCGAGGCCCGTGGCAGCGCCAATAACGTCTCTCCACACCGTGGTGTAGACGTGCACCGACACGCACGCACACATGCGTTGCGTAGCGTGTCGAGGCCCGTGGAAGGCGAGACGCAATGTCTCCGCGCGCGCGGCGACGAACGCGCGCGGTGACATCCGTCGGTGGGGCGCAGAAGCTCGATTGAGTTCTGCCCTACTGGTCGGAAGCCGGGGCCGCATCGAAGTTTCGCGTCGGGTGTCATTCCGTCTTAAGGATGTTGAGTCCCAAATCGCAAATGATGATAAGATTCTGAAAATTTGATATGTTTTTGTATGAAGTATTTCAGAGGTCGTGTAAAAATTTCACGACAATTAGGAAGCTCGTTATTGAACAATTGACATTCACAAATAAAATGTTGTTTTATGCAAACTGATGTAACTTTGCAATAAGTTTTTTTTTGACCTCTCAATTTTATAATATCTACAATATACTGAAAGCAACGGAAACAAAACGAAGCTTATTGATAAATTTTTTTAAATTCATTTTAAAAGTTGTTCTTAACAAAATGTTAATTTTTTAATAACGAGCTTCCTAATCGTCGTGAAATTGTAACACGACCTCTTAAATACTTTATACAAAAACATACCAAATTTTCAGAATTTTCTTATCATTTTTTATTTCAACCCTTAAAGAGGTTGAAGTAATGATGATAGAATTCTGAAAATTTGGTATGTTTTTACATGAAGTATTCAGGAGGTCGTGTAAAAATTTCATGACGATTAAGAAGCTATTTATTGAACAATTAACATTAACATGTTTCATAGAGGATTCAACATCCTTAACATGAAATACGCTCTCATGCCCCCTTTACTACGATATAACGTCATGTAGGCATGCCGCCGCTGGCAACGTTGCTACCTCTGGGAACGCTGCTACTTCTGGAATGTCTAAATCGCACTGCCCAAAGAAGTAGGTGTATGTAGAGTGGTGGTGGAAGCGATGATTGGCAAATGGTAGTAGTAGCGCTTCTCAGCAAGTTGAAAAGGAACTGGGATAAACGCTTCAGGCTCCAGCTAGCCAGTCAGTCGTGTATGTGCGCAGCTAGCATGCAAGTGATAAACGAGTGACTGATAAGATATAGAAACCGAGTAGAAGTAATTTCCAGAAACAGTTTTTCCGAATTACTTTGTTCTTTGGGTTAGTTTGTTCTTCTCTTTCTTTTAAGTCGTTTAAAAAGGTTGACGATAAATAAAAACAGTAATTGTCATTAAGTATTTGCAGTTTGAAAAATGCCCGGTATAGATTGGATACCGGGCGTGTCGCAGGTTAAGTCCTTAGTTCAAGCGGCTACCGGCGATACCGAGGGTGCCAAAAGAACAGCGGAAAACTTTTGTCGGGAATGTCCGGGAGTTTCACAAGTAACCTCCGTAGTACAGCTTGCCGCAGGAGACGCGGAAGGTGCTTTAGAAACGCAGAAAA
The DNA here is from genome assembly GCA_951751655.1 of Ophion costatus. Taxonomy (NCBI): domain Eukaryota; kingdom Metazoa; phylum Arthropoda; class Insecta; order Hymenoptera; family Ichneumonidae; genus Ophion; species Ophion costatus. The sequence goes on along the minus strand of OX632359.1, from coordinate 36,483,632 downwards.
TATGCTTGGGTACCGTGAGCAATGTTGCAAATGGTATTCCTGTTATTGGCCATGCAAAAGGTGAGTCACACAGGAATTCGTTGAAAATAAGTATATGTTCCTCGAAACGTCAAAATCAAGGATTCGAAACTTCGCACTTTTTCTTCGAGATTCGAAACTCTCGAAACCCAGGTAAGAAAAAAGGAAAATAAAATCCATTGAAAGACTCTCCAGTAGGGCAGAGCGGGGTAACTTGATCACGATTTTGTCCTAAGCAGTATAGCTCCGAATTAATGAGGTGATAAGTAATGACATCGTTTAAAATAGGTAGGTTGTTTATTTGGCTATGTAACACCACAAAAAACTAGTAAAAACGTTCCTTACCAGACTAAACTTACATGAATATTATAAAAATCAGATGGCTCAGTTGAGCCAGTGGGATAATAGAGGTTTTTTCTACAAGAGGAATATAAGACAGAAGAAGAAAGCGTAGTTCTATCTAAATTGTTATCTTCTGCACGTAACTTACTCGATTGCCGCAACGCCAAAAGCATAGGCTGGAGACCAGAAGATACGACGAACTGCTTTTTGTTTACTTTTGTCGCGAATATAGTAGCAACGTATGTGAGGCACAATCCGAACCCCGGCCGGCGACTGACGCACCAGCGGTCGAGCCGTGTACCCCTCCTGCTTTATTGACATCCCACACTTGTATTTAGCACGCACCGTTTGCGTGCTCGTGTTGGTGGCGCAGGAGGCCCCGCGGCTGAACAGACCTCGCTTTGTCCTACATCTGGTATTATAGTCGACACAAGAGGGCGTAGATTAAATCCAGAAAGAGTTCGGACGTTTGTTTTCCTAAAACACGAACTTGTGGAAAAAGTTCCTCATACTTTGATTTTAATATTAAAAATGATATAGGTATATATCACTAAACTATATATACCCTGGAACGCGTATGCCTGATTTGAACCAGTCGGAAATTGAAGGATATCATTTTGGTTCGAGCAATGCATGCTGCAAATGCACGTTTGGAATCAGTTTTCAAGTGCTTATATAATGTGCAGTGTGCGCAGTGAAAACGGCAAACGCTGATGTTCCGTCATATGATTTAAGGGGTTACCCCCACTTGCGATTTTGAAAAAATCGATTTTTTTTATTGCATTTTTTTGAAGTACAAGTATCTGAGAATATGTCCTGAAAATTTCAAGTCGATCCGAACAAAATTGACTGAGATATGAGCGTTGAAAGAGAAGAATCCGTGAATTGAAGAACTGAAATTGAAACTTTAAACGCGTTTTTCTCAAAATGGCATTTCTGAAGTCGGTGACCAAGATTACTCGAACACTAGTGAACCGATTTTCTTGAAATTTTGCAGGCTTATTTAATACATAAAAATGTAGTCTTTAATCGTTCGATTTTTTTTCGAAAAAAATTGCCGTTTTATAGCTAAAAAACGGCCGTTTTTTTTTCGTTAAAATCGAACCATTAACTTTGACTGTCCGCCATTTTGTGAAAAATGAATATTTTTTAAAATCCTTCGATTAAAGACTAGTTTATACTTATTTTAGTTTTAAGGCTTTCACGGCTCTTTATGTAATTTGAAGAGTATGTGGCTTCCGGATGGAGGCCGTGTTGAGAATCATTTTTTTTAATTGACCGGCCGATCAATTAAAACATCTGATTGGCTGGTGCAGTGATCTGGAACGATGACTGCAAGTATATAAGGAATGCCTGAGACACGGGAGCTTCAGTATCGGAGCTCTCAGCCCTGATGATGCAGACTGTAACGTTTGCGAAACGTCGGCGCAACGCTGATTCTCAACACGGCCTCCATCCGGAAGCCACATACTCTTCAAATTACATAAAGAGCCGTGAAAGCCTTAAAACTAAAATAAAACGCCTACACGGAGAGGCTATTTTGGGTTCTGTTAACACCTTTTCCAAACTCAGGAAAACTCTGCACATCCAGCTGTGCTCGTTAACATTCCTAAAAAGGTGCCGCGACCATCAAGTGGTACCGAAATGTTTTCAATTAAAAAACCCCTTTCCATCAAAACAAGCCAAGACTATCCTCCACCAGGCCTCGCTGAGACTGGTAAAGGAGAGAATATCTGTCACCAAAAAGCTTTTAGACCAAAATTCCCAAAAACTCCTTAAACTTCACCTACGCCTATCTGACTGTTTGGAACCACAGCTGTGGGAAGATCTTGACCGGGTCACACACGAACAAGCCCTCCACTGTGCAGACCTGAGGTCCAGGAATCAAATAGAGAAATTCAGGAAACTATGCCCACAGACGAAACAACCCATCCTAACCCACACAGTAAAAAACCTAAGCAACCACCTACTCTCCGCAGCTGAAACATCAGTCCTCGCAAAAGGGCACAATTTCGCCATCGCACCGACAGACATTCCAACCAGAGAAATCATCAGCCAGGTGGAAACTGCCATCTACCGTCTCCCACCTAATACTAGCAACGATATCAGGCAACGGATAACCAATATTCTACACAAAGCAAAACCCCCTCAGCAGAACATCACAAAGGAAGAACACCTTGCTCTTCAAAATTTGAAGAAAAACAAGGACATCTTAGTACTACCAGCTGATAAAGGGAATGCTACTGTTATCATGGACAAAACGGACTACTGCAGGAAAATAATGAACCTGCTCGAGGACACCAACACGTACAAGAAACTATCACGTGACCCAACATCAAGCGTAGAAAAGAAAACAACGACACTTCTAAAGAAGGCTGGTCTGTCGGAGAACCTTATCAAAATCCTTACACCCAAGGAATCCCTACCACCCAGGCTTTACGGTCTGCCAAAGATACACAAAAACAACATCCCACTAAGGCCCATCGTTAGCAACATAGGCAGCCCTACATATCATTTGGCACGTTTTCTCTGCAAACCCTTGCAGGAACTCGTAGGCCTCAACAACTCCCATATCCAAAACTCTCGGGAATTTGTGAATAAGATCCAGTCCATCAAGGTACAACCAGAAGACATTCTAGTAAGTTTCGATGTTGTATCGTTGTTCACAAACGTCCCAACCCATGAAACCCTAGAAATAGTCAGAAAATCCCAAAAAGTTGCTCCTAACCTACTAGCCCTCATAGAACATTGCCTAAACTCTACATATTTCCAATTCCAATCCCAGTTTTATGAACAAACTTCAGGCGCAGCCATGGGTTCCCCGATTTCCCCTATCATCGCCAACATCTTTATGGAGAATTTCGAGAACAGAATTCTGCAAGAAGCACCTCTCAAACCCTCAACCTGGTTCCGATACGTCGATGACACCTTCGTCATTTGGAGTCACGGCAAAGAAAACCTCAATCATTTCTTAACCTTCCTCAACTCCCAGCACCCCAATATACAATTCACCATGGAGATAGAACAGGACAATCAAATTCCTTTTCTGGATGTACTGGTTCAACGGAAAAACGATGGCACTTTGGGCCACAAAGTTTACCGGAAACCAACGCACACGGATAGATATCTCCACGCTACGTCCCATCACCACCCCTCCCAAAAACAATCGGTCATAAGCTCTCTGGTCTACAGAGCTCTAGCGATCTCCGAACCGAACTCTCTCGAGGATGAACTAGAACACCTACGCAAAGCTTTAGGAGATAATGGCTACAAGCCAGGCAACATCGAAAGAACGATCAAACAACTAAGAAGAAAAATAGCCGATCCGAAAACGGTAACAGAACCTGAAGGGGAGAATGAAGGACAAATAATAGCAACAACTTCCCTTCCATACCTTCAGGGCATAACCGATCGCATAGGCAGGGTCCTTGGGAAACATAACGTGCGAGTCATCTTCAAACCTCAGAAGAAGCTAGCACAAGTGGTTCCGAGTGCAAAAGACCAAAGACCACCATTAAGTGCACCAGGAGTGTACAAGATACCCTGCTCATGCGGTAAAGTGTACATAGGAGAAACCGGGAGGAAGATCAGTACACGGATCAAAGAACATCAACGGTGTATCAAATATGGCCACATTGGACAATCAGCCCTGGCCGAGCATTGGATGGAAACTGGTCATGCCATCCAGTTCGATAAAGCCCAAAGTCTGGCCCCATCAAACAGCTATTTTTCTAGGAAACACCGAGAAGGCTTGGAAATCCGAAAACATCCGGACAATCTAAACAGAGATGGTGGATATCACGTCAATCCCATTTGGCACACCGTCCTCCCGGTTTTTTAATTGACCGGCCGATCAATTAAAACATCTGATTGGCTGGTGCAGTGATCTGGAACGATGACTGCAAGTATATAAGGAATGCCTGAGACACGGGAGCTTCAGTATCGGAGCTCTCAGCCCTGATGATGCAGACTGTAACGTTTGCGAAACGTCGGCGCAACGCTGATTCTCAACACGGCCTCCATCCGGAAGCCACATACTCTTCAAACTAGTTTATACTTATATTTGACTAAATCCATCCGCAGTTTTTTGTCAGATGATCCACTTCGCCGCAATGTAGGTCACCGCAAACCGTGTGTATAAAAACATTATTTCATTGACGGCCATTTGCCACTAAACAATGTAATATTTTTCAATAAAAAAATTACTGAAAGTTCTTCAAGATGTGTTCTTTAAAACGGTATATTGATCGATTAAAAAAGTTTTGTAGTTTTCTTTAAAAAAATTCATGAAAAAGGCCTTTTTTTTGCGCTACAAGTGGGGGTAACGCGTTAAAAAATTAGGCACGTACCTCCCAGCCTTTGATTCGTCGGATCACTATATACTGCCCGAGCGCATAACAGGGTGTCCTGTTATGAATGGATAATCCTGCAACTATCGATAGGTTAGATGATGTCCTACTACATGGTGAAATTTCAGTTTAGTAAAATTCCTAGAGTTTTCGAGATTTTGGGCTTTATGTTGTTTTTCGAACGAAAATCATCTAGCTTGGCGCATGCCATTCCTACAAATGATACGAATCGACCATGACTAATAAAGTAAGCTTACTCAATTAAAAACAACTAATAAAGTAAGCAACTTTTTTAACTAATTGGCATGAATGCGTAGTACATTTTTTTACACCGCAGGCTATCAAAGTCAGATGTTCGAATTGGTTTGTATGAAAATTCTGCACAAGATCTTTTTTCATATCGTTTCCTTAACAAATAACTAACTCGATTATTTCGAGTTCTGAAAATTAACGAGTAACGAGTTTTTATCGGGTTACTCGAGTTGTATCGAGTTACCGAGAAATGTTGAGTTATATTCACAAGTTGTGAATCACAACATCTATGGTGGCGGGTGTTAACCTCCTGGGAGGAGGCCAGGCGACTCACCGCCCTATGTAATAAACCCAACAGAAATTTGTATTATTCATCAATACGAAAAATGCACAAGGTCCTCGATTCGTGTGCTGCTACAATCGATGGAGATAGGAATCCCCTCCAACCCGCAGACTTCTTTTTTCTCTCTCTCATTTTTCGTTTACGCTACTGACACGTCGCAGTCGCACGGAATGAGCAGTTCATATCTATATGTCGATGGTTAAAAATTAATTTCGACAGACATCGATGTGGGATGCTTTTGTTTCTAGGCATCGTCCATCATGCTCTGGGAGATCCTGAAGGCGGAAATCAAGCGTTCAATGCAGCAACTCGATCCACAGTTGTTGTCGCAAGTGGTGCTGCTGCTGGCATAGCAACAGGAGGTTCTTAACTTGATATTACTAAAATTACATTCATACAACGTCTTACGGTTATCTTATCCACTTCAATACCTTCGTTGCCGCAGCAGATAGAAAAAAATGCACGAGGGAAATGTTTTTCCCCTCCATCGTCATTTTTCTTATTTTTTTCTTATTTTTAAGGGCACCGACATTTAAAAAATACCATGGGCATATTTTTCATCATCATATCGTTATAGCTGAATTTTTATAGCATATCTTATAGCTGAATTTTGATAGCATATTTTTATAGCATAAAAAACGTTATAGCATATCGTTTTTTTTCTTATTTTTAAGGGCACCGACATTTAAAAAAATACCATGGGCATATTTTTCATCATCATATCGTTATAGCTGAAAAAATGCATTTCGAACATGCAAATGTGTTGACCTTGAAATGACCTTGAGTGGAAAATTTATGATAATTTGGAGGAAACTAAGAACATAGAAATTAAACATGTTTAAATTTTTACCTGAAATTTTTATTATTCAGAAGAAAATGTTCGAAAAAAAATCACGAATCGTGATAATCGCCGTGGTAAACCAAACAACTTTTTCTTTGCATATTTGTTGTATCTGCTAAGGCAGCGAAGATATTTCAATGGACAAAATAAACGAAGCAGCCCTGTATAGATGTGACATATTATGGAATTTTATAGTTACAATACATCGATGAAAATTTGACGAAAATTTTAGGATTTGGCGCTATTCCCGCCGGAATAACGGCTGGTATTGCTTATGATGCTTCGGCCACCGCTATATCTGGTGAAGATCAAGGGTATATTGCAGGGATCAAAAATTTTGCTGACAATCCTTCAGCGGGTACATTCATTGACGCGCTCGCTATTCCAGTCGGCGATGGTTTGGCTGGCTATTCGGGAGGACAAATTGCAAATAAAATAAAGTTGAATAATTTGGAAACTCTTAGAGCAGCTAAATTGGAACAGATGGACGGGGCCGCCACTACCGGCGAAGCATTGAAATTTGCGCGTGAAGCTAATGCTGTAACTGCGGAAATAAATACAATCAAACATGGAACGCCACACTATTGGGATGATCCAAAGTCCGGAACAGTTGCTTCCGAGGCATCTTCTTCGAATGTTGCAATTCCGGTTCCTGGATATGTTGATGAAAATAACCAGGAACAAGAAAAATTTTCAGATGTTTCCTCTGCAGGGTTTGTATACATTTTAAATAGTTTACCCTTGTTCCTTAACCTTAGCTTTACGAACGTTTCGATCTATTTTTACCTATTTACAGGAAAAGCCTAATTTCAACTATGTCGAGAAGTTTATTAATGTTAAAAGTAATTCTTCGAAATCATTCGCCTTGTGGCGTTTTTTTCTTCTTCAAAGAATTCACTCGAGCACAGCTAGGCAAAGTAAGAGAATAGATATGACAAGAGGAGGTGAGGTAGACGGTAGACGTCAATAGTGACGGTCGAGGTGCAGCCCTCCGAAGGAATTCCGCAAGCGAAACAAATAATCATGCAATAAAGAAAATGTCACTTTCACCAATTTTCGTCTTACTTTCATGAAAATAGAGTACCAATGGATTGTTCGGATTCTCTCGATTAAAATCAGTCCAAACACGACGCGAATAGGACTAATTTTATCAGTAAACAGTTAAACTGATTATGTCAATCATTGATAGCCAATTAAAGTAAAATTGAAGCGATTAATGTCGTGTTGGGATTCATTTTAATCAGAAATTTCTCAACAATCCATTATTGTCATGAAGGTAAGAGACAAATAAAGTTTTATTTATTGCATGTTCATTCGTCACACTTGCGTCCCCTTTGGCGTGCATCTGTCTTCCTATTTTCGTAGTATTCACCTTTTATGCTCGTCTAGTGATATAACGCGTCGTCAAGTTCGAGGCTTGAACAGTGCGCGAATAATGGGGATGATTCGTCGAAATTTGAACCGTGCACATTTTGGTTAAGGATGTTGAGTCCTAAATCGCAAATGATGATAAAATTCTGAAAATTTGGTATGTTTTTGTATGAAGTATTTCAGAGGTCGTGTGAAAATTTCACGACAATTAGGAAACTCATTATTGAACAATTAACATTAACAAATTAAATGTTGTTTTACGGAAACTGATGTAACTATGCAATAAGATTTTTTTTTTGACCTCTCAATTTTATAATATCTACAATATACTGAAAGCAACGGAAACAAAACTAAGTTTATTGATACATTTTTTTTATTTCTTTTTAAAAATTGTTCTTAACAAAATGTTAATTTTTTAATAACGAGCTTCCTAATCGTCGTGAAATTTTAACACGACCTCTTAAATACTTCATACAAAAACATACCAAATTTTCCGAATTTTCTTATCATTTTTTATTTCAACCCTTAAGGAGGTTGTAGTAATGATGATAGAATTCTGAAAATTTGGTATGTTTTTACATGAAGTATTCAGGAGGTCGTGTAAAAATTTCATGACGATTAAGAAGCTATTTATTGAACAATTAACATTAACGTGTTTCATAGGGACTCAACATCCTTAAATTAAACCGTGGATCACTGTACGAGAGAACATTTTTGTAGCGTTTGCCGGGCCATTGCTGTTGACCAGGAGGACGCGTTGTACCATGATTCATACGTGGAGGCAATTATTGTTACGAAAGATAACAGGCAAGCAGCGCAAAAAAAATTGCACCAACGTGATGAACAAACACCGAAGGGAAATATTCATGAAACGTATAAAGACGTGAAATTTACGACGTTCGAAATACTATCTGGCCTGCTAATAAGCATCGGTGACGATCAAAATCGTAAACCAGATGATAATTTGAAGGACTGCGTGAGCCAATTGTTAAAGTGGTCATGGTTACATTTGATTATGCCGAAAGAATTTCGGTACTCGGTAAAAAAAAAATGTTTATCAACGCCAAACTTTGTTCACGTCTAATTCGTAAAAATCCGAGTATGCTGATCAGAAAAAGTTGCTTCAGCGGGTCTTCTTTTTCTTCTCAGGTAGCAGCTCAAGTGAACAGTCATTTCACTGGCTTGTATCACAGTTTCATTCGTCACATGAACGAATGGACGCAAGTTATTCCCTCTGAACTTAGCGGAGTAATCGGGCGCCTCTCTCCACTTCGCGCGGAGCTCAATCGTGTCGCGTCCGCCGATAACCGATCCGATGCCGAAGCAGCTCGAAATCAATTCATAGAAGCGAGAAAACGACTAAGTCGTGAAGCATATAACGGTAAGTGTACTAATTATGAGTTTTGCTTTTTATATCGCGTTAGGGGTCAAATTGACGTCATGCTTAAGGGGTTACCCCCACTTGCGATTTTGAAAAAAATCGATTTTCTTTTATTGCATTTTTTTGAAGTATAAGTATCTGAGAATATGTCCTGAAAATTTCAAGTCGATCCGAACAAAATTGACTGAGATATGAGCGTTGAAAGAGAAGAATCCGTGAATTGAAGAACTGAAATTGAAACTTTAAACGCGTTTTTCTCAAAATGGCATTTCTGAAGTCGGTGACCAAGATTACTCGAACACTAATGAACCGATCTTCTTGAAATTTTGCAGGCTTATTTAATACATAAAAATGTAGTCTTTAATCGTTCGATTTTCTTTTTCGAAAAAAAATGGCCGTTTTATAGCCAAAAAACGGCCGTTTTTTTTCGTTAAAATCGAGCCATTAACTTTGACTGTCCGCCATTTTGTGAAAAATGAATATTTTTTAAAATCCTTCGATTAAAGACTAGTTTATACTTATATTTGACTAAATCCATCCGCATTTTTTTTTCACATGATCCACTTCGCCCCAATGTTGGTCACCGCAAACCGTGTATATAAAAACATTATTTCATTGACGGCCATTTGCCACTAAACAATGTAATATTTTTCCATAAAAAAATTACTGAAAGTTCTTCAAGATGTGTTCTTTAAGATGGTATATTGATCGATTAAAAAAGTTTTGTAGTTTTCTTTAAAAAAATTCATGAAAAAGGCCTTTTTTTTGCGCTACAAGTGGGGGTAACCCCTTAAGGATATTGAGTCCCAAATCGCAAACGATAAGAAAATTCTGAAAATTTCGTACGTTTTTGTATGAAGTATTTCAGAGGTCGTGTAAAAATTTCACGACGATTAAGAAGCTATTTATTGAACAATTAACATTAACGTGTTTCATAGGGACTCAACAGCCTTAACGAAATTGCATTTTTTGTCAGATCTACAAGCAGCGATGGTTGAAATTCAGATGTCAATGTATCGTTTTATTCAACGAAACATCACCTTCGACAATTATCAGGGACGAAGTCTCAATACGAATGGTCAGGAGCGATTATATTTCAAAGTAGAAACGGAGACGGGAACAAAGGCCATGGTGGTTTGCCTATCGAACGAGCTGTTTGAGCCTACGACAGGGCATGGGAGACCAATAAGAATACTTATGACGGTGTTCTTCGAACCGTGGGCGGTTTTCAATTCTCATGGCATGCTCGAAACAAAGAAAGAAATGCAAAATAAAACAACAAAAAAATGAAATCGCGTTCAAAGGCAAGTTCTTTCTTATCTTGTTTATCACCGTTATACCACTGTGAATATTATCATTTTAATGTTTTTTATTAAACTTTCATAAAATTACCTTCCTTTGAGAGTAACGAGCAAATTTAGAAGCGAAAAAAATTGTTTGCCGGAAAATTAAGCTGTTAAATTCGTTAAAAACCAGTCTTGTAATTTCAAACTCATTACGATACCACCTGGAAAACCACAAAACCAGTTAGAATGTGCGATAAGAACAAAGTTTTCATCAGTGTCGACTGCGGGAGACAAACTCGATTTATTTACGATTTTTTAGTATTATGTATCGTTTGATATATTTTTTTAAATATTAAAAAAATATAAATATTTTTTTAAATATTAAAAAAATATAAATATTTTTTTAAATATTAAAAAAATATAAATATTTTTTTAAATATTAAAAAATATAAATATTTTTTTAAATATTAAAAAAATATATCTTACACATAATTGTGTTTATACCACGATCCCATAATCTTTTGAGCCACTGCTGCGAATAAACGGCTGATTTTTCACGATTATCGTTCTTTTTTTTTACTCCGAGATAAGACCTCTTCGGATGTCCAAATAAATACAATTTTTCAAACGCCCACTACGAAGCAATTTTTTTCCTTAGAAACGGATCTCCTCCTTTAGCCTCTTCCTGACATTCACTGCGCCCAACGACAACAAAATTTCAGCTCCATACCCAATTGTACGAAATCATACGATATCATCAAATTTGCAGTCAAACTTCGGAAAAAATGTTCGGAATACTGAAAAATAGTGTACCGACGAGTGTGAGGTAGGAGTGAAAAGAATGGGATGAAAAACACGAAAGGACGTCTCGGGGAGGTTGGTACAACTTCACGCACGACGTACCCAAAATTTTCCCACACCATTGACATTTTTTTTCTTCTATTTGCTTATTTCTCTGTTTTATACAAAACATCTAACAAACACGTATTACTTATTATTACTTCAATTATCATTATTACCGTAATGGGCTCAGCTCAACATATTTGGGGGCTGTTTTTTCTCTGGTAACTTCTTCCTTAAGTTACGAGGTATTGCAGCAGCAGCAGCATCAGCGTCGGCGATTATAGCAGCCATCTATTTTCCGCCTACGACGCGTACTATCCTTTTCTCTTCAATGAACAGAAATCAAAATAAAAATACGATCGATTCTATCGTGACGAGTTAAACGGGGGAAACGATAATTTCGCGATGGATTTTGCGGTGCAAACAGCTGTTAGGCCGTATTGAAACAATTACAAAAAAATAATCATTCACGAGTGCGAAACGAGAAAACTTACGGGAGATGCAGTACTTTTTCCGAAGGGGTAGGCTCACGTTTCGTCGTCCAACTGTCGCGTCGCACCGTACAATCTCTCTATATACCTACTCGTATATTATTTACAGAACGCTCTGGCTACGAAGGAATACCATTTATCGTTTAATGTCTCCAATCCATCGAAATGACTTCGTTCCGCGCGTCCGCGCCAACTCTTGCTCAGCTTTTGATCTATAAATTTTTGTGACGTCTACCGATCTCTTATAATCCTAGCTATGGGACGAGCAATGCGGGCAATCGATTAAAGGGGGATTGTCTTTTTTTTCGCAAAATTTACCGCTTTTTGGGAATTTTTTTGTGAAGAAAGTATACAACGGAAAACTTGTGAAACTTGGCATATAGTTTTATTGATCTGTTTACTACATACAAAAAAATTTTTAAACAATTTCATCAAAAAATCCGCCTCCCACCCCCCTCGACGCGCGATGGTCCTTTTTTGATGGTGTGCACGATTTCTCAAAAACTATTCAACCGATTGCCTTCAAATTTGGACAGAATGCTCAGCTGACATCCTTTTATCGTTTGATGAAGCAAAAAAGCAATACGTTTAATAGTTTTTTATTTATAACAAAAAATTGATCAATTTTTTTCGAAAAATCGATACTTCAAGTTCAAAACGTCACCAAATCGTCAATTTTTTTTTTTTTTCTTTTCCCTTCATCGAACGATAGCTATATGTGTCTAAAGTAAAATGCTTTTTGGATTTTTGTTGCAAGATGAACGTGAAGGCTGTAATCGTGCACACCATCAAAAAAGGACCATCGCGCGTCGAGGGGGGTGGGAGGCGGATTTTTTGATGAAATTGTTTAAAAATTTTTTTGTATGTAGTAAACAGATCAATAAAACTATATGCCAAGTTTCACAAGTTTTCCGTTGTATACTTTCTTCACAAAAAAATTCCCAAAAAGCGGTAAATTTTGCGAAAAAAAAGACAATCCCCCCTTGAGGATGTTGAGTCCCTATGAAACATGTTAATGTTAATTGTTCAATAAATAGCTTCTTAATCGTCATGAAATTTTTACACGACCTCCTGAATACTTCATGTAAAAACATACCAAATTTTCAGAATTCTATCATCATTACTTCAACCTCCTTAAGGGTTGAAATGAAAAATGATGAGAAAATTCTGCAAATTTGGTATGTTTTTGTATGCAGTATTTAAGAGGTCGTGTTGAAATTTCACGACGATTAGGAAGCTCGTTATTAAAAAATTAACATTTCGTTAAGAACAATTTTTAAAAGAAATAACAAAAAAATTTATCAATAAACTTCGTTTTGTTTCCGTTGCTTTCAGTATATTGTAGATATTACAAAATTGAGAGGTCAAAAAAAAACTTATTGCAAAGTTACATCAGTTTCCATAAGACAGCATTTAATTTGTGAATCTTAATTGTTCAATAACGAGCTTCGTAATTGTCGTGAAATTTTTACACGACCTCTGAAATACTTCATACAAAAACATACGAAATTTTCCGAATTTTATCATCATTTGCGATTTGAGACTCAACATCCTTAATCCTCTTTTTCATGACTCGCAAGTAACATCATTTGAGTGTCCGCCTTTGATTTTGTTGAAACTCATGTACGTGATAAAGCGTTGAAAACTTTTTTTCACGGCTTTTTTTATAGGCGGAAAAACAGTTAGAGGGCTCGACGCCTCAAAAAAGGCCTGTCGAAGGGTGATTCTGCAGTTTCACCCACAAGCAGTCCACCGATCTGAATGAAACGAAAACCGAAATTCTTCTGATCTAAAGCGATGAAAAATCCACTCTGGAAGTATTGGACAGGAATCATATTAAGGGAAAAGCAATATCAATTGCTTTCCTAGCAATTGATATGAAAATAAAAAGCCCGAGATGAAACGCCACTGAGCTGAAATATCTGAAAACACTTGTGATCGGATATAACGTATGGGAATGGTAGACGACACAAAAATAGTGAAAGCGAAAGCTGGGGAGAATATCGACGGAGCTACGTTTCGACGTTTCAAACGAAAAAAGAGGGGAGATGTTTTTTTTTTGTTATTGCGCAGCCCGTTTATCCGCGAATTTGTCAGGTACTTCACGGTCGTAATGAGTTAGCAGTAGCATTATAAGAATGACTATAACTATTCGTATAATCGATCTCGATCCTGCGTCTGCTCGTCTAATCAACAACAGCAGCGATTAACAACTTATATCTTCAGCATCAACAACAATTGTAACAATGATTATTTACGTATTTATCTTCGTTATATCTCTCAGATCGATCTTTTCCACTTCCGTTCTCCCCCCCCTTTCTCTCTCTCCTCTCATTCCCTCTGAGCGCCTTCATCCTCTTTTTCAGATACTCTAATGCGCTTTTTTGTTTCTCTGAACATTCTTCGTACTTTTGCAAAAACGTTGCTGGCTTTGATCCATTAGATTCTCGGAATAAACATTCAGGTGTGGATTTTGGCTACGTGGATGCTTTTTCACGCTTATCGCTCGTAGTCTTCCGTATGCAAAATTGGACATGTTCTGCACTACTTCCTCGCCGTCATATCTTCGTTGGAACATATTGTATCGCTATATCATGAATAATCCGTTTGTAGCATTCTACTTTTCTCCCACTACCGTCTTTCGTCGTTTTTCTCTACAGCTTCTTCGTTGATTAGGGGAATTGAAGAAAAGGGGAATCGAGTTTAGATTTTCGGCAAATTTTTTGAAAATCATTTTCCGATTGAGTCGCCGGCACCTCAATTCGATTTTTATGACAATTTTTGTTCCTTTTTCTCAGAGATGTTTCTTCGATTTCGGTAATCGAAAACGGTTCGTTAGGCTAGAAGACATTTTTTTAAATTGTCGTGGGAAAATAAAACCCGGATCGATTGTGATTGATTTTCTCGAGATATTTGTCTTCGGCAAGTGACACAAAAAATACGTCAATTATGTTTGGAGATCTACTGTGAATTATTGAAAATGTTTTTCCGATCCAAAGTTCCTCGCAGTTTGTCCATCTTTTTTCGCCGAGGCTAGCCGTCCGGTTATCGGACGAATATGCGCATGTCATTCGTCCGGACAGCGGCTAATTTCACGTGGTTCACGCTGTACAACGCCCCAAACGAACAATCCCAAACAAACGAACTCAAACCCAAGCATACAAACCCAAAGTGACAAACGCAAACGAACCACGTCAAAAAACAAACCCAAACCCAAACAAAACCGATCAACCCAAACCAAACAAATCAAACCCAAGCATACAAACCCAAAGTGACAAACGCAAACAATCCACGTCAAAAAACAAACCCAAACCCAAACAAAACCGATCAACCCAAACCAAACAAATACGGTCAAACAAACCAACCCAAACAAACCGAAACAACACAAACCCCAAACAAACCCAAACCAAACCCCAAACAAAACCAACCAACCCAAACACAACCAACCGACTAAAACCCAAACAAATCAACCCAAACCCAAGCATACAAACCCAAAGTGACAAAGGCAAACAGACCACCCCAAAAAACAAACCCAAATCCAAACAAAATCGATCAACCCAAACCAAACAAACACACTCAAACAAACCAACCTAAACAAACCCGAACAACACAAACCCCAAAAAAAAACCAAAACCCAAACGAAACCAACCAACCCAAACACAACCAACCGACCAAAACCCAAAAAAATCGACCCATACCCAAGCATACAAACCCAAAGTGACAAACGCAAACAAACCACCCCAAAAAACAAACCCAAACCCGAACAAAATCAATCAACCCAAACGAACGCTGTACAACGCCCCAAACGAACAATCCCAAACAAACGAACTCAAACCCAAGCATACAAACGCAAACAAACCACATCAAAAAACAAACCCAAACCCAAACAAAACCGATCAACCCAAACCAAACAAATACACTCATACAAACCAACCCAAACAAACCGAAACAGCACAAACCCAAAAAAAAAAAACCAAAACCCAAACAAAACCAACCAACACAAACACAACCAACCGACCAAGACCCAAACAAATCAACCCAAACCCAAGCATACAAACCCAAAGTGACAAAGGCAAACAAACCCAAACCCAAACAAAACCGATCAACCCAAACCAAACAAACACACTCAAACAAACCAACCTAAACAAACCCGAACAACGCAAACCCCAAAAAAAACCAAAACCCAAACAAAACCAACCAACCCAAACACAACTAACCAACCCTAACACAACCAACCGACCAAAACCCGAACAAATCAACCCAAACCCAAGCATACAAACCCAAAGTGACAAACGCAAACAAACCACCCCAAAAAACTAACCCAAACCCGAACAAAACCAATCAACCCAAACGAACACACTCAAACAAACCAACCTAAACAAACCCAAACAACACAAACCCCAAAAAACCCAAACAAAACCAACCAACCAAAACACAACTAATTGGTGAAAACCGAGACACGATCAACCCAAACCCAAACAAAGTTATAAAGATTTTCTTTGCAAGCCCAAACATACAAACCCAAAATGACAAACGCAAACAAACCACCCCATAAAACAAACCCAAACCAAACGAAATTATAAAGATTTTCTTCGGATGACTACGTATAAATTATTCTTCCGGATAGTTTGTTTAACAATTTAACACATTCTATCCGGACAATTATATATATGTCATTCGTCCGGATACTAGCTTACACGAATCACAATAAAATGTACGCCTACTGGAGATACGGCGTGAACTGAGCCGCTATCCGGACGAATAACATACGCTTATTCGTCCGATAAGCGGACGGCGAGACGTTCCGATTTTGCTTTCTACAGATTTGCCTTAAGGGCAGATATACACCTAGGAGCCGGAAAAAGGTCATTTTTGTGAATTTTTTCAAGGAAAACTATTTTGAACTAAAAGTATATACGGTCAAAAATATGTTTAATTTTCTTTGTTTAAAAATATCAAAAATGTACAAGGATATTGTATGATCCTTGGAGCGTCGTAAAAAAATCGGTACCCAAAATTTCTCGAAAACCAATGAACCTATTGTCTTGAAGTTTTTTGTGGTTATTCTATACACCATTACCTAGTACTTGTCATAGGATTTTTTTTCCGTTACCTAGTTTTTCTTTTATAGGCAAAATAATAGCTAATGTTTGGCCCAAAAATCACTATTTATGTTCAAACCTCCGCCATTTAGTCATAAATCAATATTTTAAAAATCGGCTACGACAAGTACCAGATAATGGTGTATAGAATAACCACAAATAACCTCGAGGCAATCGGCTCATTGGTTTTCGAGAAATATTGGGTACCGATTTTTTTACGACGCCCCAAGGATCGTACAATATCCTTGTATATTTTTCATATTTTTAATAAAGAAAATTAAACATAATTTTGAATGTATATACTTTTAGATAATTGAAACCCCAATCCGAAATTTCAAATAGTTTCCCTTGAAAAAATTCACAATAGTGACCTTTTTTCCGGCTCCTAGGTGTACATCTGCCCTTAATTGAGAATAATTGACAAGAGGTGAATTAGGTTCAGAGACATTCCATTTTCTCGGGAAAGCACACGGGCCGATTATCCCTTAATTGGCCGAGATTCGCAGCCGTCAAATGGTAGTCCAGTTTCAACTAGAGCAGGTTCACGCGCGTCTGGATCTTTCGTGCTCCTGATTCCCACCTCATCGATATCACTACGTTTCATTGTGCGTGGAAACAATCCGACGAAGTAGCCGGCTTTCTTAGCGATGAACAATTTTCCTTCTCCTCTTTCCATCGACCAGCTGCATCGCCTCTTCGGCTGCACCCTTCGAACCGACACATTCACGTGCATTCGCGTTAAATCGCGAAGAAAATGTAGAACGGTTTGATTCGCCGTTGATCCGTCTGTTTCAACGAGTTTGTACGAAAATAATTGTATCGTGATTCGAAAGAATGTGGGACTCCATAAACGATGTCTCGAGTGGTACCTTGGTGGATTTTGGTAAATTGCATACTTGTTCGATGATATACTGACAATCTGTGCCTTATTTATTAGGAATAGAGAATGGAAGAGAGAGAGAGAGAGAGAGAGAGAGAGAGAGAGAGAAAGGAAGGAAGAGAGATTGGATACGAACTAGGGATAGCGTGAAGAGTTCAGTGATTAATTCTGCTGCGGCTTTCCATGGCGGCTATGTCATCGACCGAAATGAGCTTCTCGATTGGTATGCAAGATAGTTCACCGCCGACGACGCAAGATTGAGGCTGCTGCCACCTCGCTTCCCTCTCCGCTTCTTTTGCTTTGACCTCGGCCTCGCGAGCCCTTCTCTCCTTCAGCTTCAACGAGAATATTGCAACCGAACGAGCCCTCTTCATGAGGCTCTGCTTGACCCGAGTCTTTTTCGCCTCGCGTTCTTCCTTGATCGATTTCTCGTCCTCTTGACTCGAGACGGTTCGACTCGAGTCCGAGAGACCCCCACTTGCCTCGAGTCCCGAGGCTCGTCGATCTTGATGATCTCTCTGCTGGAGCTGCAGATGATGTTGATGCTGATGCTGCTGTTGTTGTTGTTGCTGCTGCTGCAGTTGCTTCTCCTTCTCCCGCTCCCGAACCCTCTCCTTCTCCGGCGAGAAGCGGAACTTTTGATTTTTGTGGGCTAGCGACCAAGGTGGAGCGGATCTGTAAATACCGTTTCGGATCAGTGCCAACTCATGTAGTCGGTGGGGCGGTGACGACAGCGACCGATAATGAAGGGAGCAGAATGAAAGTTGAGGACTTATGGGATGGTCGAGAGAAGTGGACTACCATGGTGATACAAGCTGGATGCATCGTTGCTTCGTTTGCTTGAAGCCTGTAGGGGGGTCGTGCTTAACGGACAACACCACTGTGACGGCTTCAAAAAAACGATTTTTTGAAAACCATCTAGAAAAATCTAAAATACATTTAAGATTAAGATGGCGTTGGACCCAGGTCGAAAAAATAATTATTTTCGGAGATATTGAATATTTTGTGGAGCGGTGCAGCGCGGTGATATTTCTGAATATCGCCATAAGCCGCCTCTTCCTGAGGAAGTATTGGAGGCAATTACGCCAGTCTTCGAAAATTTGAGCAGAGACGATTTGCTGCAGCGTTGTTTGGGCGGCTTCGCGCAAAACAACAACGAAAGCTACAACAAATCAGTTTGGGCAATAGCCCCCAAGTGTCAGTCCGGGAGCAAAAAAATCGTCGATATTGCAGCTGGTATCGCGGTATTATTATTCAATGATGGCCTGAGGAGCCTCGTGAAAGTTTTGGAGACGTTGGGGATAACTATCGGCCCAAATTGTTTCAATTTTTGCGTTGAAACCGACGCAGCGCGGATCGAGCTGGCGGAGCGCTCGCTTACAGACGCTGCAAAAGAGGCAAGAAGAGCCTCTACAAGTTCGAGAAAAGATGCTAGGGACAATGATTTGCTTCTTGAAGGCCAGCTATATGGTGCTGGCATCGCTGATTAGAGGTAAAAAAATTTTTTTCCAATTTATCGCATAAATCAACAAACCTAAAACTTTGAACGCGTTTTTCTCAAAACCACTTTTTTGAGTGCGGCACGCAGCAGAACTCGAGCAATTTTTATCCGATCGACTTCAAATTTGGACTGCATCAATAAAACTAGATTATCTAAAGAAGTACATAGGATTTTTTCGATATCTCAATAATAAAAAAAGTTATAGCCTATTTTCGACGAGAAATTTTGCTCGAAAATCGTCCTTTAATTTCAAAAGCGTGCCTATTTTTTAAAAATCAATATTTTTTCAAATCCCTATGTACTTCTCTTCAAAATATCATATTATTAACGAAAACACTCGGTATTTTTTTTCAGATCGACTTTGAAGAGAGTTCTGCTGCGTGCCGCGAACCACTGCAGAGGCAACAGTACCTGACGCGGGAGCTTCCCCACCGTCATCATGGGGCGTGAAAAATTTGAAAAACTTTTTTTATGTATCTTCAATAAACAACGAACAAAACAAAAAAAAAAATTTCGAATATCTCTTTTTTTTCCCACAAAAAATAATTCTTGAAAAATGGCAAAAAAACAGGGGGTCACAGTGGTGTTGTCCGTTAAGGCTTTAGGCCACTTTAACGGGTATAAGAGAAGTACGAAGTGGCGCGAATACCTGAGCAAGTCGCTATCCGAGGAGGAGGCAAGGTCCTTCGAGGCTATGCAATCGGTTGATCGATGGAGCGTGAGTTCGTCGCCGCTGCTGCTTCCTGTTGCGTTGCCACCGATCTCGGAGTCGCTCGTTTTCCGACCGGGGCCGTCGAGCCCGAGCTTTCTGACCCAGTCGACTCCTCCATGCGGTCCGATCGTCAGATGATGACTGTACTGATCGATGCCCGGAGAAGCTTCGTGGTCGCTCGTCAGCCAATCTCTCGAGCGTCTTCCTGTAGGTTCAATATCCGAAGTCAAGTTACTGGGATGTTGAATAAGTTCTCGCCGTGTTGTCGTGAAAATTAATGCTTATAAAAAAAAATCATTTCTCATGCTTTGAAACGTTGTGAAACCTTTGTGCGATCAACTTCTATGATTCTGCAAGTTCAGCTAGCGCCTGACATGAGTCTTCATGGAGCAATGCCTCCAATTCAACACATCGAAATCATTATTTTCGAAGCGTCTAAGAAAATCTCTGCACGTTGCTTCCGACAAAGCATAATCGCCGTAAGTCACAACAAAAAGTTCAAGCAGTGCTTTAGCTGCAGATCTTTTTGCATGAAGTAGTGTATCGAAATTCCTCCCAAAAACTACTTTTTGGCACGGCATTTGACACGATTAACGCTACGAGAAAAAAGTTACGCTTCGACGAAATGACATAAGCTGAATTTCAAGCTTGCTTATAGTACTTCTTCGTAGATGCGTTACCATCTTACGGAGGTACGATCATTACTACGAATCCAACTTTCGGATTTGAAATTTTTGTATGATTTTGACGAATACTTTATACGCCTAATTCAAGCCTATTTTAAGGATGTTGAGTCCCAAATCGCAAATGATAATAAAATTCGGAAAATTTCGTACGTTTTTGTATGAAGTATTTCAGAGGTCGTGTAAAAATTTCACGACAATTAGGAAGCTCATTATTGAACGATTAACATTCACAAATTAAATGTTGTCTTATGGAAACTGATGTAACTTTGCAATAAGTTTTTTTTTTGACCTCTCAATTTTGTAATATCTACAATATACTGAAAGCAACGGAAACAAAACGAAGTTTACTGATAAATTTTTGTTTTATTTCTTTTAAAAATTGTTCTTAACAAAATGTTAATTTTTTCATAACGAGCTTCCTAATCGTCGTGAAATTTTAACACGACCTCTTAAATACTTCATACAAAAACATGCCAAATTTTCAGAATTTTCTTATCATTTTTTATTTCAACCCCAAAGGAAGTTGAAGTAATGATGATAGAATTCTGAAAATTTGGTATGTTTTTACACGAAGTATTCAGGAGGTTGTGTAAAAATTTCATGACGATTAAGAAGCTATTTATTGAACAATTAACATTAACATGTTTCATAGGGACTCAACATCCTTAAGGCAGGATTCTACTTTGAAACCATGAAAAAAACGCTATTTTCGTGAATTTTTTCTGAGAATACTATTAAAGACATCGATATGGGGTTTAAACTGTTCAATAAATACACTCTTTAAGTAAATAAAAACAAAAATTTAATGTATTTTATTCATTTTTTGTACACGTAAAATATGTTTAAAGCCAACGCCTCGAAAAGCAGGTACCGTTGCCGTGGTCGTGAAATCTTCCCGACGGATGGTCTGAAACAAAAAAATCAAATAGTTTCATGTTCAGTATGTCTTCAGGAACCGACCTAACTAGAATATTTTATATACGTGCAAAATTAACAAAATGGCGGCTAAAATACGAAAAAAAATGCGTTTTATTTGGGTCTTTTTTTGCAATAAAAAAATAGTTCTAATCAAAATTTTAAGTTGATTGTAGTTAGGTCGGTTGGTACACACATATAGAATATGTGTTCCAAATTTCATAAGGATCGGTTCAGTACTTTTTGAGTTATCACGACCACGGTACTTGAAAATGTCGTTTCGAGAAAAACGCGTTAAAAGTTTTGGTGAGTGATAAATCGTAGAAAAAATTATCTTACCCTCAATCAGCGATGCCTGGGCCATATAATATGCCTTCGACGTGTTCCAGGTGGGTGTTTTCATCCAATTTAGCCTTTCAAAGTTTCAAAGTAGAATCCTGCCTTAATACGTTTCCGGCTGATTTTTTTTGTCTTTTCAGTCCGCTTTTATGGTGGATATGTTAATATTATTAATACGAAGATTGCTACCGAGTCGTTGACAATCGAATTTTTCAGTTTTTATTTCTTCGCGTGCAATAAATTCACCATTTACCACAACATTTGTCACACCATAATCGATAATACGAATAACCAACGTAAGTAAACATCAATCAGAGCAGCTGTGGGTAAAATAAATGTCTTTTTCGACCGCGTGGAAGTGATCGTACCTCCTCAAACTACACGCACGCAGTTCCGGTAACGCCATCTGTTGGAAGACCGCGAGAACTCATTCAACGTCAAATACATCGGGATTGATCAGCCGATTGCAAATTGTGGCGATCATCTCTCTTTCGTTCGGTGAATCGAGCGATAGTCCGAACGTACCTTTCTCGCCACCTGGAATCGAACACCTCGGGGTATGATGAAGGTCCCGCGTACTGCCGATGCTGTACGCCGTCAAGAACGGACTGCCGGTCTCGTTGACGCTGCCGTCGCTCCCGGGAGTTTCCGCGGCTGGTGGAGTCTCCGCTATTCTTGGCACCGTGATCGCACTCGGGGTCGGCGGAGAACTCGGAGTTTGGGTTCTCGACAACAAGGTCGGAGTCCCACCTTGATTGGTTACCACCGTTGACGTCTCCACACCGTTGGCATCGGCACCGGAAACCCCACCACCTACGCTCGACGATACCCCGGCATCTCGGTTCCCCTGATCCTCCTCGCTTTCACCGTCTGCTGGATGCACCACGAACCGCCCTGAGTTCGAGTCAAATTAAGGGGAAGACGAGACAGGAATGGTTACGGATGTAGACAACGGTAAAATGTCGGTGGCGAATCCCCTAGGCAGAGTACACCGAATAGTTTCGAACTTGAGAACGAAAATCCGTCTCAACTTCGGTCTAAAGCATTGAGACAAGAGAGTATCTGGTCCCATAGTATACTTTTGAGAATCCGACTTAACTTCGGTCTAAAGCATTGAGACAAGAGAGTATCCGGTCCCATAGTATACTTTTGAATGAGCGACTCTTCGATGTGGTCAATCTTGCCTCCATAGGATGAATAGGCATGAGAATCTTATATCTAAAAGGCCGACGAATCATGGTGATGAATTTTTCTTCTTTGGAATGCAACAAAGATTCTTCAGTTTTTCGTTTCTTGATTTTCATCGGTATACCAAATCTCATTTCCACGTTTAGGCTGTGAAAACCTGATTAGGATCTTGGAAAATGTTCCAGTGGTCTTTGGGGCCTAAACGGATTAAAGAAATTGGGCAATGCAGAAGACACCATTTTTTCATTCCATGCCAGCAATGCAAACTTCAATGAAGGGACGTTTCGATTGAGAGAATGCGATTTGGCTGGGATTGTGGAAAATATCATTTACGGGGTTAAGTAACTAGATCGATTCCTACGAGCTAATAATACTGGGAATCATGAATTTTGAGAATGGGTTAGGCATGCTTGGTTTTATTCCTTTGTGATTTTACGGGCGATTTTTACTTGTTTTTAGATTGTTATTAATTGAACACCTTTCGAGTTAATTTGTAGCTGAAGTTGCGTTAGATATGCAGCATTTTGGTCCGCTTGATTTTAAGGGTTGCGTAGTCGAACTTCTTGAAAGTATCGATTTTAGGTTTGTGACGGATCCGCTAAACATTTCCAAAATATTGTCTGAAAATTTCGCGTCGATTCGTTCTAAATTGAGGGAGTAATGGGCGTTTATTGTTAGGTACCGCGAATCGGCGAATTTTAAACACGGTTGTCTCAAAATGACTTTTTCAAGATCGGCATCTCAAAAATCACTGCTCCAATCGACTTTTCATTCCACAAGCTTTTTTACACATCAAAGAGCAGTGCTTGAACGGAGAAATATTTCTTTCGATGCATAGTTTTTTTACATACATTAACGATAATAGAGAGTTTTTTACCGAAAATCGATACGTTCCTTTTAGACCGCAGCAATTTTTTCAAAAATCAATATTAATTTGATTTTTTAATCTCGGATTATTCGTTTCCGAGCAGCAGTGTCAGCGAAGGACATTTTCCAAACAGTGCTCTGCACGGCAAATTCATAAACATTTATCGATAAAGAAAAATGGCAAAGGATACTCGAAACTGTACTCTTTACGGAGGTTCGATCGTTAGCCACAATCCAAGATTAAATTCGAAGGAAAATTCATGTCTCCTAAGAAACAGTCTCCCACATGAATTCGTACAATTCTCACTTTAGTCTCAGGCTTTCGATCTATTCCTTTTTGTCGTTTTGGAATCCATAACGTCAATTTAATCCGCAACAGCTTTCGGTACAGAGATTTGCACTTTTCGTGCCCCCGTAAATCTAGACGAATATATTCGTACGTATATATTTGAGGCGACAATTTACCTATGACCGTTGGCGGTTGTTGTTCAGGTGAGGGGGTGGACGAGAGTCTTCTCACAGCCTCCCGCCTGAGAAACTCAACCTTCGCCATTTCCGTGGCAACCCAGTTCGGTATGTCCGGAATGGCGCATATTATTACGAAGCGTATAGCGAGCATAATGTGCTCGAGGGCGACGATCAGAAGAATCGTCTGGGTCGCCGACATTTCCGGAAACATTCGTTGTACTTGTCCGCTCAGGGCGATCAGGGCGCAGTTCACGAGAATCGCCACCAGACCCATAGCTTCCATGGCGTTCTGAACTCACAAAGAAGAGGCTTTATGCAGCAAGTACTGAGTCTGCTGATGACACCGTTCAACGCCTCGTTGTCAAATTGGGTCAAATTGACCCGGGCAATTATCGAACTGTCATATGGATTCGATCAATCCTATTCCGATTAAAAAATTCACGCCTATATGCTGAACGTTGTATGTAAAAAACGTCATTGTGGGAAAAATCAAATGGAAAAATGCTCGATGAAGAAGAAAAGAAAAGAATAAATCAAGGCAATTTGGAATAGACGAGACACTGGATTTCCAGCTGGACGCTGGGTCGATAGCGGTGCACGGAGAGAATTTTTAAGTATTTTTTACGGTGAAATTTCCGTAAAAATTACATTAAAAATTTGAAACCGGTGACAAATGTGCACATAGTCAAAAATTGACACTAGCTTTTAATATTTTGCTTTCATTCGTGTAAAAGTTTAAGCAAGTAGCATAATTTTTTACATTTCTTTCAGTAAAAATTCTGACACATTCTCATGTAGAATTTTAACAATGGGCTGCCTCAAAAATTCCAAGTTTCTACAGTCAAAATAACCTGGACAAACTTGAAATTTCTAAAATCCCTAGCGAAATATTAATTCCCTACGATTAAATAAATACTCTATATACTGTATTTCTGAACATTTGTGTTCTTGATTGCTACTTATTTTAGCATATCATCTTTCCGTACCATTGTAGACGTCCTTTATCGAAGTTTCTTTTCACGTTTCTTTGTTTTCTTGCGTAGAACACGTTAGACTGCACGAGCCCACGAGGCATTCTTGGCCCATGCTTCGCACTATAATGCGCATGCGCGGTACCGCTGTTGCTAAGCAACGCAGGTCGGCGTCGTTCGTGCTCGTCATACTGCGTCATACACAAGCCCACTCTACAGCTTGCGTTCACATATCCGCATGCTCCACAGAGCTCCGCGTACGGTCAGGCGACCTAGCCCTAACTGATTTTAATATAAAGAACGTAAAATTCCGGTGGACGCACGGAAAATTTCGGCTTCCTTTTTTAAAGTTTTATGGAAAACACGCAAATTTCTCAATGTTCCACTGAAAAATTTCATTTATATTAGCACTTTTTTAACTTATTGTCGTAATCTTTACGTTTCATGAAATTTTACTATTAATTTCAGTAAAAATTTTGGAAAATATTTTAAATTTCTGTTACGCAAAAGTAAATTTTGATTCATTTCCATGAAAATTTATAATTTATTTCCTAAAAACCTGAAGAATTGCACATTTGTCACCGAGTTACTGTGATTTCACAGTAAAAATGACTTAAAAATTCTCTCCGTGTGGAGAAATTGTCGTAGGGCTCCAATTGGATTCCCATACTTGTCCCTACTTCCAAATGTACGAATCCAATTTGAATCCTAAAGGATTCCCACATTGTCGAATCCGATGCGATACTTGATGGGTCCCATCGCATTCTATACGCTGAATTTTCTGAAGAAAATTAGTGGATCTTAGAAAAGTGTAAATCTTACCCTCAACAAGTATGAGGATTTGAAATTTTTATATGATTTTGACGATTACTTTATGCGTCTATTGCCGAAATCTGAGCTGTTTTGATCGTTTAGTTTTTTCGCAATAAAATTGCAAACCCGAGCACTTTGAGTTACCGAAGCACGTCGTCTTATGGAGACGGTCAACCGGAAGTGCGGTGATCACGGTCTTCCTGCTCACGTATCCAACTGATCCCGTTGGAAAAGTGCAATTCGATAGATCAGATATAATAGATATTGTAAAAAATAGGAAAATCAATCTTCACCGTGTAGTTAAAGCACTGCATTACAAGAAAGTTTCCATTTCCGGTTGAAAATGGTCAGAACGACGAAACAGCACCCACAGCTTAGCAACATCGCGAGTAAAAGTTAATGTTTGACGTTTGGCGAACATAACCTAGCTATGTTTTGCCATTATTTTGAATAGAAGCCGCCACAAAATATGCAAACAACAATTCATGGAGTTTTATCATTTATCACGTATCAATGATGTGTATAATTATATTCTGCCTACCATGTTAATTCCGCTGAGGTAATTCGAGCCTATTTTAATTGGTTTCCGGCTGATTTTTCGATATGTCTTTTTCGTCCGCTTTTAAGGTAGACATGTTAATATTATTATTATGAAGACTGCTACCGAGTCATTGCCAACCTAATTTTTTCAGTTTATATTTCTTCATGTGCAATAAATTCATCATTTACCACAACATTTGGCACATTATAATCGATAATACGATCAATCAACATAAGTAAACACAAATCAGAGCATCTGTGGGTAAAATAAATTTAGACTCGTTTTTGACCCCGAGGAAGTGATCGTACCTTCTTAAAAAAGTGTATCAGACAAATCGATTTAAATCATATCACTAAAAAGCCATTGTATTTTATTTTTACTGCGCTTTGACATAATATCAGCCACACGTATACACGCTCACAAAGGGTGCAGTTTATGTTTTGACACACCGGGTTTTGTCTCGTGACTTTTCACATATTTTCGATTCGAGCGTGGTGATCATTCTCAAATGGCGGTGCATCTTGGGACTCCCCAACAAACACGGGATCGTGAAAGGATGTTTTTTTTGGGAGATCCAGCAACTTCAGTTGACAATTTCAAATGAAAAATCCTCAAACGACGTCGGTCGGGAAGTAGCGCGGAATTCACTTGCATTCCGCGCTATAGGGACGTAGCAGGATTTGAGAACTCTCCAATAAATTTCTGCACGGGCCTGACCCCATGTGACAACAAAGTTTCAAAATTGAAATGCCATCTCATCGCAAAAAAGTGTCAAGTTATTGAGGCAGTAGTGGAGCTGCGCTAGGGCAAACTGAATATCCCAAAATAATGCCAACAAATGATAACTGGTTCGCAATTTGTCACGTCGAATCCGTCAGTAAAAAAAGCCGCTGACAGGTCATCTCGTGATTGATTTGGAGAGTTTCGGGACAATTGACGATATGTTACCATTCCATTTAAATTTATACAGTAAATTCTTTGTCATATACTGCATGCACCCTCTACATTTTAAATCGAACGTCTACACCGTTTCTATAAAATGTACAATTAAATAAACACTTTTTAACATAGGGATATGCCCTAATCGTCATAATGTAAAGGGAGACAAAATTGCCACAATGTACTGATTTATTTAACAGTTTTTCACTCACAAGGAAAGGTTGCGAGGTCGACCTCTCCTATTTCGATGAAATTAGGCATGCTTGTTGAACGGGTAAAAATCGACGACACGTATTTTTTTATATCTGCGGAACCCGGTTTTTAAGGGCTGAAACGCACCCTTGAAAATAGGGGTGTTTTTCGTTTTTCCTCGACAACGTTATCGTTCTCAACTCCAACGTGTAGTACACGAAAAAATAAACATTCTCGCAATTTGAATTTTTTTCATATCTCGTATCGTTAAAACGTTATCGACGAAAAAAGAAAAACATTCCAATTTTCGAGGGTGCGTTTCAACCCTTGAAAATCCGGTTCCGCAGATACGAAAAAATACGTGTCGCCTATTTGTACCCATTCTACAAGCATGCCAAATTTCATCGAAATCGGACAGATGGACTTCGCAACCTTTCCTTGTCAGCATTATGACAATGTCGTCATCAGTGTCATAATGTACCGAGTGATTTGACAGTTTTTCATAACATTTCAAACATTTTTTCACCCTATTTCGTGCGTAAAATTATTATTCGCGGATGAGCTTCCAATGTTAAAAAGTGCTTCTTCAATTTTTAATTTTATAGTAACGGTGTAGACGATCGTTTCAAAATTTGGAGGGTGCATTTACTAAATGACAAAGAATTTACTGTTTCCGTTCTGTTTCTGTACTAAATTCCAACAAAATAGTAACATATCGTCAATTGTACCGAAACTGCTCAAAAAAATGGGCATGTTGAAATTCCACAACTCATTTTACATTATGAGACACTGCCGCGTGTAGATCGAAATACGTAAACATCGACTCGATAAACGTCAAGTAAATGAGTTCACAATTTTTTTTCCACCGATCCTAGATCGCCGCAAATGTAAATGGTATTTATTTTCGCGCGTACTTGCCAAGTTCCAATACTCGCGACGCGTCGGCCGAACGGTCGTTGGAGCACGAAACAGAGTTTGAAAGCGTCGCCGCGGAGCTCGAGAAGATTGCCGAGCAGGGCGGCAAAGGCGGCGAGCGGAAACGCCGAGGAGAACAGACAAACGTATCCCAACTGCGAGAGCATCTCCAGATGTTCGGAGAACGCGCCATCGTACTGCGCAATAAAAATTGCACGCATGCAGATTGGCAGCGGT
Source organism: Ophion costatus (assembly GCA_951751655.1). Lineage (NCBI taxonomy): Eukaryota > Metazoa > Arthropoda > Insecta > Hymenoptera > Ichneumonidae > Ophion > Ophion costatus. The sequence goes on along the minus strand of OX632359.1, from coordinate 36,454,849 downwards.
TCGGAACGAGACGAAAAAAAAATAAAATAAAAAAATAAAACCAAACCACAGACATCAAACGCCATCGAACATACATAAGACTTCATAAGCACACCGATATTCCAAAGAAGAAGCAAAAAAAACGGGCTGTCAGATAAAGTATGTTTTTATCGTTTCGTCGAATCGTGGAAAAACGAATTTGAGTTTCCGTTCCGATTGTGTAGTACGAGACATAATTAGAATGTATAATTTTTTTTATGCGTAGTGTGGACCCATGTGCAACGTTACCTTCTTCTTTATCTGTATCTGCGCTTCGACGATGGATTGACCAATTGATGGAGAAGACGGAATATAATGTGAAAAAAAAGGGTTAAATAATGATTTTGTCGATGAGAGATACTGACACGAGCACAAGATTAAACATTCATCATGACGGAAAATAAAAACGAAGGACTGGCCAAAATGCCGAAGGGTCTGGAAAATTTTCGATTTTGGGACGGTATTACCGTTAGTCATTTTTCGGTTGTGCAAACGATCGCTCGCTTTAAGGCTGCGTGTGTGGTGCACGGTGTTATTTTTGCCATTTTACGAAAGAACCGCACCGGTCACTTTTTCGCGGATATCTTTCAGCTTGTCACTTTTCAGATAAACGAGGAAAAAACGATGAAATTTCAATAAAAAATCGAGCTTCTTATCGCAGAGACTTTTTCCGTGGCAAATTTTCATTTTGATGTCGATTGGTGCAAAACGAAAAACTTCGAACCCGTGCGATTCTTCCTCGTAGTGTCGCAATATATTGTGGTGATGATAATAATAATAACGACGCCAACCATGATAATGATAATACAACAAATAGGAAGAAAAAAAACGTCTTTTATAAATAAATGAGTACAATTTTTAATAATTAATAGTAAACAATAAAAATAATAATGATAGACAAAGAAATAAGGATCGGCGAAATCTAGACCAAACCTTGAAAGTAACGTCACTAAGTAGAGAATTAGCAGGGTGTCCTACTCTGTAGAGTGAACTTTCAAGTTCAGCTTGGCTGACGTTTCGCGGTTGTTTGATTCCCTTGGTGCCGTCCGGTCCCCCGCCGTTTTCATCCTTCTCATCGTTTTTCCCGTTTTCGTCGGTGACGACCGGATCGGCATGATCGCCGCTCGGAACCGACGATTCTTCACCCGGGGCGGGCCTCCCCTCGCTCGGACTCAGAGCACCAAACAGTTCGAAACTCAGCCTCGCCAGACGCAATTGCTCGATCAGATATGGTATAGCCGATTCTTTCAGGTTGCTGATTACTTGACGTGCTATCAGCAGGGCCGCCAGTTGCTGCCGATACAATTTTTACACGTCAACACTGTGTCAAATTTTCTCGTAGGATCTTTCACGAAAACAACAAAAAGGAAAATATGAAAATTTTGGGGTTAAAATTTTCCTGGACGTTTGAAAAAAGTACGTTCGCAAAAATAAATCTAATCCTTCAAAGATGGTCAAATAGCTTGGATCTAATATCGAAAAAATCGCAAGATTAAGTGTGATTTTAAATCTGCACAATGTCATTCGATTCTATGCATTTCAATTTACAAAATGTTGAGACGCGACTGGTACTCACGTCGAATGATGCAGAGAAAATTTCGCACGTGAACATAATCTTTAGAATGTGTTTAAAAATAGCAAATTTGTTAATTTTTCATTAGAAACGACGTTGAATCTCCCGACTCTGGATTTATTTATGTAGTCTGGATAGCCAGCAGGCCTGTATGAATTTTTGAACACTCGGTTTGTGTGTTACTGTATATTACCTGTTGCATATGAAAAAAATATGAAGCAGCGATCTGACGATCGACGTGCTTGCACTACGTAAACGTTCATCAGTGAATCGCTCGATTCTTCTCAACAATGCATTATCTTTTAATCAAATGGCAGCCTAAATAGACTAATACTGGTGGATGACTTGTCGGGATTCCGGTCGGGCGGCACTTCGATTTAAAGCAGGGCATCATTGTGACTGGTAAAAAAACGTTTTTTCTTGTTGTACTTTGAGTATATACATTTCAGACTATGTGAAGAAATTTCAAAGCTAATATATTGAAAATTTACCAAGTAACAAACGATTTGTTAGGGCAGGTAGCGCAACGATTTACGTATACTAAAATTTTCCATCACGTTTTTCTCGAAACCACTTCTAGCTACCTGGCCCGAATCATAAGTCTAGCGATAGTTGTCCGATTTTACATTTTGAGCAACCAAAATGTCCGCAACTGCAGTTGCTATCGTTGTACGTAGCAGTTTGGTTTTAATTTAGTATTTTTCAAGCTCTCGAATATAAGTAAAAATGTCGTCAAAATTACACTTTTTTTTTAAGATCAGCAGTTTTGTGACTTTTTCTTCAAAAAACGGTTACGTGCAACGACAACTACATGTATATACATTATAAAACTGTTTATTTTATTTTTTAGACCAACCATTCTCGAGTTATCGAACTGACCGTTGGACGACATTTTTTATACAGCGGCTTAATAACGTTGTTAACGTGTTTTTTTTAGTGAAATTTTATACGAAAGAAGTTCATTGTGTGCTCAATAAAAGTAGTAGACTCATAGTGGTGTGCCCCCTTAATGTATTCCTTTCGCGAAGGGCTGTATTTTATGGATGCGTGAGAAGGGCTCTTCTGAATCTTTGGTTAAATTACAGTGGCGCTTCATAAAACATAAGTCACAATGCATTATCATACCCAATCATAAACCGGAATAAAAAAAAATCGTGAAAATTTAGTAGATTTAGACATTTTTACATTTTCTCTGAAAAGGCGCGGCTACGAAAATTCTTTTGCCAGTCACATTTTTCAAAGTTTGCGCATTAATATTTTCTTTAAAAATTCGGTGATCGCCTATTTTTATTGTCGTTACAGAATCTTTAGATTTATTACACGCGTCAGCACCTTATATCAGGCATCTAGAGTTATTTAGTGTATAAATGATTAGATAGAAATGTGGCAAGAATGTCATCTCCATAAAGCGCCGTATAAATTAGACGAGATTAAAAGTCGTAATTTTTTGTAAAAAGTTCGGTAACTTGTCGTGAAATATTTCTAATGTACTGGGATGCATTTTCACTTGATTATAGAGAAAAAATGGTTAATTGTTGAATATTCGGTTTCGTGAAAGGAATATCTTAAGTAGCATTGCACAGGGCTGATACTCGAATCAGGAAGAAAAGATGGCTTATTAGCCTCATTTCTATTGATTGAGGCTTATTAGTCTCATTTCTATTGAATCAGGCTTATTAGCCTCATTTCTGTAGATCAATCATATCGACCCCTTTATCTCTCATTTCCGTTGTATTGGATCTTTCTTCTCTGCACTCATCCTGACTGATAAAATAATTATGGAAAATAGGCTCCCACATACCTCTTTCAGTCTCTCCTGATCTTGTAGATAAAATGCAATGTAGAAGAGCGACAGGAAGGAGTTGACGAACTGAAACTGAAAGCGACGAAGTGATCAGGAGTTGTCCTCGCATCGCGCCTGTCTTCAGAATTAAATCGCGTGCTGTATGGTCGCACTAATGGAGAATAAGAGGCACTGTGTACTCTAAAGCAGCCTCTTCTGAGATTATTGCTGCCTTATCGATGTATCAGTATCTACAGCAGTAACGCAACCTACGTATATAAATGAAAACTAATGTAAGGCTACCAACTGGAGTTGCCACGTACGGGGAATTCTGACAAAAAGTTATGCTATTCATTTCTATAATGAATAATTCCACATTTCACGACTTCGCGGTGTCTCATTCCGAACGACAGCGCAGTAATCATTGAGGGGTTAGGCTACTGTGAAAAAGAATCATTAGTCGCTTGAGGCAATTCAAATTGAAGAGGAGGGTCCAACATATGGTGCAAGAATCGCAGATTGAAGGTGAACTTAAGATTACAATGATAGAACTGCTGGTAAAACTTTAAGAGTGTTTTTCTCGAAACGATGTTTCTCAAAACGGCGTACACGATTTCTCGACAGCTAATGAACGGGTTGACTTAAAATTTGGTACTTATATAGTGTAAGAGGGCGTACGTAAATTACGTAATGCAAAATTTTCCAATTTTTGACCCCCCCCCCCACGTAACAGAACCGTAACGCCTGGCCTGAACCCCCCCCCTCTATTCCGTTACGTAACGGGTGCTTTGTCGTCAATGATAGCGTTTTTTTTTTTAAAGAAACAACTAATTATGAAAGAATCGAGTTTATACTCATTTTGTACAGTTCATATAGTTTTAGACCAATTTTTATGAGTTTTTAAAAATAACCCTGACTGGGCGACGAAAAAAAATCTCTTCATTGTCCCCTCGACATCTTTATGAAATAAAAATTCAATCATTTATCGATATCTCTACAAATGTAGCTCTCGTTATGCGTAACTGTTTTTTTATTTTGTTTTTTTTTTTACAAAATGCCGACAGTTTGCGATTACAAAAATGATGTCAAAAAATTGAAAATCGGTTGATAAGTTTTTGAGTATTCGCTGAGACAAGGTTGAAAAAAGTAGTTTCGAGAAAATCGCGATCAAAGTTTTCGTTCCGTTTTTCTTGATAGTAAAGTTATGTTTTTTTCTAGAATATTGATACTTACATTGAAGTATCAAGCCGCGGACGATATGACGGTTTTTCATCTCAATTATATTTCTCAAACTAATAAGAGCTTCCACTTAATCTATTCTGAACGATGAGTTTTAAATTTAAAAACGTGACCATGGAGAAATTTTGCTATTTCTGGCAGTTCTAAAATCGTGACGTAACGCAAACCTCCCGCTCCCCCCTCCACGTACGTTGACCGTAACGCTAGGCTGAACCCCCCCCCCCCCCCCCACTGCGTTACGTAATTTATGTACGCCTCCTATAGAGTAGTTTAGTCTTGACACTTATATACTTATGAATAATATACTTAATACTTATTCAGTTTAATAGTAGTTTAGTCTTGACCGACGTTTTTCTTCTTAACATTTTTTTTCTTCATAAGTTATTAACAATAACAATGCCATTTTCCCTCGGAAAAACAAAAAACATATTAAAAATCTCTTTTTTGATCATTGAAACACGATAACAAAAAAGCTCGGTCAAATTAGATATTATCTTAGAAAAGTCTTAGATAATATCGTCTAAGATATTATCAGATCTTAAGATCTTAAGATATCATCTGAGATGATATAAAAGACTCGTCCTTTACTGTTCCAGATCAACCGAGCTACGGAAATCAAGTACACCGTCGAGCCCTTCACATTTAGACGTCCTTTACGAGATTGTTCGTGACTTCTTCAATTATTAATATTTTTTATGAAATATGAAACTTCGTTAATGTGCATACAAATAAATGTCCAAACGATTTTCCAATCATCTTACATATTCCTTGAAAATTAATTTTTCAGAAGAACCCCGATTTTCGGACCGTCACATCAGCCTAATCCCTAATGAGCTCGAAGCAAATAATAATTAAAAAATGAGTTATTGCTCGATCGATCAAATTGAGCCATCGATCGATCAGTTCTTTGCTTATTCAGTGTAATAGTAGTTTAGTCCTCACCGAAGTTTTTTTCTTAACATTTTTTTTTCATTTATTGTTATCAATAATAATGCCATTTTTTCTCGAAAAAAAAGAAAAACCTTTTGAAATTTTTTTTTTCGATCATCGAAACACAATACCAATAAAAAAGTTTCAAGTCTTACAATTAAACAATATTATCTATTTACAAAAAAGACTCGTTTTTTTGTTTCAGAACAGCCGGGCTGCGAAAATCAAGTACACCGTTGAGCCCCTCACGTCTGAAGGTCTTTCATGAGATTGTTTGTAACTTTTTAAACGATTAATATTTGTTCCCATTAGTTAATAACAATGTCATTTTTCCTTGAAAAATCGATTAAAAATCAGGATTTTTTTTATTGAAAAAGGTCGGTCGAGTTTTAGCCAATATTATCTATTTTAACAAAAAAAAACTTAGTTCTTATCAACCGGGTGGCCAAAATCAAGTACCCCGTTGAGTCCCTCACGTTCAAAGGTCCTTCACGAGATTGTTCATAACTTCTTCAACTATTAATATTTTTTTATGAAATTCGGAACAGAACTTCGTTAATGTACATGAAAATAATTGTCCAAACGATTTTCCAATCGTACTTATTCCTTCATACTTAAGGGAGCTTTCCAGTGTGAAATTTTCAAAAAATCGATTTTTTTTTTTGCTTTATCGAATAGTATACACTCTTCCGAATATTCCCTGAAATTTTCATGCCGAAATTCAGATTATTTCGGTTACTGTACAGCATTTCTTGGAAGAAGGCAACGGAGCGCTACAGCTACAGCGAAACTTTGAACGCGTTTTTCTCGAAACAGCATTTTTCAAAACGGTGTCCAACTTGGAGGGCAGAGTTTTAAAGCTATCGAGTTGAATTTTTTACACAATATTGTTAACGTCATTGTTTATCGTGCTATGGAAGCTTTTTTTTTTTTTGACATCTTCCAATTTTTTTGTAAAAAAAACTGCCAAAAAAAATGTTAAAATCGATACTTTTTGTTCAAACCGGCGCCATTTTTGCAAAAAAAAAAAAAAAAAGCCTCCATAGCACGAAAGCCAATTATATACCGATCAATAATCTTTTTGTGTTTTTTGTTTCAGATCAAAATTGTGACCCCCAACGTGGACACCACATCCAAGTGCATTTTCTGCAACAATTGTTTCATCATTTTTATAGATATTAATTAATAAATAAATCGATCTTTAATAAATTGTTTTGTATTCTTCAATACCTAATTAATATACAAAAAAAAACCAGACCGATTAGATTATTTTTTCTTTAAAAAAAAAAATCGCGAAAAACAGCGATTTTTCGGGCTGTCACACTGGAAAGCTTCCTTAATTTCTCACCATAACCCTACTAATTGGATCGTCACGGTGGCCTAACCCCTTAATGAGCTTGAAGCGAATATTAATGTGAAAAATGCGTGATTGCTCGATCGATAAAATAGAGCGACCGATCGGTCAGTTATTCGAGTACATCTCGTCCTCGATGTGGCACCTCTGCAACGAATCAGGGAGAAACGACAACGTATCGAGCAATACAAGGGTGATGTGAAGAAGAAGAAAAAAAAAACGTCGGAATGAAGACAGAATAGAAATTGTTCATGCAGGCACAGAGACATATCAGAGCTTTCGTGTATTTTGTATTCGTAAGTACTCAGTGTTTCCTACTTTTGCTACCATTGTCATTATCATTATTGGAGCGAATTCAAATCACGAATTATCTCGCCAATTGATCGACCATTTCGATCGGACAAGTAAATTTCGTGATTGCACCGCCTTGTTTCTTTCACACGACGAAAAATAAACAACATTACTGACAAACAAGGTGCGCACCCCGTTTGTCGTAGGATTATTGTTCGATTGGTCAATATACGCCGTTTTGATAATGTGTATTATGCGATTGTATCATTACCAGTGCCACCTTGCAGATCAGATGGTTCTCGTACTCGGTGTCAAGACGATAGTTTTCTGCGTCCAACATAAACAAAATCATAGATTCTATATCTAAACCGAATGGCTCACGAGCGTCATCAATGTATTTCGTTCTGGCTTTCGACAACAAAAGAAATTCTCAAAAATGTGTGACGAAAAAATACATGCACCCGGAAGTTCTCAAATACGCGACGGAAGTAACCTTTTTTCTTCGTTACCAGTTATATCTCGTGGATACTTTGCAAATTTTGGTATCCTCGAAAATTCGTTGATTCAGCATGTTCGCGCATTTTAGATCCTTCCGCGTTGCATTTCTCGTGTAATCTCTATTGTCAATCCTATTTTGTTTTTCATAATAGAAACGAAAGAAATTATACAGTGGCCGATAAAATATGATGCTGACTATTTTGTGTCGTCTAATCGTGCACAGAGTATGTTATATATGTATAGATATATATATATATATATATATATATATATATATATATATATATATATATATATGTTATATTATATATTTTATAATATAACACACACATATATATATATATATATATATATATATATATATATATATATGTTATATTATTATATACATTATATATTAATATAATGTGTTTACGATATTTGTCGAATCTAAATGTTTTGTTGAGCGATAGAAGGAAGATTTAAAAAGATAGAGCAAATAATATAAGGGAACGTTTTTCCTCGCTGCGAGTTCGATTTTTTAAGGGGGGAGATACTCTTGGGCGAGGGAAAAATTGATGATTTTCATGATTTTTTTTCAAAAATGAAAGATTTTCTCACGTTTTTTGAGACTTGGGGTATGTTTTATTACTATCTTTGGCTGTTGCATGGTGTTTTGAAAAAATTAATCTTGCAAAATAGCGGAGGTATGGCACGGTCTTCTAAACGGGTTCCAACGGATGTTAGAAATCTATGAAATGGTACGATTTGAAACGAAAAGATTGAATTTTCCGAAAAAAATAGCTACATTTGGCTACAAAGTGTACGTATTTTTTTATTTTCAAGAAAATTTAGGGTCATGTTTTAGACGGTAAGGTTAGAAAGATTTATACCAAATTTCATCAGAATCTGACTATTCGTTTTTTAGCTATACGTCACGCCAGTTTTGAAAATACAGTTTAGTGCCACACCTCCGCCGTTTTTTTAAATTAATCAAAAAAATCCAGGTAACAGCCAAAAGTAGTAATGGAACATTGTCTAAGTCTCAAAGATGGTAAAGATATCTTTGCTTAGAAAAGAATCATGAAAAATAGCAAATTTTTTTCTCGCCTAAAGGTTTCTCCGCCCTTAAAATAAATTCTTACTGTACACTGAATTCATACAGGAAAGTAAGGTATACCTGCGTGTGTGAGAATAAATCACGTGGGGTTACAACCGTTTCTCGAATTACTTCGATAATTCCTATTTTTACGTACATCGGATTTAATTGACATCGTAATTTGGTTCACAACTTTTTTTGTACTTTTTATATGCACTTAAGAGCAAAATGACGCGATCGCGTGATTTCTATTTCGCGAGATTCGGAAATCGGTTTTACGCAGGTCGAAGGGTACGAGCCGGTTTTTCGCCAGGGGTCAGCCATCGTTACGTTTATGCGAGCCGGAAATTACTTTATTTTTAGCACCTGAACAGCCTCTGGGATCCTGATTATTTTCCATACTAGGAAGTATCGTGATTAAACAAATACTGACAAGTAACATTACTCGAGTGTCCGCCCCCGATTTTGTCGAAACCCATATATGTCATAAACCATCGAAAAGTATTAGACACGTATTTTTTTTACCGGCGGAAAACGGTTTTTAGGGGGGGGGGCTTGAAGAAAGGCGCGTCACCCCTTAAGCTATTTTTTTCTCAGTACTTCTATAGTGGATTCCATCGCTTTACATCAGAAGAATTTTGGTTTTTGTTTCTTGCAGGTCGGTGGATTTTATCACATATATGAGTTTCAACAAAATCGAAGGCGGACACTCAAGTGATTTTTGTTGTGAGTTGACTATGTATCGTATATTCAAATATTTTCCGTCAATTAGAATTCCTTTTTAATTGGCATTATTTTTTCACTATACTTCTTTATATTGGTATATTTTTCTTGAATCGGTATATCACGGAATGACAAATCAAAAATTAATCTCACGATAGATTCTACTGAGGAAATATTGATTCAAGGCCTTAGGCCACAGTAACGGGTAAAAAGCATGTGCGAATTTAACTATTTTTTTTGTATGTAAAAGTGATTCACTCATAAAATTAATTACACATCTATTTAGTATGAATATCAAGCTGTTAGAATTTTTTTTCCGATGTATAAAATGGCCGACTACTCGAAACTCCTCAAAACAGCTTTTTTCCAATTGGCGTGACAAATAACTTCAACAATTTTTACTCGAATTACTTCAAATTAAAAAATGATGTTCCTAATTGCATTTCGCAGAGAAGTACGTACGGAATTTCTGATCAAGCGAAAACTTTTCATTTCATGAGCAGTTATGACGAAATTTTTCACTGAAAATTCATTTCTTAAGTTCAAATACCTACAACTTTTGAATAGAACGATAATTTTTAAATTCCGTAGTTCCGTAATTCCGTAAATTCTAATGTAGATTGACGAGAATTTTTGTTTTCTGTCCTAGTTCAAAAATTATGGATGTTAAATGTTACCCCGCGGAGCGCGTAAAAAAAGACGACAAAAGAAAATATTAGTCAGCCATTTTTTACATCGAAAAAAAAATATACATTTTCTAACAGTTCTAACAGTTTTTAGACATTTCTAACAGTTCTAACATTTTCTAACAGTTCAGTTCTAATATTCATACTAAATAAATGTGTAATCAATTTTATGAGTAAATCACTATTTCATACGAAAAAAAAATTTTAATTCGCACATGATTTTATACCCCTTACTGTGGCCTAAGGCCTTAAATGGAACGATAAATTTGAATGAAAAAAAGAGCAATATATACTATTAATGTTTTTAAGTTATTTCCTACATGCCAAAGTAAAGAGGATCTACAATTATGGAATGTTTTTTGGGTGACAAAAGAGAAGTTGATTCTAGACGAACTAAACGCTCTTGCCCACGATCCCGCTGTCCCAATAGTTACGAAATACCCAATATATTATTATGCGCAGTGATTGTAGCGAGAGTAGCGATTCGATGGACCTTTGTGTTAGATCGATACGTTATATATGTACAGCCAATTTCTTGCCATATAAATGTATATTCCAATCTTAAATTACCTGCATCGTTCAACCAAACGGCTATCTTGAAGTAAGCCTCGTCCATAAGGGCGATAACAACGGCGAGCAAAACTTTTGGCACGTAGCTCAGCCAGAAACCGTAGCCTGCGGCTTCTAGACGCCCGTCCCACCAATCCTGTATCACATTTGGCATCAATTCAACGCACCAATATCGCTACGCTTTTGCTGCCTGACGATTTATTTATTTTTCAACATTCGAACGTCAGTGCGGATCGTAAATATCACTTTCTAAGGACACTGGATGTTCAAGGACCGAATGTCCAATTGGAATATTTATCTTCAAGATAAATCAGACGAACAATGTTTAGTCGGTTCAATCGTTTTTTTGGCTGTGTTCATAGATCGATACAGCAATTGTAGGTGACGGCGTTTTTTCACGTTTTCTACTTTTCACAACTCGTCAATTTTCAATTGGGGACATTTTTCTATCGGTATTGGTCGACGGGATCACGATGGGATATTTTTTTTGGGATATCCAACAAATTCTGGTTGTGAAATTCGAATAAAAAATTCTCAAACGATGTCAATTGGGAAATAGTGCAGAATCCACTTGGATTCGAATGTGGATTTCCTACTTGGGGTGCCCCTATCACATCCTTGTATATAAATAGTCTGATCCGAGAAAATCGATAAAACCAAAGAGAAAATCAACACAACAAATGATACAGACCTGAATCTGAAAGCTGAGAATCATGACGACAAAGACGAAGAATAGTGAGACTCCGATAACAGGCACCGTCAAGCAGTACCGGGTGATATTTCGTGCCCAGTTCGGATACGTTGGCTCGAGTCGTCCTGTAACGGGTGATATTTGCAGGGTACCCTGAAATATCCGAAACGTTGATTTTTGCGTTTTATAATCGTTTTCTGTGGTGCCCAACGTAAGTCGCGCAATCTCGAAAATTCTAGTAGCATAGACTTGCCTAAATTGTATCGTGTGTTGCACTGATGGAGGTTAATGAAATCCCAGTACTCAGGTATGTTTGGTAGTGAGAATTACAAAAAAAAATTGCCGTCACTGTTTCGTTGAACATCAAAACGTAAGTAGTTTACGATTTTTTCAACTAATATTTTCGTCACTATAGTGGGACTCTGTTACATTGAATATTGGAGTATTAAGTAGCACCTTTGGAAAAGTAGTTTTCCGAAATTTCAAATGATGCCGTCAATTTTGATAACCACAAGAATCGCGTTTCCATCTGGTATTGTGATCCAACGATAACTGTACGGTGATTTCAAATGGACCTAATTTTTCGTACGTGCATTAACTTTTGTAGAGATGTTAGAGATGTATGTGCAGAAGAAGATAAAAATGAACTATATTCGCAGATTTAAGAATAATTGTGTGATTATTATGAGGACATTGATTATTTCGATTATGAAGAGAGTGATTATCCACATTATTAGTTTTCATTCAGCTTTACGATCTTTGTTTCGGAGTTAACAGGTGAGTCGTAAATTACGCTTGTGACAGTTCCGCATCATCGAGAATACTCTGTCAACTTTTTTTTTCATAATAAGTGCGGTTTAGGATAAGTTTGGTACGATTGAGAAATAATATTCCGAAATCGTACCTCGAGTATATTTATTAAAATTATACATATATAATGCGTATATGAATTCCTTAATTTTGACATTATTTTGTACTTAAAAAAAAATCCACTAGCGAATGGTATATTGTTTAGGATTAAAAGTGTTAAAAATAATAGCGAAAGTCCTTTGAGGCTACGATCGAGGCAAGTCTATAATACATAAATTGGTCAGTAGTACACAATCAATATGCCTATGCACTTAGTTGCCCAACATTTTCGGAGGAGAGGGTTAGGCGAGGAAAAAATTTGCTGAGGTTCATGTTTTTTTTTTTTGAAAGGTTTTCTTCCCCATTTCTGAAACTTAGGGTATGTTTTGTTACTACTTTTGGCATGGTATTTGTTTTTATTAATCTTGGCACGGCCTTGTAAGCTACATTTTCAAAATTGGAGTGACGTGTATCTAAGAGACTAATCGACAGATTGTGATGGAATTTTGTATAAATCTTTCTAACCTTATTGTCTGAAACATAACCCTAAAAGTTCTTGGAAATAAAATAATGTTTTTAAATTGCAAAATGCAGCTTTTTTTCGGGAAATTCGATCTTTTTGTTTCAAAGCGTACCATTTCATCGATTTTCAACAATTCTCACGTTTTATTTGTTCATATTCTGCTTAAGAGTGTCAATGAAAGAAAAATCTTTGTTGATTTCATTGAGATTAATTCCGCCGACGAAACGTGTCACGCCGTTTGACAACATCCGCCGCAGCCCGTTCAGAAGGCTGTGCCATACCTCCGCCATTGTTGACGATTAATATAAAAAAAATACCACGGAACAGCCAAAAGTAGTAATAAAACATTCGCTAAGTCTCAAAAATGGAGAAGAAGCTTTCCTTCGAAAAAAAATCAGAAAATCAGCAATTTTTTCCTCGCCCAAAGGTATTTCTCCCCTTAATTACGGGGATACTCTTCGGCGGCTGGAAAAAACACGTGAGGCTTTGTTGGACGAGAGAAAAATTAGGCTCACCACGAAAAGAGGTCGCGGCTCCACCAAAAGATCGTCCCGTTGATCGAGGGTGCCCCATCTATACGCGAGTTCAGCACCCCTCCGTTTCCAAGTCTCGAGATAAGCAGTCGCCCAAATTACGTTGAAAATGGAGAACAGAACGTAGGCCACGTCTTCCACCGCCTGGTTCCTACCGATGATGCCGACCTGTTGGCATCGACGATTACGACAAACGACAAGTTCAGCCAGACTCGTCGCGTCATGACACGTCAAAGAAAATTCATGCCCACCCAATATATGACACCAACTACTGCTGGAACGACGAGGGCGGTGGTGTAGTGTCCTAGCCAAGCGAAATACATGGTGATCTTGACTCCGAAATAATTGCAAATTTCGTCGAGAGGTTGAGGCGATAAAAACGCACGGACCCAAGTCCTCTGTAGTTTTTCCAAGGCGGGCAACTCGTGCAACGGAAACACCTGGGAACATAAACCGGAAGTGCGAATTTAACAATTTTTTTTTGTATGAAAAAGTGACTCCCTCATAAAATTAATTACACATCTATTTGGTATGAATATCAAGCTGTTACAAAATATATAAATGTATTTTTTTCGATGTACAAAATGACCTACTACTAATATTTTCCCAAGTAAAAATGAATGTACAGGGTGAGGCACTAACTGTTGACACCTTGAATATCTCTGTATTTATCGACGTCACAAAAAAATGTTTGAAACAAAAGTTGTACCGTACGAAAGGGGTCATCAAATGCGACCATTTTTTTTTATCTCAGTGGAGGCGCTGTCGCACAGTAAAGGTCACCTCCACTTTGTTAAATGGGACGGTACATTTTTTTTTCAACTATCTTGTAGAGCATCGAAAACTGCATAAAAATGCAGCAATAATACTTGTTTTTCGTATTTTTTTCAGCCATATTTCACAATTCAATGGTCAAATTGAGGGGCCAGCGATATGGTAATCTCCCCGAGCCACCCTTTATTAAGGATGTTGAGTCCCTATGAAACATGTTAAAGTTAATTGTTCAATAAATAGCTTCTTAATCGTCATGAAATTTTTACACGACCTCCTGAATACTTCATGTAAAAACATACCAAATTTTCAGAATTCTATCATCATTACTTCAACCTCCTTAAGGGTTGAAATAAAAAATGATAAGAAAGTTCTGAAAATTTGGTATGTTTTTGTATGAAGTATTTAAGAGGTCGTGTTAAAATTTCACGACGATTAGGAAGCTCGTTATTAAAAAATTAACATTTCGTTAAGAACAATTTTTAAAAGAAATTAAAAAAAGCTTATCAATAAACTTCGTTTTGTTTGCGTTGCTTTCAGTATATTGTAGATATTACAAAATTGAGAGGTCAAAAAAAAACTTATTGCAAAGTTACATCAGTTTCCATAAGACAGCATTTAATTTGTGAATGTTAATTGTTCAATAACGAGCTTCCAAATTGTCGTGAAATTTTTACACGACCTCTGAAATACTTCATACAAAAACATACAAAATTTTCAGAATTTTATCATCATTTGCGATTTGGGACTCAACATCCTTAACAGTAGAAATGTGTTCTAACCAATCTGACTTGGACAAAGACTCTTCCTACAAAAGTTGCTTACTTCGAATAGGGTCATCGAACGGTGGCTACGAGGTTTATCCAGGTGGAGGTGCTTCGGACAATTCAAAGTCACCTCTACTTTTTTTAAACGCGACCACTGTTTCTTTTTTGGAATTTTATCAAGTAGCTAAAAATAAGTTCACACATCCAATTCCAAGATGCTCGAAGAAGATTTCGTATGAAAAAACGATAAAAATGGAATTTTTCTGTTTTTAGGCTAGAATCGATTAGAAAAACGATGCAAACACTTATTTTTGTAAAAGGCACCCAAAGTGATGGCCACCACTTTCAACGAACGCTTGCAATGTAATGCCTAAGTTTTTCCCAATTTTAAATCGCGCACTGCAGAAGGAGTATAAATCGCGTTTCGCTTCAATCTCATTCGAACCAGCGTCAAAGCCTGCTCAATGAGACCTACCATCCTTTGGCTTGCGATAATGATATTTGTCCGGTAATTACATACCTGTGATATAATTCCCGCTGAGATACATTTGGGAATGATAGCTTGACCTTCGACGAGCTTGAGGCCGGGAAGACTGTGCAGATCGTGGGAGGTTGCCCGTAGGGTGTGAAGAAGATGAAGAACCAGTGACTGGCGTTCCTGAGTCGTAAAGAATCTCGTTTCGTCGTCGCTTCCCTCGAAGCAGCTCGCTTCGGAACCCACGAATTCCTTCAGTCCACCGCCGAATTCTTCGCGCAAAACTTTCGGCAAATGGACCTCCTCGGCAGCTTTGAGAAGGCTTTGGCAACAACGAGAGTCAATTATTTCGGTCGTTTTTTTTCTTTTTCAAGTTACGGCATTAGGCCACAGTAACGGGTATAAAATCATGTGCGAACATAACAATTTTTTTTTCGTATGAAAAAGTGATTCACCCATAGAAGTAATTACACATCTATTTAGTATGAGTATCAAGCTATTAGAATTTTTTTTATCGATGTACAAAATGGCCGACTACTCGAAACTTCTCGAAAAAGCGTTTTTCCATTTGGCGTACCAAACACATCAACAATTTTCACTCGATGTACTTCAAATTTAAAAGTTATGTTCCTAATTGCATTTCGCAGAGAAGTACGTACGGAATTTCTGATTAATCGGAAACTTTTCATTTTATGAGCAGTTATAACAAAATTTTTCACTGAAAATTCATTTCTTAAGTTCAAATACCTACAACTTTTGAATAAAACAATATTTTTTAAATTCCGTACGTACTTTTCTAGGTATTCTTATGTAGATTGACGAGAATTTCTGTTTTTTGTTCTAGCTAAGGATGTTGAGTCCCTATGAAACATGTTAATGTTTATTGTTCAAAAAATAGCTTCTTAATCGTCATGAAATTTTTACACAACCTCCTGAATACTTCATGTAAAAACATACCAAATTTTCAGAATTCTATCATCATTACTTCAACCTCCTTAGGGGTTGAAATAAAAAAAAGATAATAAAATTCTGAAAATTTGGTATGTTTTTGTATGAAGTATTTAAGAGGTCGTGTTAAAATTTCATGATGATTAGGAAGCTCGTTATTAAAAAAATAACATTTTGTTAAGAACGATATCTAAATGAAATAAAAAGAAATTTATCGATAAACTTCGTTTTCTTTCCTGTGCTTTCAGTATGTTGTCGATATTACAAAATTGAGAGGTCAAAAAAAAAACTTATTGCAAAGTTACATGAGTTTCCATAAGACAACATTTAATTTGTGAATGTTAATTGTTCAAAAACAAGCTTCCTAATTGTCGTGAAATTTTTACACGACCTCTGAAATATTTCATACAAAAACGTACCAAATTTTCAGAATTTTATTATCATTTGCGATTGGGGACTCAACATCCTTAAAAAAATGTGGATGCTAAATGTCACGCCGCGGAGCGCCTTAAAAAAAAAGATAACAAAAGAAAATATTAGTAGTCGGCCATTTTGTGCATCGAAAAAAAATATATATATTTTTTAACAGCTTGATATTCATACTAAATAGATGTGTAATTAATTTTATGAGTGAATAACTTTTTCATACGAAAAAAAATTCTTAAATTCGCACATGCTTTTATACCCGTTACTGTGGCCTAACCCCTTAATTTCATAAAATTTGATAGTTTCGTCATTGTTGCGATACCTACATGGGATAGGGTGCCGTAAGATAAAAGCCATAGCTGTCGGACGATGTGTGCTGACGTACGTGAACGACGAGGCCAGGAGTTCCGGCGCGTAGACGTCCGAGCAGCCACATCAATGTTTCGTCGCTCGCACCACTTGGAAACATCACGACTACGTCGCATTCCTGCAGGACAAAGTACATTTCGTCTCCTTACATCCCCCATTGTTATTCTTTAGAAGATTGGAGCGGTCCAGTTGAGGCAAACGACGACGAATGCATTTTTTAAAATTCACCTCGAAAAATTCATACTAGGTATAGATTTATTCTGTAGATGCTATTTTTTCATAAAATACAGGGTGTCCTGTAATCAATGGATAATCCGGCAACTGTCGATAGGTCAGATCATGTCCTACTATATGCTGGAATTTCAGTTTAGTGAAAGCCCCGCAGTTTTCGAGATTTCGGGCTCTATGTTATTTTTTTTAATCATCTGCTTTTGGTTTTTCGCATGTCATTTCTACAAATGATATGAATGGACAATAACTAAGCAACTTTTTAGAGTTATTGGCACCATATGCGTAGTACTTTAAGCCGCAGGCTATCGAAGTTACATGTTCGAATTGGTTTGTATGAAAATGCTGCACAAGATCCTTTTTTCATAAAGTTTCCTTAACCTTCAAGGTTAAAAACAGACTTTTCTAGTTAAACAAATAACCAAGAGAATTTTTTCAAAACTGGGTAAAAAGACGTTATCATTTCTAGAAATTGCATGTAGAAACTAAAAGCAGATGATTTTTTTTGAAACATGAAATGAAGCCCAAAATCTCGAAAACCGTGGGACTTTTACTGAACTGGAATTTCAGCATATAGTAGGATACGATCTGTCCTATCAACAGTTGCACCATTATCCACTAATTACAGGACACCCTGTATATAACTAACAATCATAATTATGCATTTTTATTACGTGAATAATAAAATGTTTGTGGTACTACCAACTTAAAACAGTATAACATTATCGATGATTACTATGAACAAACTGCGTCAAGGAATGTTTTATACAACTCAGAATGGAATTCTGAGTAATTCATTATTGTGCTTATTTATGTTTACGTCCCGAGATTATTTATTACCATTAATTAATATCAACTATTGCCAAAATACGCCCCCTTCACGGACATGAAGTTGGCAGCAATGCTCCTCATTCGCCAGCCAAGATTCGTGATCTTTTATCAAAACTTGATGGTTCGATATTGAATGAATATGAATGTAGGGATAGGTTTTTTCTTTTACAAATGCTTACAAAGGTTTAGTTTACGTTAATCGGTTGTTACAAATGGTTTATCTTCGTGTTAAGTAGCAAAAAAATTACATCTTCCGTATCGTGAATGTCTTGCCCATCCAACCGCTCGTAAAATGACACACATTAAACTATTTTTTAAAACCGGTATTTTGTGGTGAAAAAAAATCGAAAAATTGATACAAGCTCAGTATAGTCAAGAAAATTATTTAATTTTTTAATTTAATTCTTGGTTCGTGGTTAACGCTTCAGTCTCCGCAAACTATAACTATTTATTATTAAATTAAAGTTCAACTATAAAGCCGTAAGTTAATAGCACCCATATGGTTCCTAGCGGGATGACACTTGCTGCCCGTTGGCAAAATAGTTTTATTTAGTGGATAAGCGTCAATTGTGTTAAGGGGTCTGCATAGGTTCGAAATTTAAAAAATATGATTTTATGTGGTCCATTTTCATAGCCAAGAGTCTCAGTTTTAGTTTGTAAAAAAGATTTTGTAAAAATTCCCAAATTCGTCAGAGCAATGATCATTTCTGTGAAGGATCAAATCGCCCACTGCGCTATGGCGAACTGCCCGCTGCGATTTACCCTTTTTTTTCGTTTTCATCAAAACTTTGTTTTATGAAACGGTGTAAGTCGTGTCTCGATATATACATTCGTCCAATTCCCTTCAAATTCGGATGGAGCATAGTTCATAATATTTTCTATCGTGTGACCGGATAATTGTTGGATATGTTTATCCTTCCATCGATAACGAATGATTGAAGTTGTTTTTTTGGTCGAAACTCGAACTTTATATCTATAGCTTGCCATTTTCGTGATGTCCGAAATGTCAAATAAGTATCCGGTAATACGGAAATTTCACTACTGTACTACAAGTACATTTTCATTTTGCATTTCAGATCCCAGATGTCAGAACCACCTATACCCATTGGTCATGCAGCAACGGCGGTACGTTATTCAATAATAATAACTTCATTGTTAGTCAGTATTTTCCAATAATAAATAAAACTCAAACTTGGCAAGATGGTGTTTTCATTGTGTGTAACATTCCAACCTCGTCATCCCAATACTCTCACTAGGAAAAAAAATGTTGGAAAGGCTTGTTTCGATCGAACCCGACTTATCGTTATAGGAATATCGACAAGGTGCTTGAAAAAAATGCTTGGTAATACGTCTTCATTTATGCTTACTTGAGGTAGCGTGCTGTAGCATAAATGATGACGCTCCCGAAGCTCGCCGTGTTCCGAAATAATGTGACGATTTTGGTAGTGCCTAGGCCCTGTCTAATTTACCCTTTGCAATTCACTATTGCTGGCCATTCAAGAAAAGAAAGTTTCCTCGGGAGGAGGAGTCGCGTTGATGTCACATATAAAAAAGCAGCGGCGTGCTCATTAAGAGGGCATTAAAATTGTAAGAACGAGTCGTTCTCGCTAGGTCTAAATTGAAGTTATTATTCCCAAAAGACGTACCCTATATTGGTGTGTATATATATATACATTTATTTATGTTCACACAAAGGTAACAATCGGAGTGACACATGCGAAAAAACGTCACGGTTAAAAAGATGTTTTCAAATTAACAAGATCGAATGTGTTGTGACTCGTAAAAAGGCGGGGGCGGTGATACGACAATGCGGAGGGTGGTAAGAGGGTGGAAGAATCGATTTATTATTGTAGTGTCGGTGAACCCAAGGCGCCTGACAAAAGTGCCTCGCAACGCTCGTCGCCTGGATAAGGGTGAATGTAGAAAAAAAAGCACGCGTATATCTAGCGGTTTCAGGATCACTAAACTCATGTAAGGTACATGCGAGATAAAGAAACTAGATTTTTCGAGACGTTCTGCCCGATAGCTTACCCTTGTATATATATTTTTTGTATTTAGTCTAGTTATTTATTGCTTACTTTTATAAATATTGAAAGCATGAAATTTGACACAAAAAAATCCTACTTCAAAATATAATAACGTGTTTTATTTTTCGAAATATAAAAAATGGTCTCAACAGACATGAAATTATAGTATAGCAATACCAGAATCAATAGCAATAACATTACGAGAATCTTTTTGAATCCTCCGGATCCGTCGACCCATGGGGTAGTCATCGTGGAGACCGTGAGAACATGTACTTTCGACGGAAGCTTCAACGACTTACGCGGAACGGAATAATTTGTTATTGATTTAATATATTTAACAAATATGGTAGTCAAAGCACCAATGATTAAGAATATTATGAATATTTTTTCGGATTTTCTATCTTTTGACCTTTCAAAAAAATCCCGAAAGCCTTCGATTTTCGGCCTGACTGGATGTAAGCATGCCGGAACTGCACATGGGCAATCGTGCTGCTCGACGTCACCAAGGAAGTTACGCACGGATGGATTTTGTAAGGAAAGTTTGCCTGAGCTGCAATCCGATTTCCGTTTTTTTTTTTCGAGACATGAGTTCGAATACTGATCGACAGTTACTGGGGTTTGCCGGAAGTGAACTTTTCAGACGGGAACCGAGAACTTTCCTGCTGGGTGAGAAAGTCGACATCGATGAATCAACTTGCTCGTAATGGGTATATACATTCGTCGGGGAAGTATTAGGACGTTGAATACATTCTCGCTATTTTCCAACAGAAGGCGTTACCAGAACCGCGTGCGTGTAGTTTAAGATGGTAACGCATCTATGAAGACGTACTATAGGCAAGCTTGACCTCCAGTGCATGTCATTTCGCCGAAGTCTAAACAACTTTTTTTTTCCATAGTGTTAATCGTATCAAATCTCTTGCAAAAAAGAGTATTTGCAAAAAATTTTACCGCACTACTTTATTTCAAAAAGTCTGCAGCTGAAGCACACAGAATTCTTGTTGAGACTTACGGCGATCATGCTCTGTCGAGAACAACATGCAGAAATTGGTTTGGACGCTTCAAAAATAATGATTTTGATGTGCTGAGTTGGAGGCGTTGCTTCATGGAGTCTCATGTCAGACGCTAGCCGAACTTGCAGAATCATGAGGAGTTGATCACACAACAGTTTCCAAACGTTTGAAAGCGTAGGAAGGATTTTTGAAAACAAAGAATTAATTCTTATGAAAAAACAGCAAAGACTTATTCAACATCCCAATACAAGAGGGTTGAGACGTGTAGATTTCGGGTTCGTAACACCTTTTCGATAAGCTTGGACTTGGATGTCTGAATAATCACCAGGCTATTTTAATAATTCGACAAATTCCAGATGATTTGCAGATATCCTTGAGGTGGTCCGGAAACATACAACAATCTGCTAAATTCGGCGCCGTTGAATGGTCATGTTGCGGAGCCTGGCGACAAATCAGTATTCCACATCGCTACTTGCTGTCATTCGTATGCATATTCGAGAATTTCTTCACGGAGTCGTGAAAAAAGTCATATTTCTCCCCTATATCGATCAAAGACCCCGACAATAGAATTCCCCGGAGGCGATAGTCGCCACCGTGTCTGTCTGCGTCGAAATAACTCGGTCTGGAAGGTTTTTGCGTCGGATGGGTTCAAGAGTCCTTTGCGGCGATCACTCTGGTCCGTTTGGTATTTGCTGCGGATATTGAACCTTCGTTTTAGTGAAAGTCGTACCCTTGAGAACGAGCTTGATGGAGTGGATAAGCGAATATGTCGATTGCCAAAATAAGTCCTGCGCGTGGCGCCGAAAAAGCACTAAAACAATATTTTCGGACCAAGAGCTTCCCAAATTGACCTGGGGGCGATGGAGGTGTCATCAAAGTAGCCGACAATGAAATGGATTCATCAGAAGACTGGCGAATGAAGAGGACGGAAGATGAGATAACTTGACAGAAAACTAAATTATTTTGGACGAAAGGGGGATGACATAAGGCCTTAAGGCTACAGTAATGGGTATAAAATCATGTACGAATTCAACAATTTTTTTTTCGTATGAAAACGTGATTTACTCATAAAATTAATTACACGTCTATTTAGTATGAATATCAAGCTGTTAGGAAATATATATGTATTCTTTTTCGATGCACAAAATGACCGACTTTTCGAAAATTTTCGAAACAGCTTTTTTTCCAATTGGCGTGACAAATAACTTCAACAATTTTCACTCGATTTATTTCAAATTTACAAGTTATGTTCTTAATTGCATTTCGCAGAGAAGTGCGTACGGAATTTCTTATTAGTCGAAATCTTTTCATTTTGTGAGCAGTTTATGAGCACTTATAACGAAATTTTTCACTAAAACTTCATTCATTAAGTTTAAATACCTACAACTTTTGAATAAAACAATTTTTTTTTACTTCCGCATGTGCTTCTCTAGGTATTCTAATGCAGATCGACGAGAATTTTTATTTTTTGTTCTAGGCATGGCATTTTTTTTTTGTTCTAGACGTGACATTTAGCATTCACAATAATTGTGGATGCTAAATGTCACGCCACGGAGTGCCTAAAAAAAAGATAACAACAGAAAATATTAGTAGACGGCCGTTTTGTACATCGAAAAAAAAATTCTACCAGCTTGATATTCATACTAAGTAGATGTGTAATTAATTTTATGAGTGAATCACTTTTTCGTACGAAAAAAAACAATTGTTTGATTCGCACAAGATTTTATACCCGTTACCGTGGCCTCAGGCCTTGACAGAAGAGTAAACTATTTTGGACCGGAGGGTGCAGCAATCCGCCATTTTAGCGTTGTATGCGTTGGAAGGATATGCGCCATTTTGTCAATTGTTTTTTCACCCGTGTTACTGCGCGCATGATGACCAGAGCTGAGATAAAAAGATAGAAAACGGAGAAAAGTAGCTGCCGTATTTTTTGGGTGATCGCAGGGTCGATTCCTCCGAGCGGATTCTGGCACGAGCTAACACGTTATTTTGGCTTCGATCCAAGTTGTTCCATCAAATTCTTTCTGTCCCTTCGTCCGTAGGTTACTATGGCTTTGACCCCTGTCAACTTAAGGGGTTCCGCCTACTCGTGGAAGTCGAAAAATCACTCTTCTCAAAACTAATAAGTATACTCTGACAGTACATCATCTTATAAATCTTCCCTGAGAATGTCAAGGTGATCGGATCAAAATTGACAGATTCGTAAACTTACGTAAACGCCCGTTGGAACGCTCGGAGCGTCGTTTGAAACTGTGAACGCTTTTTTCTCGACGGTACGTTTTCAAAGTCGGTGAGCAAAATATCTCGAAAACTACAGCATCGATGTGTCTGAAATTTCTAGGGCTTTTTCTAGATGTAAAAATATAGTTTTTGATCGAAGGATTTCTTTTTCTGATGTATACTTTTGATTTGATGAACGAAAAGTGGCAATTTTTTCGCAAAAATCAAGTCTCCCACTTTGAATACGTACCATTTCTTGAATTTATTTGATGTTTTTGAAAATCCTTCGATTGTTTATGCTATAGTTATCCTATATTTAGTTATAGTTTATCCTATGTTTAGTTAGTATGTTCGTAGGGTATACTAACGAAATCTGTTTGATTTTTTGATATCAGAGAACCTCGTTCAGAAGGGCATGGCTCACCGCAAAATACGTTATTGAGAGCTGCTTCTCTGACATCGGCTGTAAATCGATTTCAATTAAATATTTTGACACAAAATAATTATAGAATGTTCTTCAGATATCACTTTTTCAAATACCTAATTCTTGTAGAAATTTTGCAGAACCATCACATTTTTCTTTAAAAAATCCCAAAAATTTCCTGTTTTCGACTGTTACAACTAGGCACAACCCGTTAACTTCCCATATTTCGACTATTATTTTTTACTGGCCTCTAGGCAAAGAATCTTCGGAAAACGTTGTATCCAGAACCGTTTGGATCGCTGTCAATCGAAAAAGTGACTTTTTGAAATTGATTTATCTCTGATTCTTCTTACACTACTGATCCTGATTCATGTGCATCAGCATTGCAATTTTCGAAAATAGCGCAGCGATACATAATATTTTCGGTGTCCTTAGGGGCTGCTTTATCGAACAGCGGTCGTTCTTTCAGGTACTGCACCCCTAATTCAATAGTGAACGACCACGAACAGCCATAATTACGTTTTTTTGCTCCTTTCCCCTCAATCGGGTTTTTGTCTCTCGCTCGTAGCCCAGAAATGTCAGATTGATCAGCTCGTGGATGCAAATCTGAGGAATCGACTTTCGGAGCACCTGATAAAAAAAATGGGCGAGTGGAGCCAGCTGCTTCGAATGTGCGACTCAATAGGGCTTTGCTTTGAAGCGTGGTCGATGTGGTTGCGCCTACACACGTCGCGTATACCGCCGGCACAGCGATCAGGCCTAATCAATAAACGAGTACAAGACGCGCGGAGAAGGTAAAAACGGAACGACGCGCGGTGTGATCATCACGAGCTGTGGGTCAATTCAGGCTGATAAGAATGGAAAACAAAGAAAAAGTGGATGAAATCCAACGGGGTGAAAACACCTTATTTGAATCGGGCTGTCAACCATAAAGTCCCAATACCCCTGCTCTTAAGGGCTCAGGCCACAGTAACGGATATAAAATCATGCGCGAATTTAACAATTTTTGTTCGTATGAAAAAGTGATTCGCTCATAAAATTAATTGCACATTTATTTAGTATGAATATGTTAGAAAATATTTTTTTTTTTCGATGTACAAAATGGCCGACTACTCGAAACTTCTCGAAACAGCTTTTTTCCAATTGGCGTGACAAATAACTTCAACAATTTCCACTCGATTTACTTCAACTTTGAAAGTTATGTTCCGAACTGTATTTTTCAGAGAAGTACGTACGGAATTTCTGATTAATCGAAAACTTTTCATTTTATGAGCAGTTATAACGAAATTTTTCACTGAAAATTCATTTCTTAAGTTCAAATGCCTAAAACTTTTGAATAAAACAATATTTTTTTAATTCCGTACATACTTCTCTAGGTATTCAGATGTAGATTGACGAGAATTTTTTTTTGTTCTAGGTCAAAAATCGTGGATGCTAAATGTCACGCCGCAGAGCGCCGAAAAGAAGATAACAAAAGAAAATATTGGTAGTCAGCCATTTTGTACATCGAAAAAAAAATTTCTAACAGCTTGATATTCATACTATATAGATGTGTAATTAATTTTATGAGTGAATCACTCTTTCATACGAAAAAAAATTGTTAAATTCGCACATGATTTTATACCCGTTCCTGTGACCTAAGGTCTTAACATATCATGTAAGTTGCAACTCACCCTACAGAGAAATGTCGAAGATTGGTGCCAAGCTGTAAGTTTCTAGTTTTCCAAACCAATACTATAGTTTTGTCATCGCAACCGAAAACATCGAGGAATTGCACCAATCGCCGGACATCGAAATTCCTATATCAGCCAATGACCCTAGTTGGATATAGTACGAACTAATGATGAATATAAATTGTTATGGTGAAGAAAGAAATAGGCGTATCCAATATAACACATCAATTGACTCATTGATTGCTTTGAAAAACATTCATTATTGAACATATAACTTTTGTCTATTTATAAGGATATATATTATATTACGAGCACCAATTTTTTCCTTTTTTGCTTTTTAACGGGCTACCTAGGTAGGTCAAAAGATTGCATTAAAAAAAAATATTTTCATTCGATAGTATCACCTATTAGCCATATTCCCGGAAAATTTGATTACGATATTTCTAAAATTGAATTAGGTGTAGGTTCTAACAGTAGGCCGGGTGAGGGGATGCACCATGCATCAAATTTTCAACGCGTTTTTATCGAAACACTGCGTTCCAAGTCGGTGGACATTATATCTCGAGAATCACGTGATGGATTGCTTCCAAATTAGCAGGAGATGCGACGAGAAATATTTAAAGGTCATTGACGATCTCACTTTTTTTAAATCGATCTTCATTTTTTAATAGTTACGTAAAAATGACGGCTTTTTTCACAGATTTGGTATGCTCGAGTTTCGATTCGCGGCCACGTTGTTAATAAAAATGATTTAAGTATTCGACCATCGTCAACGACCCGTATTTATTGTTAACTTGAATAACCCGATTGGTCTTTAGATTTCCGATGGACCGTTTAAGCTGGAGCACGTCTACCGTCAAACGTCATGAAAAAAAGTTCATCATCTACCGGCGGCCATGTTTTTTGTTGTTTTTCCGTATTTTTGGTGATTTTTCAAAGACTCTCAGTATATGTACTTTTGTGTTAAAAGAATGCGTTTCTTCTCTACCAACCGTTTCTCACAATTTGTTTTTCCGGAATATGGCCATTTTTTCGGGTATCTAGGTATATGTAGCCCCTTAATCCGCTCTTGCACTTATACTCGCCGAAAGTTTGTCTCAAAACAAACTACACTTTCACAATGATTGATCCTGAGCATCATGTTGAAAAATGCAGATTATGAAGGACGTTTTTTTACCGATTGACTAATGCGTCTGACTAGAATCACCAGCACGTACCAGTAAACCAACACATGGTTGATTACCGGTACAAGATTGATCTCACGTGTACCACGGCAAAAACATGCAAATTATTATTGTGCCAGTCATTTTTTGCTCATATGTACATAGTGTCGAGATTCCGTTCACTTTTCCAAGTAAAGCGAGCTGTAGCTGACTTCGTAAATGACACGAATTTAATCAATATTACCGTAATAATATTTCGTGTCTAGATTTAAAGTAAGACGTATGTTTAATGGGCCTGATGTTTTTGCCCTTTGTTATCTATTTAAAAATTAACATGACCAAAGGATTTTCAACCGATTTGAGCAATTTCATATTGGTTGATTATGAGCCGTCGATTGGATTTTTCTGCTGAGTAAAATCTTAATCAGACGTAGTAATTGTCAATACGGTCGGAAATTGGAACGTGTCCGGTTGTCAGGACATTTTTCTTATTGCATGTTTAGGTTATTATCTATTTAAAAATTAACATGACCAAAGGATTTTCAACCGATTTGAGCAATTTCATATTGGTTGATTATGAGCCGTCGATTGGATTTTTCTGCTGAGTAAAATCTTAATCAGACGTAGTAATTGTCAATACGGTCGGAAATTGGAACGTGTCCGGCTGTGAGGACATTTGTTTTATTGTATGTTTGGGTTATAACATTCTTATTTGGGTATATAGTTGCACAATACATACTTGAGTCGGAACCTTTTGTATCCATAGGCGGCGGGGGGTCATTAGATGGCCTGTGCACGGTATTTTTCTTCTCAAAAGACGCGATGCTGTAAAAAAAGAAATAGACGTTTCGCTTGTTCAATTTTTCAACGAGCTCCTTCATCTTCTGAATATACCCCCATCATGTTTTCAGAGATCATCGAACCTTTCTCCGTTCGTTGGGCCTCCATTTGAAACAAACCACTCATGCCATTCTTCCGCTCAGAATTTTTCACACCAGTTCAAACACACACAATTGTTGGCTCATTGATGCCATTCATTCGTGCCCCTACGTGCTGGCGTTTTTGTTATCAATATCTTCCGAATGACGTTGACCTAGACGGGAAATCGCTGAGAAAGTTCATTAGCCGTTTCCGTGAGAAATTGTCACGGGGTTTGGTGGCAAATGGTCGGTGGGGATTTGAATTCGCGATGAAGACGTTTACTCAACGACGCCACGTAATCGCGACTTCGTGTTGGGATTATATTGCAAGGAGGAAGAGAGTAGAATAATTTATCGATCGAAGTACATAAACGAAGACAATACCCACGAGTGCGTGCTAACGTGCACGTTGCATGGAGCAGTTCGTTACCTTAGCGTGACATTGTAATATTGCAGAAATGAAGTATGAACTTTTATATTTATCTCTCTCTCTCTTTAATCGACTCTCCTTTTGTACGTCTCTCTCGGGTGTAATGTTGAGGTGGTAAGTCATGTTCGAGATTTGATTAATTTTATCAGATTCTCTTTCCAGGCTGGGCTCCATATTTCGCAGCCCGTCGCGTTGTCGAGTTCAGACAAAAAACTTTGCATTATCGTAATATTTATGGCAGCCATTTATATTTTGAGAAAAATATTTATGAAGACTTGTTTATGAAGCCTTCATAAATAATATAAGACATATTGACGAAGACATATTTATGAAGCCATTTATGAAAACTTTGCATTATCGTGATATTTAGGACAGCTTTTTATATTTTGAGAAAAATATTTATGAAGAAATACTTATGAAATCTTCGTGAGAAACCCGCCTTGTTGAAGAAAATGATTTACGACACGGCATGAAAAAATATTTAGGTTGCTGAGATACAAAATAATTGAATGAACGATTTATTCACGAATACCTTCGACATCAAAGGCCGCCAGGGAAGAACTTCGACTTTCTAGATAAGTTCAGCTGGAGTATTTTTTAAATGAAGATTCATCATTTATCGAGCCGAAAGTAATGTTGGTGCTATTCATAATACGTGTTCGAAAGGCAATCGGATATCAGTTCTATACGGATCGAAGTAATATCTGCATGGTGATCAATGCTAATCTATGGAAATCCAAATGTCCAACTTTTTCTGCAGCATGATGTTTCGTTTCTTCTCTTATTTTTTCGTTTCAAAGGTATGGATTTCCCATGGAAGGGCTCCAGTGACGAATGAATTCTTACGTTCAAGATTTGCTCTGCCACGTAACAGGGCTCATTGGGCAATCGGAAGTTGGAAAAGGCGAAAAGAATAAAAACCACGTGACTCCAAAAAGATAATAAGAGACTATGGGAAAAAATAGTCCGACAAGTTGAACGGAAAATTGGAGGCAAACGGGGTGTGTGTATATGTATATAAGTTCCCGTGCAACATCATCTTTCCCTTCTCATTCTCTTTATTGAACGAACTCGGTCACCGTAAGTGGGGCGGTTGAGAGGGGAACCCAAAAGGCTCAGATGGATGAACCATGTAGGATGCGGAAGCTCTGGCAGCAAGTGGCGCGAGCAAAGTAGAAAAAGTAAAGAAAAAAGCGAAGTGGAAAATCGAAAGGGAAAAAAATGAACAGTGACGTCTTACAATGGCCAAGCAAGTTAAACGTAGAAAATAATGAGAAAATAGAATCAAAGAAGGTCAGGAAGAAATGAGGGAATTTCGACGTATGTACGGAAGAGTCAAATCAAAGGAATTTTGGGAAATGCCAAAACAGAGTTATTGATGTTCTCGGTAAATCGAAAATAATCATTTATGATGTGTTTGATTGAAATTGAAAAACTGCGCATCAATCATTTAGGTATTCCAGACCGATGACTCCATTATTTCTTAACGAAAGCTCGATTTCGATCTGAAAATCAGAAGAACTTCGATTGGAGCGTAAAAACTATTTTGCGGTCCAGTCGAGATCTTCTAATGTGTCTGGATTAATCAACCCAAGAGTATTCAGGTGCCCAGGGCTGAGGAGGAAAGTACCTAGGTATGGAAGACTTTAAATAGACGGTACGTATCAGCCATCAAAAACTTGCGAGACCGGCCAGGCTTTCCAATGCTACGGGAGCTGAATCTGGACAATGACAATTTCAGTAAGAAAGATCAAAACTTCTACAACAATGGAACTATTGATCAAAGGTTTCCCAAATTCGCTCACTGCTGCTCTACGTCTTCAGCATTACTTCACCAACATGTTTGTCCATGAAATAAGAGTCTTGCAAACATGACGTACTTCGTAACAGAGTTCAATTCGCACAACGTGACAAATAGTTGATACTTTGATCAGCAGTCTGTCAGCGTTAGTTATACTTTAATGTGAGATAGGGAGTTTCGGGATGCCCAGTTGAAATCATGACACTGGAAACCAAAACTTGGCAACCCGGTCTGGTTCGTGCTGGTCGCTTCTGGCATTCCCACATGGCAATTTGTACTCGATGGTGCAAAGTAACTCAAGACCAAGTTTGGAGCCTGAGAGAGATAAAGGAGAGAGAGAGAGAGACCCCAATCTTGCAAGCCGTTTTTCAAAACTTTATATTTAGAAAAGCAACAAATTTACTCAACTTTGGCCCCAATACTGAATGTTCAAGCGAATCAGTAAAATGAATTGGTTATTAAATAAAGGAAATTGAAAATGTAGGTATCGAAGTTAACGCTAGGAACAGCTCGATCCGAATCTCCTGTGTTTCCGTCCGTACAGATAACGGAACCATCACAGTATTTGCTGAAAACGTATTTATTTCGATAGTCAGTGAATACCGTGAGAATTAGTGAAGTTGTCAATCAATTCGTGAATTCGTCGAGTTTCGAGTGTTTGAGCAGTCCAATGGAGACCTTTCGGCATGTCAGTGGATCGCACCGATTCGATGAAACAGTTTCGACCTTCGGGTTCTATGATTCGAGAATACGTCTCGTGATAGACACGCAAGGAATTCGAGTAGACTCGTCTGGCACTCGATAGTTTCTGTCCCAATGTGAGGAATGGAATACCAATCATCGTAAAATAACGTTGACATTCTATATGTACGTGAAGATATTACAGCTGTTGTAGCTACCAGACATTTTCATTTTGAAAATACATCAACCTATTTGAACGTCATATTTTTTTTTACAACAAATTTGGATCATCTTGTCAACAACTCAGTCTCTGTGTTTTGCATTTTCATTCACGTACTGAGGTTAACTGTTTTCCAAAAACACAAATTGAACACTTCCAGAAAAACTTCATAGAACAACTCACAGATGCTCTTACGCATAGCCGAAACTCTACATGTCTTCATGCGTGTTGAGCCACGAAGGTGAATGCACGTGCCTTGACGTGCCTGATCTGGAAACTTTGCAACAACCTCGCCAGGTCAGACTCTGCCTACCAGTGTTTTGCAAACCAACGGGCATTCATCGGAATATATTTTGATCAGGGCGTTATTAGGATACCTACGTCTCGTAGTTTGCTATGCAGGAGTGATCCATTTGGAAGGGTGCACGATGTATGTCACGTGATGAGACAGAACCGGTGCTGGAAAGTCATGAACTCTAGACGTTTATGTACGAAATGGCACGGTAAACAGGGTCTCTCCTTATAAGTGGCTTATCAATTTGGCTCACAGCGATAACGATAATTACATTTGTAAATGTAGCGTAATCAGCGGTTCTCTTACCACATCAATGAGTATCTGGAAATTGGTTAAAATTCTTACAAATTCTTACAAATTCGTTAAAATGATTGCGAATTCCTATGACTAGATGAGAATCAGCAAATCTGTGTTTTCTGAATTCTGATATCCCTCAAGAGCACATGATCTCCTATATAGGGCACGATAATTATTGGCATTCAAATTCGTCCTGAAAAACACCCAAGTACCTCAAGAAAGTTGTACTTCGAAAATTCTCTCATCAATAGCCATGTACGTATTCCGAGGGTGTCCTAAGAATATTGGTGAAAATCCGTTACGAGAAAATCCGTTACGAAAATCCGTCGAGATGCCGTTACGTTGGTGTCCGATGGAAAGCAAATACAGTGTGACATTGCTTCAGGTTTTTTTTTCTAAAAAAATGCCACAGTTTCGGGAATCTCACATGTTTGAAGGTTTTTAAGGAACGTTGCACGATGATCCCAAAGGTGTTTTCAGACCAGGAATGAACTGCTCAGTAAAGTGTCAATGAAGTTGAGAACCCATTCTTGCTTAATCGGAATCTCACTTCCTACGTCAATCCCAAGGGAATCATTGGATTTCGAGATGATTTTCCTCCATGCCACGTGACTTGCGAGGAAATCGCTCAACCCTGTCACCAGTGTGACAAGTGCATAATCAGCCACGGATCCAATGATTCCGAGGCATCATCTCTGGCGTGGGCTCACGAGCGTCGATGTCTGATTAATGTCCCGAGGCTACTCGACGAACGTAGCAGGATTTGGCAACTGTAAGGCTCAAATTGCCATGAGGAAATGCTGATGAATCACGGAAATTCCACTGGTCCATTCTGCTGTTGCCACTTTTGCCATTGTCTGTGACATTTATTGACCGTACAATCGGACAAATGGCCAGCAGGAGATATCCACCATTGGAATGAAACGAAAATGGGCAAGAGTATCGGCTGATCTTTCGTTTTACCTTTGTCAAGCGTTTCCTTGGCCGCGCGTATGACCTTTCTCCTCCTGAGGCCGTCGCCCGTGATCATCGTGATCGCGGCGGGATCGTTATCGTGTTCAGTAGTGTTGTTTGTCATGTTCGTTGTCGTTTTTTCGGCCGTCAGGTCCGAGATAGACGCGCACATGCCACTTTTTTCGCGATTATTCGTCGTGTAGCTCGTCTCTTTGTTAATAACTCTTTGTAAATCGTTATGAAAATCGATCGTGGGGTCATTTGACCCCTCGCCGCCTGGCATTGTGGGAAACCCGATCGCGGGGCAGGAATTTCCTGTCTCGTCCTTAATCGAGGACCCTTGCGCTTGTACTGACGGCCGCATGGCGTTGCCGTCGTCGTCTTCTCATTCCTCCCACCACCGGCTCACCCCCACAGCCCCCATTGTTGGTATACGCGCATACCCCCCAACCACGCCAACCTCCGCCCTCCATCGACCATCTACCTCGCACCTTCTAGCCGCGACCAGTGCTTCCATCTTCGTCTTACAAATTCGAGCTTCGTAAGCTGCCGGGTGCCGTTTGACGGGGGCGGTTTGGGGGCAGGGGCGGCCGGGTGGGGCGAAGTTTTTTTGCGTCCATGCGCCATCTACGCTACGACCCTACGAACCCGAAGCATGCGCCGTTACGATCGATGAGCAAGCTCTCTTTAACTATCTCTCTCTCTCACTCTCGCTGCTTTCTCCCTCTCAGTCGCGCTTCTACTCTTCATCCCTTCATTGTTCTTCACCCCTTTTTCACTATTGCTCTTTCCCTCTATCTCTCTCTTCCTACCCCAAACGTACTCCCCTCTTTCGACCATCTTCGATGTAACAGCCGGACGAGCCGCGTGTTCGTGTCGGTCTACACGGATTCCTAAATACCCCTGTTTCTCGTGGTGTACCCAGCCACAACTTGTATATACCAACGCACACGTTGCGGCCATTGCTTACAGGAGCGCGGGCAACTTTCACGCTTTATTTATGTTGCTTGGAGCAACGAAAAAGCAATCGTATAGTCACCATTGCCGTTTCTAGCCCCAATGCCATCTTATCGTGGCCAACAAGAAGGTGAGTTGCAGCAAACCAATAGTTTAGGTACTTGAATGATGAAATCAAAAAGATCGCACTAAAATGGCCAGGTTTGGAGCCATTCGTCGTGTTCCAGAGGGTCGACGACAACTCTAAATGCAACTCGTAATGGAGAATCCGCGCCCTTCAATGCACCTTCAGAGCAAACGGCAAATGAGAGAGGTAGAACTGAATGGGTGTGTTAGAACACACCGACGTTTTTGAGGTACAGCAGTTACAGCAAGGAAGTGGTGTTTTTTTCGATGTCTGGAATTTTTCAACTACGTGGTATTGGAATGCAATTCGAATTTTTCGGTCGGTGTCTGGTTTTGTGTCTGTTTTTGGGTGAATTAATTGCGTCGACGTTCATCGCTGTTTCTCATTACTCCAAACGAACATCTGAGGCTAAAGTTTCAAATGGAAGTCGAGCAGCTCGACTGGAAGCTAATTGCACCGTGGTTGGAGAATCCAAATAAGGCCTGGCTGCGCTATTTTCGAAATTCTACCTGTATGGGAGGTATACGAAGTCAGACATTTCGTACCACTTAGAGGAAAGCTGTATTTTCTCGCGATCGCAACATTGCTTGAATTTTCCGGTCGATCCTTCTGCTTCATGCGGTACCAGGGAATAAGAATGTTCGTTTCAGCAAAAAAATACGGATTACAGCCACGTCAGGAGCATAAAGTCTCCTTTTCTCTTGATGATCATGGGAAATTTATGGCGGCAATAGACGATTCGAGTCCTGTACAATCCAGCTTTAGTTAACTTTATTCTGCAACAATAGACAGGCCTCGAATATTCTGCAACTTTATTATTCTGCAATTTTATTCTACAACAATAGACAGGTATCGAAATAGACAGAATTTCGAAATTCGGTCTGGGTAAAAATGGCACCCTAAAGATGCAAGCGGATTTAACAAACGATGAATTCGGCAATAAAAAAAATAATCGATACAGTGTAATCGTGCTGAAAAATAGGGCGGAGCTGGAAACTAAACGATAACCCAACGGACGTTTTTATTCTTTAATCAACGGTTGTGACCATCGATATCTGACCACAGCTTTTGAATAGTGCGCGAAGTTATTTTTGAAAAAAAAAAACGCTGTGTTATTCATAGTTTGCCCTTCGGCGTATTTGATCATAAAACGGCTGAGGGCTTTTTAATTCATGGTCGTTGGGAATCATTAATACCATCAAGAGACGATGAGTCGAGGTGATATACGTTTTGAAAGCAGGTAAGAAGTTGGTGGGATCACGCACACGAGCTTCGATCCATGTTGATTGCGCAGGTCCCATTTTCGTTTATAGAGCGGTGTCGATCTATTTTCGTTGAGAATCGTTGATTCATTAAAGAGAAGAATAGGGTTCGCGTGGAGCAATGTAAGAAAAAACTAGCACGGAATTTCACGTGAAATTCTAATTGATGGAACATTTCCTCGGAATTCATGTTACTTATGATCGCTCGTTTGTAAGGGAAACGCTATTTTAGTTCAGTACAAATGAACACTCTCTTTTTAAACTTTGTCTGCTTGGATTAATGCTTGCTAATTATTCTTCCACGCTTAAACGGCTGGGCGGAGTTCAATGAAATTTTGCAAACAGAGATGCATCTCCTGAATTAAGGAGTTTCGGGACAATTGACGATATGTTAACATTTGATTCAAATTTATACGGTAAATTCTTTGTCATATACTGGATTTAAATTTACAATTGAAGAAACACTCTTTAACATTGGAGATACCTAATTGTGATAATGTAAATTGTCATAATGTGCTGAGTGATTTTAGAGGTTTTCTTTTATAACATTTAAAAAATTTGTTTACACTATTCCGTGCGTAAAACTGCCAGTCAGCTATGAGCGTAGGCAGGTCCTTATATTAAAAAGTGTTTCTACAATTATACATTTTATAGAAACTGTGTAGACGATCGATTTGAAATTTAGAGGGTACATTCAGTCTATGACGAAGAATTAGCTGTATGAGTTTGAATCAAATGGTAACATATAGTCAATTGTCCTGAAACTCGTTCATAATGTTCAAACAGACAGTAATTGGTAACTAAAAACTTTTTTGCGTCTTAGCTTAATGTGTATTCAATCGACAAACACCAATACAATCATCTGTGTCCACACAACTAACTAAATGGGACGTGTTGAATAATAAAAAACTTGTCAAAAAATAAAAAAACCTCTTATGTTAATGCTATCTTTGAAAAAATAGGATTAACATAAGAGGTAAACGAGTTAGTAACTAATTTTGGGAAATTTTCCAAAAATCATACTTACCATAACTCGAAATCCTTAGACTTTGGACTAAGGTGACCTAGGTTAGATATGTTCCTAACGAGGTGACCTATCACTCCCTTAAGGCCTTGCATCGATCTGCCTAACACCCTGTATACTTTTCTAAGCGATTTGCACTTTTCAAGATGACATTTATATTTATTTTTTTTAATCAACTCATGTTGTATATCCATATATTTTGTTTAGAAAAGTCAACGTACAGAATGTGGTGGGATCCATCAAGCATCGTATTGGATTCTGTTCGATAATGTGGAAATCCTTGAGGATTCAGCTTAGATTCGTACATAGGATTCCAGTAGTGAATCCCAAGTAGAATCCAATACACAAGCGTGACGTTTTAGTACAAGGATCCAATATGATGACCTATTGGGTCCCAATCAGGAAGTGGGGACAAGTATGGGAATCCGATTGGATGCGCTGCCGCGTTTCTTCATAACAATGTTTCCAATTTTCCACTGCATTATTACTATTTATTTATCTACATATATAAACAGTACAGCTATATGTACAGATATATAAACAGTAAGCAAATATTTACTTGCGCTTTTTGGATATTGCTACTTGGATACTTCTGTCGTATGCTCGACTAAAGCAGCTTGGCTGATCAAAAAAGCATGTTTTCAAAATTTCGACATCCATATGCTCACCGCACACGTGTGAAAAATTGGTGAAAATTGATGTCTACACAAATACAATTTTAATTTATATTTGAATAAAAGTATTGTATATTTACGTCAATTGATGAAACATGGACGAAAAAAGATAGATTTCGGTGTCCTTGAAATGATTATTTCTTTTTTCGATTACTATAAAGATGCTGTCAAAGTATTCGGCCTCGAGGTTTCAATGGTGATGATCCGTGCCGAGCATACACGTAACTACCCCCGCATACGTGGACTACGTCAGTCCAGCCAATTTCATACATCAATACGTTCCATCTCTTCGCTATTCGAGCACTTGCCAGAACCAAATTTTTGCGGATTCATGTTTGCATGACTGCATCCATTGTTGCCGAGTGACAGACTAACGATAATATTATACCATCGATCCTTCCATCGCAGTGTGTGATATTATTTTAATGGGTGGGGATTGGAAATTCGTACGATCAATATTCAGAAGGACCGAAATGTCGAATTCAGTAATAACGAACGTTCCAACATAGATAGATCAATCTTATGATAGTCTGTAAAATAGTTAATCGAAATTGTGAATACGAAAATCTCGAAGTTGATTTATAGCGAAAACAAATATCAGATTTAACAAAATAACGAGAGATATATTGTATCGTTTCGGCTCATATATACACCAAACAATTCGAGACGTTAGGTCGTCGAATTGTAAATATTACGACAGTTTACAATTTTGAATTTATTAAAGCGAAGGGCCAAGAAGTCGATCAGTTAAAATGACGAGGGGTCAAAAAGGTGAACGGTCCGGACAGTGAAAACAATGGAACAATGGATCGAGAAGTACGTTACTTGCGCTTCAGAGTGAAGTTGGCAGATGATGCTGACGGTCAGTCGGGTCCTGCAGCCATGCCATGTTCGCCATTTAGGTATTCGCCATTTAGGCATTCGCCATTTCGGACCACCTATTCATTTGCGTTTCTGAGATCTACACATTCGAAGTTCGTAGTCTCGATCTATGGCTTTTTGCTATAGACGGTATTACGAATATTAGATACTCGCTTTTTCTATTTCGAAAATATGAATATTCGAATCTGTATTCGTATGACTCAAACTGCAGACTATCTGAATATATGTTCTCGAATAAATGAGCTCTTGAATAAATAATCCTTTGATCTAATAGTTATATGATTTTGTCATCGGTCAACGGATAACATTTCGAATAATTTAACCTTCGTTATTTTGAGAATTCCTAATACTTCCGTTTCGAAATCTTTGTCGTTCTATATATGATAATCTATTAGATGATCAATCTATTATTGATAATCTAATAAATTATCAAAGTATTAGTTGTTTACATTCTAACAATATGTAAGCAAATCATATTATATGGAACTGAGGTTTATTTTCTAAGAAATCGAGTCGAAAAATAGAAAAGAAAAAGGCCAGAAACCTTATTATTTTTTTTGTGAGTCTCAAAGTGAGTTTTAAGGCGAGATTCTACTTTGAAACCATGAAAAAAACGCTATTTTCGTGAATTTTTTCTGAGAATACTATTAAAGATATCGATATGGGGTTTGAACTGTTCAATAAATACACTCTTTAAGTACATAAAAAAAAAATTTTAATGTATTTTATTCATTTTTTGTACACGTAAAATATGTTTAAAGCCAACGCCTCGAAAAGCAGGTACCGTTGCCGTGGTCGTGAAATCTTCCCGACGGATGGTCTGAAACAAAAAAATCAAATAGTTTCATGTTCAGTATGTCTTCAGGAACCGACCTAACTAGAATATTTTATATACGTGCAAAATTAACAAAATGGCGGCTAAAATACGAAAAAAAATGCGTTTTTTTTGGGTCTTTTTTGCAATAAAAAAATAGTTCTAATCAAAATTTTAAGTTGATTGTAGTTAGGTCGGTTGGTACACACATATAGAATATGTGTTCCAAATTTCATAAGGATCGGTTCAGTACTTTTTGAGTTATCACGACCACGGTACTTGAAAATATCGTTTCGAGAAAAACGCGTTTAAAGTTTTGGTGAGTGATAAATCGTAGAAAAAATTATCTTACCCTCAATCAGCGATGCCTGGGCCATATAATATGCCTTCGACGTGTTCCAGGTGGGTGTTTTCATCCAATTTAGCCTTTTCAAAGTTTCAAAGTAGAATCCCACCTTAATGAGATTTTTCTTTAATGAGTGTTTATATTTAGTCATAAGCGCTATTAGAATAGGGCGTTTTTATTTTAGAAGAAGAAAAACTGCTAAGTCCGTTTATTTTTGAGTTTTACGATTAGTACATTATATCGGATTATATACACTTCATGCTATATTTTTTAGTAGAGCTACGTGTTAACGACCTGAAATATGTCAATTTCTTTGCGAAAGTTTGCAACACTCGTACAAGTTTTCCTTAATTACAGAATGGCTTCGCAATTTTCGTTCGCTCATTGCACCTCAATAATATGCATATATTACGTAAATATGTTATGTATATGTAGAAATACATGTTTAAAATCGCGACAGTGGTTTTATATTCCCTCCCAGACACCTAAGAGCATATTTAACCCAAAAAACGTGGGTTGAATAATTTCATTTCTCTACTCTATGAAAATACCACACTGTGCATGGGTGCGAACTCGACGTATCGAGGTATATTTTATGATAAAAAGGATTTCTCGAAATAGAGGAAAAGTAATGGTAATTTTCGGGTAGAAAAATATTATTTTCCGGTACTTTTATTTAAATATCTCTATCAGACCTAGGGTTCTAGGATTTCTTTAACTCAATATATAATACACGTATGATATGCTTACGTAACAAAAGATCATGAATTATGAGAATTAAATAAGAATTATACAATAGTAATAACATTTCGAATATCCTTCTCGTGATATCATTACAAAACATTACAAAAAATAATACATCCCTTGTGGTAAGAAACGAACACGTATCATCGAACGTGTAATCGTTTATACTCCAACAATTTTTGTAATCAGAAATAATTTAATGTGTAAATAAATGATGATTTCCCCATATAGTTTACATATATATATATATGCGTTTGTGTGCGTATACATTATCGAATGGGGGCAATTTATGATAATGAGATTTGGCGTCATTGTCGTTGTCGGCGCAATGTAAATTTCTCCCTACGATGAAATACATTTCGCCGCGGCGCGATGAATACCGGCAATTTCGCGCTCGCCTGCCTTCCAGCGCGACGATGACAGAACCGTCAAATAAATAATGAAGCAAAAAAAAAAAGAAAAAAATAATAATTTCACACTGCTGTCATCGTCGCCATAGACGTAAGCAATTCCATTTCATTTTTGTCTGAATTGGCTGTAAAACAAAAAATACCGTGACGTATCCGGAAATGTGCAAATTTCCGTACACATTGTCCATTAAAGATCAATTTTCAATCACCGTTTAAAAAAGCCGTACATATCCCCACAAAAAATGTATGTGTGAAAATGTAAAAGTTTCGACACGGAAATAAAACCTGCATGCGTAACAATCGTATTCTACTTATTTATAAATCGTCCGTAAGATAAATTAATTACACTTTTCTCGTATCCGTTTCACGATCACTTGCAAGACGTGCAGAATATATTTTCGCATATATTTCTTTGATTCGTGTTTAATATTATTTTATTTATTCAATATTTTTGAATATTTTATTGTTATATATGTATGGATTGGTTTTCATTTCTTAAGGATGTTGTGTCCAAAATGGAAAATGGTAATAAATTTTTTTAAATTTGATCGGTCATCATGTAAAACATTTGAAAGGTTGTATAAAAAGTTCACGACGATTAGGAAGCTGGCTAAAGAAATGAGAATTCACAAATTACACGCAGCCTTATGGAAACTGAAGTAACATTGCAATCTATTAGCAAATAGCAAACTTTGCTATTTGTTTTCCCGAAATAGAAGAAATATTTATGAATGATTGTTTTTTTATTTCAAATATATAAAAAACGAAAGTGTCTTTATGGTGCAAGGAACGACGTCGTCCGTGAGCGAATATGAGTATTTAAATTTCCCGCTACTTTCGGTCTATGCAACGTTGCCACTATATTCTTATATGCTTTTCCTCAAGTTTCCTCAAGTTTCCTCAAGTTTTCCTTGATTTTGTTTCCATTTTTGGCATTATTTTTTATAACAAAAAAAAAATAATTGCAAAGTTACTTCAGTTTCCATCAAGCTGCGTGTAATTTGTGAATTCTAATTTCTCAGTAGCCAGCTTCCCAATCGTCGTGAAATGTTTCCACAACCTTTCAAATGTTTTACGCAATGACCTATGAAACTTTCAAAATTTCATTACCATTTTCAATTTTGCACACAACATCCTTAAGAGTACGTTTTTCGTGGGGACATGCCGCTACAAGATGAGAGAAAATAATTAGCGAGGAATAAAAAATGAAGCGCGCATTTCTCACATCTCGGCAGATCATCTCGCGTAAATTTCGTTCTTCGGCTTCGTCATGACGCAACGGCCCCGATAACATATCTCAGTCATGTGGGAAACCTTGGTGGTAGTCGACGTGCGAAGTATAGCGCCAAGATTCATCTGATGCGAGCCTTCGGTTGTTGGGGAAGTTTCGGTAGTGGAAGTCGTGATTTGGTCGATTTTCGATTCATCCGGATCACCCGATTCCACGATCGTTGGAGCTTCCGAAGATTCCAAATTTGCGGACGCACTCGAAGAATCGACGAAGTTTCCGTCTGTCGACATTTCCGTCGTAACATCGAGGTATTTGGTCGTTGTGTCAGTTTCCGTATTCTTCAGCCCTTCCGTAACGTCTTCATCGCCATTGGGATGTTCCGTGTCCGCTGGCTTTTGGGTTTCCGGCTGGTGTTTTTCCTCGGCCTCCATCTCGCTGAAATCCGAGAGCGCTTTCACCGAAGAGTCTTCGGATTTCTCGTGATTGTCCGTTGAATAATCGAAAACGGATGGAACGGTGGTTGGATCGGTATCGAAGTTTTCAATCGTTCCGGACGAGTCGTTGGGGCTCGTTGGGACGAGTTGGTCGTCGGATGTCGAATCGCCAGTGGGAAAAGTGTCTTTTTCGATTTTCTGCTCGTCGGCGTCTTTCATCGTGTCGAATATCGCTTTGACGTAATCGGAGAGAGTTTTGACGCTGGCCTCGCCGTCCGATTTGGTCTCCGTTCCGGGCAATTGGCCGGTCGTCACGTTGAAGTGGCGATGGTAATTGTAAAATTCAGGACTCGTCGGGTAGCGCACCTCGCTCCATTCGCTACGATGATTTTTCGGATAATTTGACTCCCCGTTGTTTTGGGTCAAGGAATTTATGTCGTTTTTGGTCGCTGCTTCTTCCGCGTAATCGTTCTCCGACACTTCGTTGTTCTGGCCGGTTATTCCGTTGTCGTCGAAAATGCCATTTTCGCTGCTCAGCCCTGACGCGGCTTTGAACGGTACCGTCGAGTCCGGAGACTTTCTCGGATTCATCGTGGTGCTCATCAGCGGCGTACTTGTCGAAGATTCGCTCGCATTCGCGTAGTCAACGGTGGTCGAATATTCGTCGATGGGATACGGCGTTTGCTCGGTCACGACATCGGTGGAATTTTCAGATGGGTTGACAACTTCGAATTGATTCGCGGCAGTGGTGGTGACTACTTCAGATTCGTTTGCCATGATTGCTGATCGATCGGTAGGGATTTCGGGCTCTTCCGTCAGGAGTGACGGCTCTTCCGAAGCTACTTCCGGTTGGGTCGAAA
Source organism: Ophion costatus (assembly GCA_951751655.1). Lineage (NCBI taxonomy): Eukaryota > Metazoa > Arthropoda > Insecta > Hymenoptera > Ichneumonidae > Ophion > Ophion costatus. Next base: position 36,412,815 of record OX632359.1, on the reverse strand, counting down.
CCTCAAGAGGATGACTCGATGTCACTTCCGGTTGGTTGGACACTTCGTCGGGTTCGTCCGTCACCACTTTTGGCTGGTCCGTTGACACTTCGGACTCATTTGGGACAGTTGGAAGTCTTTCGGTCGTCCCTGAAGTGGCAACATCGCTGATCCTGCTCGATTTGTCGTCTTCTTTGAACACCTCTTTTAGCAAATCTTCGAAAATGCTTTCCTCCGGTTTCTCCGTGTTTGCGTATCCGTCGAAAGATGACGCGGCCACTGTCGTCGTCGCTTCCTTGGATTCCCCGTGGCGACCACCATATTTAATGCGATCGCGGAGCAAATTATTCATCGCCGAATTGATATGTTGGGACTCCGCGGTAACGAAGTCGTCGGACACTGCTGGCCGAACGCGAACTCTGACTCGACGCCTTCGTCCACTCACCTGTCGAAAGTTACATGTGTTTTCGACTTTGAACGTTTTTGGACCGAACCAATGACGGAATAGGAAGTAAACTGGGATACAAAATTCGTTACTTATCTGGCAATGCCTCGTTCAATAGCGTTTAAGGGGTTACCCCAACTTACGATTTTGAAAAAATCGATTTTTTTTTATTGCATTTTTTTGAAGTATAAGTATCTGAGAATGTGTCCTGAAAATTTCAAGGCGATCCGAACAAAATTGACTGAGATATGAGCGTTGAAAGAGATGAATCCGTTGTGTAAACGACCGGCTAATTGAAACTTTAAACGCGTTTTTCTCAAAATGGCATTTCTTAAGTCGGTGACCAAGGGTACTCGAACACTAATGAACCGATCTTCTTGAAATTTTACAGGCTTATTTAATACATAAAAATGTAGTCTTTAATCGTTCGATTTTTTTTTTCGAAAAAAATGGCCGTTTTATAGCCAAAAAACAGCCGTTTTTTTTCGTTAAAATCGAACCATTAACTTTGACTGTCCGCCATTTTGTGAAAAATGAATATTTTTTAAAATCCTTCGATTAAAGACTAGTTTATACTTATATTTGACTAAATCCATCCGCATTTTTTTTTCAGATGATCCACTTCGCCGCAATGTTGGTCACCGCAAACCGTGTATATAAAAACATTATTTCATTGACGGCCATTTGCCACTAGACAATGTAATATTTTTCAATAAAAAAGTTACTGAAAGTTCTTCAAGATGTGTTCTTTAAGATGGTATATTGATTGATTGAAAAAGTTTTGTAGTTTTCTTTAAAAAAATTCATGAAAAAGACCTTTTTTTTGCGCTACAAGTGGGGGTAACGCCTTAAGGCCTTAGGCCACAGTAACGGGTATAAAATCATGTGCGGCTTTAACCATTTTTTTTCGTATGAAAAAGTTATTCACTCATAAAATTATTTACACATCTATTTAGTATGAATATCAAGCTGTTAGAAATTTTTTTTTTTTCGATGTACAGAATGGCCGACTACTCGAAACTTCTCGAAACAGCTTTTTTCCAATTGGCGTGATAAATAATTTCAACAATTTTCACTCGATTTACTTCAAATTTAAAAGTTATGCTCCTAATTGCATTTCGCAGAGAAGTACGTACGGAATTTCTGATTAATCGAAAACTTTTCATTTTATGAACAGTTTATGAGCAGTTATAACGAAATTTTTCACTGAAAATTCATTTCTTAAGTTCAAATACCTACAACTATTGAACAAAACAATATTTTTTAAATTCCGTACGTACTCTCTAGGTATTCTAATGTAGATTGACGAGAATTTTTGTTTTTTGTTCTAGATAAAAAATTGTGGATGCTAAACATCACGCCGCGGAGCGCCTAAAAAAAGATAACAAAAGAAAATATTAGCAGTCGGCCATTGTGTACATCGAAAAAAAAAGATTTTTCAACAGCTTGATATTCATACTAAATAGATGTGTAATTCATTTTATGAGTGAATCACTTTTTCATACGAAAAAAAATTGTTAAATTCGCACATGATTTTATATCCGTTACTGTGGTCCGAAACCTTAATAAGGTTAACGTTTTAGCATAGAAAACTGTGATGTCTATTTTCGAAATATGAAGGTGCTATCGAGGTGCACCGTTTCTAAACCGAGATATTCGATGTCGATGCAACTTTTATAAATTATATAAAATTATATAAAATATATAAATTATATAAAATACAAAATTATATAAAAATTTCAAATCCGAAAGTTGGATTCGTAGTAATGATCGTACCTCCTTAAGGATGTTCAGTCCCTATGAAACATGTTAATGTTAATTGTTTAATAAATAGCTTCTTAATCGTCATGAAATTTTTACACGACCTCCTGAATACTTCATGTAAGAACATACCAAATTTTCAGAATTCTATCATCATTACTTCAACCTCCTTAAGGGTTGAAATAAAAAATGATAAGAAAATTCTGAAAATTTGGTATGTTTTTGTATGAAGTATTTAAGAGGTCGTGTTAAAATTTCACGACGATTAGGAAGCTCGTTATTAAAAAATTAACATTTTGTTAAGAACAATTTTTAAAAGAAATAAAAAAAATTTATCAATAAACTTCGTTTTGTTTCCGTTGCTTTCAGTATATTGTAGATATTATAAAACTGAGAGGTCAAAAAAAAAACTTATTGCAAAGTTACATCAGTTTCCATTAAACAACATTTAATTTGTGAATGTTAATTGTTCAATAACGAGCTTCCTAATTGTCGTGAAATTTTTACACGACCTCTGAAATACTTCATACAAAACCATACCAAACTTTCAGAATTTTATCATCATTTGCGATTTGGGACTCAACATCCTTAATCGTATTTTTTTGTCAGCCAGGGCGATGCTGTTTGTGGATCACAAATCGCATCATCGTGGCAACCAACAAAATGACTGTTTCGGACGTGTACTAGTCATTGATCAGAATGATAAAAAGTATTCACAAGCTTTGACAAAGCTGTGGTTCTTTAAAATCATTTTCAACTTACCCTTCGAGGTGGCTGATGCGGCCATGCGAAATCTCCGGACTTGTCTCCTTCATTATTCACCAGCGAGTTTGTAGCGTTCGATACAAGCGTTTTCCGGCCAACGGGTGCCGGTGTAGTTTTTTCAATTGGAGTTTTACGGTTGTCAACGCCCATTTTCATTCCGTAATTAATATCCGTCATTGGTGAAACTTCCAGGGACGAGTCGGCGCTCGGAATGGCCGGTTTTTCGGATAAATCGTCAGAGGAAACCATTATGGTAACGTAGGGTTCTTCCGGTGGGGCAGTTATAACTTCCGGTGCCTCGTTCCGAGCTTCGTCGTTGGAATATTTATTTTTTCCGCTTCTGGTAAAGCTCGCTTTCTTTGGATCATCGTCGACGAGTCTGTTGACACTGGCACTCGGTTGGAAAGAGGTGCTCGTCAGTTTAGTCGACCACTGTGATTCCGAACCGTAGATGTCGCGTTCTTGATTTGTCCGAAGATGGCTTCTAGAGCCAGTAGCACCGGGACGGCCGTATTTTCGTGACGGTTGACTCGCCAATTGCGTCTGATCAAGTTCTGGATTCGAAAGCTGATCGGACTCCGATCCAAAGTCCAGCAGGAAGGCTTGGCTCGAGAACTTGGCCAACATGAGATCAAAGAAGGATCGATCAGATGCGTTGAGTGAGACGAAAATTGCTAATTCACAGACCGAAGCAATTCCGTCACGATATTATTCGAGTATTCGTTCTTTCACTTACCGAATTTTCTCTCTCCTGTTGCTGACCCGGATTCGTCAAGCCTTCCGAAGTCAGTGGCTGAGCTTCGTACTTTTCGTCGAAGAACTCTGGTCTATCTTGGGCCAAATCATCGAGATGTTGCGCGGGACGAGGATAATTCTCCTCGAGTGGTAAATCGTTGTTTTCCTCGAGAACGTATTCCGTGGTGGTCGTGGTAGTCGTCGTTGTGCGTCTTCTTCCAGGCTTCCTGCCACGAGGGCGAATTCTGTTGTTCTTTGGCTCTTCAACTCGAGTACGAGATCGTTCGGTATATGGTGAAGTGTCCGAGGTGAGCGTCGTCGATGAAACTACTTTGTTCGCTGGACGACGATTTGGTGATTGATACTTGGGTCGATTACGTGACACCTGGTCGTGATTTGGGATTGTATCTGATGCGGTTTCATCCGTAGGTAAAATTGATTGCACCTGAGCCTGCAAAAGAATCAACAAAACCAAAAACAATGTTTGGATGAAAATGATATTTCAATAATTGAGATTCAAATAGCTTTTCTTCAGATATACAGCGTAATCAGCGAATTGACAAATACTGAATCTTCGTGCAATTGATCTTTGGCTAAATCGCTGGCGGATGTTCTTTTGTGTGTACCTGATTGTCGGCAAGGCTGTAAGAATTGTGATATCGATTATCCACTGGATGAATCGGCACAAAACTTGGCGGTCGGATGAATCCATATTCGAGTTCGTCGTTGGGCGATTCGTATTCGGCGGTTGTAGTCGTTGGTGCCTGAGTTGTGGTCGTCCTCTGAGTAGTGGATGGCGGTGTGACGATCGTCTTCTGATAGCTTCGCACTGGTGCCTGAATTCGAACGTATTCGTTGCCTTCCGTTTGTACTTGACTTCCGTGGTGTTGTTGGCGAGCTTTGGGCTTAGTTCGGTGACTTTCCCGATGTCGAGTCGCCGGACGTTCAGTCGTTTGGATGTTTTGATTGTTTACAGCGCTGAACCTAACGTACTCTTCGTTGGAACCACGTGGCTTCGTTTGAATCGGAGAATCAGGACGAGGTCGCCCTCCTAATCTTGCGCGAACACGTTGGCGAATGGTGATAGGCACTGGTTCTGTCGTGGTGGTCGTTGTAGTTGGCGCTTCAGTTGTCAGCTGAAAAACAAATGTTTAATCATTTTTACTATCGCCCTCCTACATGGCTACTTATTTCTCAGTTCGACAAGACTCTTCATCCGAATGTGGAGCATCTGATTTCTCATTCGGGAATATTTCGGTCACCTCGAGCGGAGCTTGTTCCGGAAGTAAATCAGTGGATCGAAGAGCATCCTCGTTATCCCGAGAGTAGGGATCATAAAGGCTGTCGTGATTCATATCGAAGTCGGAAGTTTGGTCATCGCTGATGGGGGAATGAGACTGAGGTCTGACAAGTCCCGGATTCTCATAGTGCGGGGGACGTTGATAATGATTAGTTTGTGACTTGAACGGTGCGTTCGTTGGTACAACGGGAATCTGCGAACTGTCGAAGGCTTCCTGCTTGTCCTGATAGTACGGATAATCTCTGGACGTGGGTGGGACGATGGGTGGCGTCGTGACTTGTTCGTTCCTAATCTGATAGTTAAAACCATTGACGGGAGTGTCTTCAAGACCCGGCTGACCGGAATCCGAGTTTGGGTAATGTTCCTGAAAGTGATGACCAATGGGATCTCCTTGATTCTGCAAACTGGTAATCGCCGCTGCTTTCGCTTGGGGTGAGGTGAACGTCTTGGTGAATTCCATCTCGCCTGTCGTACTTTGGACCTGTGCTCCATGGCTATCCGGGATGGGATAATTCTCGCGGCTGGTTGTGGCAGAGGCGAAGTCATATTGCGCGTACACATGCTGGTTCGAATCAACTTCCCCGGCCTCAGGTTGACGAGAATTTGTATCCAGCGAAGGATTTCTGTTTGCGGCTTCCTGTGCTTGAACATTGTGCAACTGATGCCTTGAGCTATGAATATTGCCGTCGCTTTCGCGGTTTTTTGATTTCGTCAATTTGGACGAGCCCGGCCGTCGTGAATTGTCCTGTGTGTTATATCGCGAAGTTGTCGCTGCAGCTTTGTTTTTTGTCGGTTCATAAGGTTCCATATATTCTTCAGTTGTCGTGGTGAACCTTGATCTCGTTCTCGCGAAGGGTCGTCTCGTTCGATCGGTTTCTCGGGACTTTCCCGGAGGACTGAGGGAGGTCGTGGTAGTAGTGGTAGGTCTGGTAGGTACCACTCTTCCTCTGTGACGTCCTCTTGATCTTTGAGTCGTCAGGGGTGTCTCAGTTGTCGTGGCTATCTTGGTAGTGGACGTAATCGTGGTCGTTGGTAGGTTGGGATGTCTCTCGACGAAACCAGTCTGTTCACCCCCTTCCAATAGTGAATTTACGAGCCCAGGCAGTTGAGGATGGATCGGCGGAAGTTCAGCAGGAAGGTTATACTGAGTAGGACCTGTGGGTGAATCCTCGTAACGGACGACATCTGCATTAACGTGCTCCCTTGGATAATCTTGGCCACGGCTTTGCGTCGGGTCGTAATTGCTTGATGCAAGCTGAGCATTGGCAGACGCGTGTGGGGTGTCATCGCGTATGTTGGAGTAACTTTGATCGTAGGCCGGTGTGCTGGACGCCGCAAGCTGCGAGCTCTCTTGATACGCGAACGCAGTCACCACGTTCGGTCGCCTGTAAACCGGAGTCGTTGGTCTCGTGGAATCCTCATGGTATTGCGAGGCAACATCATGATCCAGGGGCAATGATGATTCCTCTTGGTAGTTCGGACGTAATTGCGACTGTTCGTGATACGTCAACTTCGACTGCCCTTGAGATCCTAAACTGCTTGGAGATTCGACGTTGAAAGACTGACGGAATCTGTAGTTCGAATGCGGACCGCTTGTTTCGACGTTAGAGTACGAAGGACTTGGCTGGTATTGCGATGTGCTTGACGGCTCCTCGTGTCGTACGGTAGTATGAGTTGGGGTTGTCGAGGAATCGTAACTAGTCGAATATGAGAGGCCCTTATTGGATTCATCGCTGAAGGAATTCGGTTCTATGAGAGGATTTAAATTTGACTGTCTAACTTCGTCAAGACTTTCGTCGGGCTGACTGATAGGAATATTCGAATCTAGGTTGTTTACGACGACGGAGCCTATGTGAGGCGCGGGGAATGGGATTTTTGAATACCCGGATGGAGGATTGAAGCTGAGGGGGGCAACGAAAAACGGCAGTTTGTCCACTCGACGCTCGACCCTGTTATTGTCAATGGATGACAGATAAGGAAGATCGAATTTCGCATAATTGCCCGGTACTTCGAGATTCGATGGTCCGACGAAGACGTCAGGCGCGTTTTGGCCCACGTTATCGAGTACATCGATGGTTTGGGCGCCTTTGAGGGTCTTCAGAACATCAGTTATCCTTATGATACGTCCATCGTTAACCAATTTATTCATGTACACTGCCAACGGCGGTTGATTGGGCGATGGTGGCGTTATCGTCGTTGTCTCTTGACCGGTTTGCTCAGAATTTTCGATATTCTGATTATGCTGACGCGGTCGTTGCTTATTGCGAATTCTACCGTGTCTGTGATATTTTGCCGATGGTCCGAGATGCTGTTGATGATTGTGCTGACGTGTGAGCGGTTGGGCCTGCGGTGAAACTCCGGCATCGTCGTGACGAATTTTCGAAGCCTCTTTCTGGCGAGCCAAGTGACTCCGTTCGGCTTCTCTTGCCCGTTCCTCTTCCTCCTTCTGCAATCTTTCCAAATCTTTTTGAGCTGCTATAGTTCTCTCAATTTCTGCTTTTTTCTGTCTTTCCAACGCTGCCAACCGATCAATTTCTGCCTGCCGGGCTTCCTCCTGTTTTCTCTTCTCCTCGTTGATTCGTGCCTGCGCCTTCTTTGATCTCTCCAGCTCTTCGAGCCTTTGTCGTTCTCTTGATTCACGAATTCTCTCGAGTTCACGCTGTTTTGCATCTTCCTCGAGCTTGTCGAGCTCTTTTTGCTTCTTCTCGGCTTCTCGCTGCCGCTGAAGTTCTTGCTCCCGCTGCAACGCCGCTTGTTGAAGCTTGGCGCGTCTCTGTATCTCTTTCCTCTCTTCGCGCAAACGCGCGAGCTCCTTCTCGCGTGCTTCCTTCAACAGACGATCGGTACCTTCGTGTTCTCGCTGCAACTGCTGAAGAAAGTCGCGCGCGTAAGCGTCGTCTTCCGGTGAAACTGTTGTCGGATTGTTGTCACGTTGATGACTACCGCCCTCGAAAGAGCTTTGCTGATGCGAGTAGGGACGCGGCTGATGATGCCTCGTGTCTTGATTGCCAAACTGTTTTCTGTCACGATCGCGCTGTTGGTTCTTCGCTTGGCCACGTTGAGCCAGCGTTTCCGCCGGTACGTAGACTACCTGAACCTTCGGAATTAGAAACAGACGGTCGTTTTTAATGTCTGACATGGAATTATGGATTAGGCGATATCATTGAATCAATGCTTACCTCTTCCTCACCATCGTTATTGCTGTCGCCTTCGTTACCCGGACCTGAGGACGTTTCGGGCCGGTACCTTCCTTTTTCTCTCAACTCCTCTCTAGCTCTTTCCTGGTTTCTGTAATTGGCGATCTGACGATCGCTGTAGTCCTCGTATTGCTCCTGCCCTACAGCTTCGCCCTGTTGCTCGTGAAAGTTTTGCGACGTATACACCGGCAGCTTCGGCTGACTCGATAGTTGATGGGGTATCAAATCGTCAGGTGCTAACTCGGGAAGCCCCTGAGCTGACAGAGCGCTCTGGTGCAGAGCCTGCTTATTCTCCTCGCTCTCGGGCAGCCCGTTGGGTAAAAATCCCTGGCCCTACAAGTCATTGATCCTAGTGTTCAACTTTTAAATATCCATGCAGTATTCAATGCAGTCTTCGTGACATCATAATCATTATAGTCTTCTATAATTGACGATCAATGATAAATGATCGAAAATTGATTGCCGAGTATAATTCTTAATCAATTATAGGTCGATACATCGTGAACTTAAAACTGCCAATGATTTGTTATCAATTTACCGGCTGATTATAATCCATTTTTGACATCACAATTGATTTTATCAACATCATCAAAATGATATCACCCGAAGACCAAGCGCTTTCCTCGTTCAACTACTGTAACTACCTGCAATAGTTGTTGTTGCGTTTTGAGCTGCTGCTGCAGCGCCAACAGCCTCTGTATACTCTCCTGCGTCTTCTGCAGTTGAAGCAACTGTTGCTGATACTCCTGACGCAGTTCAGGCGGCAATGAACTGGGAATCAGCGGTTGATGAATCTGCGGAAGTACCTGAGGCACGAGATTTTGATTCTGTCCCTGCTGATTTTGCGGATTAGCCAGGGGAATCCATTCGCTGTTGGAGACTTGACGGGACCACCTTTCGGCCCTAGCCAATTTTGAAAACGCGAGTACCACGAGCCAGATGGATAGAACGAGTGCGATTTTCACTCGATCGGCCTAGAAACACAAAAAATTCACGATCCCAATTTATCGTATCAATTTATTAGAAAGGTCATCATTGTTTTCATGGGATAAGTTCTATGATTCCGTTAATCGATTGGTCATCAGCAAACTAAGTTGTCGGCCAAATTTAACGTGCACCAATTTAACACACTAAGAAATTGTTGAATATTCGTGACCTTGTCTGCTCACAGAGAATAGCTTCGATACAACTGCTTGGGATGACGATTTTTTTTTCTTTTTTTTTACATAGAAAATTATGAGATAGCAAAATAGCTTATGATAGCAGTTAGGAGTTGCCGTTCCGTGAAGTAAAAAAAAAGCGTGACCTATTCGAGACGTAATAATTGCGGGGGATAAGGGGTCCGGTTGTCGTTCGCTGACGGCGAAAGGAAAGCGATCGCGTTTCCCCTTGGTACCAAAGCGTCGCAAATCGGTCATCTGGACTAGATACAAGTATCATACAACTGGTTTTTCGGTACTTTCTGGTCTGTCCTGATCGAATATACTTTCATCGGAGGATAAAAAGCTATATCGATTGAAAGCAGAAAAATTGAGAGAATCCGTATCACGCAGAAATATTTGCCACTGTTATAAAAAAACATTTTTTTAAATGATCAGAGAAAGGACTTTTTCGAGGCATCTCGAAGGTAATGTATTCATAATTATTTATGCGGTTATTGTAAAAATATGGCGATACGAAATGGTAGAATATGTTTTTCCTCGCTAAAGTTAATTCGCTTAACAAATTAATACTAAAAAAGTAAAAGATCAAAGCAATATTTTTTTAATGTCCATCCGAATCGGATTAACCGCTGTCTTCGGTACACATGGGCAATTATTTTCATGGTGAATAATATCTATTGGAAACAAAATGGAGCGTACATTTGTCGAAAGCAGAAAAATTGCGAGAATCCGTATCACGCAGAAATATTTGCCACTGTTATAAAAAAACATTTTTTTAAATGATCAGAGAAAGGACTTTTTCGAGGCATCTCGAAGGTAATGTATTCATAATTATTTATGCGGTTATTGTAAAAATATGGCGATACGAAATGGTAGAATATGTTTCTCCTCGCTAAAGTTAATTCGCTTAACAAATTAATACTAAAAAAGTAAAAGATCAAAGCAATATTTTTTTAATGCCCATACGAATCGGATTAACCGCTGTCTTCGGTACACATGGGCAATTATTTTCATGGTAAATAATATCTATTGGAAACAAAATGGAGCGTACATTTGTCAAAGCCGATAAATTCACAATCACCAAGGGTCGGAACTCGGAAAAAATATAATTCTTGACAGCAGTTAATTTTCAACTGTCATATTCGTATGATATTCTTGGCGAACAGTTTCCTCAATGTATTCTCTACTTTGACCTGTTTTCAATGAATATCCTAAACAATCGCGAATTTTCTATTTTCGAGACACGCATTTTCGCGCGGTTTACAAGTTTTACGAGTTCTAGGTTTGCGTCGGCTTTCGCAGCACGGCGGTGAATGTAGTCGACCTTCTATTTCGCTCTACTCCGCTCTCAAGTGCTTGGAAAGCAAACTTGCATGCTTGTACCTATATGAAATTTCTGTCGCGTGAAGGGTCGATGGAAGCGGGCGTTTTAGCGTTTTGTTTTCACTTTTTGCACGACACACGCGACTCTGGCTATACCACTAAAACACAATAATTTTATTCTCGTCATTCACATTGTATATTATTTTTTGTAATATTTCATTAGTCTGTGGCTAACACTTATTCATTTGCAATAAGCAAAAACGGTTGTCTTTCCTCCTTTGTTCATTGAGATTCCCCATCAATATCTTATTTTATGATAAGCAAGAAAGTGTAAGAAAACATTTCATTTTATTGAACCGACGGTGGTGGATGGGCGGTTGGGGTTTGGCTCGGGCGGTACTCCGAGTTAAGGGGTGACTGTACTGTGACGAGCCGAAAATTGTCGTTTTTCCGATTTTTTGTTTATTTGGGATTATTTTTAACTAAATTATTTATTTGGGATTTGGAAAAAAAAGTTATTTCGTGTAAATTTCTATTGAAAAAAATGAAAATCAACAACGTTATTGAGGTATTGAGCCTCTGTATGAAAAATGTGGTCCAATGGCTGGATCGAGTGGTTGACAATAGATAGTCTGAAAAATAAAAATAAAAAAGTTTTATAACCTATATAAATGTAGTTCTCGTCGTACGTAGCCATTTTTTCGAAAAAAACATTTACAAAATGGCAAGTGTTAAAAAGTGTCATATTGGTGAAATTTTTATTGATATTCAAAGGCTTAAAAAATTATTAAATTAAAAAAAAAGTCTACGTACAACAATAGCTACTGGAGTTGCGAAAATCTTAGTTTTCATTCATTGAAATTCGAATAATTATAGCTAGAGTCATGATTCCGGCCAGGTCAAGAACCTGCTGTCACTAAATCGTCTGTAAGTTGGTCAGTTTTCAATTTGTTCACTTCAACATTTTTCCACATATTCTCAAATATGTATGCTTTGAGAAAATGCAAAAAAATCGATTTTTTCACCTATTCCTATTCAACCGTTCAGTGGCACACTTATATTTGGCCACGATTTTGCCACCCTGGGTCAATTTGATCCGGACAGTATTTCATTCACCTGCCATTAACAAACCTTCAGTCGATTTTTGTTGAAAAAAATCTTGAATGCACTTTAAATCCGTCTCAATAAGTCTGCACAATCAAAATGCGGAAATTATAAAATTGAATTATTGCAATAAATTATTGAAAACGTCCACTTTCTCAAAAGTGAGCATTTTATTTCAAATTCGTCCCGGTGAAGAAGACCCAGTGTGTGTAGGGTTAAGCAGGGTTGTGCACGGCCGATACTCGGAGTGGTGACCGCTTAGCGGGCCATCGGCTCGCGCATGGGTATTTTCGAGCGGTAGAGCGGAATTCGAGATTGTCGAGTGTCGATAGCGTTCATCGAAATTTTTCGAATCTCTATCCGGCCGGTGACCAAACGAAAAATGTTTGAATCAGCATGCTGAAATGACTATAATAGAAACGAGGGAAAATGATGTTCTCTGGCACGTGGGCTCATTTTTCCAATTGTTCATCTCTCCCTCGCACTCTCGTAATGCGTCGTAAGAGCATCATCGTGTTTTTATCGCGTGTCGTAACTCATACAGTACGTAAGCTACGTATATACATGTATAAATGAGCTGCGAATGGGTACTTAGGAATAATCGCGTCAAGGCCTTATCCCGCGATGCGGGAAAGGCCAACTCTCGTGGGGGATCTGGAGTGAGACCGTGAGACCTAACGAACTGTAAATCGGGGCTGCATCCTATGGCTCTCGGCGATACGTTTCCGACGCGTGGCAGCTTATCCCAACGCAAACGCAAACCTTTCTAAAGAAATTAATCCGGCAATTGGTCATCGTCCTTGTGCTTTCTAAGCTTGGATCGCGTCTCGATTGAAAAAATCGAGATCTATTCCCTCTCACTTCCGGATATAGTTCGGAACGCAATCCCCATCGTTTCCCGCATCGATATCCGTGAAAGTTTTTCGGGAATTGCGCATCCGCACGAGAGCTTAGATGAGAGCTCGAAGGTGCAGACATTCCACGAGTCTCCCAAAGGACGTGACGTTTCGAGAGAAAATACCATTTTTTCCCCTCGATGAGGATAAAAACGTTCGGGGCGGCCGGTTAGTCGAGATTTCTGGGGACATTCTTAAGGCTTTAGGCCATAGTAACGGGTATAAAATCATGTACGAATTTAACCATTTTTTCGGATGAAAAATTGATTCACTCATCAAATTAATTACACATCTATTCAGTATGAATATCAAGTTAGAATTTTTGTTTTCGATGTACAAAATGACCGATTACTAATATTTTCTTTTGTTATCTTTTTTTTTTGGCGCTCCGCCGCGTGACATTTAGCATCCACAATTTTTTACCTAGAACGAAAAACAAAAATGCTCGTCAATCTGCATTAGAATACCTAGAGAAGTACGTATGGAATTTAATAAATATGGTTGATTCAAAAGTTGTAGGTATTTGAACTTGAGAAATGAATTTTCAGTGAAAAATTTCGTTATAACTGCTCATAAAGTGAAAAGTTTTCGATTAAGCAGAAATTCCGTACGTACTTCTCTGCGAAATCCAATCAGAAACATAACTTTCAAATTTGAAGTAAATCGAGTGAAAATTGTTGAAGTTATTTGTCACGTCAATTGGAAAAAAGCTGTTTCGAGAAGTTTCGAGTCGTCGGCCATTTTGTACATCGAAAAAAAAAAAATTTTGAACGGTTTGATCTTCATACTAAATAGTGTAATCAATTTTATGAGTGAATCAGTTTTTCATACGAAAAAATGGCTAAATTCGCACATGATTTTGTACCCGTTACTGTGGCCTAAGGCCTTAACGACAGCTATGATTTTTTTGTTAAATTATAGTAATTCGAGCTTATATCGACAATTCATATCCTTTACTGATTTGAACTATAAATCGTCTTTTGTCCATTCACTGGTGCCCGTCCATTCGTTGGTCGGTTTACTCTACTATAGCGATTTTTACCTGTCACCGATTCGGATGGACCAACGTTCCAGCCTGATGACAGTGGTCCTGAACTATTTTTTTTTCACAGGTCGCGAACAGGTATGGTTACACTAGTATTCGGTACGAGTGGATTCTGGGTCCAAAAGTGGTGCAAGCAGTGAGAGCTCTTAATCCACTAACATCCTTTATGGATTACGTACCGGGACGACGGGCATCCCTGAGCGATATTTTCATTATATATATCGCGTGTATGCCTCACGGCACGTCACGCCACATGCCAGCTCTTTTTTCAGCTTTCCTCGCTAATATCCGATTTTCTATCTCATCGCGAACCTGCATGGGGCGTGATACTTGCGTTCTAACTTCGCCAAATCCTCAATTGACTTTTCTTCATCGTTCTTATTAGTACGCCTCCTTGGAAAACCGAGATACGACTATTCAAGTATAGAATGGAAATAAAAAGTATCGAGTGCCGACGCTATTCCGAAAGCCGGATAAGTGAGTATAGTTTTAAGATTTTTTCGTGTAAAAAACGAGAATAAAAAATCTATTTGAGGAGTAAAGCCAATGTAGCTCCTAAAAAAGGTAATTTTAAGAATTTTTTTACGTGTGCAATGAAAGCAGCAAAAAATTTAATTGGAAAACTTTATTATACATAGTTTTGAGTATACGAAACATTTTTGTGGTAATTTATTTTATTGAAAATAGCTAAGTCAGAGTCCAATATCGTTGTCTCGTACAAGTGGTTCGCGGCCGGACGGATTTCTCCTGTAGTTTTCAACCTAAAACGAAAAACAAATAAAATCTTAATGATATGCGTGTACTTCCGAAAAGGGCATACCTTCGAATAATTTGGAATTTCGTGTACCCATGTATTTAGACTCGCTGATTACGAATATGATAGTGAACGTACCGGCAAATTCGATTTTCAAGGTCAAAACTCACAAAAACCAATTTTTTAAAAGTTTTACTACTCCATTTTAATACATGTCGATCTTGCAGAAAAGTGTTTTCTACAAAAATTGCAGCCTATAAAAAGATTGATCTTTTATGTTCTATACAGTTTTTATCTAAAACTATTCTGTTCCGAGAAAAATGGGATAATGCTCCAATAAGTACATTTTGCAAAACTCCATCAGTTTCGATATTATCTACTAACGCACTTTACCGCGGGAAGGTTGGAGTTTATTTTGGTTTGTTTGTTGTGTTGTGTGTTGTTTGTTGTTTGGGTTTGTTTGTTGTGTGTTGTTTGTTGTTTGAGTTTGTTTGTTGTGTGTTGTTTGTTGTTTGGATTTGTTTCTTGTGTTGTGTGTTGTTTGCTGTTTGGGTTCAGATTGGTTTTACACAAAACTTGTATAGAATATAAAATATTAAGTTTTTTATAGGCTACAACTTTCGTATGAATATTCTTTCTCTAAGATTAACATTTATTACAATAAAATAGAAAAACTTTTCAAAAATCGGTTTTTTTTTAGTTTTGACCTGCAAAGTTAAATTTGCGGGTATTTTCACTATAATATTCGTAATCAGCGAGTAAAAATACATAAGTACATAAGATTCCAAATTAATCGGAGGTATGTCCTTTTCGAAAGTTTATCCAAAGATACTTGGAAAAAGCTGAAACTGCGGCCGGAAATGATAAAATATCGTTTTTATACAAAATTCTGCAGGTTTGAATTAAAAAATTCATTTTTGAGAAAAAAAATCATATGAGTAATTGTTTATGAAAAAAGTTGATGACTTATCGCAAATTTCATACGCTTCATTTCATAAGTTCCATGACGAATGCATCTGAGAAGAGACGTGAAAAAATGCCTAGTGCATCGGTGCATGTTTGGCTGATGATGAGTTACGCTTCTGGCCGGTTTTAAAAAAATGGCTTCGAGAAAAACGCGTTTAAAGTTTAAAGTATCATTTAGCGATCAAAATTTCCGATTTACCTTTAATCTGCAGCGTCAGCGCCATAAATTTGGCCTTCCAAATTGACACTGTTCTCTTCCCCTGCTTTTCTGATCGGTTTCAAAGGTAGCGATCGCTCAGAAATCACACTGCACCGGTGAGTCAAAAAGGATCGATGCGCGTAGCCGGAGCGCCTCGACAAAAAACGACCCTTTCGAAAAACGACCTCCTCGAAATTCATCCGACTTACAAAGCCTTTCATTTTTTGTTTTCGCGACCCTAAAGCATCTTTCGAGCAATTAAAAAAATATTTTTCTAAATTCTCGAGTCGCTTCACCCCTTAAAGGAATTCATCGTGCGTGTCTTGAAAGTCATGGTAGATGTCTTGAAAAATCTATTCAACAGACGTCCTCGTACATGTCTTGTATAGAATCTTTTTCGAATAACGCTAAAGATCCCCAAGCGTAAGTTTTTTGCGGGACTCGCAGTATTATTAGACCGCAAATGTATACTTTGTTAAAAAAAAAATACAAAAAAAAAGAAACTGCATGAAAATATTTAGATATTCTAAAATATAACATATATGAGGATTGCATGAGGACCGAAAATTTTGACTTTGTTATAAAACACACAAGGAACAAGAAACGAAATGATAAAATTTAGATATTTTAAAATATAAAAGACATACAAATGTAAAATATATCGAGGATGTAAAAAAAATCGGTTTTCATAGAAATGGCAAGTAGTTGAAGAAAAATTAATTTCCGCAAAAAAATTATTCACATTAACAGAAATTTTTAACAAGAGAATTCAGTTAACAAAATCTCGCAAAAATTGGGAGTGATTCAAATATAAATTTCTTCAAATTATGCTGGAATTAAAATTGCCCATTTAAAAAGCATTGTTTCCGGAAGAACGTCTCCCTAGTTTTGGATCACATTATTTCAACTTCGACACTAAAAATTGAATAGTTAAAATAGTATTTTTCGTTACCAGAGATTTGTTGCTACCAAAAGACAAGTTGAATATCGTTTAAGACCTTGAAATATAATTTGGAGCTCAAAAAAAAATATTTCCCCTGACCCTCTGGATCAATGTAGCTCCTCAGAGGCACCTGGCGCAGTCGTTTCGCGGACGTTGTACTTTTGAAAACGGTCATTTACGCCTTCACAAAAAATTCCCAAAATGGTGGAGCGTCCCTGAAATGGCGCCTTTTGCATTCCTGCGACGCCAAGCCGTGACCGTAAAAACGTGCCTAGGTCGTTCATCTCTCGTTCCATAGAAGATTCGATTTCTAAAATAATTGATTATTGTAATCCAGACTATTAGGAATTTATATTGAAATAATTACCCGATATAACAATACCGATTTCACGAATTCTGTATGCCTCTTGTTATTTCGAATGGGAAAAATAATAAAGAGAATGCGAAGCGATGCCCCTTCCTACTTTCTAAAGCTTGATGACGATGCTTCGTAATTTCGCCCCCCAGCTAATATAGTCGAGATGATGGTCGTAGGAATCCTTGAAACCGGCCGTGCTACGACCACTTAAAAACACGAATACTCCACGCCCAGGCCAGTCGGAGAAATTACTTTCTCTTTATTGTGTTATACCAGGTCCACGAACGCCTCGAGACTCGGCCGAGTTTCTTTCTTTCTCCAACATAATATCTTTCTTCTCTCTCATATATACACCGTACCTCACCTGTTTTTCGCATATGCATATCTTCTATTCTATAAATTACCGGATCTGGTATACGCGCCTAAGTGTCCATAGAGTGCAAACGACAAGATTGTAACATCGGCACCGGTTGCACACGCATATCGATATGTACACGCATGTACCAAGCCTCTCGAAAAGAGGTCGACAGCCTTTTTTTGTTGCATTTTTCTTCCTACTCAGCGTCGATAATTAAATTCTCGACAGCTCGGACTCTTTGTATCCGCGTTTGGAGCCCGCCCACATCTGGCACAGGTAGACACTTTTGTGACTTTTGCTGCTCGATGTCACATTCATTTGTGACGAATGGATTATGACACGTTTCAATAATGAAGTGTGTGACTTCAGGTGTAAGGTGTAGGAAAGGTCTTCGAGTTCTCCACGCAATTAGTGGAAAAGTAAGGTTTCTGGAGCTATTAACTGTTTGGGGATGATGTTTTGTGGCCTTCAGATTTAAAGGAGTCCTTATGGAATGTCAATAAGTTTTTATTTATCAGAATAGTTGTAAATCGCTTGTGAACATTTTCAATGTTTTTAAATCCTTTTTGATGATTACCGATGATCTTTGGTGATCGAAAAATCAGCTACAAGCAATAGAAAATCATTGTCTATTATAAAACAGTTGGTGATGATTTTTAATACATCCGGATAGTTGCCAATTGCTTGTGAACCTTTTCAATGGTTTTTAATCATTTTTTATGCTCATCGATGATCTTCCGTGATCCAAAAAACGACTACGAGCAATGGAGAATTATTGTCTACTATAAAATAGTTGGTAATGATTTTTAATCCATTGGAATAGTTGCTAATTGGTTGTGAACATGGTGAAGGGTTTTTAATGATTTTTATGCTCATCGCTGATCTTCGGTGATACAAAAATCGACTAACAGCAGTAGAAAATCATTGTCTACTATAAAATAGTGGATGATGATTTTTAATACATCTGCATTTTATATAGCTCGCCAATCGCTTGTGTATATTTTTCAACGTCTTTTAACCATTCTTGATGATTACCGATCATCTTTGGTGATCGAAAAATCAACTACAAGCAATAGAAAATCATGGTCTACTATAAAATAGTTGGTGATGATTTTTGATACATCGGAATAGTTGCCAATTGCTTGTGAAGTTTTTTAATGGTTTTTAATCATTCTTTGTTGCTACCGATGATCTTCGGTGATCCTGAAAATCGACTACAAGCAGCAAAAAATAATTGTCTACTATAAAATATAATAATTCGTGACGATTTTTTAATTCATTCAAATAGTTACCACAGGCTTGTGAATATTTTTCAATGGTTTTTAATCATTTCTGAACTTTACCGATGATCTTTGGTGATCCAAAAATCGACTTCGACCAATGGGGAATCATTGTCTGCTATAAAATAGTTGGTAATGATTTTTAATCCATCGGAATAGCTGTCAATTGGTTCTGAACATGTTCAAGGGTTTTTAACCATTCTTGATGATTACCGATGATCTTCGCTTATCCAAAAATCGACTAAAAGCGATGGAAAATCATTGTCTACTATAAAATAGTTGTTGATGATTTTTAATACATCAATGGCTTGTGAAGATTTTCAATGGTTTTTAATCATTGTCGATTATTACTGGTGGTCTTTGATGACCGGAAAATCGACTAAAAGCAATAGAAAATCATTGTCTACTATAAAATAGTCGATGAAGACGTTAAATCCATTCGAATAATTGCCAATGGCTCATGAATGTTTTTCAATGGTCTTGAATGATTTTTGATGATTATCGATAATCTTGCCTGATCCAAAAATCGACTACGAGCAATAGAAAACCACCATCCATTATAAACTCGTTGGTGATCATTTTTAATAACTCGTATTGGGTTTTCAATGTGTTTCCAAGATTTTTCAATGTTTGCGAATTAATCATAAACGATAGAATTGCGCAATCGTAAACGTTAGACTGGAAAACGTTTGCGTGAATTTCACATTCTATCTTGATCGCCGCGATCGTGTTCCATACGCTCGACGTTCACCAACGTTTCCCCCGGATCTGTGGTACGCCACAGAGGCCTCTGGATACGCAGGCGTGGCCCATTGGCCACTGACAGAAGGCGCTGTTTACTCGGGTATAACTTTCTTCGAGGTTCCCGACGACGACGACGACGACGATCACCTTCGCTCACGCTCGCCGGTCACCGCACTCAATTTCGTGAGACACCGTTAACCGATCGCCGAACGAAAGGAGAACCGCAAATTTTATTACATGTAGAAGAGGTCGACGAGATTTCCGAATACCTTCTCCTCTTCGTGATCACTCACAATATATACTTTGTTCTCAAAGTCTGTCATTGAGATATTGCAATCTACCACACTTCTCTCAGACTTGGTATTCTTCTTTTGATTCTTTTGTCCGCAGACTCATAAATCCGCTACATGTCGAGTGGGGGATGTATATTTTGCTGAATCGAACTTCAGATGGTTCCTATAAATATCTTTTTCATCGAATATCAAACTTTGGGTTGGGATTTCTATCTACATCTGACGGTATTCGAGATAGTGTGATCAGGAAATTCTCGAAAATGATATGATAATTTTAGAAACGATTCTAGCTGGAGAAAATCGTGAACTTTCCAAACAATTGATCGTCTTTCTACACTCTGTCGGAAATTAGTATTCCTAGCTTCGATTCAGAGTTCATCATGCCAAAAATCCATTTTACAGTTCATATAAATATGGCCGGAAAAGTGTGCCGACGAAATTTAAAAAAATTTCAAAAAGATAATTTCAGAAACGATTCTAATTCTAATGTAGCGTAAAAAGTTAAATCATCAAATTTGAACTTTAGACGGTTCCTGTTATTTCTTTCCATTCGGATCGAACTTTCGTTTGTGATTTGGATCTGCATCTGATGGTAATCGAGATCGTTTGATCACAAAATTCTCGAAAATGATTTTATAATTTTAGAAACGATCGTAGTTGGAGAAAATCGTGAACTTTCAAGACAATTGATGGTCTTCCTAGATTCCTTTGGAAATGAATGGTTCTAGCTTCGATTCAGAGTTCATCATGCCAAAAATTTATTTTACAGTTTATACAAATTGGGCCAAAAAAGTGTACCGTCAAAATTTAAAAAAAATAGCCGCGTCATCTGCGAACATGTCTGGGCAGCTATTCGATATATGGAATTGAAACCGATGCAAATTTTATACCTACACATGATTACAGAGATTTGAAGAAAAAAAATGCTCTGTGATTAATGAAACTTCCGCAAGTTTCGCAGGAACGTTATTGTTTCGCTTTTTATTTCACTTTCTTTCCGTTTCTCGTTAATGTCCCACACAATACGTCACGTATTTGGTCTGGGTGAGGTTTCATATTACGACGTATTTCTTTCGCCTCTACCCACTATTTCTCAGGGAAAAAATGCAGAGAAAGGTATAAAAAAGTCTCACGTAAGACACGATACAGCGCTTGTATTTAATCCACCGCTAAATTGAATTGTCACGACAATAAAATTGCCCGCGCGAAGGCGTCGCATACTTCCTCATTTCCCATTGCTCACGAGGCTTGAACTTATTTTTTTTTTCGTGGAGGGATTCTCTCCCGTCGATTCCCGAGTTAAAGCAAACGTGAGAGTTCTCAGGGGAACACCGGAAGGCGTCTTCCGATCCTTCCCTGCGTTATGTGAGACGCCTCAAAGGATCGGTACGATCCGAGTGACATAATGGGCCTTCGAATATAATATAAAGTAATATCGAGTAAAATATTCCTCACGTTAAGGAGGTACGATCATTACTACGAATCCAACTTTCGGATTTGAAATTTTTATATGATTTTGACGAATACTTTTTGCGCTTATTGCCAAAATTTGAGCTATTTTGACCGTTTAGTTTTTTCGCAACAAAACTGCAAAGTCGAGCACTTTGAGTTACCGAAGCACGTCGTCTCATGGAAACGGTCAACCGGAAGTGCGGTGATCGTGGTTTTTCTGCTCACGTATCCAACTAAACCCATTGGAAAACTGAAATTCGATGGATTAGATATAATAAATATTGTAAAAAATAAGAAAATCAATCTTCACCGTGTAGCTAAAGCACTACATCACAAGAAAGTTTCAATTTCCGGTTGAAAATGGTCAGAACGACGAAATAGCACCCACAGACTTAGCAACGTCGCGAGTGACAGCTGATGCGTTTGGCGAACATAACCCAGCTTTGTTTTGAAATTAATTTGAATAGAAGCCGCCACAAATGCAAACAACAATTTATGGAGTTTTATCATTTATCGCGTATCAATAATATGTATAATTATATTCTGCCTATCGTGTTAATTCCGCTGAGGTAATTCAAGCCTATTTTAATAGGCTTGAATTTTATTACGTTAATATTATTACGAAGATTACTACCGAGTCGTTGACAATCTAATTTTTCACTTTTTATTTGTTCACGTGCAATAAATTCATCATTTACCACAACATTCGGCACACTATAATCGATAATACGAATAATCAACATAAGTAAACATTAATCAGAGCGGCTGTGGTCAAAATCAATTTAGGCTATTTTTTACCCCGTGCAAGTGATCGTACTTCCTTAATTTCAATTCCATTCATGCAGAGATTTTTTTTTCGCGAACTCCGTTTCGCACACAATGGCGATGAGAAACAGCTTACGCAAGTCGAGAATTCGACAAGCCGGAAAGACCCTACTCGATTTTTTTGCCATTCACATAGCACGAGCCTCGTTAAGGCGGCGCGAGCATTTCGCTAATAAATGCTGGAGGATAGTTTATTTTTCATATTGACATGTCCAATAAAAGTTTAGTTTTGTAATTTTCGGGAGTGTAGCTCATTACTCAGAAAAATAATGAAAACCAAGATAATTTAGCGTAGTAAAAAAATCGTCCAAGTTTTGCCGAAGAAATTCTGACGCATTGCGGTTTTGAAAAAAAAAAGCGGAGCTCAATGACTTGGATCATTTTCGTTTCTCGAAAACGATGTCCAGTTAGACCCAACTTTCACAAACTTGAGCTTTTATTGACATACATAAGTGCAAAAATTAATTATCCCGAAAAACTCATTGCTTGAACGCTGGACCCTTCTTAAGGGGGGTAGGCTATTGTGGAAGATAAGAAACACTCGATCGTTGCTTGAGGCAACTCGAATTGAAGTGGAAGGTTCTACATATGGTGCAGGATACGCAAATTCTTCTTAGCTTTTTTTTCATTGGTTATTAACAATAATGACGACCTTGTTCCTCGAAAAAAATATTTGAAAAAATTGTAACATTATTTTTTGTGATTGAAACACGATAACAAAAAAAATTTTAGGAAAAAAGCTCGTTTTCCATCATTTCAGATCAACCAGATGGCCAAATCTAGTACACCGTTGAGCCCCCCCTGTTCAATGGTCTTTCACGAAATTATTTATAACTTCTTTAATTATTAATATTTTTAAATGAAATTTGGTATGCAAATTTGTTAATGTACATCAAAATAAATGTTCAAACGATTTTCCATCATGTTACTTATTCCTTCAAATTTTTTTTTCCAATAACGCTGATTCTTGGGTCGTCACAGTAGCCTAACCCCTCAACTGTATCTACTTTCATCTTTGGTACGCTAATAGTTATTCGAAAGCGGTCATCAAAACGCTTTCCAAAACGGTTGAGCTGAAGAAATAAAAAAAAATTGTTTTCCCGCGACCTTTCCACGGAAATATTCCCGCCAGATAGAATCGACTTGGCAAGCGGACAGGAAAAGCAAACAAAAATTAGGCGGTACTTTGAGGACCGAAAAAATATGTGACGAAACGGAAGAAAAGAGCTCCGGGAGGAGAGTATCGGAGATACCGGTCGGTGAACTCTGGATGTGGCTATACACACGATCGACTACGAAACGAAGCTGCTCACACACTGACCTCCATTCTCGTTCTTCTCTCATTCTCAGATGAGCCACGTGAAACATCGTGCAGCACTGAGGTCTTCGCATATATATAGAATATAGGATACAGAGACAGGTATCTTACGAGGAACATACCATCTTGAGTTTGTTCCAGAAGCTTGAGCCACTTGACCCACGAGTTTCCTGAGTTTATGATCTACCGATATTTCATTATGCTCCTTCGTTGCCAAAACCGGATACCATGGTTTTTCGAATAAAAAAATGTATTATTATTTTGGATCGTTTGTCATGGTTGTGCGGATAAAAATATTTATCATTATTTCAGACCGTTTGTAAGCGAATAAAAAAAAGACCCTGCTGGAAATAGGTCTGCCCTAAAATGAGATCTATCTTTGTCCACCTGAATGATTACTCGAAATGTATTGGTTTTTTTTATGACAAGTGTCTCCACGGAGGGAAAAATTGTTTTTCGGTTGCAATTTTTTTTTAAATTATTGTCTTGAATCGGACGCCATGCTTTTGCGGATAAAAATATGTATTAATATTTTGGAGCGTTTGAGAGCGAATAAAAAAAAGATCCTGCTAGAACTAGCTCTGCCCTCAAATGAGATCTATCTCTGTTCCTCTGAATGATTATTTCTGAATGTTTTTTTTTATAAAAAGTGTCTCTACGGAGGCAAAATTTATTTCCAGGTTGCAAAAAAATGTTTCAACCACGAAAACAAATGACGAAAACAATGTTTAAGGGAGCTTTCCAGTGTGAAATTTGCAAAAAATCGATTTTTTTTTTTTGCTTTATCGAATAGTATACACTCTTCCGAATATTCCCTGAAATTTTCATGCCGAAATTCAGATTATTTCGGTTACTGTACAGCATTTCTTGGAAGAAGGCAACGGAGCGCTACAGCTACAGCGAAACTTTGAACGCGTTTTTCTCGAAACAGCATTTTTCAAAACGGTGTCCAACTTGGAGGGCAGAGTTTTAAAGCTATCGAGTTGAATTTTTTACACAATATTCTTAACGTCATTGTTTATCGTGCTATGGAAGCTTTTTTTTTTTTTGACATCTTCCTATTTTTTTGTAAAAAAAACTGCCAAAAAAATGCTAAAATCGATACTTTTTGTTCAAACCGGCGCCATTTTTGCAAAAAAAAAAAAAAAAGCCTCCATAGCACGAAAGCCAATTATATACCGATCAATAATCTTTTTGTGTTTTTTGTTTCAGATCAAAATTGTGACCCCCAACGTGGACACCACATCCAAGTGCATTTTCTGCAACAATTGTTTCATCATTTTTATAGATATTAATTAATAAATAAATCGATCTTTAAAAAATTGTTTAGTATTCTTCAATACCCAATTAATATACAACAAAAAAACCAGACCGATTAGATTATTTTTTCTTTAAAAAAAAAAATCGCGAAAAACAGCGATTTTTCGGGCTGTCACACTGGAAAGCTTCCTTAAGAGTTCATTATGCTTCACGATGCGTATTCTTACATGTTGAATTTAATTTCACTGTCTTTTTTCATTGCCTAAGCAAATGTAACCTCCAATGCAAGTTTCATTCACTGTTCAGCTGTAAACTTGTTTTTTGCGATACAATGTTTACGGTGAACGAGAAATACGTGAATGAAAACGGTTATTACTACAGGACACTTCTGTTTCTAATTTTCGAGTATCCGCACTTACCATCGTGGCGAACGTATATCCGGTAACTGGAGATCGAGAAACTAGCAGCTCCTCGATCCAAACTTTTACGTTGAAAGTTTCAATCAAATTTAGAATACGACGTTGCTAATACGGATGATATTGGATTTTTTTAAATTTCGAATGAGTTCACCCTTGCACTCTCCACAATCCACAGTTCATGTTGCGATTACCGCACCAGGGGGTGCGGATCTCTTTTTCGCGTGTATCGCGTATGAAAAATGCTTGAAATACGTTGCCGAAGAACCGGAAGTAAACTCGCGGCCGTTGCCGCTGGACGAGCGTTCCCGTCGAATTAAGCGCGCAGAACGTCGCGACAACTCTCCGGTTGTATACTCCGTGTTGTTAAGGTATCGCGGATAGTTTGAAGCGGCTTCGAGGAACTCGGAAGCCTATATAGAGTTCCCCACCACACGAAGCCGCTACGAGAGATTCAACGGAGGCTAACATAAACGGGGAACCCGGGTTCTACCATTAAGTTCAATTCTGTACCATCCAGACGGAACACCCCGGAGACAGAGCGAGGGGAGAGAGAAAGAGCGAAGACAAAATGCAATCCGTATGAAAGTTCAAACAGCAAAATATTTTATCTTGACAACCAAAGAACAATGTGGATGTAATAAAATTATTATTAGGCTGCTAAAAAATGAATTTGTTAAAAAAAGACATAGAAGAATAATGATTAAAAAAAGGCAACGAGCGAACAATTTGGATGCAGCAAAATTATTAACGAGTTGCTGAGAAATTGATGGGCTCAGAAAAAGTAGATTGCACATTATCTTATAACAGTTTTCGGAGACTCAATTGAATTAAAAACATTCAACATTGTCAATTGGAGGACCATTTGTATATAGCAAAAATACTATTCCCTCGCATAAAACTTAATTTACCTTTAAAAAAGTAGACAACTGCGCATGGAAGCCAAAATACAATCGGTATGAAAGTTCGAACTGAAATACATTCAATTTTGGCAACCAAAGAAGAACTTGGATGCCATGCAAATATTACCAAACTGCAACAAACCTTATTTGGTAAAAAAAAGACATTTAGGAAAAACTATTAGAAAAACGTCGACGAGAGAAGAATTTGGATGGAGCAAAATTTTGAGCAGATTTCTGAGAACCTAATTCAAATAAAAAAATTGAGTATTGTATATTGCCAAAAAAAAATACAATCCGTATGACAATGCAAACTGAAAAACGTCCGATCTTGACAACCAATGAACAATTTGGATGCAATAAAAATATTACCGAGCTCCAAACAAACCTTATTGTTAGCAAATTGCAGAAAACTTTCTTACCAAAAAAAAGTAGAGAATTGCACATTGAAGACAAAGTTCATTCCTTATAAAAATTCAAGCTGAAAAACATTTAATCTTGACAGTCATAGATCAATTTGAATGTAATAAAAGTATTACGAAGCTGCAGAAAAACCTCATTCGATTGAAAAAAAAACTATTAGAAAAACGACAATGAGAGGACCGTTCGGATACAGCAAAATGATTACCGAACTGCTAAAAACTTTATTTGCCTGGAAAAACGTACAGAGAGAGTACGTTTAAACCCCCAAGTATAAAACCAAATGAGCCTATAAGCACATTGTCTTATAACATTTTTCGAAGCCCCATTAAAATGTATACAAAAGTATAAATCAATTTATTACTAAGCAGTAACGATCCGATTTGAATGCACCAAAAATATTATTGAGCTGCAGAATAACTTCAGACGTTTATAAACAAGTTGACAATAATAATTTATCGCATGACAGTTTCAAAGATTTTGTAAATTCACTAAGTTTCGTGAAGATAAACCAAGCCCGAACACGTAAGCTTCCACATCTGAAACCTCCGTTAACGTCGAATATTTATGTGGGTGTGAGAAGCTCAAAAATTGTTAAATGATAACGAGAAGAAAAGTAAAGATTTTTCCTTTCAGCCAGCGTATAATGTAGGGCACCGTTTAGGCTCAAACTTTCTGAGATCAACCGAAAGTGACCCATTCGATGGAATCTCGAAGCAACAAGGAAAGAGTATAAATATCGAAGATCATCGAAAAGAGTTGCTCGTTGTGTATCGAGGCCTCCATAGCTCCCTGACCACACCAGTGTGAATGCACTAGACCTATACATGTATACACTACCATCTCTACACAAGCACACATATGTACGTGTGTGCATCTCATGCTTCCCTTTCACTGCCGAGTAGTGCGAGGAACGCAGCGCGACGCTCTGTACAGTCCGAGCCCTCGGACTTCAACAATTCTCATAGCGCGATCGCGCCAGTCCATTTTTATGAATCCGTCCAGCCTTTCAGCAAACGATCCACTGCACAAACCCAATGTAAACCCAATCCATCCAATGCATCCAAATCCAAATGTTTCAGTAGTGCATGGCCCCAATCATGTCACGCCCAAGTGTAAAATCTTGAAAAGCCAAACCCAACGTAAACCCAAACAAACCCAAACCAACCCAATCCTCATGCATCACTGCCGCATGGTACCAACCATATTGCGCCCAAGTATAAGATCCTTAAACCCCAAACCCAATGTAAACCCAAAGAACCCAATGCTCATGTTTTATTTCCGCATGGCCCTAATCATGTTGCGTCCAAGTATAAAATTCTGAAAACCAAAATCCAATATAAACCCAAACAAACGCAATGCTCATGTTTCAGTGCCGCATTGCCCCAACCATGTTGCACCGAAGTATAAGATCCTAAAAACCGAACCCAATGTAAACCCAAAAATCCCAATGCCCATATTTCAGTACCGCATGGCCCCGAACCATGCTGCGCCCAAGTATAAAACCATGGAAACCCAAACTCAGACATGCCCAAACCACCTTAATGCTCATGTTCCAGTACCACATGGCACCCACCATGTTGCGCCCAACAATAAAATCCTGCTTGGAATAAACGTAGCGTTGATCAATTGAGTCATGCTGGGCTGCTAAGTTGCAAGAGCTTGCACTATATATCAGCATCAAGGATAATATAATGTCGCGATATACTAGTGGATAGGCCGAAGTTAGGAGCACAAAAGCGTGTACATATGTATTTATATACATACACATGTGCAGCCGAGAGCACCGAAGTAAAAATTGGCACAGCGGTATGTACGTCAGCGCAGACCAAGGTCCATTAGACCGGAACATGCTCTACTACTCGTACTCGCACATTTTCATTATACCTCTTATGAGGCACCATATTGGTACACTTGGGTCTTCCGCTTTTCCCTCGTTCAACATCCTCCCACGATTAAAATGCGGCGGAACATATTATATGACGTCTTTGCTATTTGATATGTCCTTTCTCAACGGTTGATCCATTTTGGATCAATTTATTTGCAGGACTTTTCGATTGTACATTCTGTATAGCGAGACGTACTGAATTATGCTTCCAGTCTCTTCGGCTGTTATTATAGGTAGATCTATCGATCTATAGGTCTCGGAAGATCGCTATGATCAGCTCTTTCAAAGCGGAAAGCTTGCGTGACAGAATGGTCGGATTGGGACACAGCGTATCCTGAAGGGAATGAGCGTAATCGGATTCTAATGAGTCAACTCCTCAACGCTATGCGAGTGCCGCGAACTCAATGACGTAAGCCCCGCGTTGAATAATGGCGGACATCCACCCCCCGCTGGACTTTAAGGAGGGACGAGTGTTTCATCGATGAGTGTTAAAGGACACTCATTCTCTACTGCTAAATCTACACATATGAAACGCTTGCGAAAAATATTGTTTGCCCTGTTCGTTTGGGAAAAATCGCACTCTAAGCTGGATTTTTATTGTCAATGAGCGAAGGGTTTAAGGTAGCTGAAAATATTCCATGCCACCAAATGCACATTTTTTAAAATAAGAATAACATTTTTTTAAATAAGTAGAAAATAAGAAACATCTGCTGTGTTGCCTCGATTTTTTGCTCGCGAACGCTGTGATAAAAACCACGGAAACTTTGAAGTCGACCTTTTATGTTTTACGTATCGACGTCCAGTGAAAAATCATTATTCTTCAACACTCATCGGCAAAACGTTCGACTATTTATGACACTCTGCATGAAGTATTGCAAACGCGGCGAAATTGATCATTTTCCATAAGAAACTGTGCTAAACTTACGCAGAAGTTTGTGGGGGAATAGCCAGATCCTACTACATCCCTATAGGGCTTTGATGGAGACGCCGCACGTCGAGAGGCCATATTGGAATCCAAGTCGATTCCCAGGTATTTAAAATTGGATTCGGTCATTTTGATGGGGAATCCTGATGGGAACTCGATATACGAGCGTGGCATTTTGGCATAGAGATCTACTGCGATGGTCCACTGGATCCCTATCAGGAAGTGGGGACCAGTATGGGAATCCAATTGGATCCCTACGATAAGTTTTGCACAGAGTTTGCTTATAAATGTATTTTTTTTTTTCGTACACCATATATGGAATTTTTATTTGAAATATCCATACGTGGAACTTTTATTAACATCGGAATGCTTCGTCATTCATTCTAAGCCGCTTGATCCTCCACAAACAGTACGTAGCCTCCATAAACAAACATCCTGTTTTCTAGTTGTTGTTGTCTAGCCTCCAACATACGTACCTCTATAAACAAACTAATCAGATTCAGAGCAAACTTGAGTGAAACCGCAACATGGCGTATCGCGAGTCTTACGTAACTATTAACCTCTACAACCGACTAATTTAATTTCTTTCTCCTTTCTATTTGGTTTACGAGACTTCGGCGTCCGCGCACAGCTCTCGATCCGACATCGACAACACCGCAACTCCATCACGTACATATTTATCTTTGCTTGGCGTAACGGGCTACATCTACCTAGGTGGGTCACAAAATTGCATTTACCGAAAATATTTTTATTCTGGAGTATCACCTTTCAGCTATAATCCCTGAAAATTTCATTGAAATATTCCTAAAAGTGAATCAGCTACTCCAAAAGCGTTTTTCGCGAAACACTGTTTTCAAAGTTGGTGGACATGATATCTCGAGAACTACTTGATGGATTGTTTCCAAATTTACAGGAGATACGACGAGAAACATTTAAGGGTCGTTGACGACCTCACTTTTGTGAAATCGATCTTCATTTGTTGATAGTCACGTAAAAATGACGACTTTTTCATAGATTTTTTATGCTCGAGTTTCATTTCGTCGCCTGGTTGTTTCAAAAAATGATTCAAAAAAATCGACGGTTTCAACAAAAATCGATTTCGTATGGACCGTTGAAGCTGGAGAGTGTCCACCGTCAAACGGCGCGGAAAACATTTCATCATCTGCCGGCAGCCATGTTTTTGTGGTTCTTCTGTATTTTTTAAGGCTCTCAATATATACCTTTGTGTTTTAAAAAATGCACTTATTTTTCACTAACCGTTTCCCAGAGGAAAAAAAACGGAATTTGGCCATTTTTTCGGGCCTGTAGGTAGATGTAGCCCCCCCTAAAGCATTTGCCCAATTTGCGTTGTTCACAGCTACGATCGCGCATGTCTCGATTGATTTTCATGAATTCGCGCACCCGTACTTTCACACTCGGATAGAAAAACCGCGCGGCAGGAAAGAAATGGTGGAACGAATGTATCGGACGAAAGAACGAACGGAGCGATTTCTTGCGGGAATTGGTAGGTGCAGGTAACCGAGGTTACCAGGTAACGAATTCCGAATAGTGGAACTACGACGAGCCCAGTAGATCGACCGTCCGCCGATCCACTGACACTTTTGCAGTCATCCTTCTCTACGTTGCAGCTATAAGTGTAATACGAGTCTGGAAATGGGGGCGCAGGCAAACGTCAGGACGCCGTGTATCCGGTCATTGAATTCGACGATCGCGCCACACGCGCGTGCAGTTAAAACGAAAGAAAAGTTATAAGCGATTGTCGGCTTCGAACAGAATCTTCTTCGCGTCTCCTTCCTCCGAGCTCCTCCTTTTCATTGTCTTTTATATAGGGTGTCACAAAATTACCTGAGACTTTAGTTGATTGATAAAACGCATTCTTTATTCGAAAAGTACGAACATTTTCTACTTAATGTAAGGTACAAACATGGAGGTTATGTGTGGAGCACAATAGTGGAGATTATGGAGGTTATGTGTTATGGAGGTTATGTCTTATGGAGGTTATGTGTTATGGAGGTTATGTGTTATGGAGGTTATGTGTTATCAAGGTTATGTGTTATGAAGGTTATGTGTTATGAAGTTTATGTGTTATGGAGGTTATGTGTTATGAAGGTTATGTGTTATGAAGGTTATGTGTTATGAAGGTTATGTGTTATGGAGGTTATGTGTTATGGAAGTTATGTGTTATGGGCGTTATGTGTTATGGAGGTTATGTGTTATGGAGGTTATGTGTTATGGAGGTTATGTGTTTTGGGGGTTATGTGTTATGGAGGTTATGTGTTATGGAGGTTATGTGTTATGGAGGTTATTATGGAGGTTATGTGTTATGGAGGTTATGTGTTATGGAGGTTATTATGGAGGTTATGTGTTATGGAGGTTATGTGTTATGGAGGTTGTGTGTTATGGAGGTTATGTGTGATGAAGGTTATGTGTTATGGAGGTTATGTGTTATGGAGGTTATATCAGAATATTCGTCAGTTTCGAATTTAAAAAAATACGCTTTATTAATAAATACAAATGTAAGGTCATTTTGAGGCACCCTTTATATAGGCAGGGGCACCACGTTTCCACTCGCGTATAGGGTAGGCCGTGATATTCTTAAAAGACGCGTCGTTTCGTAACGCTAATTGGTCCGAGAGGTGCCGCATCGTGTGGAATCAACAATCCGTTTCGTCTTCCTTCTCAGACGTCGGGCCTTCGGTTTTTTGTTACCTACCTTTCAACTCGCCCCGTCCGATCTACCCAGGGAAGATCCGATTCGATCTTTCCGAGATATGATTCTTCATCGATGCTCTCGTAATGAAGTCCCGAGCAAAGTGCCTTCCTTTCTCTATTTTTTTCCTAATTTACCGAATGGTTGGAAAAAATGACTAATCGCTTTTTCATCGAGGAATTTCAATCACGACGTACATCCCACTGTGTATACTTACTGTAGGTGACTTAACTTTATTATTATAGGACATTTGATGTTATTAGTATTGTTATGATTACCTAGTTGTGAAAGTCGAAAAATCATCTTTTTCAATACCGATATATTTTGACAGTATATCATCTTATAAAAGCCCTGGAATAATATAAGTTTCTGGAAACTTGTAAGTTCCCTGGAAATTTCAAGGTGGTCAGATCAAAATTGACAGATTTATCGGCTGTTACTTTGACGCCAGTTGGAGTGCTCGGAGTGTCGCTCCAAACTTTACCCTTTTTCTCAAAAGTACGTTTTTAAGTAAAACGTCTGTGAGTAAAATATCTCAAAAAGTACTGCGTCGATCTTTCTAACATTTTTAGGGCTGTTTCTAGATGTAAAAATATAGTATTTGATTGAAAAATTTTTTCCGATGTTTAGTTTCGATTTGAAATGGGAAAATGCCTGATTTTCATAAAGATCAAGACTTTCACTTTGAAAACACGCCATTTTGTTTTTATTCCATATACGCTCAATGAAACAAGTCACCTTTGTCTGATGGTGTCCTCCGGCTCCAATTTTTTACCTCAAACGAAAATGAAAAATCATTTGAGCTCTGGATAAGAGTTGCGTCCGAAGTACGGAGGGAAATTGAAAAATATGGATTTTTTAAAAATGATGCAAGTTTAAAAAAAATATTGTTTTCGGTAACAAAAAACGTAGAAAATAGTTGCTTGGAATTTATTTTCAACATATCAAAAATCCCTGGGTACTTCGATCTATAATGTTGCTATAAAGCTCCAAAAAACAACCAAGTCAATCGCTGAAAAATTGGCCTCGTAATGTTTTGCAAGCCTGACACTATCAGACAAAAAGTGACTCGCCTCATCCAGCTTCAGCGCCGCCAATTTCTTACAGAGTGTTGTGAAATAATTTTTACAGATATTTGAAGATATGCAGAATAAAGACCACTGAACGGAATTTTTATTCTGTCAATTTGGTAATCCATGAAAAATGCTCTTAATTTACCTTTTAAGGGGGAGTACCCCCTTAAACGTTGCGACGATTAGGCATTTGTCAGCCGAACCTTTTCATAACTTGAATTTTCACTTTTTTTCAATTACATGGCGCGTCTGTATGTCAAAACCAGGACTGTCATTTTCCTATCTACTTTTTGTAGTAATTCATTGAATCCTGATGATTTATTTGATCGAAGAATTTGCCTATCCGTCATGTAAATTGTTCAATCAATAGGACCGCAGTTTTAAAGGAAAACGGTTCATAAAAGGAAGCTCACGATAAAACCCATAATAATTGGTCCTCTCGGGTGTACGCTTCTCGTGTTTGAAAATCGGATTGGAGTATGCAAATATAGGGCTTTGACCAGACGTCCAGCGCGGAAATTCAATTCATCGGGTTCCTTGTTCTTTATTTAAATAAGTGTCATTTTCCCAGCACAGTGTAGACATGAATGAGTGAATAATAAAACAATCGATGGGGGAGATACCTTTAGGCAAGGAAAAAGATTGTTGATTTTTATAATTTTTTTTGTCAATGAAAATTTCTTCACCATTTGCGAGACTGAGGATATATTTTATTACTAGACTTCGCAGTTGCTGATTAAAAAAAATTAATATTGAAAAATGGCACAGGTA
Source organism: Ophion costatus (assembly GCA_951751655.1). NCBI lineage: Eukaryota > Metazoa > Arthropoda > Insecta > Hymenoptera > Ichneumonidae > Ophion > Ophion costatus. The sequence continues at coordinate 36,379,250 of OX632359.1, read as the reverse complement.
TGGCACGGTTTTCCAAACTGAATTTTCAAAACTGGCGTGACGTATAGCTAAAAAAACTAATCGACCAATGCTGATGAAATTTGGTATAAATCTTTTTAACCTTATTGTCTAAAGCATGACTAAATGTTTTTGAAAACTAAAATAAAAGCTATTTTTATTGCAAAATGGAGCCATTTTATCAGAATATTCAATATTTTTGTTTCAAAGCGTACGATTTCATCAATTTTCAACATTTCTCACTTTTTACCGGTTCATATTCTGCGTGTGAGGGTTAATAAAAGAAAAATCCTCGATTGTTTTTTTTTTTCAAATTCAGAAGACCGTGCCATACATCCACTATTTTTAAAGATGTTTTTTTGACCACGTCACAGCCAAAAGTAGTAATAAAAAATACCCGAAGACACAAAAAGGGGGAGAAATATTTTCTCTGAAATAAAACCATGACAAACCGCAATTTCCTCCTCGCCTAAAGGTATCTCCCCTTAATAAAACTAGTCAGTACGAAACATTAATCCCGTCATCTTGCACTTATTTATTTTACTATTTTTATTATCCATAATATTATAAAGACTGTGTCAATAATTATTTTTTATTTTACTCGCACATCGTGTAAGAGTAAGAAAGCAAGAGAGAGATGGACGTGTGTAGCCGTCGAGTTTGTTTGATGTGCTTTGTACAGAGTGACCACAATCATCACTGAATCTGTGAGAAATTTATCCAAGGCGATAGGTAATATTGCAATGGCAAGGGAGACACGAGACTCCGCCCGAGCGCAACACTTCCTTCTTGCAACGCCGCTCACTTTTCTCGAGCAAAGTCCTCGCTGCGTGTAAATATGTATGAATTACCCGGTAAATAGAGGTGGAGTGGCTTTTTCCTGGGGTTCACTGATTTCAAAGCTGATCCAGAATTTATTTCAGCTTTATTGAAATGAAGAGCTTATGCAGTCGATGTCTTTAATCTTGATGAAAAAAGAAATACAATTTTCGATCACGTAATTAGCGTGTAAATAAGAGGGAAAAAATTAAGAATATATTGACGAAAAAGAGCAATCGCTGCTGCTACTTTTCGTAGTACAAAAATCCTGCGTGTCAGAAACTTATCGACGCATTGCTCCCTCGCCATCGTATTTCGCTTACAACTTTTCCCCTATGAGCAAGTTTTCCTTTCGATGGTGACTTCCTCATACAAAACCTATTTGAGCAAAATAAAAATAATAATACTGTATTTATGTAAAAAGAAAGTTACCCGATATTTCGAAATTTCAGAGAGGTGTAGCTGGATTTTCTGAAAATTCAGAGTTGCACAGATGACAAACCTCTAATCGATTGTAGTCGAATTAAAAACCAGACTCGAATGAAACGACATGACATAAAAATTCACCGCATTTCTCAGAATTTCACCAGGCTAAAGTCCACGCAGTATTTTGCTAATGTGAATAATTCAATTTTAATACAATCTAAAGCTTTCCAAAGATTTTTGCAAAATTCGATAAAATGAAACGAGATTATAAATTCAATAAAATGGAAGAAAGTAATAAATTCAATAAAATAAAGAATTTAATAAAATAAAATGTAATTCTGGGCCTTTTAATCATTATTAATTGTTTGTATTACCATCAACAAAAGACAATTATATTTAAACCTTCACGGTCACACGTATGGGCTATAACACGCTGGTCACCGGGGGTCGCAATGACCGCAGCCATGTTTCAATTGATTGTCGCGTTGATCGTATCGTTCCGAATCACTCACAAAAATTCAGAATATTAGTTTGAACATTCTGGAATGTGGTTTTCTCAATATTATATTTTAATCGAATTTCAAAATGGCGGAAAATATTCGCAAGCCGTCAATGCATAAAAAGCCCTCTTTTACTAAAAAAAAATATTACAATTCCTGCAATTTTCATTTTTTTTTCTCATAAAATTTTAGGGCGATACTCTTGAGCTATTATAGGTCAAGGAAGAAAATCTCTCCACCATCTTATAATAATTTTGGCTTCAAGTTATGCTTGGGGCCATTTTGAGCCCGGGTGGCCTTGGGTTAAATAAGGTATCAAAAAAATTATCTGAAAAAATAGTATTTATTATTCGGAGCGTTGTTTTAGAAAAATGAGGTTTGTAAATGACTCGTTACTCGATGTATGCATACCTCCTACGAGTCTATGTCGGCTGAAGAATCGTGATATAACAACCCTTCCATCGAAGTAGATTAAAAGAAGAGCGTATCTATTGTGATAGAATACAGCGTGCACGTGCTCTATTGATAACGCTTAGAGACTTCGGCTCTCTCTCTCTCTCTCTCTCTCTCTCTCTCTCTCTCCCTCTATCATTCTCTCGGTCGTCTTCGTCACTCTCGCACAGCTGATTGTTAGTAGTACGCCGGCTGTCGAGGTGCAGTAATGGATAAGATGTACAATGTTATACAGCGCGTGCAGTTGACACCTGTCACTCACATTCCTCGATGGCATTGCATCATCATTGTTCAGAGTAATTCGATCGAAAAGTGCCTACGATATATATTGCCGGCGTTTGTCGAAGTACAACCTCAAGTGGCACTCCTATTCACAGATCGCGTGCGATACGAGTGACAATGAATCGATGATGATCACTTCATATAATTGAATTAAAGAAAAATAAATGGCAGGTTTATATCGCCAGTATTCAAGGAAGTGCATTGTAAATTTATGATTTCGTTAGTGAATGATAACACACGATAAATTAATAATTATCGGGTGAGATGCAGGTGGAACGGAAGTATGACGGCTGGGAGGACGAGGCATGTTGGTCCCATCTAGGTCAGCAAAAGCTATCATATAATCATTATGGTAAGTGGCTTTGAATTTAAAAAAGCATTTTATCGAGGAAATGAGAATTTAGAACTCGAGATATTTCACTCTGATGTGAGCTGTTAAGGTTACAGGGCTGATTATTTTCATGAATTTTTTGGACCAAAATAATTAACTGGAGAAAAGAAGCAATTGGAAACATAATTTAATTTGAATATTGCCATGTAGTTTAGTGTTACGATATTCTTCATTTTTCCAATTATTTTCTGTTGATACGAACTTCATTCGTTTTGTCTTCTCTTGGCATGCTTGAAATGTAAATTACATGCATGTGTATTGTAACGTGTGATGTCAGAAAATAATGGTTTGCTTAAGGCAGGACACTACTGTGACAAGTGAAAAATTCGATGTTTTTTTTTGCACTTTTTCAAAGTGTACATATTCAAGAATATGTGAACAAATTTCAAGTTAAAATACTGAATATTCACCAACTTACAGACGATTCAGTGAGAGCAGGTAGAGCAACGATTTGCTTATACAAAAACATTCAATCGCGTTTTTATCGAAACGACTTTTTTCGACCTAGCCGGAATAACTCTAGCTCTAAATGATCGATTTTCAATTTTAAAAAACCAAAAATTCCGGAATTGTAGTCGCTATCGTTGTACGTCGCCGTTTTTTGTCTTCAAATTTGGTATTTTTTAAGTCCCCAAATATAAGTAAAAATTTTAGGCACAATTACAATTTTTTTAAACGCGCTGTTTTGTGATTTTTTTCAGAAACGCTACGTACGACGAGAACCACATTTATATATATATTATAAGACCTTTTTATTTTTATTCTTCAGACCAACCACTGTCATGTTATCGATGCGACATCGGACCACATTTCTTATACGGAGGCTCTATTATACCTTAATAACGTTGTGAATTCTTAATTATTTTTCATAAAAATTCACACGAAATAAGTTCAATATTTGCTCAATAACCTACAATTTTATCGAATCCAAAATAGATCATGCAGTAGACAAGAAAACTCGGAAAGAACGACCTTTTTAAGCGCGAGCAAAGTGCATGTATATGAAGGCCCGAAGGACTTGGCTTATTAATCGCAGTCATTTAATTATCTAGTACAATAACGACGGTGAAGATATAACAATACTTTCGAAACTTATTTTCTCGTCCGGTGTCACAAGTTGTAAGTATTTACAGCACAATTTTTCCCAACTTGAACTTCGTCAACCGCCGTCAAATTTTGTTAGCTGATGCAGGATAATATCAAAACGAGGACGATCGATATTAACCCGAGGGCGACCGACTCAAAGAGACGTCAATAGATCGCGTGTTGATTGGGTTTAAAATAATAATCCCCTCAGGTCGAATATAAACCATTTTACTTTCAGGTTCCATTTCGAAATGCACGACGCATCCGCAAATAGTTTTTTAAATTTAATTTATTCAAATATAGCAATCGGTGTATAACTGTTTTTTTTTTCGAGCATTCACTACAGTGGACTGAATGTTCAATGAGGAACCTTGAAGTTTCTCGATTATACCGAAGCACTTAAAGCCACTCCATGAGCCATGGCCACTCAAGACACTCATTTGCACTCAATGCACTCGAATGCAAGGTCATTAGAAGCTATTTAGACACGCGGATAGGTTGATCTCCTCTGGGTGCTGTAAGGCCGCTATAATTTCTCCGTCACTATTCCTATTGGTCGCAAATGGACTCACTCAGTAATGGAATTTTAATACCTGGAACATCGCTGAATGATCAAACGATGAAAATTACCGTTCCCTGGACGCACCCCCGTCATTGTCTAGCATCTTTTTTGCATAATCATCGCTCAGTTTTTTTCAATTTCGAATATTTCGTTCAATATGTGTGTCAGCGAATAAGAGTGTAGCACCTCCCACTCCTCGGAAAGACTGCGAGTTGCCCTTAATTTTTTCGAGCCTACAACCATTATTAAAATAAATTGGAAACTTTCGTTTCGGAACTTAAACTGTTCAAAGAAACGCGGGTATTCAATTTGCCGACGATCGCCGTTGGCCTCGTCTCGAACACGGTCTCGGTGCTCCGGCATTTATCACAGTACAATATCCGGCTTGACGGATGAAGAATTCTCCGTTTTCGCGGTCAACATCACACGAACACTTGGAGCGCAATATTGGCGGCCCGAATGGTCCACACTGTGGACACGTTTTTTTAAATTAATTTTTGGATTGTGGTAAAGTTTCAGAATTCGGCAAATAAACGCGTTCAAAATTTTTGATGGCAGCAATCGCAGTTCCAATTTTGGTAATTCTTCGGATAAATGACTTTTCCGAATAATGAGCTTCACATTTTTCTTTTCCTATTTTCTCATTTATTGGGTTATAAATGATGATATTCAGTCGAGAGAAGCTGAAGTTCACCCCCACCCCGCCCCCATAAAAAGCTATGGGGTTTCGAAGTTCGCAGAAATATCTGATAAAATAGGACTTTTTGGAACATTTCGACACCTATATTGGCTTCGTTCGGGTTAGTTTGGGTTTGTTTGGGTCCCAAACCCAAACCATTAAAATGATTTTTTCCTCGTAATAATAATTCGTCCAAAAGCCACTTATCTAAAGACTAACCAAAATTAATATACCGGAAATTCACGCTCCTATCCCATAAAAAATTATGGGGTTTTGAAGTTCGCGGAAATACCTTATAAAATATGACTTTTTTGAACATTTCGACACCTATATTGGGTTTGTTCATGTTGGCTTGGGTTTGTTTGGATTTGTTTCGTTTTGTTCGGGTTTGTTTGGGTCTCAAATCCAAACCATTATAATTATTTTTTGCTCGTAATGATAATTCGTCGCAAAGACAGTTATCTAAAGAATTACCAAAATTAATAACCGGATCACGTAATCCATTAGGTTTGTGCAAAACGATCATATTTTAATTCTCGTTCACTGTAATCTCCGAGGAGAACAAGCGATTCCAGTCTTACGGCAAAGTTGACCGGATGAGTCCTCACAATGGACAAGTTGGTACAAACGAGTTGAACGCGTTAATAAACAACGTTTATACTTCATTTAATTTCTTTAAAGTTTACAACTTTGACCCAGTCTCACTCCTGCTATCCCTTCCACAATCGTTTGAAATCACCTGTTTAAATATTCCCTCGTAAAAGACGCAAAGCGTTGTGCAAACAGGTCTACAATAATTTTTATTTCCAGTACTTCAATGTACCGTTACTTTTATCGTACAATTAGTCAGTGAAATTTCACCGCCGCATTCACGCAGTTTGGGCCGCGGACCGTCTTCGGAAGACGGAGAAAAAAGAATGGAAGTTCACACTTTGGAATCTAAACTCCAAAACGTCAACTTTTTTCAGACGCCCAATCACGAATGCCCCCACCCACGTCGCGATTCTGTCGCGCTTTCAATATTGATCGGTGAGTCGAACAAACAAAAGCACAAAGTAATCGATATCACTTTAGAGTAGACGATCTTTTGTTTGCCAGCCGTCAAGGGACGTCGGTAAACTCGTATATTTGAGTAGCACGAGTATTTTATTACGGACGATCTGTGTGTGGGCTTGTGATTGGGTGTACCAGGCGCTGCATTAACGGGTTATGCGTAGTTGTAACAGTCGAAAACAACTCATGTTGGGATTTTGTGAACTAAAAAATCGCAATCATCAATTTTTACAAAAATTAGGCGTTGGACACAATTGCATCTGAAGAACTCTCTAATTTTTTTGTGTAAAAATGTTCAATTGTAATCGATTTGCAGCCGATGTCTGCGAAGCCCCTGTCGAACTTAATATAAAAAAATCAAACAAATTTCGTTAGTATATTAGTTTATCCTACGATCAATCAAAGGAATTTCCGTAATATCAAGTATAAAAAAAATCGCGTGTGTTTAAAGTGTGAGTCTTGATCTGTATGAAAAAATGGGCATTTTTCGTTTATTAAATCGCAATTAAGTATACATCGGTAAAAAAAAATTCTTCGATTAAATACTATATATTTAAATCTGAAAAAGCCCTCGAAAATTCAGAAACAAGATTTATAAGATAATAGTCCGTCAAAATATGTTGGTTTTGAAAAAAGTGAATTTTTTACTTTTACAACTAGGCATAACCCCTTACAGTGTGTTGAAATTTTTCTTTATGCTTTACCCCAACGCCAAAAGATGAGTTCAATCATTGTCAAAGGAGTATCGATTTCATCCAGAGTAAAAAGTATCATTGCGGGTAAAATCTGTGGGCCCGTCACTATTTTGGCAAAATTCAAGAACCCAAAATATGATTAATTGTGCTTTTTTTTCACCGACGAGTTTCGCCATTTCATTACCGACAGATCATTTTCACCATTTTAGGCCCAAAACTGATATGCGGTTTAAAAAATTGATTTTCAAAGACTTCATGTACTTGATTGAAAATGAAAATTTGTTTTTTCCTTTGGCATCATTTTCAATACACTATATCTTTTTTTTCATAGATTATGATCGTAGATTTCCTATAAGGATAAGAAAAACTGTTTAAATGATTTTCCGACCCTAAATTGGCGAAAAAAACGTGAGCAATAGCGGGAAAAATAATTTTCGTTTCATTCCAACGATGAAAACTTCAACGTCATTGAAAATGTACATTGCGTTCCTGGAAATATCCACAGAAGAGTACGAGAGAAATGTTCGAAGATTTTTTTTCCACTGCAGGATGACGCCAGTCTAGCAGTGTGTGCGTCATCTTTCTACTGAAACCCTCCGTGGTGGAATTTTTCGGCCTTTGGGATTGAACCTGGAGCGAAATACCAACACGTTTCTTAATCTAGATATAAAACACTGGAGAAGTACCAGGGATTGAAAAGACGCAGAGGGGAGCAGAGATTTAGAACAGATAAACAGAGGAACCTTTGACGACACGAATTTCATTTGCCTTGCATATCATAAAAAAACATTCCATGAAAATATCGTCTGCATACAAATTTTTTCATACTTAGCGAATTATTTAGTACTTCTCCCGCTTTATATCTAAATGAAGAAACCCTTTGGTATTTTCTTCCTACTTCAGTCATCAAAATTCAGAAAGGCTGCGCATGCGACGCCATTGGGTATTGAAGAAATCGACAAAAAGTGTTGTCCTTTCAGTATTTTTCGAGCGAACAATTGTAAATTTGCATTTAACTTAATTAATTTATATTTTTAATCAACTTCAAAGTCTACATATCAGTTTTCATACCAACATGGTGGTGCTAACTTTCAAACTCGATCAATATACCTGGACCACTTATCTGCCTGCAGAAATGTATGTTTCCCAAAAAGGCGTAGACCCACTGCGAACGCACGAAGAAAAATTTGATTAGAATGATGTCTTGAAAAAAAAAGATAGCAACGAGAAGCACGTAGAGTGGTTGTCAGAAGTACTCGCGTGTTCGCCATTACAAGCACGTGGTTTCGAGCATATGCGGTGTAACACAGAAGGATGCTGGAGGAATGAGATAAAGTGGATTCTTATGGCTATACTTGCATAGTGGCCAGCAGCCTCACAAGCAAAGGCATGCAAGCAGCAGAGCATGCCGAGGAATCGAGCCTCGCTCGCTAGCTCGAGAGAAAGCGACCCGCCCATAAAATAAAATGTATTCTATCTTCTCGATCTTTGACGTATCACTATACACATTAGTGTATCGCGTTTAGCCAGTCTGCCAGGTAGCCTCGCTCCTCTTGCTTCCATCCGATTCCCCCCCACAGATCGAAAGGGACGACTCGAAACATAGAAGGATCCTCCAGAATGGGGTTAGGTCCTTTTTTGTTGGCAACTGTCGCGGTTCTGCATTCTCCGAGATTCCGAGATGTCGTCTTCTTCGGTATTTGATTGACCAATGTCGACCATGGAAGCGAAGATCGTTCAGCTTACAGCCAAAGTGGTTTCCAATTTTTGCATTCCACTCTCACTCTTTCTTGCAGGATCGATGAACCTAGGTTTGCTTTTGCCGGTGTGTCGGCAATCTATATTTTGATACCGATTTTTCTACTTTTGATCTATTGACGCTTTTACGATGACGAAGGAGCAACTGGGATGTATCCAGAACAACGTAGTCGCGGAATAAAGAGCCGGCACGTTGGAAAATAGAGTGGCACACATACCAGAGCGAGCCATGAAAAGTCGCAAACCGGTCGGATCGTTACCGGACAAGTACAGTGCAACTTTTCGCCAACGGTTACTGTTTGAAGCATTAGCAAATTTGTGGCCGTGAAGTGGCAACAGTAAAATTGGAATAGGATTTAAAGACTCCTCAACACATTTCTGCATGGGTGGTGTCAACCATTTCTCTAGTTTTTCGACTAATTGTCATCATGATGACAGTCTAAAAACTGGAGAAATGGTTGACTCTACCCATGCAGAAATTCATCACTATGTGTCTATCATGATGACCAAGTGTCATCATGATGACACTTAGTCTAAATACTGGCTGGAGAAATGGATCATGATGGGCGATGCGAAACGGATCATGATTGGCCATCAAAGAGCTCAGTAATGAACAAAAATGTGCAGCGGGTCGAAGAAACAATTGGTAACAGTATGACTTTCGTGTTATTTGAATGTCCGGTGTGCCATTTCTTTTTCACCTGCTAGTCTCACAATTTACCGCATACATTATCCATTGGCTATGTGGAAAGAGAAATGGGAAGCATTTCTTACGCTCACGAGCATAGTTACGCGATTCTTTTTTTTCGTTGTTGTTATGCATTCGCATGGTTTCGCATTTTCGACGAGTCCACCTTAAATATTCATGACGATGACTAGGCGTCCGGTATACACAAGGCTCTGCGCTTGCATTTAAGTCACGTGCCTCGAGCGCTGAATGGTACATGCGACTTCTTCACGCCATCTGATTATAAACTAACAGACAAGAATGAACATCCAAAGATGGGTTTTTTTGTAGCCTTCGTCCTTTCGGCTTCCTAAAAATGAAAAAGTAACTGACGAACGGTCCGTTTGGTTTGAAGTGATGTTTCGGTACTGAGATGGTATATTAATCAATTGGACTACCCATGCCACTGGATATGAAGGCATCTAGGTGCGTGAAAATTACTTTTTCGTCAAATATTAGGCGTGCAATTTTGCAATTTGCAATTTTGCATTGGGCTCGCCGCATTAAGGGGGAGGGCGGATAACTACAGTGATCATTGCCTAAAGAACATCGCACGGCCGTTTTTCTTCTCCAATAAATCAAGTTCGTTTGATAAGCAATAAATAAGTCACGTTTAAGTTCGTCCAGCATTCGAATTTCGATGTCAAGCAATGCCACCGTACTCGGTTTCCTCGTCCACGTCCAAGCTAATGATGCTTCAACTCCAACCGTGAAGATTTGAAAAAAACGCTGAAGGCGCATGTGTAGCAATTGCGAAGTGCGATTCGTGTGGCAGTGCAAAATAGTATACACCGATTAGTGTCGCTGACTCGAACAAGCAGGCCAGCTCGCTCGTAAGATCATAATTGTACAGCTCATCACTGCAGCTCTTAAAGCCGAAAGCAGCCGATAAACGAAAAACAGGCTTGCCTTGTAAGAGAGTGTAGACAGTATTGTGAAGCACGGAGAAAATATTATTGACCATTTCAGGTATGTCATGTTGATATTTATTACCTGGTCGAGGAATGTCGTATCGATATTTCGGATTTTTTTTTTTTCGTTAAAACAAGAAATGCCTTGTACGTGGATGGATTCAATTCCTTGAAGGGGGAGATGCCTCTAGACGAGGATTTTTTTTCTCTGATTTTCATGATTCTTTTTTGTGAAAAAAAAAAGGTGAAAAAAATTGGAGAACTCTTGCCATCCGCCATCAGCCTAAGGTGACTCGCTTCATCCAGCTTCATGGCACTGGATGAAGCTCATGTTCTTACGAAATGTTGTGGAAAAAATTGTGAAAGTACTTAAAGATATGTAGAATAAAGGCCACTCAATGGAATTATCACTCTACCAACGGGGTATCGATAAAAAAATTTCGAAGATCACCTTTATCTGAGGTCTGGATTAGCAGTCTTTCTTAAAATAAATCGACTAGAATTCTGGAGTGTGAGAAGCTTTTTTCACAGCTAAAAAAAACAACAATGGCGTCAGATTCCTCTTCTTTCCATTGTGTTTACCGGAACATCTGATAGTACGCCTCGGGGCGTAGTCTCGTTGTTCATCAAACACAAAGACGAAGAATTCCCGGACAATTCCCGAGCAGAAAGAGCCGAGACCCCAACGATTCCGACTCGCTCTTCCTCCAACGTCCTAGACCTTGCTTCGACGCTCTCGACGGTGAAAGTATAAGGCCGTGTCAATCGTAGCCTCGGGTCATAGTGCATTCAATAGATTACTGAACTCTCGTGTATTCCGCCTATGTGCCATCAGCACTTCGCGTCTTGTCCTCCACCGATGTTTCCCTTCGTACGACAATTCCGATGACCAGCATATCATCTTCCCTCGTTTTTTTCTCCGATTCCTCTTGCAGCTTGAAAAGTAAGATCGCGACGGGATCGTACAAATTTCGAAAGTCAAGCGAGCATCTTAAGAGCCAGCACTGGTGTACCGGCTCACGCCCTAAGAATCAGGCCGAACCAGTTTTCTTTCCTTCGTCATCCACCACTTCGAGCACCGTACACGTAGCTTTGTTTTTTTTTCGTTCGGAGCTCGATCAACGATTTGTCGAGAGTTCGAGCACCAAAGAGAGTGCTCAGCTTGAACATTTTACGAAAATAGGTACTTGTGAATGTCGGAGGGAAGCTTCGATCGACAGCAGATCCTTCGAAGGGATTTCCACGTCGTCTGCTGAGGGCCATTCGCAAGCTGCGCAAGTCGAAGCTCCAACCGACCTTGGTGGACTTTCCTTGATATCGGAACCAAATAAATAATTGCAGAGTATGTGTGATCAGTGGGTCACACACAGGTGAAGGAACCCTCTCTGAGACGGTGGGCCGAGATATGTGGGTCAAGTTTACGAATTCGGATGTTTCGGCACCGGTTGTCAATTATCGAGAAACTGGTCTTGCCGAAGGCGAGGCTCATACCTGCCCGAGAACGAATATATTACGAACATTGGGCTTTGAGTCAAAAGGGCGTATCCAGTGGCTTTCTGTACCGGACTGACAATGTTCTACGATGTCCAAACTCTCTGTGTATATATGTATTTATAGATAGATAAGCATGTGGTATCCCGTGAGGATCTCCGATGTTTCTCCTCACACGAGGTATGCGGGGAAGCTGTGGCATTGAACCCACAGACTGAACAAACGAATATAAGTGGCCCAGGGTGAAAGTAAAATCGTTGCCACAGTTGCTTTCTTTTTCTTTAGCTGATCTCCACTTCAAGCATCTTGACAGAGATGCCTTTCTGCTTTGATGAAAAATCAACTGTGTGCTGCTCAATATATTGCCAATCCTGGATCAAGTTTGTGAGAAGGACTAATGTCGTCAATCATACGTCTGATTTTTTTAGAGATTTTATCTTGAGGCAGATGCTGCTTCTTAACCGGATGGATATTTATCATATTTTTGAAGCCTTAAATCAAGAGGTGCAGCGTTAGGATAAAACCTGACGGTCTTGTCAATACCTCTACACTTATTATTGTTCGAGAACGTGTAGAATATTAGCGAAGACGGAAGAAGAGCTAATGAGGAGGGAATGGGAAGTTTAGAAAGTTTAACTCTTTTGGATGCTGGAGACATGATGTTCGGATTCCATGTTTTTTTATGGTAGTTGAGATTCGGATTTCTCGAAAAAGAGCGATCCTATGAGGGTATTTTTTTCGCACAACACTACTCTTAACCCGAGGTTGTCACATTTATTTAGGCACGCTAAATCGTCACAGTTGGTTTGTCAAAACGATGATTTCGCTTTAAGGCGTTACCCCCACTTGTAGCGCAAAAAAAGGCCTTTTTCATGAATTTTTTTAAAGAAAACTACAAAACTTTTTTAATCGGTCAATATACCATCTTAAAGAACACATCTTGAAGAACTTTCAGTAATTTTTTTATTGAAAAATATTACATTGTCAATGAAATAATGTTTTTATACACACGGTTTGCGGTGACCAACATTGCGGCGAAGTGGATCATCTGAAAAAAAAATGCGGATGGATTTAGTCAAATATAAGTATAAACTAGTCTTTAATCGAAGGATTTTAAAAAATATTCATTTTTCACAAAATGGCAGACAGTCAAAGTTAATGGTTCGATTTTAACGAAAAAAAACGGCCGTTTTTTGGCTATAAAACGGCCATTTTTTTCGAAAAAAAAAATCGACCGATTAAAGACTGCATTTTTATGTATTAAATAAGCCTGCAAAATTTCAAGAAGATCGGTTCATTAGTGTTCGAGTAATTTTGGTCACCGACTTCAGAAATGCCATTTTGAGAAAAACGCGTTTAAAGTTTCAATTTCAGTTCTTCAATTCACGGATTCTTCTCTTTCAACGCTCATATCTCAGTCAATCTTGTTCGGATCGACTTGAAATTTTCAGGACATATTCTCAGATACTTATACTTCAAAAAAATGCAATAAAAAAAATCGATTTTTTCAAAATCGCAAGTGGGGGTAACCCCTTAATTGCTTTGACGTGTTACATCTAGCTCGTGGGCGGAAAAAAGAGAAATTTTTGTAAACTTTTCGGAGAAAAAATGTGCATGTTTTCCATTTTTTTACATTAAAGGGTATGTTTTTATTTTTACAACTTTTACAGTTTTTTTATTGAAAAATATTTACCGATGTGATAGATACAATCGTTTGTGCAGCCTGCTGGTGGAAAAACATCCTTCGCGGAAACAAATCATCAGGAATAAAGAAAAATGAAAGTACTGAGTTTTTCATCAAATTATCTAGTGCTTAGACATCGGATAGTGTAAAATTATGATTTTCGAAAAAAAATGGTCACAGTCTGAAATTAAATTATCGATTTAGGGTGGAAAACGCTGTACTTTCCTTGGTGTAAAAAAGCTATACATTAAAAAAAAATCCTTCGTTTAAGCACGCTTTTTGATATGTTAAAGAAGCTTATAAAATTTGAAGTTGGTCAGGGCTGTGATTTTTGAAATGATGTAGTCACCGATTTTGAAAAAGTCATTTTGAAAAAATCGCGTTTGAAGTTCGCCGGTTTTCGGAACCTACGTATAAATGCCCATAACTCCCTCGGTTTTGAACACGTTGACTCAACATTTTATGAGAAAGTTTGTTAAATCTAATATTTTGGAAATCCGTCGAAAACCAACAATCGATATTTTCAAAAATTTGAACTAGGTGTAAGCCCGTAATTGCTTTAATTGTATTTCCCATTCGAAACCGGAGGTTGTCACATTTATTTAGGCAGCCTGGATCGCCACACATGATGTGACAAACCGACGATTTTGCTTTAATTGTACCAATTCTGCTCAATAAGAATATCGATAGTGCAAGATAAAAGACCTTTTGTTCAAAAGGTACAATATTTGAGGAGCTAGCGAACAGAACCGGACGCGTCCATGAGCTACTTTTTCACAGGAGCGGTCAAAAACCAAAATACCCAAATAGAGATGAGTTAGAATTGTTAAGCTTTGATATATGAAGGCTCTATCAAAATGTCAGCCTAGACCTGGCTTCAGTTTAATAAGAACACTAACTACCATGTGTTTATTTTCGTTCTTATTTTGGAGAAGTCCGGTTTTGAATGAGAATGGTGGACAACTCCGCTTTTGAATGAGAATCTTATGGGCATATCCGGTTATGAAATAAAACAGATTCTTTGAATTGAATATAAATTCGTTTTTTATTGTCAATTTAATAATCCTCCACAAAACCTCCAAAAAAACGCACCATCACATTCTATGCCATCATCGTCATCACTGTGGTCATCTGTTACTAATTTTTCATCCAGCCAGCCACGGCCATTCCGTTTCTGCTTGAAAATGCAGTTTTTAACAATTGTTAGGAGTTAAGAGCCAGATTTGTTGCAAAATATATTGAGAGCTAATAAAGGTGTGCTTAAAGAATACGAAAAAAATTGACGTAATGTAGACAAGTCTGGTTTTGATCGCCAGCTCCTCATTAGTATAAGAAGGCACAAGAACTTTTTGCAAAATTATGCATAAAATCCCGTTTCCCGATAAAATAACTCATTTTTTTATTAAAAAGGATCGTCCGTTTCTTAAGGGGTTACCCCCACTTGCGATTTTGAAAAAATCGATTTTTTTATTGCATTTTTTTGAAGTATAAGTATCTGAGAATATGTCCTGAAAATTTTAAGTCGATCCGAACAATATTGACTGAGATATGAGCGTTGAAAGAGAAGAATCCGTGAATTGAAGAACTGAAATTGAAACTTTAAACGCGTTTTTCTCAAAATGGCATTTCTGAAGTCGGTGACCAAGATTACTCGAACACTAATGAACCGATCTTCTTAAAATTTTGCAAGTTTATTTAATACATAAAAATGTAGTCTTTAATCGTTCGATTTTTTTTCGAAAAAAAAATGGCCGTTTTATAGCCAAAAAACGGCCGTTTTTTTTCGTTAAAATCGAACCATTAACTTTGACTGTCTGCCATTTTGTGAAAAATGAATATTTTTTAAAATCCTTCGATTAAAGACTAGTTTATACTTATATTTGACTAAATCCATCCGCATTTTTTTTCTTCAGATAATCCACTTCGCCGCAATGTTGGTCACCGCAAACCGTGTATATAAAAACATTATTTCATTGACGGCCATTTGCCACTAGACAATGTAATATTTTTCAATAAAAAAGTTACTGAAAGTTCTTCAAGATGTGTTCTTTAAGATGGTATATTGATCGATTAAAAAAGTTGTGTAGTTTTGTTTTAAAAAATTCATGAAAAAGGCCTTTTTTGCGCTACAAGTGGGGGTAACGCGTTAAAATCGTCACTTGGGGATACTGCGAAAAAATAATAGTCAGGCAGACCGATTTCGAACTTCTGACGTTTATGGCTTGTTTGCTAATGCGTCACTGCACTGGTCTTCACGCCAGGTCGATGAGGGCTTGCCTAATTTTTTTTTACCGCCTAGTAATCCGTTGAAGTACCAAAGCAACAATTACGGAACGCTAAAATCTGCTCCCGGTCTACCAAACCATGGTGTGTCTTTCTGGGGTTAGACATCACATTTTCCTTTATGAAAAACACTTTAATCCGTCTGCGAATGACACGAAAAAAAACTCACCGGATATCCTGTCTCGACTATCCAATATAAATATCTCTCGTTCATATCGTCACGAGCAAGTACCGAAATGGAACAATGGCATACGACTAATTTAGTAAGTGAGAAAAACAGAATGAGGAAATTCCTGCTCAAAATGTTACATAAGTTGACAAAAAGATCGTTTATTCCAAGCCCCATGTGAATTTAGCTCCTCTCTATAGCGCCATTCTCTATCTTGAGTTTCATCACTTCCAAATCAAATTCCACGTATTACGAAGGAATTTCAAAATAACTGACAATGAGGATAAAGTTTCGCACGAATTGTTCGAGTTTCGTGCTACAAGTTTCCGGAAGAAGAGAATGGAAACGACAGACGAAACCAGTAGGGGGATTCCGTGTCCATTTTGGGCAAGCTAAGTGTGCACTCGTTGGAGATCATCAACTAAAAGAGCCCATTGTCTTCCGCGTTCGTCTGTTTCCTGCCTCGCGTATCGCCATTCTTTTTCTCAGCTACAATAATCAATCAACGATTCTCCATGCCCCCCCCCCTCCCAAAAAAACTCATTCTGTATCCTGATTCTGATTCTGGTAAATTAAAAAGATGACGAATGTAGATCCCAGAAGGAATCGTTGAACAAGCGTGCTCAGAGACGATTAAGATGATACGCGACATAATACGTATTATATCACCGTGATCATCATAGTCATTAAAATAGGAAAGAGCCCCGCACGAAAACCGTATCACGATACAGAGATCCTTTTTTTTCTATTCCACAATCCCGTTTCACATAAAACCGATGGGAAGAAAAACAATTTGTCACGATTCACTGACGACACGTGTGTTCTTAAGGGGTTATGCTAAGTTGTAGCAGTCGAAAACAGTTCATTTTTGGGATTTTTTTAAAGAAAAACGTGACGATAATTTTTGACAGTAATTTGCTATTCGAGAAAGTATCATCTGAAGAACACTTTTTAATTTTTTTGTGAAAAGATATTTAATTATCGTCGATTTACAGCCGATGGAAGCGCTTCTTGAAAACGTTTTTTGCGGTGAGCAGTTTTTTGCGGTGAGCCCTTCTGAAGCAGGTTATTTAATATCAACCAATCAAACAAATTTCGTTACTATAGTAGTTCATCCTATGATCGATAGAAGGAATTTCCGAAATACGAAAGTAAAAAAAATAGAGCGTGTTCAAAGTGTCTTGATTTGTGCGAAAAAAAGATGGACATTATTTTTGGTTCATGAAATCGAAAGTATACATCGGAAAAAGTCCTTCCATCAAATAGGGTAAAGCCAGCAAAGAGTACGCACTTTATAAACTTTTATTTTTAGACAAATCGATTTTGATTATACACTTTGTACTTCTTATTAAAGTTAAGCTTTGGTAATTTAGGAACATCATTTATATGTTGATATACTGATATTTATGAAATGATATACTGTCAAAATATGTTTATTTTGAAAAAAGTTATTTTTCATCTTTCACAACTAGGCATAACCCCTTAAGGTGGGAGATACCTTTAGGCAAGACATTTTTTTTCTGATTTCCATTATTTTCTTTAAAAGGAAAGATTTCTTCGCCATTTTTGCAACTTACACCCCTGTTCATAGTCGTTCCTCAGAAAATAAGAATTTCTTGTTCTTCGTTCTGAACAAAGAACAACGAATCCTTATTCCTCAAGGGACATCTATGAATACCCGTTTTAGGGTATGTTTCATTACTAGTTTTGGCTGCTACATGGTATTTTTTTTAAATTAACCTTTAAAAATGGCGGAGATATGACTGAGTCTTCTAAATTGAATTTTCAAAACTGGCGTGACGTATAGCTAAAAAACTAATCGATCGATTCTGATGAAATTTGGTATCGATCTTGCTAGCCTTATTGTTTAAGACACGACCCTGAATGTTCTTGAAAATTAAAAAAGAACCGTATTTTTCATTGCAAAATCTTTTTGTTTCAAAGCGTATCATTTCATCGATTTTTCACATTTCTCACTTTTTCTTGGTTCATATTCTGCGTATAAGTGTTACCGAAAGAAAAATCTTCGTTGCTTTTTTTCCAGACTCATCCCGCCGACGTTAGGTGTCACGCCGTATAACGAAATCCGCCGCAACCCGGTTAGACGACCATGCCACACGTCCTCCATTTTTAAATGTCTCAAAAAGTTACCATGCGGTAACAAAACACACCTTAAGTCTCAAAAGAGACGGAGAAATCTTCCCTTTAAAAAAAAATCATGAAAATCGGCAATTTTTTCTTCAACTTAAGGCATCTCCCCCTTTAATGAGTACGCCGCGAGCAATCAAAGAGACAGGGACGAGCCGTCCCCTTTCTCACGTTACTCAACAACGCGCCGTGTCTCCTTTGTAAACGTCGCGCGTTTGAAGGACCCGGAGAAAGAAAAGAGCAGGTAAAATATAAAATACGTGTAACCGCAGGCACAATTCAACCGATGCACACGTGCGAGCACATCCAAAATCCGAGCGTGAGCGTTACGATGTATTCGTGTGAGCGCATAATAGGCCTGAGGAAATGCCTGCTGGTGCCACCAATTGTATGCACGTACGCTACAATACACAAGTTCGCCTCATCGCTCTGAGCCTTCGCGTGTCTTTCCACTTTCACTCGCCTTTTTTTTCTCACTCCTAATCGCCTCTGCTTGTCGTGCTCGATCGTTCGAATTGTCCGTCTCTCGGTCGCAAAGTAACCGATTTTTGATAAATATTCGGAAGTGGAGCTCCTGCTACAATCGGGCTAATTTTTGCTTGGGTATGTTTGGGGTTAATTGGGGTTGCTCGAGGTTGTTTGGGGTGGTTTTTTAGGGTTGTTTGGGTTTGTTTGGGTTTGTTTGAACCCTGGAAGAAAATTCGCCTGATTCTGGCGGCAGCCCCACTTCGGAATATTTACCCGATTTTTTTTGTACCAATATTAAAAACGACTCTCCATGGATGCGAGGACGAGTAGCTTAAGAGGAAATTGTAGGAACGCAGGGTGATAACGCCCACCGTGAAGATAATACAGGCCCTGGGGGATAAAGGACTTGAAGCGCAAAAGAAACAGGTTAGTGGATAATTTTCAACTTGGCTATTTAATAAATACTATTCTCTTTGGGTATTAAAAGCATTGCTTTATTCAAAGTTTTCTTTTTGTTTTTTGTTTTTTTTTTTATTCACCGATATGACCAATCAATTTGCGCGATTTAAATACTAAAACTTCGTAACTCCGAGGACAGTATCATTTTTTTTAAAATACAAGTATACTTGTCGAGAAGAAAGCCAGACACGAATGGAAGAAACACGAAAAAAAATGGGAAGGAGTACATATGAGCATTTAGCACGAGAAGGCTGGCTATTAATTTTGTTCTTTTGTATTTGTATTTATTTATTTTTAACACAGCGAGGTGTAGTTGAAAACGAGGTATAAGATCGTAGACCATATAGTTATTTGCGCTCCGCCATTATGCGTCTTCGTAGAATCCTTGATAATTAATAATCGATTAGCAGTATCGTAGTATTTTTTTAAAGATGCGTTGTTAATAACGGTGATTGTGTTGAGTTGGGTAAAGTTTCGTGTGTGTCGAGGTGTATCGTGCCAGTTTATTATTATTTTTTTAATTTATTCATCACGCCGAGAACTTTCGGGCCTCACAATTATCCCCATAACAATAATAAAGTATTATTCGCGAACAAACAGTCCAATCTAATATCAATTTAAATCAGGTATGCTGGATGGCGAGATTTTTTTCCATTGATACATTTTTCCAAACGAATTCGGTAATGCACGTTCAATGTTTGATAGTTGGCTGTGTTGTAAAATGGTTAAAGAAAGTAATCGACAATGCCTAATCGATGAATAATAATTCGACGAATAATGGATGAATTGATTTTCTGAATATGCCATCTCGTCGGAAAAAATGTTTCAACCTTAATCCAGCATCCTTCGTTCGACAAAATGATCACTATGTTCGATGCCTGTTTCATAATCGTCGGGAAATAAAGACAGGGCGTGGAAGGAAATGTAGCGGTTTACAAAAATGGAAGAGTAGAAAAAGACGTAGAAAAAAGATAATTATTTTGCGCAGTCTTTGCGATCATAGGGAAGTCTGTTGTGATATACAATTTACAGCTTTCTTCTTGATTAAATCCATTACTTTTTGTCTCCACTAAACTGTACAGAATTTTCTAATTTCTCGGTCCTAAATCAGAAAAATAAAATAGTTTCTTTTTCCTCGAGCTGTCTGCGCTCTATAGTTCATTAATTCTTAAACGGTGAACGTCTTTTTTGCCAAACAATAACCTCCTTTTCGAGATTGGTCGCATGTTCCAAACAGTCGGAGAATGCTGGATATTTTTGCAATAATTGCAGAATTTTCGATTCATTTGTATTTATCGCGGTTGGTTTGTATAGTTCTAATTGAAAAATCTGCAATTGCAATTTAACTCTTTTTTTCATTCAAGATACATCAAATTTGAACTTGTTCCCCGTGGTGGAAAATAAAGTTTACTATCGTTGCATGTGATAGCCCTCGTAAATTGGAATCAACCAATTTTCGAACGCGTTACAAAGAATGCGGCAATTAAAGAAAACGATAAATGTTTGCAATGAGGATCAAATCAAACAGAAAATGGATGATATAATTATCCAAGCTGTATAGTCATTTTTTTAAACACTGTACACTAATACTTCATGATGTTGAAGTTTGCATCGTTGGAATGCAACGAAAATTAATTCCTTTTAATCTTTCAATTTTTTTGCCCGATCTTTAGCTTGTGAAAATCACTGAAACATTTCCACGTATTTTGATTACAGTTTACGAGCTTCATTTGCAAAAAAAGGCTTTGGATAATGATAAAAATGAAGAATTGAAAAATTAAGAAAACAATCATTGCATTCCAAACATACAAACTTCAACGTCATGATATTTCTTTATGTTGCAAATTTATTTTTATGCAGTAAAGTAATTATCTTAATGGAGTTGAATTATTAATTGTAGCGATCAGTTCACTATTCAAGTAGTAAGAATACTTAAACAAGTTGGACTGAAAAATGATATTAATCGAAGTGAGTTTCTTTCTCGGTTCCCTGAAAGCAATTTGTTGCAAAATTATAAGGAGCATAATCTTACGACATAGAATGAGGAAAACCAGCAATATTGGTAATGATGTCAAAAACGAATAGAATATACAAAATAGAACCAATAAACATAGCCTGAATGTTGTAAAAAATATTCGGACATTTTAATATTCCCCATAGCTCTTGGTGTATTCGACATTTATTTGATTTTTTAAGACCCGCGATCGTGTAGATGTATAGAGTGTTTTGATAGCCTTAATCAATCGGTTTACCAGTGTTGTTTTTTTTATTAAATTGTCGATATTTTTTCGATTTTTTTCTTTCAATTTCACGTATTCCAAGTTAACACATTTTAGACCTATCGCGATTCACCAATTGATCGAAGACCTCAAATTTGTTTCGTACGACAGAAAAGTGCGATATTCTCGAAAAACAAAAAGAATTTCCTGCCGATGTCATAGATATGTCTGAAATTGGCATGTGTCGAATGATTAATAAATAGCCAACGATTTTGGGCTGCGATGTGTCGGAAGCTTCGAACCAGATTGGCAGGTTTGGGACTCTCGACGTTCTTATGTGATCTACAATTTTGTACACAGTATGGCGCTATTTTTAATCGCCAAACTATAATCGTCCGTACATTCGATCGCAATGTCCCATTAATACCAACATGGATTCTCCTCCGTTTAACAAAATGCCTCGTAGAGTCCAAACAAATAAATCATCAAAAATGTGCGACTTATTGTGAAAAAAATACTACATTGGAAAAGACGAAAATGGATTGGACGCTATGGTTCATCCAAAATCAGACTTGTACTCGCTTAGTTGTAAACCCGATCTAACCTAAATTCGTGAAGCGTTCGATTTGCGTGCAATAAAATTTTTCGAAGCACGGGAACATTTCGAAGAAGTTGATCATTAAAGGGATCATCACAATCCAAACGTTTCGAAAAATCGATGTTTTGCATTATCCGATAAAACAGACGATTAAAAACGTGCTGTTCAATTTTGGGGGCGAAATTCGAATTATTCCGCTACAGCCTTTCTCAGAATCGAAATGTCGTTTTTCAAATTGATGTACGCTCTCAGAAGAAGAACTTTCATGCTATCCGTCTCAAATGTTGACACAACGGTCTTCACGCCATTCTTTATCTTGCTCTAGAAGCTTTTTTAAATCTTTATATTTTTTTAACGAAAAACTGTCGAAAAAATAAGCTAAATTCGATACTTTTTTTCAAACCGCCGCCATTTTGTCAATTTCTTTCTTTTTCAACTCTCCATAGCAAGATAGTTGCTTTCATACTGATTAATAATCTTTTTACAAATTTTGTTTCGGATAATATTTTTTTTTTGGACTTACTGTTTTTTAAGACATTTTCAACCGTTGAAAAAAATGTAAAATAAAAATAAAAAATTAACGTTTAAAAATGTATTTCCTATTCTTCATGAGTGCTTTGATTTGATATAAAAAAATCAGACTGATAAGCGTATTTCGACAATCGAAAAAAAAGTCGCGAAAATCAGCAATTTTTCGATCCGTTGCACTGTGATGATCCCTTAAGAAGACGCTGGCGGAACAATTTTACTCCCCTTACTCGTTGGTACGATTTAAGTTCTCATAATTTGATCGGCCAGGACTGGTGAACTTTTATATTTCCGTCCAGTTATTTGAATCGCGATATCGTTCGAAAAATCCTGCTGGACGTCTTCCATCGCCCCACCTTGTGCTTATTGATGCTGGTGGTTGGTCGAAACGCGCAATGGGTTTACCAAAATCAAGCGCATTAGTTATGAGAACTTGGGCCGTAAAATTCAGCGATGGGCATCATTCGAGAACACTATTCAAACTTTCATTTAGCTACCTTGATGCGAGTCATTCGTATCTTAAATTGCGGTTTCAGGCATTGCAAATACGAAGCAGTAGCGAAGATGTTTGGTGACCGTACTACTCACAAGGAACATCATTCAAGGATCCGCCTTCGATTTTGTTGACACTCATATATGTTACAAAGCATTGAAAACTATTAGACACGTATTTTTTATTGGCGGAAAAACGGTCTTAAGGGGAAACCACCCTCAAAGAAAGGCGTTTCACCCCTTAATATACATTTCTTCCAATCCTCCTATAGTGGATATTTGATCGCTTTACATTCGAAGAACTTTGGTTTTCGTTTTGTTCAGATCGGTGAACAGCAAAATCTGCAAGATCACCCCTCGACACGTTTTTCTTTAAAGGGTGGTTTCTCCCCTTGAAACCGTTTTTCCCTCGATACCATAAAATACGTGTCTAATAGTTTTCAATGCTTCATCACTTGTACGAGTTTCAACAAAATCAAAGGCGGACACTTGAGTGATGTTCGTAGTTGATGTCAATGTCTAGCCAGAATGTCAATCAAAGCCAGTTTCGATTGCTGAGCTTCAAGTAATCTCCCTTCACCGAATACTTCAATTTACTGACTAGAGCTGAAGCCTTACGGTTTTGGAGAGAAAAAGGAAAATGGAGAACGAGCACACGAACATTGTTCGAAGGTCTTTGATCGTGAGTACTCTTTCAATTTGACATCAATAAATATCGAAAGCTCGGCAATCAGATCGATTTAATGCCAAATTGTTTCTGACCCAATATTGAATAAAAAAACAACATTTCCTTCTAATTCGAAAATCAAATTCAGCGAGCTGGAATTATAAATGATTTCATAAATGATTTCATCGTTTCATCACAAAACCATCACCATTTTATCATTCATCATTTCATCATAAATGATTTATAATAAATTATAAATGATTTCATAACAAAGCTATGAATTATAAATGATTTCAAGAATTATAAATGATTTCATAACAAATTTCTACTTTAGTGTCGTATTCCGAATGATGCCCATATCTATCACAAACATAGATTTTACGCGTACTCAAAGCAGAGCGGCAAATCAACTTTCCCAACGTTGCTCAAGAAACGTCATATTTTTTTAACACACACAACTATTATAATAAGATAATTACAATTCATAAAACGTTCGTTGAAGATGAGGAGGCTAGCATCGAAAGCGTACAAGGAAGAAGTGGTTCGAACGAGTTTCTCTGCGTTCGAACAATTCGTACAAATTCGATCGATCTCACAAAAAAAGATCGATTTTTCACACGTCGATAAGATTCTGATAAGGAATAGCGATGGATATCGATGTATATAAAACTTTGATGAATAATAACAATAATAACAATCAGAAATGTCACCATATCGTTAATAGTTTGTATCGCGTGTTTTATAGCGCACGCGCGTGTAAATAAACCATTTGCAATTATTTATCAACATTTTGTCTCTTTCATCAGCAATTGTTCTGATTTTTTTTTTTTTTTGTATTTTGACAGCGAAATTGTCCGCTGAATTTCGCATATCTAAATTTTAACGTTTTTCCACCCTTTTGCCAATATCTATGATTTTTACTTATTGTTGGTTGTTTGCTTTTTTTTAAATAAAACGAGACAAACGAGGCCTACAATAACGATGGACGCAATTTCTAGATTCTCCACTCTTGACTCGCGCTTATTTGAAATCCATTTCAATTCCAATTGTATGGTAATAACAATATATACTATAAATATATATATATATACATATATATATTTATATTTATATATTTATATATATATATATATATAATTATATAATTATATATATATATATATATATATATATATATATATATATTTATATATATATATATATAATTATATAATTTATATAATTAATAATAATACATAACCGTGAGTCTTTAATCGATCGTTCTATAAAAACTTGTGCCTCTCATCGACGCCCACCCTCCCAGTATTTTTCTTCTCGTGTCACTGGAAAGTTATTTTGAAAAAAATGTTTACCATCAATGTTCGTTCAGTTATAAATTATTTGTTGTCTACTCTTTCGTCATATCTATTACTCGTTCGCTCGCAACTTGTTGCAGCAGCTATTTGATCCATCACAGTTTATACTCACTTCGGCTGTCCTACTGTGACTCTAGACTAGAGATTTTTGTCCGTGTGGGATCGCGAAGTCGCGCGATACGCGTCCCGTTGGGTTATCGCCTCGAAGACCTTGCTTTAATTTGAACACTTGAATCTTTTGAAATTTCGAGAATTATCGAAATGGCGTTTGCGAATTGTGTCCGAGAGACGCACACGTTGCTAATCCGAAACCGCACTTCGATCGGGACACTTGAAAAGCTGATACGAAGCTGATTCTTTTTCCTTCCATTGTCGATGACTCGATTCGCGATACGATTCACCATTGACTCGATTTATTTATTCAAAATATGCATATGCGGAAGGTTTCGTAAATACGTTAAGGGGCTTGCCTAGTTGTAAAAGTGGAAAGGTCAGTTTTTTCAAAAGCTATATATTTTGACAGTATATCATCTTATAAATGATTCCTGGAAATTTCGAGGTGATCGGAGAGAAATTGACAGTTTTATAGGCTATGTTGACGTCCGTCGGAACGCTCGGAGCGTTGACGAAACTTTCAGGATGGATTGCCCGTACATTCCCTACCAAAAGTGAGTTTCGGTGACAATTTTGAGTACTTTGCGATAACATTAAAATCTGAAAAAAATCAACCGTATTGAAGATGCTAAGAACATTAATTTTCAATGATAAGAATGCCAAAAATTTATAAATAAATTGTTTAAACAAAAATTTGTTCACACAATCTCCGGTAAACTTGAATTTTTTTTACATTAAATAAATAATGATATTATTCTGAATACATGTGATTTTTTTAAGAATTTTCTCTCTATTTCGAAAATCCCGTTTTTGGAATATTTCACCGGCTGGACCTATGACACTGTTCGTTCTATACCCCGGACACTTCTTGGATTTAATATGGAACATTGCTCCGAAAACATAGGGAAAATTTGTGACTCTTCATCCATTTTCTTAAATTGAATTTTTTATAAATTAAATAGAAAGAAAATTCTAAAAAAAATGCATACTTATTCAGGAAAATCCATGAATTCATTTTATAATATAAAAAAGTAGTTCACCGGACATTTGTTGAACAATTTTATTTTCCAACAATTTACTTATGACTTTCTGCATTATTATTACCGGAAATTAATGTTCTTAGCATCTTCAATGTAGTTGATTTTTTTGCATTTTAATCTCATCGCAAAGTACTCAAAATTCTCGACGAAGCTCACTTTTGTTAGGGAATGTTCGGGCAATATATCCTCAATAGGGGAACTTCATATAGAGGCTCAAAAAAAAGCATTTTTTTCATTGCCTAAATTTGGAATTTGAAACTATAAACGCGATTATTTCGAAACTTCTTTTTTCGCCGAGTTGAAAATCAGTGTACACGATTGCTCAAAAACTATTCGACCCATCAAGCTCATATTTGGCACACGTTTTCATGATACTTATATGCCATCGATGAACCTAAGATCGACTGAAAATTATTAAAATAAACATGTTTTGGCTGGGTCAAGTTTGAATTTTTTTCCGAAAAACCAACTTTTTTGTTCAGTGGCCTCCCCTTTAGCCAATTATCATTATTTTTCCAATATTAATGGTTCATCGAGTGACCACAAGTATATCACGATCAATTTTTTTTGCGCAAACTGTCGCAGATAATCCTACGAGGTGCCGGAACGTACACCGTATTCGACCTCCCTTCCGGACAGCTTCGCGGCCACTGTTTACATCTCCGCTATTTTTAACGTTTTTTTCAAGCAACAAAAAATCGTTTTGAGAACTACAATTATGTAATCAAAAATACCTGTGACACTGAAAAAGCATATAAATTCCTTGTCCTCCAAAAAAAATCACGAAAGTCGACGAAAATTTGGCGTTCTATATGGAGTGCCCTCCTTAAATGCTTTTTACTCGAAAGTACGTTTTCAAAGTCAGTGAGCAAAATATACTCAAAATCTACTCCATTGGCCTTTCTGAATTCCTTCAGGACTTCTTATACCTATAAAAATGTAGCATTTGTAAACGTTAAATATTTTTACACAAAAAAATGAAAAAAAAACACTTTAATTTTTTATAATAATTATATAATAAAATTATTAAAAATTTTATTATAATTTTATAATAAAAAAAACAAATATTTTGTCAAACACCTAATTTTCGTGAAAATTTATCACGATATTGTCAAATAAATATCCAAAAATGTGCCGAAATGTTTTCGACTGTTACAACTAGGCATAACCCGTTAAAGGGCTCGTTTTTTAATCCTTCGAGTCTTGCCTCGATAGCTTGTCAAATGCATACGAACTTGCCACCACGAAATAAAGTCCATCTGTCTCGATGGAAGCGTCGTTTTGTCCTCTCGTTATTATTCTTTTTTTTTTAAATTTTTTATTAATCAGTCTTCGATGCCCTCGTCCCGGGCCTCCGTGGATGCGTTTCGCTTGACAAACGACGAAATAAATTTTCCCCTTCGCAGCACCGTCTTGAGGATGTTATTGCTGGAGGCGACGGAGGACGCTGGCGGACCGGCCTGCATTTCGGCTGGCCCCGGTACAAGTCGTTACGCAGGTTTGTGCTTTTTTCTGTAATCCCTTCGCGTAGCTGCTGCCACGCCCGAGGCGCTCGCTGACGATGTTCCTCCGCGTTCGCAATCCGCCGTTGGTACGGGTTTCAGCTCTCTGCATCGGAGAAAAAAAAAAATCCTCTTTTCGGAACTCGACTCCTTGCACTGTGGGACTGTTGGAGCCTATTCCATCGGGGTGATCGATTTTCGATTAACCCTATATGTTGACACACTGGGTCAATTCGACCCGGATAAATTTTAAGTAAAATACTCACTATTCCAAAAATTGAAAATTTTCGATCATTTTTTTAAACACTTTAATTCGATGTTTTCCAAATTTTTATTGTGCAGACACATTAAGAAATATTGAAAGTGTAGACCCGATTTAAAAAAATGAAAACCGATCGTAGGTTTGTCAATGGCAGCTGGATGAAGTACTGTCCGGGTCAAATTGACCCAGTGTGTCAAAATCGTGGACAAGTATAAGTGTGTCAACGGAGGGTTAAGGGGTTACCCCCACTTGCGATTTTGAAAAAATCGATTTTTTTATTGCATTTTTTTTAAGTATAAGTATCTGAGAATATGTCCTGAAAATTTCAAGTCGATCCGCACAAAATTGACTGAGATATGAGCGTTGAAAGAGAAGAATCCGTTGTGTAAACGACCGGCTAATTGAAACTTTAAACGCGTTTTTCTCAAAATGGCATTTCTGAAGTCGGTGACCAAGATTACTCGAACACTAATGAACCGATCGTCTTGAAATTTTGCAGGCTTATTTAATACATTAAAATGTAGTCTTTAATCGTTCGATTTTTTTTTCGAAAAAATGGTCGTTTTATAGCCAAAAAACGGCGGTTTTTTTCGTTAAAATCGAACCATTAACTTTGACTGTGCGCCATTTTGTGAAAAATGAATATTTTTTAAAATCCTTCGATTAAAGACTAGTTTATACTTATATTTGACTAAATCCATCCGCATTTTTTTTTCAGATGATCCACTTCGCCGCAATGTTGGTCACCGCAAACCGTGTATATAAAAACATTATTTCATTGACGGCCATTTGCCACTAAACAATGTAATATTTTTCAATAAAAAAATTACTGAAAGTTCTTCAAGATGTGTTCTTTAAGATGGTATATTGATCGACTGAAAAAGTTTTGTAGTTTCCTTTAAAAAAATTCATGAAAAAGACCTTTTTTTGCGCTACAAGTGGGGGTAACGCCTTAAGGAGGGTCGAGCTTATCATCGATAAACGTTTAAAAAATCTCATTTTGGGTTAGACGCAGATTCGTCCAATGGAAGTTAAGCGAAGTTTTCCGAAGTTCCAGTGAATATCGTTTACGAGAAGAAAAAATAATATCTAGACAATTTAACGCTAGTTTTTAATGAAGAATCATGAATTGCGCTGGAATTTTATTGTCAATGAGTGCGATAAATATACCGACGAAATATATTCTCCAAATAAATTTTAGATTTTCTATTTGAAAATCCTGCTAAATATCGACATTCTTTGACATTCATTGGTGAAACGCTCGATCTTCTTCGAAGAGAAGGGATGAGCGCTCCACTGATGAATCTTCAAGGATACTGATTTCTTTTAGATGGGGACGTTTTATGGGGATCTTCCGATAGAAGTTCAACCACCAAGTTTTCATAAGATCCAGTATGTCGATGTTAAGGGCTTACACTTGTTCGACATTTTTTTAAACATCGATTTTTGGTTTTAGACGGACTCTCAAAAAATAAGATTTCAAAAATATTCTCTGTAAATTTCAAGTGGATTAATGACTTTTCAAAAATCGGCGACCGCGATAACTCAAAAATCACTGCACTGATCAACTTCAAATTTTACAAGCTTCTTTTACGTATCAAAAGGCAGTACGTGAACCAAGAATTTTTTTTTATTCATAGTATTTCGTCACCGAAAGTAACGAAACCAACCTCGCTACGTTGTTGGTATTTTATTTTGATTTTAGTGTTTCATTTTGATTTTAGTATTTCTTTCGCGCAACTTCGACTGCATGGACTTATCATATCTATGTCTCAACGAAACATCTTTTGGGGTTGAGTATTTTGTAGAAAAATACTACAAAAGTATTATCGTATAAAGTAAAGTAAATATAGTATAAAGTAGAAAAGTTTATAAAGTAAAGTAAGTTTAGCATAAAGTATAAAGTTTATAAAGTAAAGTAAGTTTAGTATAAAGTATAAAGTTTATAAAGTAAAGTAAGTTTAGTATAAAGTATAAAGTTTATAAAGTACAGTAAGTTTAGTATAAAGTATAAAGTTTATAAAGTAAAGTAAGTATAGTATACTATACTTACTTACTTTACAGTAAAGTAAGTGTTAAAAATACTACGAAACGCGATCTTTCATGACACTCCATGCATGTGGAAAATGCAACTCGTATAATTTTTTTCCATCGGATCTATTACGTCCGTTACTCTAGATCTTATAAAATTCTGAAAATTTGGTATGTTTTTGTGTGAAGTATTTCAGAGGTCGGGTAAAAATTTCACGACAATTAGGAAGCTCGTTATTGAACAATTAACATTCACAAATTAAATGCTGTCTTATGGAAACTGATGTAACTTTGCAATAAGTTTTTTTTTTGACCTCTCAATTTTATAATATCTACAATATACTGAAAGCAACGGAAACAAAACGAAGTTTATCGATACATTTTTTTTTATTTCTTTTAAAAATTGTTCTTGTCAAAATGTTAGTTTTTTAATAACGAACTTCCTAATTGTCGTGAAATTTTAACACGACCTCTTAAATACTTCATACAAAAACATACCAAATTTTCAGAATTTTCTTATCATTTTTTATTTCAACCCTTAAGGAGGTTGAAGTAATGATGATAGAATTCTGAAAATTTTGTATGTTTTTACATGAAGTATTCAGAAGGTCGTGTAAAAATTTCATGACGATTAAGAAGCTATTTATTGAACAATTGACATTAACATGTTTCATAGGGACTCAACATCCTTAATATCACATCCATTGTATTTCAAAATAATCAGCAAAACACCCCAAGAGTGCACTAAAGTGCTCCGTATTGTTTTCGTCTGAGACCACTCGAAGAACTCTTTCCGTGGCACGGTAATGCGAATGAAAAAAAAACAGATAACCAAGAAGCGTTGAATAAAAAAAAAAGGCTGCATAACGTCCAATTCAACGTAACCTGTAACTGAGGAGATCTTCATCGTCGGGCACCCTCGATATGAGATCGAGAAGCTCATTGTTGGGAACGGTGTGAGGCCTGAGAAGTTTCCTCAAAAATTTGTTGACGCCCCAAGCGAGTATGAGATACCTCAATGGAATTAGATAAAGGACTACGATGCCGAGAATGGTGATAATCATTGCCAGGTAGCTCAGATACGGTACGGTGAAGTTGAATAGATTCTTTATTCTCTCGCATAGACTGGCTATGTAGCCGATGGAATTTTGTACCGTCTGTGTCACTTCCTGTATCGCCTGTAGGCGTTCCTTGAGGCTCTTCTTCTCTTCCTGACAACAACAGTTGCGTCAATCCAAGAATGCATGGCGAAAAATGGGCGCATCGCGTGTAACTGGGCATCAATAGTGACAGTTGATCGGCTTACCTTATCCTTGTCGTCCTCGTCGTCATCGTCATCGCCGGGAGTCAGTGGACCCTCGTCGGAAGCTTGATCGCCCGTGTCGTGGAGCAGACCAACCGATGGACTTCGTTGGCAGTACGTGTACAAAGATCCTCCCGTTAGAACGGCCACCTGATTTTTTCCGATGTTACAATGTCTGTTACTTCATTTCAAGCTGAACGAACCAACTTGCGGACGAGAACTAATGCACTTTGCACATACTGAAGGCATCCAGCTATGAGTTTGTTTGGGTTTGTGGAAACGTCCACAATGCAACGCATCGTCACAACGTGTAGGGAAATTTTTATTCGGATGTTGAATAAGTTCTCGCTGTTTTTTTGTTTCGTGAAAATCAATGATTCGTTTGATAAAAATTATTCCTGATGCTTTCAAAAGTTTTTAAAATGTGTTATCAACAATTCCGTGAGCTTCAGCTGGACAGTTTTTTAAATGAAGTAGTGCAGTAAGATTTCCCGCAAATACGCTTTTTTGGCATGAAATTTGAGATGTTGAATAAGGGGTCTTAAGGGGTCTTCTCACTTTAGACGCTAAAAAAGGCTATTTGCATGAATTTTTTGATAGGTTTATATTATAGATATTGATATGGAAGTTGTTACACTTTAAATATACTTTCGAAATACATTTTCAAAAAATTATCTATTTCTTTACGTCACTATTTATAGACGAAAGTGGTAGTTAAAAAAACGTCCTGAAATATGTTAGGTCCGCGCTGTTGATGAAATCTCGAAGATGGATCGTCCGAAACAAAAAAATCAAACGGTCTTAGATTCAGTATGTGAATAGCTATAGCGCATATCATACGATTTTTTATATATGCAAAAATAACAAAATGGCGGACATTTTTCGAAAAAAAACAGACAAAAACGTGTTTTTTCACCGTTTTTGGTAAAAACAAAATAGTAAATTTCAAAATTTAAAAAAATCCTTGATATGCGCTATAGCTATAGTTGTAAAGAATATGTGGTCAAAATTGTATGAGGATCGGTTCAGTAGTTTCGAACATTTTATCAACAAGCCGTCGAAAAACGTTGTTTCGAGAAAAAAGCGTTTAAAGTTTGTTTGGGTTAAATAAATATATTTTTAAAAAATATATGATGTATGTCGAAAGTGTATTCATTAAGTGTAACTTTTATATCAATATCTATAATATAAACCGATCAAAAAAATTCAAGCAAATTTCGAAAATTCAACAAAATTCAATCAAAATTCAAAAATCAAAGCCCCTTTAATAAAAAAAAAAGTTGTTTGAGCTTCGGCGAAATGGCATAAACTGAATTTCAAGCTTGGTTATAGTAGTTCCTCATAAATGCGTTACCATTTTGAGGAGCTATACCAGTGTGACACTTAAAAAAAATCGATTCTTTTTGCCTTTTTCGACAGTTTATACTTTTAAGAATATCATGTAAAAATTTGAAGGCCGTATCTCTAATACTCCCCGATCGGCACCCTTCTAAAAAGCAACCTTCTAAAGAGCGAAGATTTTTCATATTTGCTGACATTATAACTCAAAGAACAATTATCCGATTGACTTGAAATTTGAACCGAGTACTCTTCAATATATTTACTCTACAACGACGTAGGATATTTTTGATTGAATGAAAACTGACGATTTGGCATCGCAAAAAACGACCATTTTATACGCAAGAAAAGAGACGTTTTTTTTCATAACTACGCCATTTTGTTAGATATTGATATTTTTCGAAAACCCTACGTCATTGTACAGGAAATACCTTCCAGTTTAACGACATTTTTTTCTTTTTTGGTTTCGGCCAATGAATCGGCCGGAATCATGTCAGCAGTGGAGGAACTTTTTTTCGCGCCTCCGAAGACAGCGCATAAGTCGCTTGGCTCTCAATATTTTTCTATGAAAAAATTATGTGATATAGGTCAAATATAGCCAAATATATTCATAATTTTCCGAAACATTCAATTGAGTACTTTTCTTCCAAAAAATGCCCGAAAATCACCCAAATTTTCAGCGTTAACACGCGCGCAGTGTTGGTAACGCCATCTATTGGAAAACAGGGAGAACTTTATCGCCGTCCTAACGGATCATCATTTTGCACATCCATTGCTCACCATGCAGTATTTAAGTAGAATGAGAAACGCCGCGACTGGAATCATCCAAGGCTCGACGTAGTAGCAGGCAAGAACGAACAGGACAAGGGCAACGATGCTGCGCGTCTTGCTCTCCCATTCCCAGCAGCTCTGTATGTATTTACCCATGTCAATGAAGACTACTATAATGGCCTTGAGCCTGAGAACGTTTTTCAGAAAAACTTGGCGTTTGAACTTCACTTCCGGCTCCATGTACTTGGTTTCTTTGGGATTCAAAGTTCTAACGCAAGCCCTGAGCACATTCCAGACTACTATCAGCTCGAGCATTATTTGCGGCGAGTTTCCCTTCGCGCGTCCTCGCAATTTTTTGTCCTTCAGAGCGTACCAACGCTTCTCGGCGTTTCTTATACGCAAAAGGGGTATAGCGACGCGTCCTAAAAATTCGACCTTGTGATCGCGATCCTCGTCGTAAACGGTCACCTCCAGTACCGAATTGATATCCTTCACGTTACTGAAATAATGCAGGATGCGAAGTGTCCTATTAACGAAGATGACATTGGCGTTTTGTTGCAGCGTGTGAACTGATTGTTTCTGACGTATCAGCATTGGGACTATCGCAAAAGACAACAAGTTTGATCAAAACGCGAAGATATTATCTCTCTTTCGACTTACAATGTAAAAATTTTCTGCCAATTCGGAGCGAGGGTCTTGTACTCCGTTTGGGTTTGCAGTCTGGCGTTTACGAGCTCGAGAACGCAGAAGGGGTCGCTTTTGCCTCCGAGATCGGCTGCCGCGAGACCCTGAGCTCGATACACCTGACGGAAAGCGTACAATTTTCGTTTCTTACTCATCGTAATTAATCGTTGGATTCATAGCTGATATTCTTCTTCATCCAATGTTGATGTACAATATACAAGGAGCAACAAAGCAGCTGTAAATTATCTGGGAAAACTTAAGGATGTCCCAAATCGCAAATGATGATAAAATTCTGAAAGCTTGGTATGTTTTTGTATGAAGTGTTTCAGAGGTCGTGTAAAAATTTCACGACAATTAGGAAGCTCGTTATTGAATAATTAACATTCACAAATTAAATGCTGTCTTATGGAAACTGATGTAACTTTGCAATAAGTTTTTTTTTGACCTCTCAATTTTGTAATATCTACAATATACTGAAAGCAACGGAAACAAAACGAAGTTTATTGATACATTTTTTTTATTTCTTTTAAAAATTGTTCTTAACAAAATGTTACTTTTTTAATACCGAGCTTCCTAATCGTCGTGAAATTTTAACACGACCTCTTAAATACTTCATACAAAAACATACCAAATTTTCAGAATTTTCTTATCATTTTTTATTTCAACCCTTAAGGAGGTTGAAGTAATGATGATAGAATTCTGAAAATTTGGTATGTTTTTACATGAAGTATTCAGGAGGTCGTGTACAAATTTCATGACGATTAAGAAGCTATTTATTGAACAATTAACATTAACATATTTCATAGGGAGTCAACATCCTTAATTACCGTCATGTTCATCATTTGTATCAAATGGTTACGTCGAGATCGCTTTTTAAATGTATTCCTTCAGAATACGAGTTTTCGAACTATTTCAAGGGATCTGTTTCTGGTTTGACTACCTTGCATACGCAAGGTTTGGTGAAAATAAAAATAAAAATACATTTTAAGGGATCATTCGTGTAAAATTTTAAAAATTCGACGTTTTTTTTGCATTATCCGATGGTGTAGAAGGTTATAAACATGGACCTGGCATCGCCGATTGATCGTGAGTAGAGAATTTGTATGAAAATCTCGCACACAAAACTTTAAACCCGTTTTTCTCGAAATGTCGTTTCTCAAAACGGTGTACACTCTCAAAGGAAGAGCTTTCAAGCTGTCCATCTCAAATATTGAAACAATATTCTTCACGTCATTCTTCATATAGCTGTGGAAACTTTTTTTAATCTTCATATATTTTTAACGAAAAACTGTCAATATGCTCAATTCGATACATTTTTACGAAACGCCATCATTTTATAAATTTTGATTTTTAAAAAAACATAGCAAGATAGCGGCCTTCATACTGATTAATAATCTTTTTACAAATTTTGTTTCAGATAATATTTACGGCCATAACCGTGTACACCGCGCGGACTCCTTTTTTCGAAGACATTTTCGAGCGTGAAAAAAATGTAAAAATAAATAACTAAAATGTAAATGTAATAAATAACTAAATAAATAACTGTAATAAATAACTAAAACGTAAATGTAAATGTAATGTAATAAAAAAAATTTAAAAATAAATAAAATGTAAAAATAAACGTTGAAAAAATGATTTCCCGTTCTTCATGAGTGCTTTGATTCGACATAAAAAAATCAGACTGATTATCGTATTTCAACTATCGCAAAAAAAAACGGCGAAAATAAGCTATTTTCAATTCACGTAATGACTCAGTGTAAGGGCCACTTATGAAGAGTCAGAATCAAATCAGGATGATAAAAATACAACGTCATGCTGATAAACGAAAAGGAATGGCCTATCGTAGTACAATCGTATGCCAACTTTTATCTCTGTTCTATACGTGTATTTATTCTCGTACAAATTGATAGTCGATTATTCTCTGCTTGACTCTTGACTACAACACGAAATTCCTTCGACTAACGGTGTAAATATTTTCACTGTCCCGAGATTACTTTTGCGTGTTTGTACATGCGCGGTCCTTGGTCGTACATTATTGTGTAAAGACAGCCTGTTTACGTGTAACCGAGTGTCTTCGAATATTTCCAAATATTCGTCATTTTCTGTTCGGTAATTTGTCGTTGTCAATTTTTTTTCAAAAGAATAAAAAATTCACAACGTGGACGGTAGAGAGTTGTTACCTTAACGGTGAGGTGACCGACGTCCCTTGGTCTCTCAAGGGTGTTGGCTAAAGCGTACTTCTGAAGGAGACGTTCCCGTTCCTGCGGGGTCTCCTCGTGGGCGGCTAAATCGCTTATAGTCTCGCTCGCCGTTGTACCGCTTATCGTCAAGAGCAAAAATATACTGCCAGCACCGTCCTCGAGATCGCGCCACAAGCGATGGGTCGTTTCTCGTTCCATACTCGCCAAATCTATCGTCGTTCTTCCCATGAGGTCGTCCTGATGACCCTTGTCACGATCCCACACCGTCACTTCAAGCTCTTGGCCCAAATACGGGTCCTCGTACAGGTGCAGGTCGAATTGCTCGAGCCAGACAGGACTCAGTGTCTTGTTGACAACTTTTGATTTGTACTTTTCCGTGCCCAATCTTCGTTTAGGAAGAACGTAAAATTAGAAGAGAGAATCGTCAATATTGAGCTTGTCAATTATTAAGGCTAGAAATCAATCATTCGATCAATCAATTGTTAAGTATAAAATCATGTGTGAATTTAAGAATTTTTTTTTCGTACGAAAAAGTGATTCACTCATAAAATTAATTACACATCTATTTAGTGTGAATATCAAGCTGTTGGAAAATATATGTTGTTTTTTTCGATGTACAAAATGGCCAACTAGTAATATTTTCTTTTATCTTTTTTCCAATTGACGTGAGAAATAACTTCAACAATTGTCACTCGATTTACTTCAAATTTAAAAGTTATGTTCCTAATTGCATTTCGCAGAGAAGTACCTACGGAATTTCTGATCAATCAAAAACTTTTCATTTTTTGAAAATTCATTTCGTGAGTTCAAATACCTACAACTTTTGAATAAAACAATATTTTTTTAATTTCGTATGCACTTCTCATGGTATTCTAATGTAGATCGACGAGAATTTTTGTTTACTGTTCTAGGTCAAAAATTGTGAATGCTAAATATCACGTCGCGGAGCGCCTAAAAAGACGATGACAAAAGAAAATATTAGTAGTATTCATAAATATAATAAAAAGAATAAGATACAAAGAAATACGTGTCTAATAAGTTTTCAATGCTTTATCATATATATGAGTTTCAACAAAATCAAAGGCGGTTAAGTGATGTTTCTTGTTAGAAAAACTGCCTTAGTAAGAATTATTAGAACTCCTGCTTAGTATTCGGCCGGCAAGCCGCTGCTAAGCGGTTAGCCTTTTGGCATTCTTTTTTATGTTGATATGCTTCGCTGCAATTCGTAAACTCTGTGGTCGGCGCAAAATATCATGCGCAACATCAGGATTGGGTTCGCTGCTAGTGACGAAGGATTGGACCATATGCGGTGTCAAGTGAGAACTGTATTCGTGACAAACCTAAATTTAACGTAAGGATCCGAAAGGCCGTCGATGTCCATAGGTAACAGATTCTTCGCCTCGACCAGTACGATCGTCACGACCGAGCTCCATATCTGTGACTTGAGCTTCCTGTTAACATCCGCGAGACGACTCGTTCGCTGAAAATACTGTGCAGGTAACACTGCGAATTAACTTAAGACGTTACAGTTTGACGTCAGTGAGAACTGATGCAATTATCACGGAAACATATCTAAGTCATCTATAGTAATATTCATTCCGGCTAATTCGTTAATGTTGACTACTGAAGAGAAATGAACTATCCTAAGCTTTCGGGAAAGTGCTTACTGCAAAGGTCGAGCGTTACATTTGTCTGATAAATATTCTTCCTGGAGCGCGACGAGCCAGGCAAAGTTCGATACATTCGGGGTATTGATGGATTCGATATTTCGCACATTTTTGACCATTTTTCCAATTTTCTGCATAGGTTGTGGTTTTCCTGATAGGAATATCAGTAGCTTATGCTCGTATTCGTAAGAATGACATTATACCCTTTGAACGTCTTCGATCTTCTCCATGAAACCACCCCGGAGTTTTTCCAGCAAATCGCTGGCGTGGTGCTTCTCGATTTTGTCCGTTTTTCCACCCTTTGGTCTGTCCTCCTTCTTCTCTTCGGGGCTCTTCGGCCCGTCTTCGGCTCTAGGCGATTCGGATGAAGATTCCACCGAATCCTTGCGTCTGCTTGGACGCAAAGGATTCCCATTTTTCTTCTTCTTGTCATCACTCTTGGGCGATTTGTTCACCGCTTCTATAAATATCTCTCGACTCGGTGTCTCATCACCCTCCGCGTCATTTCCGTGCTCTCCTTGATTATCCGAAGTTTCCGATTCGCTGTCGGAGCTTAAGCGACTTAGGGCTACGTCGCTGCCGATTTGCCGCGCAGCCGGTGAATTCGTCGATTTTGTCGATTTGCGACGATCGAGTAGCCACGTCTCGATCGGCTGAAGCCAAGGATGTCTCTCCGCAGCATCCTCGAAAATCTTCTCGACTCGATCTTCTATTATCTTTTCCACACCGTCCACTCTTCGCCCGACCGACACCTTCAACGCAGCCGTCCTTGACTTTCTCCGAGCTCGAATTTCTCGTGCAAGTACGATGCAATCCTTCCTGACGAAATTTCGAGTTTTCGATAATTTCGAGGTCGCCCTCTCGCTCGACAACTTCCGTGGCATCGCTTTTAGCCCGATAACTCGTGCGCCTTTTTTCGTTTCGTCGCGTTCGCTGCTTTCGTCGTTTTCGCTGACGTTCTCAACTTTGCATTCCATTTTGTTCGTTTTATCAACGATCGCGTCAACGTCGTCCAAACGTTTCGTTATCTCCGAGCAACTCTCAATTTCGCTCTCACTCATCTTCACCCATCTCTCGCCCGCTTTCCTCTCAGCTTTCACCCCCAAAACGCCCTCCAACAATTTTTCACTCATTTTCGTAACTTCATCCTGCTTTTCCGCCCCACCATCGCCGTCTGGCACTTCCTGCCCTCCGGCTACCTGCTGCTTTTTATCTCGCCTCTTCACGTACCTAACCGCCAACGCCTCTTGCTCAGGTATCATTCTGATCTTCTTAGCCTCGTTACCCTTCCTCGAGGCATTTTTTTCCGCTCCGCTGGTCGAAGCGGAAAAAAATTCGTCTCTTCGTTGCTCCTTCAAGCTCGCTATTCCGCTCGCATCTTCTTTCTCAACGTTCGCGTTTGCCTCCTTCGCTTCCCCGATGACTTTGGGGCTGCTTTCGTCGTCCACCGATTCGCCGATTAACGAATAATCCGCCAACGAATCGTTCGACGGACTTCCCCCATAATCTTGCTTCACGATGGAGTATTTTTTGTGGCGATTCATCTTGCAGGCTCGTCGCTTTTGTATTATTCTTTTTATCGTCTTTGCCGTTTTCCTTCTCTTGGGCGACGAGTCGACGCGCGAATTAGCCTCGGCGCCACGTCATGTGTGCAATCGCTGTGTCTCGTTCGTTTGCCATCGCAAGCGGTTACGCACAGACGGAAAGAAAATCACGAGTGGTTTTTTGCTGTCAAGAAGCGGGGAAGTCCACACGTCGACAGTCCAGGTGTATACGTGTAGATAATAATGGCACAGTAGATAAGTACTAATTAGTCTCTTCCGGTGACAATGTCGAGCGATGGCTCGGTTTGTGGTTGAGCGAAGAACATTTGCTCGGACAAATGTTTTTCGTCCCTATAATGTAGTGCGGTCGGTGGTTTGATTAGCTACGCGGAAGATGACACATTTTAGGCCAGTTTGCGAGGATTTATCGAGTCCATTTGCCGATACAGGCACTTCGGCTCAATGTTACTTATATGTTGAACATTACATATTATATTTATATATTATATAATATTATATAATATACAATATAATGTATAGTATATTATATTTATATATTATATAATATTATATGATATACAATACAATGTATAGTATATAATATTATATATTATATATTATATAAATTGTATATGAATATTATATATTCCTATGTGTTGAACATTATGTATGCAATATTCGTGTATGTTGAAAACGGTCGTGATATCGATACACGAAATTCCAAAATTAGCTTCCAAATGGATAATTTCGTCTGTGTTGCATCGGCAATCTTTTTTTTTCGTGTTATTATCGGTTCAGCCAGCTATTCCGAATATATATTTTCTTTCGTCTTCGTATTTCCAAACGTTTTTCGAGAATTACAATAGTAATCGCGTGGTAAAAATGAAATAAATATTGCGATGTCTTCAGTCCTCCCACGCAATTTACGTTCCCGAAGCCACCGGGATATTTGCACAATTCTCGAGTTCTCAGAAAAGTGGCTGGTCACGTACATCGCGAGAGAAAAAAAAGGAGTTTTTGAAGAATACGTGGTTCTCGAAAGAACGAACGTTTAGCCATCTGTTAGAATTCTTTTTGAATGCACCCAAACATAAAAATATATATTTTTTCCCATTGGGCACGAGGAATTCACAAAGCTGTCACACGCTGTTCGCCGCACACGGTTTTTATTTACCTTCGCCTATTTCATTTATACGCGCCATATCGAACATTCATTTTTACTCCGACGCATACACATCAAGATCAAACGATATTTTTCATTCACTTCGCGCTACCGGAACTGTCATAATTGATTAAATTTATTTCATGATATTGGCAAGGAAAAAATGCACCAGAGTTTTTTCTCCACGTTGATTTTTGTACTCGCGTATGTTTCCACGATCTTTCGACGCACAACCGGTGAATGTTGAGTCATACCCGAGAAGATCGCCATCCCATTACGATAAGATACGAAGACGCGGAGAGTGGGGACCGGCGCTTTTGCAGGCAGCCGCGGAGAGGGGGCAACAATCAGATTTAGAAGGTCAGAAAACCGGCTGAACTCTGTCGTAAATTTAAATCACCTATTTTACAGTGAACAGCCTGCCACTTGGTTGGTCCTCGGAAAAATAAACGAAACGCATTTATTTGTACTCCTCGTACGAGCACTTTTGTTGAAAAAAAAGTCGCTTTCAAACACTGGGAAAATGGGGTGCTTTCGGCTGGAAAACTGGTGGCCGATGTAACGTCAAAATTTCCAAAACTCGAATACATTTCATTTGGTACATTTTTTTAAGTCGAGGAAATACAGATCAGTTTTCCGGGCGGGAAGAAACATTTTCAATCGGCCTTGACGAGACACTACGGATTATTG
Source organism: Ophion costatus (assembly GCA_951751655.1). Taxonomy (NCBI): domain Eukaryota; kingdom Metazoa; phylum Arthropoda; class Insecta; order Hymenoptera; family Ichneumonidae; genus Ophion; species Ophion costatus. Next base: position 36,338,041 of record OX632359.1, on the reverse strand, counting down.
GAAAAGAGAACTTCGTATGCTTGAAAATAATACAAAAATTGCACGTTTCAGATATTATCGTGTTTGTTGAAATAAAACTATTAGCGGGCCCATGAAAATTTGAGAATTTCATTGACAGATGATTCAATCAACGATGACATTTCGTTCGTTGAGGAAATTTGACAAGACAAAATGGAATTCCTAAGTGCGAATTGGTTGGAACGAACACTCAGTACATATTACGAAACTGAACGACGTTCGTCGACGTTCGCCGGACGACTGATGGGAACGCACGAGACTCCGAAGCTAGAATTACGATTTCCCCACTTTTCTCATGCCAGCCGACGACAATCGTATTGCCGGTTAAAAATCATTCGCACGCCGATGCTAAGTACGAAAAAAAATCGAGCCGTAGCTTATCCGCCTCGCTGCGCACAGCCCAACGAGAAAACAAACGAAAAAAGTTTTTTTTGCTTTACTAAACACAGCAATAAACAACGGTATGATAAACGTTGCACTGCTTTTCTTTATTTCATATCAACCGCAATTGCCTGCGAGCAAAGGACTTTTCTTATTTTTTCTTGCCTTTTCGGAAAGCGTTGCGAGCTAGCTTAACTAACGAGAAAGACTTCGTAAGTACCTAATGTCAAGAGATTTCACTGTTTGTCATTTTTTAAAGGAATTCTACATCGTTTATATTGCCCTTTGCTCTATTGATTTCAGACTGGATGCTCGACAGTGATCATTTCTTACCACGTTTCAATGAAAAATGCTTTTTCGATTATGGTACATTTTTCGAAATTTGAACGTACTTGGGCTTTTCTATGAAAATAAAAATGAAACAGAATGACGTGAAATTTGAACGACCTTTTGATACTTGCCAAATTCAGTGCAAAACAACTTTGGCTGTGATGCTAATTGAGAGGTAAGTTTTATCTCGGTGACTATATATTTATGACGCCGAGCTAAAAACATTGTTCAAATATAGGTGTGTATGTGTGTGTATCCTGTGGGTGTGTGTGTAGCCCTGTGTATATACAGGGCTACCGGTTGGTCACTTTCCCGTGAAAAGGTTGTAAGATATGTTTTCCACTCCCACATAACCTAGCAATGCTTTATGCAAAAGTAAACCATTTTCGAAATATTATTATTTTTGATATTTCTTTTTAAAATAAGGGACAGGCAATTTAAAACATTAATCAAAAAAACTATTGTATGTAATCAAACTTTTGTATTATTTGCAGGTTGAGGACACAATAACAAAGAATTATCAACAATAAAATAAGAGCAATTAGCAAACATTTTCGAATTTGGGGTCATAAATGCTGCAAGTATAATCATTATTTTTATTTTATTGTTGATAATTCTTTGTTAATGTGTCCTCAAACTATAAATAATAAAGAAGTTTGATTCCACACAATATTTCCTTTTTTTTGTATACTTTGGAAGTTGCCCACCCTCACTTTGAAAAATAATAAAAATAATAGTATCTCGAAAACGTAATATATATATATATATATATATATTACGTTTTCGAGAAACTTCTTTATTATTAATTTTATATATATATATATATATATATATATAAGTGAACATTACTCATTTCAAGTAAACTTCCAGCGACTGGGCGGGGACGTTTCGATATTTCACTCGTGCTGCGCGTCGAATTTGATGGCGGTCGCCCAAATCAGTCGCGTAATATCAGCAGGTGCATTTTTTCATGCTCTTTACACTCGCACACTTTACCCACTTTTTTCGGGGAATACATTTTTTTTCTTGCCCAAAATAACGTTCCTCAAATACTCGAAATAAAAATACATCATTTTATTCACTATTCAAACTAACATTCCAATAAAATTGATACCCAGAAAGTTTACTCGTTATTCAGTGAGATATTTTTTTATTATAGTGTTTTTGCATACTTATTCATTTGTTAACGTGCTTTCTCGAGCTTCCATTCCACCTTCAGGGTGATTTGCAATAGCTCGGAATTGGCATCGATTGCCCACACTTTCCGTAATGGTGACTTGTATCAACGCGCGGCGAGAGTGCTGAAAAAATTTCAGAAGGATGCTATTTTGAGCTCGAGCCAGAAATGAACGGTTTGAGGAAGTGGAAAAAAAATCATTCACTGAAAACCGCGGAGTGTACCAGCTGCGTAAACCTATTAACGACGTGTAAGACAGCGTTCTTTGTATATGTACACTTTGAAATCCCGGTTACCATTCGCGGAGATGCGTCTCTTTAGAGCGCATAAAATAAAGCTCTAATCAACGCGACGAACGGGCTTTTTCGTCGACTCGCATGCTCCATGAACTTTTTTCCGGAAATACGAATACAAGACCCGAATTCAATTACCGTAGGGAATATTTATATGAAGTATTTACAGCTTAAAAACAAATGATCGCGTTCGAAAGAACGAAGAAATTATATTGACGTTGGTGTCGTTGGAACGCAATAAATTGTTTTTTTCTAATTGCCGACTCCTTTTTGAGAGAACGCAGCTGCGGCAAAGTCTTTTCAAAATCCACGTTAGAGATCTTCAATCTATATTTATCGAAAATTATTTTGGATAAGGATAAAAATTGCGACAGAGAAAAGAGAAAAAGAGATTTTTGTTGGTTTGCAACAATGCAAGCTTTGGCATCATGCCAAAAAAGTATTTGTCGAAACGTTCACCATTCTATATCTATCGAAAATTATTTCAGAGAAGAATGAAAATTGAGAAAAAAGAAGAGAACAAGAAATTTTCGTTGCATTCCAACCATGCAAACGTCAGCAACATTCGAACAAAAAGTCTGTCGGATCGTGCACAAATCTCGAGCTCAGTCATATCGAGCCATGTTTCGTTAACCTCGATGGATTTTTGTTTTGGAGTCACATGGATTTTTGATCAGCCAGGATTCACGAATAAACCCCTTAGTAAAAAAATTTAGAAGCGCCACTCGAAAAAAGGTAAAAAATATTAAAAAATACGAATAATCATCTTTTTGGAACAGGAGATCTTCTAGTCCTCCCTGCACCTGGCCTCATTAAGGGTGAACACCAATTTTCAAGTTGACGAGTCGAAAAGTGTCACTCAACAATACAAATCCCTATTCTACGACAGGGCTTCCGTTTTTCAGCAAATAACCTAATGAATAGAGAAGAAAATCATCCAAAAAAGAAACAATATAGCGCTATAGCTGTGGATGGACATCGACGGTACTTATCATTTTTTACCCGAGTTAAATTGTCAAACAATGTTTCGATTTTCTTGTGACAGCTGGTCTGTCGGCGTACCTACGTTTATTTGGAGATCAATTGTTGCATCTACATTGACCACTTAATTTAAACTGACAATCGTTTTTTGGCAAGTGCCAAAATTGTCGAGAGAGCCCGCGCGGAGCTGGCCCGGTTAAAGGTCTGTCCTCGACTAGGTGCATGAATATATAAGCGACGATCAAATAAAAGGAACACGACCGACGAAATTTGATAAGAACTTTTGATTAGTCGGCCGAGAGCAGATGTCAATTCTATTACAGTCTCTGGCTCTCTCTCTCTCTCTCTCTCTCTCTCTCTCTCTCTCTCTCTCTCTCTCTCTCTCCTTTTCGCTCTGTCGAACACATGCATACACGCACACTTGCCCGCAGATTATTGACAAGCCTGTACATACTTCAAAGTATCATACGTATATTAATAGCAGCGAAGCCGGCTGCACGTCCAAGAAAAGTTACGGTGATAAGACGGCCTGAACGAATCGTCCTATTTCGTACCTACTCGTTGGGCCGCCAACTTCGCTCACATTTGTTCCCGTTCAATGACTAAAAAAACGTACACGAATCATTGCACCAAACACCCCACTGTTGATGTATCAATTGACTCGTTTATAAGCTTTATTTCCAGCGAATTATCAACATTTAATTACGCCCCAGTAGGAAGATGAGAAAAATATTTTTTGGAGCAGAAAAATGGTTTTAAAAATGTGAACAAAATTGTTCGTTTAATTTAAGGGAGCTTTCCAGTGTGAAATTTTCAAAAAATCGATTTTTTTTTTTTTGCTTTATCGAATAGTATACACTCTTCCGAATATTCCCTGAAATTTTCATGCCGAAATTCAGATTATTTCGGTTACTGTACAGCATTTCTTGGAAGAAGGCAACGGAGCGCTACAGCTACAGCGAAACTTTGAACGCGTTTTTCTCGAAACAGCATTTTTCAAAACGGTGTCCAACTTGGAGGGCAGAGTTTTAAAGCTATCGAGTTGAATTTTTTACACAATATTCTTAACGTCATTGTTTATCGTGCTATGGAAGCTTTTTTTTTTTTTGACATCTTCCTATTTTTTTGTAAAAAAACTGCCAAAAAAAATGCTAAAATCGATACTTTTTGTTCAAACCGGCGCCATTTTTGCAAAAAAAAAAAAAAAAAAGCCTCCATAGCACGAAAGCCAATTATATACCGATCAATAATCTTTTTATGTTTTTTGTTTCAGATCAAAATTGTGACCCCCAACGTGGACACCACATCCAAGTGCATTTTCTGCAACAATTGTTTCATCATTTTTATAGATATTAATTAATAACTAAATCGATCTTTAAAAAATTGTTTTGTATACTTCAATAGCCAATTAATATACAAAAAAAAACCAGACCGATTAGATTATTTTTTCTTTAAAAAAAAAAATCGCGAAAAACAGCGATTTTTCGGGCTGTCACACTGGAAAGCTTCCTTAATTTAATTATTCTACGGGCCTTTCTGAATACGTATGAGAAAACTGTCAAATGATACTCGCGAACTTAGCCGAGTTGTAGACATAGTAAGTGGCTCGACCCCTGATGTTTAACAATTAAATGATTTTCGTATATAATCAAGTGAAAATACATGCCGGTATACTGGTGAAATTTCAAGCCGTGTTACCGAAATTTTAACGAAAAATTACGATGCTGACAATCGTCTCGTTTATACGGCGATGAGATGAAAAAGTGGCCAGAGTGCCACTTTTTTATCTGATAATTTATATAGCTTTGGGAACCAAAGGTCCGTTAGAAGTCAGGCCAGTCGCCTTGGCCATCAATAAATTATAATAGTAATTTTCGCTTTAACCTGCGCGTGGGGTCATTCTGACCCCGGGAGACCGTGGAGGGTTAAAGGTTATTCCATCCTAAAAATCACCTCCAAAACAGCGCTCTGGATAAGGATACTGCCTCAAAGCCAACAGTGGCAGATCTAAGTCACAAAGTGATACTCAAACTCGTATCATTTTGTTAATTCCACATATCCCTGCAATTATACAAATCCAGCAATCTACTATTGGAAAAATATGATTAATAGTTATCAGCCTCCGGAAAGTGGACTCAACTTTTCTCATTTCCATTTTAGAAATAGAAATGGATGGATTGAAAAAAGGACGAATCAGCAATTCATCAAATATTCCATTCAATGTACCCCACGAGTTCAAAAAAATCGTAGAAGAAGGTTAATTCCATGGAGATAATCCGGTGACTGTAAAGTTCACATTGTAAGCCCCTATTACTACAAGTTTTTTTCCGCTTATGAATGAATGAGTTAGAAGTCGAGCATACGTTCGAAACATCATACATTCCGCATTATTGCAGATCATGAAAGTGCTATTCGTTGTGAAAAGCGGAGACGCTGCCAAGCCACTCGACTATGCGAACAGGTATAAATTCCGTACTTTTTTTTGTGCACGATACATGAAGCTTTGTAGAACAGGCGAGGGCATTACGTTTGAACGGACCGATAAAAACTCATGCGGGCATCGGAGACAGCGAAATGGAACGGCATAAAAAGAGAGGCGAACCGAGAGAGAGAGAGAGGGGGGGGGGGCACGCAAACAATTTAAAGTCACGATACCGAGTGTACGCGTACGCAAATGTACGCCAACGATGAATACATGCCTCGCTTTTCAGGGTGAATTGACGCATAGTAGCTGTGACTCCCATCAGTCTTTCCTGCCACATGCAAACGGCACAAAAATCCCAGCGAGTATAAAAAGTACGAAAGTAATTCAGTTCAAGGATGAGTCGTAATGAAGAATAACATTCTCAAACAGCTGTTTCTACACTCCCACTGTTCATAGACGATGGAAACTTTCAACGAAATATCATCATTTGAAAGGACAACTGTTGATCGTTTTGTTCGTGATCTATCGTAAGCTTTGAGTTGATGCCGAGCACTTTTTACTGCTGAGTAGAGCTTGTGACACATTTGATTCATTCTCCAGGTTCAGGTAAAGACAGAATCTTTAAATGACATTCTTTGTGATAAAAAAAAACGTGGTCATTTCTTGGATAGCTGGAGGGCTTGCAGAGAATCCTGGATTTTTTTGGGATCAGATCTTGGTCGAAACTCCTGGGGCTGCAATTAATTGAATCACGAGGGATTTTACCATTGATCATTCGATTGCCCGATGCTACTTAGCTGTCTCTTGAGGAGTCTATGGAGAAACGATGCTGCCCAGGAAAAATAGCAAAATATACACCATCTTAGTAACTTAGTCCCTTTGTGATTTAAACTTGGAAAGTTTTATATTGGATTCCTGAGGAAATTCGAGGAACGAATGCTGACGAACCAGTGCAGACCTTGTCGTATTCAACTAGATTCCCATACTTGTTTCCACTTCCTGATAGGGGCCAATCGCATTGGATCTCTTTGCCAAAACGTCACGATTCTCATCGGCATTCCCCATTGGGATCCAATGTATGAATCCACTTTGAATCCTAAAGTATTCCCACACTATCGATAGGATTCTTGATGGAGCCTATCGCATTCCATACAGTGCATTTTCGAAATAGAATATAAAGATATGCAAAATTAGTGGATCTTGAAAAAACATAGATCTTATTTTCGAAAAGTTAGCTCAAAAAAGAACATCTTAAAAATCAATATGAATCACATCACTGAAAATCCACTGTTATCATCGTTTGTTATTCATTTCACTGCACTTTGACGCAATATCACCACACACGTGCACACTCGTGAATCGTACAAGTTATTCAAAACGCCGCGTTGTTCCTCGTGACTTTTCACATACTTTCGATTCGAACGTGGTAAGAATTCTCAAACGGCGTTCATCGGGGAACAGTGCAGAATCGAATTGAATCCCAATGAGGACTCGCTATGTGCAGTGTCCGTAACAAATCCCTATAGAGATGTGGATGCATGTTGGAACTCCGCAAAAAATGTATGCACATTATCACGAAAGGATATATTTTTTTTTATCTAACACATTCCGGTTGGGAATATTTAAAAAAATCTGCAATGACGTTAATCGGGAAATAGCGCGGAATCCACTTGAATTTCTCTGTGGATTCCCTATTAAATCCTTATAAGGATGTGATAGGATCTAGGAACTCCCGAACAAATTTCTGCAAGGGAATAATTGGGCGACGAATTAAATTTAGGGGGGGGGAGAGGAAAGGGAAAAGTTAGCTGATTTTTATGATTTTTGTTTCAAAGCAAAGATTTCTTCAGCATTTTTGAAACTAAGGGTATGTTTTATTACCACTTTTGGCTGCAACTTTGGCTATTTTTATTTTTTTAAGGATGTTGAGTCCCTATGAAACATGTTAATGTTAATTGTTCAATAAATAGCTTTTTAATCGTCATGAAATTTTTACACGACCTCCTGAATACTTCATGTAAAAACATACCAAATTTTCAGAATTCTATCATCATTACTTCAACCTCCTTAAGGGTTGAAATAAAAAATGATAAGCAAATTCTGAAAATTTTGTATGTTTTTGTATGAAGTATTTAATAGGTCGTGTTAAAATTTCACGACGATTAGGAAGCTCGTTATTAAAAAATTAACATTTTGATAAGAACAATTTTTAAAAGAAATAATAAAAAAAATTATCAATAAACTTTGTTTTGTTTCCGTTGCGTTCAGTATATTGTAGATATTATAAAATTGAGAGGTCAAAAAAAAACTTATTGCAAAGTTACATCAGTTTCCATAAAACAACATTTAATTTGTAAATGTTAATTGTTCAATAACGAGCTTCCTAATTGTCGTGAAATTTTTATACGACCTCTGAAATACTTCATACAAAAACATACCAAATTTTCAGAATTTTATCATCATTTGCGATTTGGGACTCAACATCCTTAAATGGCGAAGCTATGGCATGGTCCTCCAAAGTGCATTTTCAAAACTGGCGTAACGTATAGCTAAATAACTTATCGACCGATTCTGATGAAATTTCGTACAAATCTTTATAACCTTATTGTCAAAAATATAAACCTCAACGTTTTTAAAAATTAAAAAAATAAGTATTTTTTATGCAAAATGTACTCATTTTTTCGGAAAATTCAATCTTTTTGTTTCAAACCGTACCATTTAATCGATTCTCAACATTTCTCACTTTTTCTTGGTTCATATTCCGCGTAGAAGTATTAATGAAAGAAAAATCTTCGTTGGTTTCTTTCAGATTAATCCCGCCGAGGCTATGTGTCACGCCGTCTGACAACATTCACCACAACCCGTTCAGAAGACCGTGTCACACCTCCACCATTTTCAAACATAAATAATAATAAAAAAAATGCCATGTAACAGCCAAAAGTAGTAATAAAACATACCCTAGGTCTCAAAAGTCGCGAATAAAACTTTCCTTTAAAAAAAAAATCACGAAGATGAGCAATTTTTTCCTCGCCTAAAAGTATCTCTCCCCGTAAGTAACTAGCGGGCTATACGGACATGGGCATCGTTACGTTGTGAAAGATTAAAAACGCTAAGCGTAGCAAAGGAACGTCCTGACCACGAATGTCCATTTTCACCTACGCTAAGTTTCGCGGTTCATTGGAGTATCGTAAAACTTGCCAGCTCTTTTTCAGCCGCCTGCGAAATGAGGGAAAGGTTTCAAAGCTTCGTGAAGCTTCCAAATCTATTCGTGTTCGCTACTTTGCTGCCTAAAATAGCTACAAAGAGGCCGTGCAGCGACGAATGTTAATTGCAGCATGGATAAATAACGAATGTACCTGCTCTTTTTCCTGTTGATTTCGTGGCCAAAGAGTCACCGTCAGAAATAACTCGCCGAGATGTTGACGGGGTCTCGCCGGATCCTTGAGCTCAAGAACGACATCCTGCGCGTGGCCAAGATCCAGTTGGACGAGCTCTAGCTGGGCAGCTCCCATGAAGTCGTCCTGGAGGCCCCAGTCGTAGTCGAAGACCTGAAACGATCGACATAATACGTTTAGCAACAAAAAAAACCAAAAGAAACGTCAAGTCTTCAACGAATAGCAAATTTCATAGAAAATATATTGCATTTTGTATAACTTTTGCAAAAGTGATGGCATTTCCAGTTCTTTTGGCTCTCTGCCTGTGTTCAACTTATTGACAGCCGTCAGAAAACAAAATCACACAGATGGACGTGCAAGTTTTCTTTCCGCTCGATTTAATTTCAATATCGAATGCACTTTGTTGAATATACGAGATGGCATATGCTTCGGAACGTGAAATAGTTAAAAAAAATACTCTACGAAAAAAATGGCCTTTGAAAAATTAAATTGATTAAATTGAAAAGTGAAAATACTCATCAGTGGTGGCGAGGATTGAGATTTGCGCTTAATCAAAGTAATAGCGTAATTGGGAATCTACATCAATCAAAGTAATTGGCAACAAAAGTGAAAATACTCATCAGTGGTGGCGAGGATTGAGATTTGCGCTTAATCAAAGTAATAGCGTAATTGAGAATCTACATCAATCAAAGTAATTGGCAACCTATATTAAATGGTAATCGTTATTAATGAAAGTAATGGCATAATTGGTAATTTATACATATAAAAGAACATGTCCTGACTGATTCATCAACGCCAAGCCAACACCGTTGAAGCTAATTACATGCAATTTGGACAGTAGGTGGCTTTTGGGACGTAAGCGCCCACTAAGAAGGGATTTTTTGAAATTCAACCCTTAAGGAGGTACGATCACTTCCACGGGGTCAAAAAAGAGTCTAAATTTATTTCACCCACAGCTGCTCTGATTGCAGTTTACTTATATTGATTATTCGTATTATCGATTATAGTGTGCCAAATGTTGTGGTAGATGATGAATATATTGCACGTGAACCAATAAAAACTGAAAAATTATATTGTCAACGACTCGGTAGTAATCTTCGTAATAATAATATTAACATATCCACCATAAAAACAGCGTGAAAAGACAAAAAAAATCAGCCGGTAACCTATTAAAAATAGGCTTGAATTACCTCAGCGAAATTAACACAATAGGCAGAATATACATATTATCGATACGTGATAAATGATGAAACTTCATAAATTGTTGTTTGCATATTTTGTGGCAGCTTCTATTCAAATTAATTTCAAAACAAAGCTGGGTTATGTTCGCCAAACGCATTAGCTGTTACTCGCGACGTTGCTAAGTCTGTGGGTGCTATTTCGTCGTTCTGACCATTTTCAACCGGAAATTGAAACTTTCTTGTAATGTAGTGCTTTAACAACACGGTGAAGATTGATTTTCTTATTTTTTACAATATTTATTATATCTAATCCATCGAATTTCAGTTTTCCAATGGGTTTAGTTGGATACGTGAGCAGAAGAACCACGATCACCGCACTTCCGTTTGACCGTCTCCATAAGACGACGTGCTTCGTTAACTCAAAGTGCTCGATTTTGCAGTTTTATTGCGAAAAAGCTAAACGGTCAAAATAGCTCAAATTTTGGCAATAGGCGCCTAAAGTATTCGTCAAAATCATATACAAATTTCAAATCCGACAGTTGGATTCGTAGTAATGATCGTACCCCCTTAACGGGAGAAAAGGGGTGGCATAGTTTGTATGGAAATAAAAAAATCTGATCGGATTTACTCGAAATTTGGTATTCGTGTTTCTTGACACAATTAATGAAACACGTATTCCAGCGTTTTTATAGATTTAACGCCTAAGGGGAGAAAGAGGGTGGCAAAGTATGTATGTAAGATAAAAAAAAACCCGGTTAGAAGATTCGCATGTAACTTAGTATTAAAGGTCTTCAACACAATTAATAAAACACTTATTCAAGCTTTTTCGAAATTCAACCCCTAAACGAAAGGGGGTGGAAAAGTTTGTACTGAAAATTTAAAAAATCGGGTCAATTTTACTGGTGTAACTGCTCCTAGGCACAATTACCGAAATGTCGGTGTTTTAGGAAATGCAATCCTTAAGGGGAAACGAGGGTAGCAAAGTTTGTATGGAAAAAGAAATATCTGCTCGGATTTACTTGAAACTTAGTATTAATGCTGTTCAACACAATTCTACGTGTTCCAACGATGTTGAGTCCCAAATCGCAAATGATGATATAATTCTGGAAATTTAGTATGTTTTTGTATGAAGTATTTCAGAGATCGTGTAAAAATTTCACGACAATTAGGAAGCTCGTTATTGAACAATTAACATTCACAAATTAAATGCTGTCTTATGGAAACTGATGTAACTTTGCAATAAGTTTTTTTTTGACCTCTCAATTTCGTAATATCTACAATATACTGAAAGCAACGGAAACAAAACGAAGTTTATTAATACATTTTTTTTATTTCTTTTAAAAATTGTTCTTAACAAAATGTTAATTTTTTAATAACGAGCTTCCTAATCGTCGTGAAATTTTAACACGACCTCTTAAATACTTCATACAAAAACATACAAAATTTTCAGAATTTGCTTATCATTTTTTATTTCAACCCTTAAGGAGGTTGAAGTAATGATGATAGAATTCTGAAAATTTGGTATGTTTTTACATGAAGTATTCAGGAGGTCGTGTAAAAATTTTATGACGGTTAAGAAGCTATTTATTGAACAATTAACATTAACATGTTTCATAGGGACTCAACATTCTTAATGAAACATTTCAGGAGCACATTTAATTAAGTAGCATTCAACGTCAGTCTACGCGAGCGAAGCCGCGGGCGAAAAGCTAGTATTCCATAAATGTGAAGAAAAAAAATCTCGCATTACCTTGATGTTTAGCGGTTGGAACGGGTCCTCGATTGGTAGAGTGACGCTCTCATCCCACACGGGATTCAATTCCCGATGGACTGTGCGAGACTTATGAAGGAGGCGACCCGAGCACTTGATCTTCACATACGGATCGCTGGCGCCTGTTTGCAATTTTCACAGAATTCCAAAAGCTCGAATACACATGCGAAAATAATAATCAAAAAAATTCAACCAGTCATTCGACGTCGTAAATGTTTTTCAAAAGAGCCGCTAATTTTTCAAAAAGAACCCACGATTGGCGAAGGAGACCGAATATCAATAAAATATCAATAAAATAAACAAATATTCGTGTGCGTCGTCGGGGTCTCAATTTCCGATAATCTTCGAGTGCGCGGTCGAGAAATCAATTTCGAGCGCTGATTCTACGCGGTCTACGTAGCGAGGTGGCTATTTTTAAAATTTCCACATTTCGCAGTGACAAAGAAGAGCATTGGATCGGCCTCGATGACGTCCAATGATCGTTTACAAGTGCGAAACAAGCCAAGGATGACAGTGTCAAGGAAAAATAGGTCAGGTAAAGGAAAAAGGAAGAGAAGCTAAGAGAGAAGTCAATTGAAGATGGGAGAAGTAAAAACAGGCCGTGAACTCTCACCGCATCGATCCATCGCGACGAGATTAGCTCCTCTTCTGATATGCAATCGTAATTGGAAGAAGGCGTGCTGACGTAGCGCCAATTCTCGTCGTCGGGCTATTTCGTCCTGAGATGAAGGTATCAGGGATTCCCCGACGGTGCTCCGGTTTTCTTCGTTCTCGGTGTGCATCGTACCGTCTCTGGTGTAACGCTGGTAGCTGAGTGAGCCTCTCGATGAACCGTCGCTGCATCTCCCAGGACTATCCTCGCCAACGTTCTTCACCCTGTCCCTGCTACCTCGAGCCAGCGGCGATTCTGTACACACTACGCGTCATTTACTTTTTTCTCATTTTTTTTTCACGTATCGTTCACGCGATTTTATTTTGGCAATGACAGCTCACGAGTCACGGCATCAATGTCGAATCATTTTTAACGGGCTTTACCAGTGTGAACGCTGAAAATTTGGGTGATTTTCGGGAATTTTTTTGGAGAAAGGTACTCAATTAAGTGTTTTGGAAAATTAAGAATATATTTGGCTATATTTGACCTGTATTACATATTTTTTTCATAGAAAAATATTGAGATCCAAGAGACTTGTGCGCTGCCTTCGGAGGCGCCAAAAAAAAGTTCCTTCACTGCTGACACGATTCCGGCCGATTGAGTAGCCAAAACCGAAAAAGGAAAAAATGTCGTTAAACTGGAAGGTACTTCCTGTACAATGACGTAGAATTTTCGAAAAATATCAAAATCTAACAAAACGGCGTAGTTATGAAAAAAAAACGTCTGTTTTCTTGCCTATAAAATGGTCGTTTTTTTCAATGCCAAATCGTCAATTTTCATCCAATTAAAAATATCCTACGTCATTGTAGAGTAAATATATTCAAGAGTACTCAGTTCAAATTTCAAGTCAATCGGATAATTCCTCTTTGAGTTACAATATGAGCAAATTTGAAAAATCTCATTTCGAGAAAAACGCGTTTGAAGATTTAACTGAGGCATTTTATACCCACGAGCGGTTGCTCTTTAGAAGGCTGCCATTCGGGGAGTATCAGAGATACGGGCTTGAAATTATTACAGGATATTCTTGAAAGTATAAACTGTCGAAAAAGCAAAAAAAAAATCGATTTTTCAAAGGTGCCACACTGGTATAGCCCCTTAACTATTTTTTTTCTCCCAAGCGCTCTGTCAGTTTGGTCAATTTGAGGAAGGCGAAAGAAGGTTGTTTTTTCTCCTTCGGGTAAGACTGAAGAGATTTTTTGCGAGAGCTTCGAAAGGTTGGAGAACAGCGGTTGATTAGGATCGTACCTGGACGATTGAGACAGTGTCTCGCCGGACTCTGCGTGGCCGACGAGCTTCGACTGTGCTCCGACGAATAATCGGCCGCATAATCGGACTCGACGCCCACGTTTCTGTTCGGTGATTCGCCCGAATTCAACGCGTTTCCCATTCCATCCTTGAACTTTTTTCTCTCTTTGCTTCTGCCTCTGACCCATCGGCTCTTGAGGGTGGCGAAGAAGGTTTGGGTACGCTGAGCAACCGACGAGTAACGATGATGATGATGGTGGTGGTGGTGATGGTCGTAATGATGCGAGGACTCGCTGTTGTGACTGTCACCAGAGGCCTGCTGGGATCCACAACCGCGAGACGATGGTGAATTCTCGCGTTTGTTCACCCTCAGCTCTGTCGCGCTTCTGGACAGTGGTCTACTGCCGTTCAAATTCAATCCTGATCTTGATTCTGAACCAGACTGATCTGCAAAAAATTACACTGTTTGTCCGTTCTTCGTGTAACCGAGAGTACAATCGGAATGTCATGTGTATGGTGAACGTCAGATCGATACAACAAACTCAAATGACCATGTACCCATGTTGGATGAAACAAGGTAATTTGAACTCGTATCTATGGAACGTTGACTATCAGCACATGTGGCTGTTTTAAGGACAACTCGTAATTTTTATTATCAGTCGTTGGTTTAGTCGCTGGAGGCGGGACAGACAGCTTTTATGCTTCAAATTTCCTCAAAATGACCTCAAAAAGGTACCTAGAATGATATTTTATGCTTTCGTTAATTTGAAGAAATCGAAGTTCATATAATGTTAATACTTATGATGTATAATACTTCTGAGATCTTGGTGCAGATACTTGAGTTTGTTTGGGTTTGATGTTTGAAGTAAATAGCATCTTGAATTTTTTCGAAGTATTTACTTCGCAATTGTCCATGACATTTGATGTTGCGAACGTCATGTCGCGAAATTTTGTATCGCCGGACGTTGTGATTGCGGCCGTCCTTGTCATCTGAAACAAACGATTTCTTGAAAATTCTGATATTTACGAGCGTGGCTATCGTTCGGCCCTCCATCTTTTTTATTGCTTTGTAATTACCATTTTTCAGGGCCTCGAGAAGCGAAAATTATATTGTACAAATCGAAGTACTCTTTTTCAAACGCCGCCATTCCGGAAATTTTTCGTAATTTTTTAAATCAAAGGGCCGAACGATAACTACATTCATAAAGAATAGAATTTATAAAAAATCGTTTGTTTCAGAATACAAGAACAGCCGCAATCACAACGCCTGGCGATAAAACATTTTCGGGACATGACCTGCGCAACATCAAATATCATGTACCATTTCGAATAAAATGCTTTGAAGAAATTTAAGGGGTTACTTCAAACATGTATTGTATGTGTAACCGTAAAATACTAACTAGTAAATACTAACTAGTAAATGCTAACTAGAAAATACTAACTAGTACATACTAACTAGTAAATACTAAATAGTAAATACTAACTAGTAAATACTAACTAGTAAATACTAGTTGTAAATACTAACTAGTAAATACTAGTTGTAATACTAACTGTAAAATTACTAGTAAGTATACTGTGTAATATAACTGTAAAATACTAACTACTACTAACACTGTAGATTTAACCATTACGCTAAATTTAATTCCCAAGAAATAAATTTAGTAGGTTTTGTTTTCGTTCATATTCTGTTACATCGTAGATATTTCGAGACTAGACTGTTCGATGTATTTTTACACGATAGCCCCACAAATTTGGCTTTTTTTAACGTGGTATATTTCGAGCAATATCTTGAGTGATTGACGTCGAGACTCCTATCGATCTCTTCAATCACATTACCATGGAAGAGCTAACGAATCTTTCACTTTGAACAATTGTTTCCTCGTTTATTCGTGCTTTTTTTCGTTAGCACGATAGAAATGTATTTTTTTTAAACTCAAGGCCACAATCCCATGTGACAGATTGAAAATCATCGAAAAAATGATGTTTCTTACACATTGCAAAAAAGTTTGCGTGTTATATGGACCCGGGATAGCCGACTAATGGTGAGTCAACATTTTCTTTGTATAAATCGTACTTGAACTTTTAAGCGCGATTTTCTCTAAATTGTATTTTCCAAATAGACTTCCATATCTCAAAATCTATTGAACGGATTTCGCTCAAATTTTTATGGCAGAGTCAGCACATCTATAGTTCTCACTCAAACTAGAATATTTCTGATATCTGCCATAGTTTTTTTTAAGCTGAAAAGATTGAAAAAATAACGAAACTCGGAACTTAACATTTAAAACCCTGCAAAAAAATCAGTTTTCGATATTTTTACTTCGCTCTAGTTCCGGGGATAGCCTCAGGTCTACAAATTAAAATGCCATTTGATTTTTCTATTTCAGATGAGCAAAACCGCCAGAATTACGACAGCCGTCAATCAACTCTTTTTAGACACGAGTGTCTTCCGAACGGTGTAGAGTCATTTCAGCTCGTTATTTCTGTTTGGTAAAATCGTGAGGGACTGTAAAAACGTTGGTAAATGTGTGGTAAAAATTCAAAGATCGTGTGTCGTGATGGTTCATGAAAAAAAAAATCTCAAAAAAGCGAGAAAATAAAACATCTGTCACATGAGATGACGCCGTTAACATTCGAAGCACTCAAGGCAAACTAATCAGAGACTCACCGGGTACCACCTCGCCGTCCTCCGATCCGGCGAGGAGTTCGACGCTCTTGCTCATCTTTTGTCCAATTGACGTTGTCCGATCGCCCGTTTCTTCGAGTTTTTCTCAATCGCGACAGCCCCTGTCGCACCGAGCCACGAGTCCTTCAAGCGCTTTTTGAAACGAGCCAGGCGTACTCTTCCGAGTAACATGATTTCAGCCGATTATCCGCACGTTCAGTCGTCCGATCAGTCATGAAATATTGTTTTTCGCCCGCTCATCCTAACAGTCCTCCGATTAGCAAGGGTTGCACGAATTATTTCAGCCAGCCGAGGCCGTGATGAACGCACCGGGCAAATAAATTGATCGATTCAAAAGCAGGGGTAGCGTGTGAATACGGCCAATCAGCGTGCGATTCGTGCATTCTGAAACGAAACGATAAAACTCCTGAAAAACTAAACTCTCAAAAAGTCTTCAGAATTACTCGCAATTCCTAATATCGAGCTCCCAAATTGTAATTAAAATTTTCTTTATTCCTTCAAATTAGAATTTTGATGCTTCCAGTGAATTCCAATGGATCGATTTTCTTCCAATTGACCCAGAGACTCGCTTTTAAGAAGCTTCAGGAACTCTTTACCCCTCTCCCTTATGAGAAAACCAATCAGCATTAAATCGCATCAAGCAGAAAATATATCGTAATCAATAACGTGCCATACGAAGTCTAGGGTCTGTGCCAAATCCCTAAAAATATATATAC
The DNA here is from genome assembly GCA_951751655.1 of Ophion costatus. Lineage (NCBI taxonomy): Eukaryota > Metazoa > Arthropoda > Insecta > Hymenoptera > Ichneumonidae > Ophion > Ophion costatus. Next base: position 36,320,790 of record OX632359.1, on the reverse strand, counting down.
CGATAAGTGGACAACAGGTGAAACGCGCGATATTCGAGACATTGCGAGAGACACGAAAGCGTGTCGTAAATTATGAGACTCCCTACACGAATAAGCGTAGCAGCCTTGGCAAAGACATTCTCAATCTTCGGCAATAAAATATATTTTTTTTTAGTGTGCGCGGAGATCGTGATATTTGCACATGTGACAATGTGTCGACATGCATCAATGTGCCAGATTTTCCGTCCTTTTTTTGTTAAGGTATTCCTTCCACGAAACCGAATATTTAACAATTAAATGATTTTCATCGACAACGAAGCGAAAATACATTCCAGTATAGTAGTAACTACTAATGAATGCCGGTTAAGTTGCTGAACTTTTAACAAAAAAATTATAACTTCAAAAACTTTCCAATTTATATGGCACTCTATGGACAAATGCTGATCACTTTTCTATCTATTAATTTATATACTAAGTAATTCTAGATGTCTGATATAAACTGCCTTAGGCGTGTAAAAAATTCGAAAGATTTCATAACGATAATGACCGAGGATCACCGAATGATTAAAGAAAATATTAACAGTAAAACTTAGAAAAGTGTGACTAGCAAAACAATTTTTGTAACCGCATTTTTAGAGGAAATGTCTATATCTACCATATTTGTATGAAATTTTTGTTTGTTGAGTATAATCATTGGTTGTAGCTTATTTTTATTAAGCGAAAATGAAATTGACCAATGATTCAAAAGGACCCTGCTTATGCGCTCCCCAAAATCCGGCCCTCCGCGAAAGGAATACCTTAACCCGTCGTTTCAAATTTTTTGCTAATTTTTTTCGCCAGTTTATACGAATACAAATCGGGCAGGCACGAACGATTATACGACAACAATCACTGGACGATGCTCCTCACGATCGATATATATATATATATATACATATATATACAACACGCGATAGTATGTGAAAACAAGTGGCGAGCCGTAGTATTGACATAGTTGTCACGCGTCACAATAAACTCCGAACGTGTTACTATATAACAAGAGACTGACACGTGAACAGCAAATTTATTACGAGACCATGATAAATGAGATTACGTATATCGTGCATAGTCTCAACAGCGCGGTCAGCCCCCGAATCAAAGCAAGTGAAGACAGAAGGCATCAAACGGCATGAAATTCCAAAAGGGTGTTCGTGCAGAGCTTTGCCTACTGTGGAGCGTTAATCTCACAATACTACAGGACGTAGATCACATTCCGACAAGTGGATAAGCAAGAATGCATCTTGTCTGGAGTCTGAAGCCTGGTGATGGTAGTCCTGGAATCTATGGCATGTTTCCTTACTCGGAGAAGGGAATGAAGCTGCAGGACAATTCTTGAGCACTGGTAAACCCAAACAAATTCACATAGAAAAGGAAACTATCTATCAATAACTATGAAGACATATCCTGTCTTTATTGTATCTCGTCTAGATACCGTAGAGGATGAATACGTGCTATCCTTGATGAGAGAAATATCAGCAGACATCAGTAATTATCGTCAATCTGTATGTGATTCATTCCGACACAAATCTAAGCTCGGAGTTATCGTCTGTAAGGTGATCCTTCATTCATTTCAAACGGGTTCATCCATTTCGGCCATGCATAAAAACAATCATCCAAGTGACCCATACACTGGACAAGACCTCCCAGAAGGGATCAACAATAAGCCTCGGATTGCCTAAACCTGAACAATGTTATCGCTATAGCAAAGGATGAGAAAGCTTTTCATTTAACATTAGGAAACATTACCATCAGATTGTCAACTATAGTACATCATTTAGAAATGTATCTCGAGGGTTACGTTATTAAATGACAAATTCTTCTGCATGATTTATGCTACTTTATCGATAAGCAGGTCTTGCCTTCTGCCAATCGCTGACTTACAACCCGCTTTCATCTTCCTTTCAAGCATTCGAAGTAGATACACAAGGAGGAAAAGTGTGTCCGCTTCTTTTCGACGCAAAGATGTTCTTCACCAGCACAATAAGGTCATCATCCTGCCTAACCGATTATCGCTCATCCGTCTTGAAAGTCGTCTCGTCCCATGGTCCCAACGAGAATATAGAAAGTCTCTTTGGATCCTCGAAAGGCTTGAGACTAAGGCAGTTACAAAAAACTTCGTTGTCCCTCACGTGGTACATTAATCTTTCACCTAGACCTTGACATGTGGCACAAGGGCAAAGCATCGCACGCGGATTCGCTACTTTGTGTCCCATTAACGCTTTTCGCTGTAGGTAAGAGGCAAGGCGTTTTTATCGCACGTGACAATTCACATCAGCAGTAGACGACAAGGTTCTAAGATTTTTTCGTAGTAAATAACCCTTTGCGCAGGACGATAAGCTCTCTCATTCTCTACCTGGCCAGTGTGTCATGGAATTTCATTTTCGCCGTGTGAAACGAGTGTTCCTTCCTGTTGCAGCATCTCAGAGCACGTACCGGGGAACTGGACCCATACGAAAAACGATGACGAATATCGTAAGGTTAACGTTTTCACGTTTCTATATGTCCTCCTTTGATTTTTGAGTCTTCCGCAAACCCAATTGTTCCACTACTCATCAAGGGCCTCGTAGTTTTCGCGGCCCAGCCACTGACGCTGCTCTCGATTCGTCATTCCACAATCCCGACCTTGGAAACCGTGCCACAGCTGAACATCGAGGACACTTCGTTTCCGCTAATGATATTGGGAGCGAGGGAAGCGCGACTGGAAAGTGTCGAGATAATGAGACACATGCTTTATCATTTTGTCATATCCGAGGCGGCGAGAAAGACGAATACAGCGCGGTGAAGATGATCACTCATTGATTCTGACAACTCTGACACTTCCAGTTCCCGCGTCGATACGTCCAATATTCCACAACTTCGTGACACTGCACTCTATTGATTATTGGTCATCGAGTATCGGGCACTCGTTGGAATCATACCGCGAATCAACGGATATACATTTAATCCCGTCATCCCACAAGATCAATTGGCAGCATCAAGTAACGTGGGACAATCACAGAGACGTATTCGTCCCGATGTGACATCGGAATATCTCCGGTCCACCACAGTTTCTTTATTTGTCATCTGCTGTCGCATTTGAGAGCCATTACAGCCAATAAGGCGACAACATAACCCGGGGCAGTTACATAGCTGAGTGGAAAATTGCAACTGGACAGTTGTCACGTTACTTTTTAGCTGTCAGGCAGGTAAGGCGCGGAGTCTTCTGCACACCGACGTATACTCCTTTCAAAGACGATGACACTTCGATCCTCTATTGTTTAGACACTAAGTGCACCAACGATTTACCGCTAAGCGGGGGGAAAGCGGGATAAGAACCGACTTATCAAAGAAATGACGAGAAGAGAAGGATAATGGCGAAAAGGGATAGAGTGATGGAGGAAAGGGAGACAATCACAAGTTTTAGGGACTTCCGCGTTTTTTTTTTATTTGTTCTTATTCCGAGCTGTATATGTACACTCTCGAGCGTCCGAGAGGCCACTGACAGAAGTCTGACGATATCCCCGTGCCTCGTTTCCCGTCAAGGGAGTCGCAATTTCGCGTGGGTGGAGGGAGCCCCTGCCCCCGGATCAAACGTCGGATACACCGCGCAAGACCGCGTCGTCGTACAACGCAGCTGAAACATCGTATACTACACACAGTGGGGAAAAAAGTAGGGAAGCGAGGATACGAATGTTTTGAATCGAAATAATAGAACTCTAAGACTTCACGCTTTTTATATTCCGTTTTTTTTCTCGTTCCCTTCGATGGTTTTCATCGCTTGCAATTTATTCAACGCAATTCGAGTTATGATGGCAAGCATCATCGTGCGCATTACGATAACAGTAATCCTGATATGTGCTGGAATCTTTAGATTTCCTGTTGAGACCCTGGCTCACAAGGGAGAAAAATGATGACAGAATCCTTGGTGATTCACAGGCAGACCTATGGAAGAGAAGAAGTGGGACATTGACGGGATAGAATCTCGCGAAAGCAACGAAGAATACAAGGGGTGCACGTCTAGACTATCGACCCAAGGCGCCAACCTGCCCTGACTAACGTTGTGATTCTCACGTGCGATCGGCCACGCATTATGTGAAAGATGACGTCGTCGCATGATCACAATACACCAACCGTTTATTGGTAGCTGGCAAAAAGAACCACTGAAACATCGATGTCTCGCTTCGAGTCTCTCGTATATTGACATTTTTATGAACCAACCACTTAAGTTCCAACTGGAATGACTGGTCCGAAAGGGTTTACACAAGTGTACTCGATAAAGCGGAAACTCAATGTCCGAGGAATTCTTGAGGGAAGTTGCCAGTCTAGAGCCTGAGAAAAAGTAAATTTTAACAATTTTTTATGGGCGCCCAGTTGATACAATGAAAATTCCGTTCACTGGCGTTTGTTGTACGTATCTTCAAGTATCTTTCAAGATTTTCCCACAAGATTTTGCAACAAAATGGCGGCGCTGAAGCTGCATGAAGCGCCGTCCGATGAGGGAGACTACTAGTCTAGAGTCCGGAAAAAAGGTGAATTTCGACAATTTTTTATGGATGCCAGTTGGTAGAATGAGAATTCCGTTCACTGGCGTTTATTGCACACATCTTCGGGTATCTTTACAAATATTGTCACAATATTTTGCAACAAAATAGGGGCGCTGAAGCTGTATGACGCACCGTCCGACGGATTCTTGAGAGAGACTACCAGTCTAGAGCCCGGAAAAAGGCGAACCTTGACAATTTTATATGGATGCCCGGTTGATAGAATGGAAATTCTGATCACTGGCGTTTGTTGTCCGTATCGTCAAGTATCTTTACAAATTTTGTCACAAGATTTTGTAACAAAATGGCGGCACTGAAGCTCCATGAAGCGCCTTCCGACTCGACGGCTGACAGATTCTTGAGGGAGACTACCAGTCTAGAGCCGGAGAAAAAAGTTAATCCGACAATTTTTCATGGATGTCCAGTAGTGTGGGAAATCCGATTACTGTCATTCATTGTACTCATCTTTAAGTATCTTTATTGTTTTTGTCGCAAGATTTTATAACAAAATGGCGGTGCTGCAGCCATCTTCACCAGCGTCCGATAGTGACCGATTTTTAACCTCCATGTAAAAATCAAAATAGTTTGAGTTTTAGATAAGATTTGCCTTCGAAGTGCGTAGGACAATCGAATTGGTACCTTTTTCGCTAGGCGTTACAGCGGCGTGCACTATTCCGCCAGAGGGCGCTGCCTACTCCAGTTGTTCGAAGTCAGCATGAGTAAGCGCACTGGGAGCCCTCAATCGCAAACTACCCGAGCAACTGTCAAACGGTTTTCTCAGTTTGTGTAGCTACGCGGTGTAAGCCGTGTTGTCCGAGTCACATGCGATTTTCTAGGACCAATTGAGTGAACCAACTGTATTGATTATGTCAACGATGACGGAGCAATCTCGTCACCCTTTGTTTATTCACATACGCGTCCCGTAACGTCCAAGGGTCGCTCGATAAAGCTTTCAGCAAAGAAAATCTCTTCTCGGCCGTTGTAGTGATGTTTATATTTCCCCGTCGACCTATTAAGGATGTATGGTAGATTCAATCCTACACAAACATAGCCAACGTTTGAAATTCCCAAATATATGTTGTAAATTTAGTCGTAAGTGACATACTAATGGACCAAGCATGATAATTCTATTCGAAAGTGTGTGTTCCAATTATTGTTTCGCCTTTTTGTTAGTATTTAACTTTACTAGGGCACAGCTCTTGAGAGGTAATATGCCGCGCCTCACACTGCTGCAATTTTCGAGCAGCTCAACTGTTTATCGCGTTGCCATAGTTTGGCAAGGCTGTGTGGGCGAGGCCAATGAGAAAAAGTAGCATTTCAGTATGTCGCAATTAATTACACTATAATTATGACGTAAGCGATTAAGAAAATGAAAAAAATCTTTCGTACATATATTCACGACATGGAAAATCTGAAACGTTCTGCACCGTTTTGTCATCAGACTTTTTCCCATGGTATCTGAGAATAAAAGTATGCCCCATAGAATGCATGTACTACTGTAAATTAAGGGGGGTATAATCCCTTACAGAGTTTGTCGATCGAGTCCAAATCGTGCATACAGGCTAGAAGCGAACGAAATAATAACGCAATCAATGTTCATCACCATGGTAGCATTTTGGAAAAACTTCCGGACGTCTTTTCTTCCGGACCTTCTATTTAGTTATTTTCATAAAGTGGAAACGATACGACCTCTGAGAGCCAATATTGAAACCCATGGTATTCTTTATTGAATGATAAAATCCGCGATATACGACTATATGGACATAGCTCGACATCGATATCCGTTTAAAGCTTGCGCAGCGCACCTTTGTCACCACTCGACCACCCAGTGGTCTTATTGCCTTACTTTTTTTTATAACGCCTCTAACCTTTCTTCCATTATCAGTTCGAGAGTTAATCGTTGACGGAGAGCCAGCGTTCTTTTCCTCAAAGAAAAAACGGGCCTCGCCCCTGGTATAAATAGTGGGTAGAAAACGGTTCCGGTTGATAAGATTTTTATCAGGGTTCACTACATTTGTGGACTGCATACGATCTAATGTATATCGAAATGGAAATATGATGCCTTTTTTCGTTTTCGATAGCGCTGGTTTCCGGCATAACGTCCGTTCGTGACTTTTTCGTTTGTCCATTTTACGAAGTGTACAATTATTCAACTTTATCCCATTAAAATGTAGGTACGTGTGCAGACACCCTTGCATACGGAAATTCGATAAAGATAATTGACTTTTCCAATCACTTGTAGCAGTCGGTCCATAAATTGTTCTATTTTATTTATAAAAGCTTCCGGTCGTAGCTTGAAAATACAAGGTTGTAGGCATCCGTGCATAAAGAAACTCGATAAAGATAATTAAGTTTTTCAATCACTTATAGCAGTCGGTATATTCAATTTTTTTTGAGCTTCCGGTTGTAGCTTGAAAATGTAATCCATTTGTCTCGTCTACGACAAACAGCGCCCGAAGTATTAAGGCAGTATTGTCGTCTAGCACGTTGAAAAAATTGTTTGTTATTTTTATTTTATTATTTTAGAGACCTTTCTGATAGGTCTGTAAAAACCTTTTGATGATACTCATAAAATAAGCCGAGCTATAGAAATTATAGAGGAGTATGCTCCGGGAGCATGGTCGAGATGCTGCAGCTTTAAGCGTGTTTTTTTCGAAACTATTCGTTTCAAATCAGCAACCACGATATCTCGATAACCAATTTGCCGATTGAGCTCACATTTGGCATACACCTTCAGTAGACTGTTTTTCAACGGTGGTAGAAAAATTAAGTCTAAATAATTTTTAACATTTTTTATATCACTCCTACAATGATAAAAAAAATAGAAACAATTGAAAATCAAAGTTCAGCGTGCCACCATATTGTACTTTTTTTTGCTGAATCCGGTACGAAACGTCCCAAATTTATAGAGATTGCAAATATGTTTGGTTTTTTCGGATTCATATAACGTTCACGTCACTGGTCGCCACTTGGGGGCACTTTCCGCGGACTTTTGGAAACAAACGTACAAAAGTACACGATAATAAATAAATTTCAAAAAAAAAATATTTTTGAGGTATCAATAAACATGTGTATTTATTTTCGAATTATTGTCTAGTTATTCCATTCTAAGAATCCCCTCCAAAACAGCGCTCTAGTCAACAAGACTGCCTTTAAGTTTATCAAATTAAGAATTTACTCCAAAATCACCGCGCTGTTCTTAAAGTCTTAGGCCACAGTAACGGGTATAAAATCATGTGCGAATTTAACAATTTTTATTCGTATGAAAAAGTGATTCACTCATAAAATTAATTACACATCTATTTAGTATGAATATCAAGCTGTCAGAATTTTTTTTTTCGATGTACAAAATGGCCGACTACTAATATTTTCTTTTGTTATCTTTTTTTAGGCGCTTCGCGGCGTGACATTTAGCATCCACATTTTCTTACCTAGAACAAAAAACAAAAATTCTCGTCAATCTACATTGGAATACCTAGAGAAGTACGTAAGGAATTAAAAAAATATCGTTTTATTCAAAAGTTGTAGGTATTTGAGCTTAAGAAATTAATTTTCAGTGAAAAATTTCGTTATAACTGCTCATAAACTGCTTATAAAATGAAAAGTTTTCGATTAATCAGAAATTCCGTACGTACTTCTCTGCGAAATGCAATTAGGAACATAACTTTCAAATTTGAAGTAAATCAATTGAAAATTGTTGAAGTTTTTGTCACGCCAATTGGAGAAAAGCTGTTTCGAGAAGTTTCGAGTAGTCGGCCATTTTGTACATCGAAAAAAAAATTCTAACAGCTTGACATTCATACTAAATAGATTTGTAATTAATTTTATGAGTAAATCACTTTTTCATACGAAAAAAATTGTTAAATTCGCACATGATTTTATACCCGTTACTGTGGCCTAAGGCCTTAATAAATTCGGAGTGTCTCCCCGTCCGGTTATCGGACGAATAAGCGTGTTATTCGTCCAGATAGCGGCTCAGTTCGCGCCATATTTCCAGTATGCGTACATATTATTGTGATTCGTGTAAGCTAGTATCCGAACGAATAACATATATATAATTGTCCGGATAAAATTTGTTAAATTGTTAAACAAACTATACGGAAGAATAATTTACGCGTAGTCATCCGAAGAAAATCTTTATAGTTTTGTTTGGGTTTAGGTTGGTTGGTTGTGTTTGGGTTTGGGTTGGTTAGTTGGGTTTGGGTTTGTTTGGTTTGGGATGGTTGGTTTTGTTTCGGTTTTGGTTTTTTTGGGTTTCTGTTGTTTGGGTTTGTTTGCGTTTGGGTTTGTGTTCTTAGAGTGTGTTTGTTTGATTTGGGTTGCTTGGTTTTGTTTAGGTTTGGGTTTTTTGGGGTGGTTTGTTTGCGTTTGTCATTTTGGGTTTGGGTTTGTTTTTTGGGTTGATTTGTTTGGGTTTGTGTGTTTGGGATTGCTTGTTTGGGGCGTTGTACAGCGTGAACCGCGTGAAATTAGCTGCTCTCCGGACGAATAAGATACGCTTATTCGTCCGATAACCGGACGGCTTGCCTCAGCGTAATAAATTTGTATTTCCGATATTCTTCAGGGAGGAATGAACTTCGTCCAAACTAAGGGGTACTTTTTCCAGCGTACATTAATCGCTTTAAAAAAATGCATGTTACACGCAGCGGCGTGATGTTGACGAGTTTTTGATCCTATCAAGAGATAACTTCGGATAATGAGAAACGTTCATTATACTAATAAATTGCTCCCTCCGTTATTACATTGATAAGCGTTTTCATCTCTCTACTGCGTCGCTGCCTGCTTTAGCCTCAGGTGGTATACATGGTTTGCACGTAATTATTTGCGACTTGTATTTGCTATGACCCATTTTCAGACGGCTCGACGAAATTGACTGTGTATACCCTAAGTCTATGATAATCGAAGAGAGCAAATCAATTAGTTTTCCCACGTGTATTGCAATTATGGTATAGCGTTCGGAAACCATCTCCCTTTTTTCCGCGTATCGTTTACGCCGAAACCTGCGAAGGTAATGAGCTTAGAGCGAGGGTTCTGCATAAGCTTAAAATTTCAAAGTGCGATTTGGTTGATCGCATAGTTTTATAGCGTCGGGCCTAAACTTCAATTTGCAACAGAGAATTTGGCAGCATTCGAGAAATTGACCGAGTTATGACGATCTTTGCGAAGGGGTGAAATTGCCCACTGCGATTTACTATTTTTCTTTTGTGTCATTCTTGGGAGTATGTTATTTAAACAGCGTAAAGCGTTTCTCAAAACCTGTTCGTCCGATTCACTTCAATCTTTGACGAAGCTTAATCCATAACAATTTCTATCGTATGCCAGGATGTTTTTTTTTTATATGTTTATCAATAACAAATGATTGAGGTTGTTTTCTTTGGTTAAAAATCAAACTTTTTTTCTATACGCTGCCATTTTCGTAATTTTAAAAACTAAAGAAAAGTACCGGGTCATACGAAAGGTTTATCACTGTACTAAAAGGATATTTTATTGTTTTTCGCTTCGCACCGATTGGGGATGCAGCAACGGCGACACTTTGTTTCAATAATAATAACTAACGTTTCATCAATAATTTTCAATGAAAAGAACTCAAGCTTGACAAGACTATGCGTTAAGGGGTTATATACAGTAAAATTTTTCGAAAAGACGATTTTTTTATTTATATTTTTTTCCGTGATGTACATATATTTAGGTACAGACACAAAAAATTTCTTGTCGATCCGGCGAATATTCTCGAAGTTACACGCACATTTGTAATGACGTGTCAGACTATATGTAAAGTGCTTTTAAAACTTTAAACGCGTTTTTTCTCAAAACTGTGTTTTTAAAGCCGGTGAGCGAGATTTCTCGGAAACGGCTGAACCGATCAGTCTCAAGTTCAAAACACTCTTTTAAAGTATATTTTTTAGTAATTAATCAAAGGTTTTTTCTCACCGATAATTATTTTCCATTTTATAAACAATTTAAGGCCTAAATGTTCGTCAAAAAATCGATTTTTTTTGAGAAGCCGCCATTATGTCAAAAATTATTATATTGTTTATTCCTTCGATCAATTACAAGATAATCCATTATGTTAACAGAATGTGTTTGGTTTTTTCGTTTTAGATGATCCAATACAGAGATATCGTGCTCACCGCAAGAAGCCTTTTTTAGAGGTGCTCCCGGAGATCAGGGCAGCTTTCAAAATAATTATTTTTACAAATCAAAGATGTTAACATACAGTTAAAAGTTACCGCAATATTTGTACAAATGTTTACGTTAATAGATTTAAAGGTCTTCTTAAGAAAAATTGTTGAAAAATCGATCTTTTTAAGCCTTCTGACTGTATATAACCTCTTAATCGTTTGTAAACTTTCAACTTGTCCATTCCAATACTCTCACCAGAAAAAATATTGAAAATCGACCTGCTTTTCGCGCCTCAAGCTCTTGCAGACCGGTTAATATAATTGGATATCGCACATACAAGTGCAATCTTGTCAATCCTTGCCCGAGAACTCTTAAAATAACACTCTCGTCAACTGTCAGTGCAGTAAAAAATATTTATTAAACGCTTATGTACAAATCGCAGCTAATAACTGTTTGATCTACAATTCTTGGTACATTTTCGTTTTAGAGAGGTTGGGACGTTAGTCACAATCCATGATTCAATATATATGTGTGTGTGTGTCATGGTCAAGACTATAATGAGTCTTGACGAATTTTTTGACATTGTTTTGCCATCCAGCACCGGAGATAAAAAATAAGTGAATGCATGTAATTTTACGTGCGGTTAGATGGGCAAAACGTTCACGCTACCGGTGATGATTTTTTGTTGCTATTTAGCACCAAGATAAACCATTTCTAAACAACGGATTAACGCAAACTATTATAAATATTTGCAAACGTTTAGAAAAAAAATCCTTTGTCCATCATAAACGATATACATCGAATATTGAACCATCGAGGTTTAATGAAAGATTACGAATTTTGGCTGGCGAAGGAAGGACATTGCTGCCAACCTCACTGTTCGCAAAGATACCATATTTCGACAACACTGAATATTAAATAATGGTAAAAATTTTATACATTTCAATACCTTGATGTAAATTCATACAACCCAAAATGCAATTTTGCAGGAATTTTTATGGAAATACGAAAAACTTTTGCTTTACTACCAACGTGAAAAAATAAACCATCATCAATGTGTATGTTTTTTTAACTGTGCCAGCGAATGTTTCATACAACCCAAAATTACATTCCATACAATCCATGTTTCATACGACCCAAAACTTCAAAAACTGCGTCAGCGAGACCAAACTAAAATTTTGGGTTGTATGAAATATTCGCTCACGCAGTTTTCCAGAAATAAAATTTTCCAAAATAAAATTTTGAGTTGTATGAAACATTCACGATGGTACAGTAACACAAAAGTTTGTCTTATTTCCGTAATAAACGTATAAAAACGCACAATATTGCCGTTTAATTGTACATATTATAAAAAAATAGCATCTACAGAATAAATCCACACCTCGTATGCTTTTTTTGAGGTTTGTTGAAAAAGAAATTCATGAACAGTCGATCGACTCAACGGAAGAGCAATTCTAGTTTTCAAAACGATTTTTGTTGCTTAAAAAAAGTGAAAAATTCCGGAGATACAATCAGTCGGCGTAAAGCTGTCCGGAAGGGAAGCTGAATCCGGTGTCCACTCCAGCTTCGCCATTTTTCACTTTTTTCAAGCAACAAAAATCGTTTTGAAAACTAGAATAATGTGACAAAAAGTACCAATGACCCTGAAAAGATATATGCATTCCTCACCGTCCAAAAAAAAATCATGAAGATCGACTAAGATTTGGCGTTCTGTAGTTCAATCGCTAGAAATCCGAAAGCTCACCAAAAAGCTTCCCAAGCTCCCACTTCACCGAAGCAGATCATCGACTTGTCAAAAATCGTCCAGCTTCGCCACGTCACAACATATTCCAACAAATTCGGATAATCTTTGCCACCCGTCTGCCATTTCCGATCTTCTCTCTCGTCTCGCAAGGAGCGAAAAAAGCTGCTGACTTTTTGTTCGAACCTCGCGCATGTAATTACCCCATATGGCATTGGGTATTAGTTGAGTGGTGTCGTGGGAAATGTAGAGGAAAAAGGCAAGCTTTTTGTACTCCATTTGCCGTGTTGTTAAAAAAGGGGGCTCGATGGCGTGAGCGACGATGGTCGCTGAGTTGTCGGGATATCGACGAGGAAGGCGCCAGGCTATAGGGTAGGGTCTTTCCTGCCCCGGAAAGCACGCGATACCGAGACGTGTACGCTACCAGGATGACAACGCGACGTGTAGAGCGGCGTCCGCGTGTCCAGCTCTACGTACCTGATTACCCCTTGCAGCGCGGTCATGCAAACTACTCGTATAGAGAACTTTTCCTTTCTCGAAGGCACCCCTATGTTCTACCCTCCTCCGACCTCGTGTAACCCGGCAACGCTTTTACAGAACCCCATGGTCTCGTTGTACTCTTTCTCTTCTCGTCGCTGCTCTGCACCCTCCGGGCTTCTTCTCTCCTTTTTTTTCTCTCTCCCTCTACTGCCTTTGCTGATGCGGTTTTTTTTACGCGCCTCGGAGATGCCCCAAGGGATGGAAACGTAACCGAGCCAGCACGCGATTCGTTTATTAACCGGATGGGCGCGAGGCGTGCGAGGTTTTAATTTTTTAAAAGCTCGCCTCGTAAAGAATATTTAATGATGTGGGAAAGACACGGAGACGCGTTTGGTACAACGATCGTGCGAGCGAAGCATACCGTGGGTGAAAAAGGTATTTGCACGTGTCGTCTTTTTTAAATTATCCTTGGAAAAAAGTAAAAAGCTTCATTAAGGTGCTGGGTTCGATGGCTTAAAATAAATATACATGGTGCTTCCAAAAATCTTGGGGTTACTTAAGCAAATAAAATAAAGGAACATTATCAACGCTTTTGTGTGAGATGTATAAATACTTTTTTTACCCACTGTGCATGGAGATACAATCCTGGACAGAATGAGCCGGAATTTAATATTCTCGCATGAATTGTCTGGATGTGAAGGAAAATCAGTTGTGAGTGGCATTACACGACCAACATCGAATTTCTGGTTAAATTTTAAGGTTCCTTTAGCCGACGAGAACATCTACAGGTATTACACTTATACGAAAAGGTTGCGAGGTTGATCGCTTCGATCTTGATGAAGTTTGACGTGCTTGTAGAAGGGGTGAAAATAAGCGACACGTATTTTTTTATATCTGCGGAACCCAATTTTGAAGGGGTGAAACGCACTCTCGGAAATAGGGGTATTTTTCGTTTTTCGTCGATTTTAAACGCCAGTTTTGAAAATGCAGCTTAAAGACAGTGTATGCAGTTTAACGTGCCATGGATGCACTATTTTTAAAAAAGAATCACAAAGGACCATACAACAGCTAAAGGTAGCAATATAACATACCCCAAGGCTCTAAAATGGCGAAGAAATCTTTTTTTTTTTTAATAATTAAAATCCTTGGCGCTCGGGAAAATAAGTACGAAAATAATTTTTAAATTTGACGCAACTGTTAAATATTTAAAATACTTTTTATTTCTCACAAATATATTATAATTATATGAACGAATTTAAAATAAACGAACAACAAATGTATAAATGGCGGAAATTCAAGTAGTTAGGGCCCTCTTCCGAAAATCTTTGCCAATAATGAAATTCTTTTCCCTGTTAGACATCATCTGCAAAATAAAGAAAAAATCTTGTAAAGAGAGATAATAGCTAAAGTGCAGCATTGGACAAATTTTTTTTTACATCTATAAACGACAGCTGTATGAAAAAAACTCTGAATTTTACCAAAATATTGAGTTGTAGAGATTAATGAGAAAAAATGAATTCGGCATCCAATCGAAAAAATCCTATGCTACATCCTAGATTATATTATAAAGAATATATGTAGTATAACTGTCATCAAAATCGTTCGAGTAGATCTCCATATATTTTGTCCACCTGTTAGTTTCTAGAAACTAAATAAACAATTATTTAGTTTCTAGAAAAACGTAGGAGAAAACAAAGTACAGCGTCAGCGCCTTAAAATAAAATATTTTTTATCTTGCTTTCAATTAGCGATTCCTGGATCACACATGGGGTCTTCCATTGAAGCTGCGATGTCCTCTGACAAACTTCCAACTCTGTGTACCTCACTGTGTACATTCAACAATAGCCTTTGTCAAGGCTTTTTCCGCTCGCACCTGTTTCCTCGCTACCTGAGATGCGGGGCCTGATCTCTGCCGCGCTCACTTCAAATTGCTATAACTCCGGTAATAATCGAAATTTCGACACGTTTAAAGGCTCAACATATTTTTTAAAGTATAAATAATAAATTCAACTCAAAATAAATTTTTTGAAAATGTCAATGTGGCGTAACGTTTTAATTTGCAAAAAAAGATTTGTAAAAATTCCAAAAATTGACCGAGTTGTGACGATTTTTGATCTTTTTCTATGTTTTATGAAATGGCCTAAGTCGAATTCAAAATGTATTCGTCCGTTTCGCTTCAAATTCGGACAGAGCGTAGTTTCTAACCATTTCCATCCTATGACCCGATGATTTTTTCCTATATTTATCCATCCGGTAATGACGAATGATTAAAGTCGTTTTTCGTTAACATTATTCGGCCAAATTTACGATTTTCCACTGAAAATTGTGCTCCACCGGCCAGATTTCATTTTTTTTTCTTTTCGAAACTGACGTAGTGGAACTCACGGAAATGTTGAAGCTGCGCTTTTATCTGCCACATCAAAAAAGGCACGGGTTAAAAATTAATATCCTCCAACATGGATCGATGAAACGCTCGTTTGCCTCATTTATAGAGCTCGAAAAAACTGGTGCGAAAGTTCGATAGGAACGGGAACCGCACTGGTCACGGTCCAAGACAACGCTCTGTCTTCGCGAACTTCTTCGTCGATACGAAATTGACGCGAGTATTGCCGGGACGTGACGCTCATACGTTATAACGACGATGCGTCAGTACGCGGTCACCGCCCGTCGTATACGTGAAGCACACAGGTCCATGCGCTTTTAAGACCCCAGGAATAATGCATCTGTCTGATCTCCTCTCGACCAATCCACTTCCCGTTCGTACGCAATCGTTAAGAGGGAAGACGCCTCCAGGCGACGAAAAAATTTGCTGATTTTCATGATTTTTTTTTTCAAGGAAATATTTCTTCACCATTTTTTAGACTTAAGGTATGTTTTTTTACTACTTTTGGCTGTTACATGGTATTTTTTAAATTTATTTATCTTTAAAAATGGCGGAAATATGGCACGGTCTTTTAAACTGCATTTTCAAAACTGGCGTGACGTATAACTAATAAACAAATCGACTGATTCTGATGAAATTTGGTATCAACCTTGCTGACCTTTAAAACATAACTGGAAGGGTTATTGAAAATTGAAAAAAAAAAGAATTTTTACTGCAAAATGTAGCCATTTTTTCGCGAAAATTTAATCTTCTTGCTTCAACGCCCTACCATTTAATTGATTTTCAACATTTCTCACTTTTTCTTGGTTTATATTCTGCGTATGACTGTTAATGAAAGAATAATCTTCGTAGGTTTTTTTTCAGATTAATCTCGCCGACGCTACGTGTCACGCTGTCCGTTAACATCCGCCGCAATCCATTTAGAAGACGGAAAAAAATACCATCTAACAGCAAAAAGTAGTAATGAAACATACCCTAAGTCTCAAAAATGGTAAAGAAATCTTTCCGTTCGAAAAAAAAATCATGAAAATCAGCAATTTTTTCCTCGCCTAAAGGAATCTTCCCCCTTAAGAGTGTCCACTCCTAAGCCCTTTTGTCCGTCAGTTTCGCAAACCCTGGCAAATTAAACTTTCTTCTAACATCGCGGCACGCGAGATAATTTTCAAAAAAACATTCATTTTAATGTTGGTACGTAATTACTACGATTATTATTATTAAGCAGAAAGTTTGTTCAGAGGAAAATTCTCGTGGATGAATCAACCGACCAATGTGACCTACATTTTGAATAAAATATTTAATAATGCTATAATAATAATCATAATATAATATGATAATGATAATAATAAATTGTTCTGGTCTCGATTAAGATCGAGCCTAACCCCCGGGGGTAGGTGAATATATCCCAGTGCAAACTGAGGAATTGCGTTACCCAACGCTATAAAAAAAACAATAATAATAATGATAATAATATAATAATAATATAAAAATATACAGGGTTACTGGTTATTGGTCACGATCTCGTGAAAGCGTTATAGGACATGTTTTCCGCTATCGAATAACCCAGTAATGCTTCATGCAAAAGTGAACGATTTTTGAGATATTATTATTTTTGTTATTTTTTTCTAAAGAGAGGGGTAGACAATTTAAAAAAATTATTTATAAAACATTTTCCTATGGAATCAAACTTTTTTTTATTTGTAGTTTGAGGACAAAGTTACAAAGAATTATCAACGATAAAAAAAGAGTAGATATAAGACTTGCAGATTTTTGGACCCCTAATTCAAAAATGTTTGCAGATTATTCCTTTTTGATTATTGATAATTCTTTGTTATGGTGTCCTCAAACTAGAGGTAGTATCTACAATAATATCCCCGAAATGGTTCATTTTTGCATAAAGCATTACTGGGGTATTTTGATAGCGGAAAACATGTCCTCCAGCCCCTCCACGGGATTCTGACCCAGTAACCCAGTAACAGTATGTTATTATGATGTTATTATGATATAACCAGTAACCCAGTGACAGTATGTTATTATGATGGATAATGGGAAATATTATTATGATAATATAATGTTTCACAGTGCAAACTGAGGAAGCGCGTTGCCCGGAGCAATAATATCTAATAATAATAATAATAATAATAATAGTAACAATAATATCAAAATATATATTATTATAATTTTTAAATGGGAAACATTATATTATATTATCATAATAGTGCAAGCAAAGGAAGAACGTTGCCCGGAGTAATGAAATCTATTATTATTATTATAATAACTCTGCTCGGTCGCACTGGGACATTTTCGTCCCAAGCAAAATTTCACTTTGAAATTCCTGTCAATTATTAGCAGTTTATAGCAAAGAATATAATAACGTTTGTACTTAAGCTATCGTGGATTCACATTCTAAAAGGATTCAAGAGTTTTCGTCGATTTTTCGAGACTTTTTAAGAGGTTAGGCTACTGTGACGATCCGAGTATCACTTATATAAAAAAAACAACTTTGAAAGAATAAGTATGATGATAGAAAAACTGTTTAGACATTTATTCGTATGTACATTGATAATTAAAGAAATCATAAGAAATCTCGTGAAGAACCTTTGAACGTGAGGAGCTCAATAGTGTACTTGATTTTGGCCGACCGGTTGGTCTAAAATAAACAAAAAACAAGTTTTTCCTAAAAAAAGATAACATTGGCTAAGACTTAAGGAGTTTCAGGACAATTAACGATATGTTACCATTTAATTCACATTTATACAGTAAATTTTTTGTTGTACACTCAACGCACCCTCTAAATTTTCCATCGATTGTTTACACTGTTTCTAAAAATTGTACAGTTGAAAAAACACTTTTGAACATAGGTAGATGTCTGAGTTTATTGCTGAATGGCAGTTGTACGCACGAAATAGTGTGAAAAAATGTTCAAAACGTCATGAAAAACTGTCAAATCACTCAGTACCTACATTATGTCATGTGCGTCTCCCTTTACATTATGACAATTAGGCATCTCCCTATGTTAAAAAGTGTTTCTTCAATTGTAAATTTTATAAAAACGGAGTAGGTCGATTAAAAATTTAGAGGGTGCATTCAGTAGACGACGACGAATTTACTGTATAAATTTGAATCAAATGGTAACATATCGTAAATTGTTTCGAAAACGGCTTTATCGTGAACCTCGTGCAAGATAACTCAAAAAATATCTGACCGATTAGTCTGAAATTTTGCACACTTCTAGGTAACATAACTACCGCTTATATGAGCCTAAATTTCCTTGAAAATGATGTCAAAAAACGACATTTCCATGAAGGGGTTACCCCCACTTGCGATTTTGAAAAAATCGATTTTTTTATTGCATTTTTTTGAAGTATAAGTATCTAAGAATATGTCCTGAAAATTTCAAGTCGATCCGAACAAAATTGACTGAGATATGAGCGTTGAAAGAGAAGAATCCATGAAATGAAAAACTGAAATTGAAACTTTAAACGCGTTTTTCTCAAAATGGCATTTCTGAAGTCGGTGACCAAGATTACTCGAACACTAATGAACCGATCTTCTTGAAATTTTGCAGGCTTATTTAATACATAAAAATGTAGTCTTTAAACGTTCGATTTTTTTCGTTAAAATCGAACCATTAACTTTGACTGTCCGCCATTTTGTGAAAAATTAATATTTTTTAAAATCCTTCGATTAAAGACTAGTTTATACTTATATTTGACTAAATCCATCCGCATTTTTTTTCAGATGATCCACTTCGCCGCAATGTTGGTCACCGCAAACCGTGTATATAAAAACATTATTTCATTGACGGCCATTTGCCACTAAACAATGTAATATTTTTCAATAAAAAAATTACTGAAAGTTCTTCAAGATGTGTTCTTTAGGATGGTATATTGATCGATTAAAAAAGTTTTGTAGTTTTCTTTTTAAAAAATCATGAAAAAGGCCTTTTTTTGCGCTACAAGTGGGGGTAACGCCTTAATAAATACTATATACCAATTTCAGGAAAACGGAATATTTTCTCGAACACGTACCATTTTTTTCAAATTTCCGCTTTTCTTTGAATCTCTTAGGTTCACATAAAGGGTGTGGGTCTTAGATAGGTAAAACTTCTTGTCTCGAATGTTTCAGATAAATGCATCAGACGGTAGGTTGTACGCCTCGGAACAACTCAAGCAAATTGCGTACGCCACCGTTTATAAACATTTGAAAAAAACTGGGAAATTCAAAGATGTAATAATATGTACCGAAAATGTAATTATGTACTTTCAAAACAGAAAAATCTCGAAAATTCGTTTCTTTTCGACTGCCTAAAGGGATCTCCTCCCTCAAAGCAGCTTTTCGATGAGCCGGCCCATAAGCAGAAGTGATTCAATTTTTCGAAACGAGATTAAACTTTTTTTTCACGTCGAAGCAATAGTGTTAATTATAAATTACTCGTCTCTGTTGTTCGTTCGAACCGTTGAAAATTCTTGAAAACCTGATTCTGGAGTTGTATCATGTTGATACAACTTCCGGTCTGTCGTATCGTGAAAATTTAAGGGGTTTGGCTACTGTGGAAATTTCAGAACTCTCGCTCGTCGCTTAAGGTGACTCAAATTGAATTGGAAAGTCCATCGTATCGCTCAACCACTAGATAACTGTCATAACACGAAAATGCTGTTTTGGGAAAAGCGCATTTGAATGATCTTTTATATTCGCGAGGCCACTGTGACCTCGTTATTGATCTAAATCAGCCTTTGAAGATTTCATTTACCGTGAAATTTATTATCTTCTTTGAGGGTTATAAATAATATGTAGCCAATCTCAAAACTCGATTTTTCTGTGTTATGACAGTTTTTTTGAAAGATGAGCGATATGGTGCCGAAATCACGGATTTTGAAGGTAAACTTATTATTACAACGATAGAACTGGTACTCGATTTCTCGACATCGAATGATCGGATTGACTTGACATTTTGTACACTTATTCAGTGCAATAGTTTCGTCTTGACCGGCGTTTTCCTTCTTAAACTTTTTTTCATAAGTTATTAGCAATAATGATGTAATTTGTCCACGAAAAATCGAAAAAAAGATCCTTACTTTTATTTTGATGACAAAAAGTCAACTCTTGGTCAATTTTATCTATTTAAAAAAAAACTTGTTTTTTCTTTCCGATCTGCCGGATGGCCAAAATCGAGTGCCTCTGAGCCCCTCCACAGGTCTTTCACGAGATTGCTTATAACCTCTTCAATGATTAAAATCATTTTCTGAAAATAGGTACGCAACTTCGTTAATCTACATAACCATAAATGTCCAAACGATTTTTCAATCATCTTGCTTATTCCTTCAAAATAATTTTCTCGTGAATTTTCGGGTCGTCACAGTAGCCTAACCCTTGAACAAATTCATTTGTTTGAAAAAACGCGTGTTTCGCTAAAACGCCTAGTGCCCAGGGCACTTAAGGGGTAGCACCACTGTAGAATTTTGGAAAAAAATGTTTTTTTTTTAATTGGCTTCAGAGATGCTTTAAGCCATTCAGAATAAGGGGAAAAAATTTTGGTACCTGTAAAACAAAGACCCGTGTGGGTCTGCGGTGGCAGTGGCTGGCCCGTGTGGGAGACGTTCACCGTTTATCTCGCAACACAATTTTTCAAAATGGCGATCGGAATAACTTCAACAATTTTCATAATTTTCACTCCAAATTTTGAACTCATCTTTAACCTTCAATTCGTGAACCTGCGTCGTTTTCGTCCTGCTCGAAATAATCTTCTTCGCAGGGTGCTTAACATTTAATTTAAAAAAATATATTAAATATATTACAAAGATTGACCATGATTTTTTCTAATTTTTTCATTAACAACTGTTGGTTTAGTAGTGCGAAAGCGAAAACGACTCAAGTTCACGGGATTAAGGTGCCTCAAATACCTTCACCGATTGAGAGTTAAAATAATATTCCGGAGAGAAATACTTACGGGATTTTCCATGAGTTAATTATAACATTAGTTATCAACAAATTATTGTACTTTCTTCTGTCGAAAATCGAGTATTTACTTTAAATGCTTGCCAATTACACAAAAATTCATATTTTCAAAACCCTTTACGTATTTCTCTAGCTAGACTCAGCAAAATTAATAGATTTAAAAAAACTTTTTCCAAATTAAACTTTGCGATAGTTCGACAACATGCCGCAGGGCGTCTCAAATTCAACATGCCTCGCGAGAATGGCTCCAGTGTCACCATTTTGTATAATTATTAATATTAATTTTATTTCCATTTACTTGTAGACATGACTTATAACATCCTTGAATATTATTATTCTCTTATTAGTCCTTCAACCCAAAAAAAATTGCGAAAAATCTCTTGATTTGAGACGTTTATAGTGGTAGGTGAAAGTTTAAATGAAAGTGAGTTTCGATGGCCTCGCGATCCTAGCCTTCGAAAATAAAATTGCTTATGAGACGAACTTCGATGAAGTAATAGATTGTTTCGCGGATAGGAAATTACGACGTGTAAAGTTGTGAAAAGATCAGATAGTAAAATTTGCTGGGTCCTAAAGATTGAAGCTGTGTGTATAGTAGAGTGACACAAATTTGAGCTTTATTTTTTCCTTTTTCTCGCCATCCAATTATCGTCTTAAAAAAAAAATATCGCGAATGCTGCAAGCAGTCAAAAAATATTTAGAGTTCGCTCAAGCCTCCCAAAAATTCGAATGTTCATGAAAAAATCGATTTCTTTTTTCGTCCATGTCTCACCCATGAATTTGACGCTTTATAATTTTTTTTATTAACCTCGCGAAGCTCTAGCCGACCAATGAGTATTAAGTGGTCGCTCAATAGCTTCGAAATATCCAAATTTCCAAAACAATTAATCCTTTTTTCTTCAAAAACGTTCGTCCTTTCAAAAAAAGTCGTCTAATTGGCGTTTGTTACAAATTATTATAATAAAGTATTCAGAATAAAATGTAACACTTCGCTATTTATTTTGTTTTTATGCTACAAGGAATTATAGGGCATGCGAGATTTATTTTTTGGCGGAAATTCTGAATTTTGTAAACCTTGAGCGACCACTAAATATTCATTGACCGGCTAGAGCTTTCGCGAGGTCAAGTCTCAAATTATAAAGCGTAAAGTCCGTGGGTGAGAAGTGGACGAAAAAAAATCGATTTTTTAACGAAAACTCAAATTTTTGGGAGACTCGAGCGATCTCTAAATATTTTTCGACCGCTCGCAGTTTTCGCGACAATTTTTTTTTTCTTCGCAGAAGACAATTGCATAGTGAAAAAAAAATAGACTTCAAGTTTGTGCCACCCTAGGGCTTGTGCGTTGTCTATACTGGTTCTATATATGCTACATTAAGGATTTTTCTCACTTTAGACGCCAAAAAAATGGCTATTGTCATGCATTTTTTTGATTGCTTTATATTATAGATATAAAAGTTGTTACACGTAACAAATACACTTTCGAAACACATTTGAAAAATTTGTTCATTTATTTGAGTCACTATTTATAGACGAAAATGGTAGCTAAAAAAAGTCCTACAAAACCGTAGGTCTGCGCTGTTGATGAAATATCGGAGGTGGATCACCCGAAACAACAAAATTAAACGGTTTTGGATTCAGTATGTTAATAGCTATAGCGCATATCATACGATTTTTAATATATGCAAGAATAACAAAATGGCATCTTTCAAAAAAATAAAACCCGTTTTTTCACCGTTTTTGGCAAAAAAAAAAAGTAAATATCACAATTTTCAAAAAATCCTTTATATGCGCTATGTGTTGAAATTTGTGGTTAAAATTTCATAAGAGTCGGTTCAGTAGTTTCGAAGATTTTATCAACAAACCGTCGAAAAACGGTGTTTCGAGAAAAACGCGTTCAGTTTGTTTGGGTTACATCAATATACAAAAAAAAAATATTTTTTATGTATTTCGAAAGTATATTTATTAAGTGTGACAAATTTTATATCAATATCTATACTATAACCCTATAAAAAAATAGCCTTTTTCAGCGTCTAAAGTCCGTAGACCCCTTAATGTCATACATAAGCGAAAGTGATTAGCAAATAAGTAATAAAGAGCACAAATTTATTTAAGGCTTCTTATTCGCCCGGTCACGAAAAGTCCCACCCAGTATATTCCTTTCGTGAGTTTTTCAAAATCATTAATCTCAAATGCTGGAGGGAAGGGGCGCCAAGGTCAACTTTTTGCCCTGTTCGGAAAAATCGTAAATCCGGAGCTGACACGAATGAAGTGGTTCGTAAAAGTGCAAGGGTCGAAAAGTAAATTAAAAAAAAACCAAACGATGAATAGACGTGACTAAATTCTTATTTTTTTTCCAAAAAACTTCTCAAACACTCAAATTTCGAAATAAAAAAAGTAACCGAAAAAACTGGTCGTCGGCAATACCAAACAGTGTGATAAATTAAAAATCGGCGAAATATCAAATTCATTCGTTTCTTTTAATTCACATGTACATGTTACAATCGTTTTTCAAATTCAATCGTATATGTTACATTCGTTTACGTTCCATTTGTCGCTTTTATTCCATTTTTTCGAAGTTTTTTTTGTGTGTATTTATTTGTTTTTTTTTTCTTTTCTTAATAATCGATGTACAAAATCTTTGTGGCATACACGGTACGCAAAATATCACGAATAGATACAAGGCCGGACGGAGAGCACACCACGACGTTGAGTATTCGTATCCGTGGCTCGTGGTTTGCCCTCCTCGTTTCCTCAACTATTACCCGCTACATCTAGGTATTTAAAATCGATGGATTTACGACGAGCTCCGGCGAGCTCGGTCCTCTCGTCCATTCATACAGAACCAACGATCGTGCATCGAAGAACCGAATATTGGAATTTATTATTATCATTATTGTTACTATCATCATCCCCATTTCGTACAATCGGATGACTTTTTAAAATATCTCTCGTCCTCTGCCTATTTCCAACGCGCTTATCGTGCACGAGAGCTCCCCCGGCCCGACCATTCTCGATACCCGACGACCTTTCGCGACGAAGGGGAGGGGAAAGGAAGCGCAAACGCGCGTGCGCGAGCTTTCCGTCTATGGTGAACGCTCCATAACGACTAGCTCACCCTTTCAGCGGAAAAAAACGTTGCTTTTCAAACCCAAATTACGATACTCTGGCAACGAAAAATCTCCACCGTGCCTACGAACTCTTTCGATGTTTTTCTTTCACGATTTACCGAAATTATTCTAAGCACAACGTTAACAGCGAGATTACGCGCGACGAAAGTTTTCCGGCGGTTGCAAAGTCGCGATAAAATTCACGGTCTGGCGACTCCGATCGTCGTTAATTGAAATTGTACTTTATCCGGACTCGAGAATGTCAAAAATCTTCTCTCGCCTTTCGTCGTGTTTGTCTCTCGTTACGGCAAATGCGAAACTAAGTATTTGCACAAGATGAATTTAGTGCTGGCTCTTTTTCGACAAAATTGCTCAATTTGTACTTTTAATAAACTTGAAACGAAAAGAAGACAAAACAAATTGACCCAAGAACTACGAAAAAGTTTTTCAAAATTTATCAATAATTTGCTAACTGGACTGAGTTCAAAAATAAAATAAAAAAAAAGCTCTGCGGTCAAAAAGATCGTCTCAGCGTTATAAAAGAATTCATTGAACGAGATTCGCAAGTTGTCTACGAAGAAACATTCTTTAAAACCTAACAATCATTGTTTAAAAAAACCCCAAATCTATTAGAAGCTGCGGTCAATTTCATTAACTGGAAGAACTTTTACTATTGCTCTGATCCTCACCGATGATTTTTCCAATCATCGCAATTTTTCTCTTCCCCATAAAACTTGCTATCGGGATTGTTAGAAGAATCAGCTTAATACTTAAAATACTTTTCTGGAAAACATTTTATACATTCTAAATGCAATTCCCCCCTCCCCAGCGCCCCGCCCCTACTTTAAAATCGATCAATTTTCAAATCAAATTAACATCTTGCTATACAAATTTCTCACCCCTCTTTCAGCGAAGAAATGATTACGGGATAACTTCAGGAGTAAACATTCTTCAGGATTTGGGTGGTTGTTTTCGGTCGAAAAGCCCTGGGGCTCCTCGCAGAATAGCACGGTGGCAGTTTCTTTTTTCGCCACTCGATCGTCGAGAGGAGGATTTCTTTTTGTCTAAATCACTTTTTCTCCCGAAACCGGTTCTTCGAGACACAATAGTGTTCTCTTCTTTCCTTCGACTCCACTTAATATAATGAGAAATATAATTTTAATCTCATGCATCACAGCCTTTTGAATAAAACTCAATGCCCCCCCCCCTCCCGCCATTCCCAAAATAAACAAAAATCGAATCAATCGTCATATCGCTCATCCTCTAAAAATCTATCATAACACAAAAAGTGCTGTTTTGAGAAAAAGGCATATTAATTTTTTCCTCACACATCGCGTTAATATTTATCTAAACTGGCCTGTGATGATTTTCTTTATTGTGAAATTTATCGACCTTTTCTTCAATTTTATGGCATACTTATCTCAAGAGCATTTTTTGCGTTAAGACAGTTTTTAGTGGATGCGCGATATACGTAAAAAAAAGCACATGATTTTCTCGTTTGTTTACACCGGGAAAACGCGCTCGCCGGTCGTACAGAATAATATATTTGTTTCGACAACTTCACGAGCCGTATTTCCAATGTTCCTGGTTCGCGTTAATTTACAAGTCGATCAACTCGAGTAATGAGCATTTCCAGGTACCCCTTTCGTTTTTTCGCTCTTGAAATTCATTATTTATTATGATACAAGGTGCATCGCGCCCGTAGGCGAGCAATTTACTCGAAAAAAAAACAATGAAGAAACGTCAAACGGTATTCACAGAGACAGAGAGAGAAAAAGAAGTACGGGGACGGTGTACGAACGTGGAGGAGAACGTAAACATTTGTATTTTATTAATACACTTTTCTCTGCTTTCTGTTTGTCTTTTTCTTCCCTTTTCTTCGTCTCACTAGTTTCCTGTGTAAGGTTATTCGTTCTTTTCCCCCCTCCGGCCCTCGTGTTGAACGTATCTGCGCGTTTCTTCGCGGAGAACTGCGGATTTCTGCCTTCGACAGTACTGCGCCGTCGCAGAGCGCCGAGCGCGGCAAATTCAAATTCGCCGAAGATTCGCCGATTACTTTCGTTCGAGACGGCGTCTCGAGGCTCGCACGTATTTTTTCTCCTTAACAATCTCAAATTGACGCGGCAACTCCGTCTCAAATTTACATCGTAATGAACCGTGGGACTCAATTTTAATGGAAAACATGCGCAATTTACGCCTCGTTGTTCAAAAAAAAAAGTGAAACGAGAAAAAGAAAAAAAGACATTATCACCCTTTCGCTCTCACTGGAGATTACAGTAAACGCACGGGTCCGTGGATGTGTTTTTCTTTTCCGAATATTTACAAGGCGGGTGAACTGCTCGAAAGCGAGAATCAGCCCTATCTATCCAAAAGTCTTTATTCAATAGCGTCTTGTGTCGAAAATCTGAACACCGCCAGCTTTTGTCGTCCGAAAGAAGAAAAAAACTCGTTCTCGATCCTCGCTCAATTTCCTCTTTTTTTCGAAGTATTCTTCGTCAATATAACAAAATTCGTTAATGGGCTACAGTCGGCTAAATTTGATTTGCAACACGTAAATGCATCAAGTGTATACGCGATAAACGAGAAAAGTAAAATTAGTCTTCGATCGGGCCCCGAATAGTATTCTCATGATGCAACGCGATAAAATTGTGGCAATGGTCAATCGAAGGCAATTCGTGGACGTGCTGAGAAGCTGCGCGCAATGCATCCTCTATGAAGCCTCGTTCGTTCGATGATAAAAAAAAAACGGTGAAAACAAGGCGACTGAAAAAACCGAATGTAAACACGGTCGTGGGATTTTTACACATTTTCGCCGCGAAACTTGCCAAAATAGGGATAACATTGAAGCCGAGCACGGTTAACCTATAATTTCCCTTGGTCGTTCGACAACAGCGCTCCTCGTGAGCTTTTACACAACCGTAGGCCAAAATGACAAAATTTTGTTGCAAACCAATATATACGTATGCGCGAACGACTCGTGTATATTCATTTCGAGTTTTCCGATCCGGATGTCCCGTCGATAAACGTTCAAACTGTCCAGGATCTCGTATGCCGCTACTTTACCAAACAAGTTGCCACTCGACAAATCTGCGGTACGCTAAACGGAATAAAAATATCATTTTCAATGTGACGTCTTTGTTTTTCGGTGTTGTTCTACAGTTTTTGTTTTTCTCCAATCATCCTATCGCATATTCTATTTTCAATTCTTTTCCTTTATCGAAGGATGCCAAGTTGATTGTAGCCCAACGAAAAAGTCTGCGTAACGAAAGTTCGCGCTTGTGCCGATTGTTTCTCCGTGTCCTCGGTAAGTCCTGTGTTCTTTTTCGAAACGTGTAGCAGGTGGCTTCTTTACCAACCAGCCCCGCCTCGTCCCCTGCCGCGAAAGGGTCCACCGCCGCGGAACTGTCCGCCTCGATTGTTTCCGCGTAGAATAAAATTGCCCATCGGTGGTCCCCTCGGTCCGCGATCCATCCACGGCATTCTCGGCCCGCCGCGAAATCCTCCGCGGGCACGCAACGGTGGTCCTCCGCCGCCGCCGCCGCCGCCGCCGCCGCGCCATATTGGGAAAGGCCCGCCCGGTGGTACGGGCACGGATGTGCCCATGGCGGGCATACGTGGACGAAAGTTCGCCAATGGATTGTGGCTCTCGTAGTCGTATACGACGACCGGTTGAAGGTCGGGGGTCGGTGCGGGAAGTAACGCCGGCCCGTTCGGCAAAAGTGTCCTCTTCTTCATCGCTACCGCATTCGCGTCCTCGTCGCTCTGTTGCTCGGGTAAATTTCCATTAGACGCTTGTCTCTTGAGTTCGTTGACACCCACCGTTTTGCCGGAATTCATGAGAGCCTCGAGATGCTCGGACAGCTGCCGGGGCGGTTCGTCGGTCGAACGATCCTCGCTCGTCGCCTCTTCCGGCCTGTCACCGGGCGTAACGCTACCAGAAGGCGCTTCCGTTTTCTCGTCTTGGCCGGGATTTTCCGATCTCGAGGTGCGCAACGAGGAAGCGACGACGTCGCTGGTAGCCACGCTTGGTCCCGCGTTGGTTTTGAGATCCGCCACACTCGATGGGATATTTTCGGGACGACGTTCCTGACTCGTCTCTTCGTTGATCGTCGATTTGATCGTCATTGATTTGTCGGTTTTGTCCGTTTTCACGGGCACGTCGACGGGTGTCTTCGTCGTGGTCGTCGTCGTCGTTGCCGGCGTCGTCAATGTCGTCGAGGTCGTCGATTTAGCCGTATGGACGAGGCTACTGTCGAGGTCGGGTCGCGTTATGGGTGATCCGTCATCGTCGAGGATAACGCATGTTTCCGGAGGTTGAAGCAAACCTTGGATAACTCGGCTGTTGCCGGGCGCGTCCAATGGGTTTTCCAAATTTCGTAATCTTCGGTTGTTCGGAATATTTCGCATTTGGGCCTGAGGGCTCTCCTCGTTGAATCTGTCTCGACCACGACGCGGAAAACCTCGACCTCGACCGCCTCGCTCGTTTCTGTGGAAGATTGTTGATTCTCTGTGATGCTGCTGAATCTGTTGATGCTGGTGCTGCTGCTGTTGTTGTTGCTGTTGCTGCTGCTGGGGATGATGCATGTGATGCTCCGGTATATGATTCATGCCTGGATACCTTCCGTGAAGATCACCCATGAAGTCAGGTGGAATACCGATCCGCGAATGCTGCTGGGGATTGTCCTGAAAATCGTAATCCTGTTGCTGCTGTCGCGACATATTAAAGTCCTGCTGTGATTGCTGGGCCTGATTCTGATGAAAGTCCGGAGGAACCGGATGAAAGTCGTGTTGTTGATTCGGAATGAACACCGGCTGCTGTGGATTCTGACGCATCGGCCCGTAGTCCTGACGGAAGTCCGCGCCTTGAATCCCGTGAAAGTCAGACGGGCCGCGATGGAACTGCTGCGGTGAGGGCAACGGTGGCGGCGGCGGCAAACGCACTCCCTGCATGGGCGGAGGACCGCGCGGCAAGGCGTTGCCGGGAAGTGGTATCATTCGCATATCGAGGTCCTGGCGGTGGCCGGGCTGCGACAACTGCATGGGCTGCGGAGGCCCGATCAGGCAACGCATGTCACGATCCTGCTGCGAACGAACGTCAACGAGGACTCGACTTTTCGGCTTCCCGTCACCCTCCTCGTCCGACATCTCCATGTCCACGCTCTCGACTATGTCACCCTGTTGTCGTCTGAAATTTTTCGAACGCATAATCGTCATTCACACGCGTCTAAGTACTTGACGCTGTCCATTCGCGAGCATGGTTCATTCTCTCCACGAACCCGAATATTCAACAGTTAACTGATTTTCGCCTATGATGAAGTGAAAATATAGCCCAGTATATTGGTACAATTTCAAGCAAGGTTGCCGAACTTTCAACGAAAAATTACGACTGAATATCGTCTCTATATACGGAACTTTATGGAAAGGACAGACTGGAGACAGTTTTATCTGATATTGGGATGCTGAATAAGATCTCGCTGTTTTTTTTGGTGAAAATGAATGCTTCGATTCAAAAAATCATTCCTCATGCTTTCAAACGGTTCAAAATTGTTGTGTTGTCACCTCTTAATGATTCTGCAAGTTCAACTAGCCCCTGACATGTGTGTCATGAAGTAATGCTGGAGGCATTACTCCATGACATTCAACATGATCCAGCATATCAAAAGAATTTTTTTTAAGCGTCTAGACTGGAGCTTGGACTATCGGAGCTTCTTCTATTACCGGTATTATTTCGATAGCAACGAGTTGTAATATCGGAACACCGATATTTCGATATTTCCCGATATTCGTGGGAAATCTTGATTTAAAACGTTAGAAGCGTAAAAGTGCAGATAGCAGTTGTAGAAATAATAGTGTGTAGTTAAGCGAAGCCACAGTATTTATTGAAAATCACCGTCTGTCTTCGGGAACTTCATTTATTATACAGCTCGAAACATACTTCGCTGTGTTCTTCAATATATCCAACCCAAAATGAAATAGACAAACTAAAAACAAAAATAGGAGCTTTTGTGCCAAACGAAAAAATAGTAAACAAGCAAAATTAGAATGAGGAAGTTTTATGAAAGTCAGCGCAGTAGTGGCTACCAAAATGCAAACAAATGGCATAGCTTGTTTGCATTTTGCAAACAAGCAAGGCAGGCGAGCAACGGCATGATCGCGTTTATCAACGAGATTGAGATTGAGATGACAATGACCGCAAAAAGTAGAGGGCATCTGAAGTTTCGTCTTTCAGAGATGATCTTATTGCAGGTGTAAGCCGCGGAGAAAAAGAGCCCTTTCTGATTTCACACTTGTGGATGAATGAGTTGATACTTTGGCAATATTCAATGCAGGCAATCATATTTCAAGGCCGGTAAACGTAGTAAGAGAAGCAAGTAAAAGTAACTCAAATGGAAATAAAATCAATTATAATAATATTATAATGGTTGCAACTCTGATATCGAAATGTCGGTATTATTTGAGACCAATATCGGATTTCCAATATCGGGTTTTTCGTCCGATGTTGTCGAAAAACTGGTATTCATGCTCTCAAAACCAATCTCCGCATGTTGTTTCCGACAGAGCATGGTCGCCGAAAGCCTCGACAAGAATTCTGTGTACTTCAACTGCAGTTTTTTAAAAATAAAGTAGTGCAGTAAAATTTCCCGTACCTACGGGTTTTTGGCATGAAATTTTACATGTTTAAGGGAGCTTTCCAGTGTGAAATTTTCAAAAAATCGATTTTTTTTTTTTGCTTTATCGAATAGTATACACTCTTCCGAATATTCCCTGAAATTTTCATGCCGAAATTCAGATTATTTCGGTTACTGTACAGCATTTCTTGGAAGAAGGCAACGGAGCGCTACAGCTACAGCGAAACTTTGAACGCGTTTTTCTCGAAACAGCATTTTTCGAAACGGTGTCCAACTTGGAGGGCAGAGTTTTAAAGCTATCGAGTTGAATTTTTTACACAATATTCTTAACGTCATTGTTTATCGTGCTATGGAAGCTTTTTTTTTTTTTGACATCTTCCTATTTTTTTGTAAAAAAAACTGCCAAAAAAAATGCTAAAATCGATACTTTTTGTTCAAACCGGCGCCATTTTTGCAAAAAAAAAAAAAAGCCTCCATAGCACGAAAGTTAATTATATACCGATCAATAATCTTTTTGGGGTTTTTGTTTCAGATCAAAATTGTGACCCCCAACGTGGACACCACATCCAAGTGCATTTTCTGCAACAATTGTTTCATCATTTTTATAGATATTAATTTATAAATAAATCGATCTTTAAAAAATTGTTTTGTATTCTTCAAGACCCAATTAATATACAAAAAAAAAACCAGACCGATTAGATTATTTTTTCTTTAAAAAAAAAAATCGCGAAAAACAGCGATTTTTCGGGCTGTCACACTGGAAAGCTCCCTTAACACTATGAAAAAAAGGTTGTTCACACTTCGGCGAAATGACATACACGGAATTTCGATCTCGCTTATGGTACTTCTTCATGAATACGTTACCATCTTAAACTACGCTTACGCAGTTCTGGTGAAGCCATCTATCGGAAAACAGTGAGAACTTATTCAAGAGCCTAATAATCCATACGCTAAATAACTTTAAATGTCAAAAAGTCTAAATATTCCGTAACGACAATGTAACCAGGCGGTCTCCAAGTGTTTAAACAAAATATTTATGATAAAACTTTGAAAGATGTGACTAGCAGAATTTTCATAGCCGCGACTTTTCAGAGAAAATGTAAAATTGTCTAAATCTACCAAATTTGGGTCTCGATGATTGGCTAACAAAACCGAACTTGTCCACACTACGTCGAATAGAATTTTTGTTTAAGCTTCATTTATTTTTGTGCCCAAAAACTGCCATTTTGCTCAAAAAGGCAATTTTTAAAAAACGCTGAGGTGTCTAGAGCCGGACTCGATTCAAAATAGTTCGGGAGCTAATCAAGGCGTGCTTGGCAAACAGGAAAAAGTAAAATAAAATGACGTAGCGAGGACAAGTGCGGTTTTCCTCGCTAACTCCTCGACTGAGACAAGGTAACGAGAAAAAAAACTCGGTCAAGTCTTAGCCAATATTATCCATATCGAGATAAAAAAAAAACTCGTTCTTTTTTTCGAATTTAATCCGCACTTTTGTAATTATGAATATTTTTTAACGAAATTCGGTACGCAACTTTCTTGGTGTACATACAAAGAAATGTCCAAACGATTTTTCAATCATCTTACTTATTCCTTCGAAATCAATTTTTTTGCATAACCCTAATTTTCAGATCGTCACAGTAGCCTAACTCCTTAAGATGCTTCAAGAATTAACGACGCTGATGTTCTTCCGAACTTATCCGATCTTATCTTTTTTGCAGCTGTTACGATATTTTGCCGTCACAAACTTGGCGTTCTTTGGCGCGTACGGAAGCGGAAAGAGAGAACAAGAGTGAAAAATTTTCGATACCGATAATTCTGATCGGCGCTTGTCCACACGTTGTTGTTGTTCGGTCGGGAATCTCCGGCGTCGTTTATGTTGGACGTGTTGTTCGCCGGACTGCCCGTCAGGCTTATCAAATTCCGGTGATCCACATCGGCGGCTTTCATCAAACGATGCGTCGGATGCATCTCCTCGGGCATCGGTATCGTTCTCACTCTGCTCAGCACGTTACAGTATAATTTACACGCATGAGCAAAAGTGATTTTTTGTCACTTTTACACTTTCGGATAAGGACAGACGAGAACGAATAAACTCCAATTCGAACTCACCTATGATCGACGTCAGCGTCGCTGCTCAGAATCGGCTGCCGCGAATCTATGTCGTTGTACTCGATGGGCGTGTTGAAACTGGATTTTTCGTAAATCGGTGGGGATTCGGGTGTTTCCGAAAGAATCTCATTCTTGCCGTCGATACCGCCCGTCCACGTTGTCTCGTTGCCGGACTCCCAACGATCCTCCACATTCTCCATCCATTGCTGCGATTTGTTCTTCTCGATATTGTCCTCCGACCAAGTCGAATTCGCGCTGTTTTTGCCTGATAATACTCAACGTGCGTCAGTCAATGGAATACCGCTGAAGGAGCAATCCTTGCTTATTTTCACAACCTTTTATTCAACTTGACTTTCTGTGAGATGCAAAACGGAATATCAACATTTCACCCACTTCCCGGATACTTAGAGCTCTGAAATTTTGCAAACGTGCATTTAAAAGGTGACAATGCATGATTCAACATTGGAAAAAAAAATATCCATAACATTTTCAACTTTTCATGTGAAATTAGCGATATCTGATCACCGATATAAAATCTCACTAACACATACAAACAAATTCGTAGCTGACTGTGTTTGTATGTTAAAAGTTTATATGCAACAATTAGTCTAAGTTCAATCCCAATTACAGTCTGACATTTTTTACAAGCATTCCATGTTCCAAACGTACAATCTCGCAAACTAGCAAACAAGTAGTAAAATCAATTAAATACTAAAAAGGAGCAAATAACTTATATTTAAAAAATATATATTTTTAATAAACAAGCTTTTACTTAATGTACTAAAAAGTAGAAAATATTTTTTTTTACGAAGTCAACTATATGTGATTATAAATAAAAGCTTGGGGCGCTCAAAATTTAGACATATAATCTTTAATTTACACAAACCCGTTAACATATCAACTGTATTTAATTTATTGTAAAACAACCTTAGATTTCTTGAAGAAAAATCCTGAAACCGAGTATACACGTATGATAATAATTTCTCTAATTACTATTGTGCCAAATTGAATACGGCCAATGAAACTGAATTGATCAAATTTATTGAACATTTGAACAGTTGAGCGCCCCAAGCTTTTATTTATAGTCACATATCGGTCTTGTTAAAAAAAAACTAATTTCTACTTTTTAGTACATTGAATGAAAGCTTGTTTTTTTACCTATAAATTTTGAGGCTTATATTCGAAAGCAAAGTCGGGATGTTTATCAAGTTTGTGAGTCCGTGAAAGCGTTTTAACTGCCTCCACTTTGAGTAACACATTCGGGGCAGTCTTCTACCACAGAATCGTTGAAACTTATTTGTACTCTCTCATAGTACATTAAACCCACCAGCGAATGGACGACTTTTGATTCACCAGGTGCAGAAGTGTGAAACCGGAATTTCCCTATAGATGGTGCTAGCCATCAGTTTAGGGACCGTAAGACCGCTTCTGCAGCGTCATCATCTCCCTCTAACAGCTGACGAAGATTTTCAACACACAACAACGCAAGTTCCCTACGCCGGTATATTTTTCTATTACCTTAAACATGTCGAGTTTTGTGCCTACGAACTACGATTTGCGGACAGCATTGGTTTTCTGCTATCATTTGAAGAAAACTGCTGCCGAATCGCATCGAATGCTTGTCGAAGCTTACGGTAAACATGCTCTCGGTAAAACACAGTG
Organism: Ophion costatus; assembly: GCA_951751655.1. Taxonomy (NCBI): domain Eukaryota; kingdom Metazoa; phylum Arthropoda; class Insecta; order Hymenoptera; family Ichneumonidae; genus Ophion; species Ophion costatus. The sequence goes on along the minus strand of OX632359.1, from coordinate 36,286,063 downwards.
TTTCGAGTGGTTCAAAAATTCAAAAGTGGCGATTTTGACGTGAAAAACGAAGAGCGTGGGAAATCACCGAAAAAGTTCGCAAACAACGAATTGCAAGCGTTATTGGATGAAGATGATACTCAAAGTCAACAAGAACTCGCGGATCAATTGAATGTGACGCAGAAAGCCGTCTCCGTTCGTTTTTATCATTTTCAAGCAACAGACGGTTAATTTTTACAAAAAAAATCCGGTTTCATACTTCTCCACCTGGTATATTTTAAATCAGTGAAGAATATGAATTGTCGATAAAAACTCGAATCGCTATAATCCACAGTCCACCGCCAAACTTCGCGAAAAAACATTTAATCTGCCGGCGACCATGTTTTTGTTGATTTTCTATATTTTTCGTGATTTTTTTTCGAAACTCTTCAATATATATGCCTTTGTGTTGAAAAAAAACACGTTCCTTTTACACAAACCGTTTCCCAGAAAAAAAAACGAAATTAAGCCATTCTTGTCCTTAAGGTAAACGTAGCTCCTTAACTGATCATTTTTATGTTCCTTTCAGATGAGACTTTCCGCCAAACCGTTCGCCAGCTCGAGGCGGCCTTCAACTTTTTAGCGGTCTTGCCAGCTCACCTTTATCGACCCACTTGACGCTTTCGTTTTTCGTGGCCTCGTTCGTGGACGTCCAGGTCGGAAATTTTGGGGGCAATTTGTTGTAGCAATTTTCCTCGTCGAGGAAAATCGGCGGTGGAAGAGGCGGCGGTGGGAGTGGATTCGTGGGGGTGGTGTTGAGCGTGGACGTGTCAACGAACGGCATGGTCGTCATGTTGCTGAGACTGTTTTGGCTCGAGTACGGTGACGGTGTGTGGGAATCACTCGCGATGCTTCGCGACGACAGCAACGGCGTACTGTGACTCATTTGATGATTGTTCAGACCAGCCAAAGGCGTCGCGGGTCCGCCGCTGATCATACGGCCGCCCATCGAAGGCGGTGTGTTTATTTGGTCCGCCAACAATCCGTATTCCGGACGTTGCGGCGATTCCGGCCTCGCGTCGACAGTGTCCAGACCCAGACCGGGTATTCCGCTCGGATTGGCAGCGCTCTCGGTTACGGCTCCGCCACTCCCGATACCGGGAAGCACAGTCTTCAGAAAATTCGAGATACTAAAGTCCTCGTTCGTCGAGTCGATCTTCGATGGCCTCATGTTTATCACTTCTATCGGCATTGCCTTGAAAGAAAGAAAAAACGCGCACTTGGTGTTTACAGGCATTTTGCCCAGTTGGGGGAAACGACGGGTGTTTTCAACACATTTCCAGAAATGGGAATTCTCACCTCCGAGGAATCGTTGTATCTCTGGCTTCCGTTTGTCGGGGTCTCCGATCTATCGTTGAATAAATTTCTCTGGAAATAAACGTCTCGTTGTTGAATATTATAACGGCAATTTTGATATTTAACGGGCTAGCCAGGTGGGTCGAAAAATGGTAATTCTTCAAATAGATAAGTAACTTTTTCCAAAAACGGGCCTAAAATGTTTTTTCTGCTACTTCCTCATTTATCGTGTTATAAATGATAATATTCAGTCGGGGGAAGCTAAAATTTACTCCCCTCCCCATAAAGAGTTATGGGGGTTTTGAATATTGTATATTGGGGGTGAAGGGTGGGGGGATTTATAAAAGAAGCCTTCCTGAATACAAACAAACCCAACCCCCTCCGGTGTGAGGATTTGTTTTGATTCGTTTGATTTTCTGCTATTTTCTGATCTATCGAGTTATAAATAATGATATTTAGTCGAGGGACGCTGAAATCTCCCCCCCCCCCCCTGCCCACCATAAAAAGTTATGGGGTTTTGAAATTCGCGAAAATACGTGATAAAATAGAGAATTTCTCAACATTTCGACGTTTATATTGGCCGGGGGGGGGTGAAGGGATTTATTAAAGAAGCCTTCCCGAATACAAACTAACCCAAACAAACTCAACCCCCTCCGGCGTGAGGATTTGTTTATGTTTGTATGGGGTTTTTTTGTATTTTTTCATTTATTGGGTTAAAAATTATAATATTCAGTCGGGGGGAGCTGAAATGCACCCCCCCCCCCCCCCCCTCATAAATAGTTATGGGGTTTTGAAGTTCGCGGAAACACGTAATAAAACAGGACATTTTTTAACACTTCTACGCCTATATTGGGGATGGAGGGTGAGGGGGTGTATAGACGAAGCCTTCCTGAATGCAAACAAACCCAATCCCCTCCTGCATGAGGGTTTTAATACAAGAGGTTTTGACAAACTCGAAATTATTTTGAACAATTTTTTGCTCCCCAAAAATGTGTTAATGAACAATTTCAGCTTCCTCCGACTGAATACCATCACTTATAACCCAATAAATGAGAAAATAGGAACAAAAAAATTCGGCTATTTTTTCAGAAAAGTCACTTATCTAAAGAATTACCTTTCCAAATTTACAGACGATACGATGCGAAACATTTAAGGGAGCTTTCCAGTGTGAAATTTTCAAAAAATCGATTTTTTTTTTTTTGCTTTATCGATTAGTATACACTTTTCCGAATATTCCCTGAAATTTTCATGCCGAAATTCAGATTATTTCGGTTACTGTACAGCATTTCTTGGAAGAAGGCAACGGAGCGCTACAGCTACAGCGAAACTTTGAACGCGTTTTTCTCGAAACAGCATTTTTCAAAACGGTGTCCAACTTGGAGGGCAGAGTTTTAAAGCTATCGAGTTGAATTTTTTACACAATATTCTTAACGTCATTGTTTATCGTGCTATGGAAGCTTTTTTTTTTGACATCTTCCTATTTTTTTGTAAAAAACACTGCCAAAAAAAATGCTAAAATCGATACTTTTTGTTCAAACCAGCGCCATTTTTGCAAAAAAAAAAAAACAAAAAAGCCTCCATAGCACGAAAGCCAATTATATACCAATCAATAATCTTTTTGTGTTTTTTGTTTCAGATCAAAATTGTGACCCCCAACGTGGACACCACATCCAAGTGCATTTTCTGCAACAATTGTTTCATCATTTTTATAGATATTAATTAATAAATAAATCGATCTTTAAAAAATTGTTTTGTATTCTTCAATACCCAATTAATATACAAAAAAAAACCAGACCGATTAGATTATTTTTTCTTTAAAAAAAAAAATCGCGAAAAACAGCGATTTTTCGGGCTGTCACACTGGAAAGCTTCCTTAAAAGTCGTTGAAGATCTCACTTTTTTCAAATCGATCTTTAATTTTCAATAATCACGAAAAATGAGGACTTTTCTTCACAGATTTTGTATGCTCGAGGTTCGATTCGTCGCAACGTTGTTAAAAAAAATGATTTTTGGAACCGACGATCGTCAACGCCTCGTATTTATTGTTAACTTGAATAACCCGTTTGGCTTTTAATACTTTTAAACGTAATTCCTGTATTTTTTAATGTGGTAACCAATTTCCCGCCTTTTTCACCAGTCCAAGATTATGTAAACGTTTCCTAACAGCCATTTCCGTAACGATTAACAAATCAGACAATTCTTTAAGTCTGACATCGATCTTCATCGAGTAAGGCCTCCATCATCTTCAAATTTTTTCGGCTGTCGTGGACGTTCTTTGTCTTTAAGGTCGAAATCGCCACTTTTGAAACGTCTAAACCAATCTCTGCACGTTGTCTCGGATAGAGCATCTTCACCATAAGCATCTTGAAGCAAGCGATGACCTTTTTTTGCATTATTCGATAGTATAGACGGCAAACATAAATATGGCATCGCCAATCGATCGTAAGTAGACGGTTTGTATGGAAATTCCGCACTAGAAACTTTAAACGCGTTTTGGTAAATATTCGGTAGTGAGGCTCCTGCTAGAATCAGGCCAATTTTTGTTTGGGTTTGTTTGAATCCTTGAAGAAAATTAGCCTGAAAAGGAGCCCCACTTCCGAATATTCACCCGCGTTTTTTTTTTCTCGAAACCTCGTTTTTCAAAACGGTGTACACTCTCAAAGGAAGAGTTTTCAAGCGTCTCAATTTTGACACAACATTCTTCACGCGATTCCCCATCTTGCTGTGGAAGCTTTTTTTTTATCTTCATATTTTTGTTCAACGAAAAGCTGTCAAAAAATACGCTAAATTCGAAACTTTCTTTAACATACTTTTTCATACTGATTAATAATCTTTTTAGCAATTTTGTTTCAGATAATATTGACGGCTACAACTGTGTGCATCGTGAGGACTTTTTAAAGACATTTTCAACCGTTAATAAAAATGTAAAACGATTGAAATAAACGTTGAAAAATGTATTCCCTGTTCTTCGTGAGTGCTTTAATTTGACATTAAAAAAATCAAACTGATCAGCGTATTTTAACCATCGAAAAAAAAAATCGCGAAAACCAGCTATTTTTCGACCCGTCTCACTATGATGAATCCTTAAATTAAAGCACAAAAGCGAAGCTTCCCGCACATGCTGTTTCGTTGGGTCAAAAGCTGACATTTTCTATACTAAAAAGTAGTGTGCACAAGTGAGTTCACTCTCGAATACTAAATATTATAAGTCATGTCGAACACTTCTACACAGTACAGTTTTAGGGTTACTTCCATGAAAATAATACTAGTTGCGTCATCTGATATAAAACAGCGGGAATTAAGTTTAAAAGCCAACAGATTTCGGATGGACCGTTAAGGCTGAACTGTCCACTGCCAAATGTCGCAAAAAAATGTCACCATCTGCCGGCGGTCATTTTTGTGTTGTTTCACTGTCATTTTTGGTGACTTTTTTCACTCGATATATGTACCTTTGTGTTAAAATAAAAATGGGTTTCTTTCACCAACCGTTTCGTATTTTAAAGAATCGGAATTTGGCCATTTTTCGGGCCTCTAGGTAGATGTAGGCCCTTAACGACAGTCTCACCATATCGAAATCGACGTTTCCTCCCATGAAGGATGTGAAATTGCTGGTAAAGTCCGAGGTGCTGTTGCCCGATGCGAGCTCGGGTGCGGGCACCGGCACGGGATCGTAATCCAAACCGTAAGAATTGTACATCGAGGGTGGCGCTACGTCGACCATCATTGAATCGCTCGTTTGATTACCCGACAATCCGTCGTCGCCGGGGAGCTCGATGTCGCTGTCGGGGCTCGGCGACGGTGCGTTCACGTCGGGAGATGGAATCGGTGATATCAGCGTCGGCAGAAGTTCGTCCAATTTCTTCTTTAAATTCTTCACGCGGCTCCCGAAGTTACGGTAAGCCTGGAGAAATAAATAAGTCCGGCGATAAAATGAGTTCAGCAACATCGTACAAGATCTGAGTACGTATGAAAAGTTTGTCGGCATTGTGACGTTGGAGATCGTTGGAGTGCAACGAAAATGAAGTGTTTTCTTATTTCCCAAATTTTCTTATACAGATTCGAGCCACGAAAATCGTAAAAATCATTTTTAACGCTTTTTATTTAGCGATCTACAGCCTGAACTTGCAAAATATGATTTTAGGTAATAATGAATGTGAATTGAAAAGAATCTTCGTTGCTTTCCAACGGTGCAAACTTCAACGCCATGTCGTCATTTCTCTTGGCATTCCGAATGTCACATTTTGCCGAAAGACTTTAGATGATGACTGGCGAATTCTCGCCCCAGCGATGAAGAAATTTGAGTTAAGGAGGCACGATCATTCCTACGAATCCAACTTTCAGATTTGCAATTTTTATATGATTTTGACGAACACCTTATGCGCCTAATGCCAACATTTAAGATATTTTGACCGTTTAGATTTTTCGCAATAAAACTGCAAAGTCGAGCACTTTGAGTTACCGAAGCACGTCGTCTTACGGAGACGGTCAACCGGCAGTGCGGTGATCGTGGTTTGTCTACTCACGTATCCAACTAAACCTGTTGGAAAACTGAAATTCGATAGATTAGATATAATAGATATTGTAAGAAATAAGAAAATCAATCTTCACCGTGTAGTTAAAGCGCTACATTACAAGAAAGTTTCAGTTTCCGGTTGAAAATGGTCAGAACGACGAAATAGCCCCCGCAGACTCAGCAACGTCGCGAGTAACCCAGCTTTGTTTTGAAATCAATATGAATAGAAGCCGCCACAAAATATGCAAACAACAATTTATGGAGTTCTATCATGTATCACGTATCAATAATATGTATAATTATATTCTGCCTAGCCTGTTAATTCCGCTGAGGTAATTCAAGCCTATTTTCTCTTCAAGAAATAATATTTCAGTCGTTATTTGTTCACGTGCAATAAATTCATCATTTAGCACAACTTTTGGCACACTATAATCGATAATACGAATAATCAACATAACTAAACATAAATCAGAGCAGCTGTGGGTAAAATCAATGTAGACTTTTTTTTTACCCCGTGGAAGTGATCGTACCTCCTTAAATTCGAAATATTCAGTCTGATTCACGTAGTTCTCGGAGAAATGCGAAAGAAAATTCAGTTTCGCACCAAAAGTCAACTAAGGGTGATCGATGATGTAGGATGCTGAAAGTGCAGACTTACGTTCGTAACAATCTTCACTTCGCCTCGCTGAGTCTCATAAAATTGATCGGCCTGTTCGAGAAGATCGAGAACTTGAGTCCTCTCGCGTATCTCAGCCTCGAGGGCCCGGACGTAGCTCTCGATGCTTCTAACCGCGGTTTCGACCTCCTTCTCGGCGTCTTCCACGTGTCTCCGATCCTTCAGGGAAGCGCACAATTCCTCGGCATTGTCGATATCGACGTTGCTGTCTCGAAGGTCGCGCAATCTCGCGTCCGTAGCCTGTTCGAGATTCGAGCATGATCTCATAGTCGATATCAGCAAGGCGGCTTGAAACTCGTCGTTCGTAACGACCGGTTGCGGCTCGACTTTTTTCTTCGGCGCGGCCGACAGTAGGCCCGATAAATCGGCGAGGAACTCCTCGTCGTACACCTGCCGCTGATCCCATATCTTGAAAATCCTCAGTATGCGGTGCTTTACTTTCTCGTCTCGTACCATCGTCGTCGCTCTCTGCAGCGTCGTTCCCCAAGACTCGACGAATTCGAAATTTTTCCTCTTCGAATACTGTATTACGTCGTTCGCGAGATAAAACAGCGTCAAGCGATGCTCCACTTTCACTGTAAACACAATTATTATAAAAGGTATTTTGATTCCTGCGACTTTTTCGTGGATATTACATTTGTCGCTACGATACATCGTTCAGCGCTAGCGAACCCTGTCGCTCAAGGGATTAGGCCACCGTGCAAGTTTGACAAAATCGTTTATCGCTTAGGGTAATGGAAATTGAAGAAGAACGTCCAAGATGTGGTGCGGAAATCGCCGATCGAAGTAAACTTATGATGTGGTTGGAGTTTGCATCGCTGGAACGCATAGAAAATTATTATTTCTGGATTTCCTTTTATTTCTTTTGGTAAATTTTCCGTACAGAAAATCTTCAACTATTTTTTAAGATGTTCGTTTAGCGATCTGGAATATCAATCCATAAAAAAATATCTTTTATCATTATAAAAGTATGGAAAATAAAAAGTGGAAAAGGACTTCCGTTGCCTTCCAATGATGCAAACAAAGTACAATGTCTTTGGATGCAAACTTCAATACCGTAAGTTATGATTAAAGGGGTTTTTCTCGACACTGTGTTTTTCGAAACAGTGTATACAATTTCTCGACATCCAATATACGCGATTGACTTGAAATTTGGTACACTTATTCAGTGTAATAGCAGTGTAATGTCTTGGCCGACTCTTTACTTCTTATCCTTTTGGTTCATTAGTTATCAACAATAATACTGTAATTCTTCATCGAACGTTTGAGAAAAAACACTTCGAATTTTTGCTTTGTTTGAACCACAATAATGAAAAAAGGTCGGTCAAGTCTTAGCCAATGTTATCTTTTTAAGAAACTCTTTTCTTTCGCGTTCACATCAACCGCGTAGCCAAAATCAAATACACCGCTGGGCCCCTCACGTTTAAAAGTCCTTCATGCGATTGTTTATAACTACTTTAATTAATAATAGTCTGTTAATGAACTTTAGTACACAACTTCGTTTATGTACATACAAATAAATGTTTATACGTTTTGTCAATCATCTTGCTTATTCCTCCGAAATTGATTTCTTGATATAAGCCTCATCTTCGGATCGTCACAGTAGCTTGACCCCTCAAAAAATACGATTTTTTAGTCGTTTAATGGATGCATCGTTCAAAGGAGCAACACGCACCATAATCTTGCTAATGGTGCAAAATTGGGGTGTCTGTCTATACATTCGTTCCTGCGCTGAGCTGGTAGGATTTTCAACATGATACTAAGACGATATCTATCAACTTTTAAACTTTGTCCGAGCAACGCTGGCACAAAAGCGGCTGAAGCGTTTCTCCCGAAACCTTCTGTGTCAAAATAATCACTTGCGGACTCTCACAGTGCTTTGTTCCATGGAGATACGTCAAATGGAACCCAGAAAAAAGCTGTATTCCTTGATGTTGAGGTTTGCATAACTGGAATGCGACGAGTTTAAAAAAAAATTTATTTTCATTATCATCTCAAATCCTTTTGTTTTCAAATTGACATAATGAATCTCTAATGAGCTTACATAAAAACGAACGAATGACTTTCATAGCGTGGACCTGCTAAAAAGACATTTGATCAATTGAAAATAATCAATGTCCGTTGCATTACAACGACGCAAACTCCAATATCATGGTACTCCGTTCAGAAGCACAATGGCACCCGATACTCTTTAGTTTTAGTAAGGAGGCTTTCCAGTACATGAACAATTGTAAATACTTCCAGCAGCTCCAATTTCTATCCGACCCAATGACAAACTAGGTGAAAAATGTTTTTTTTTTTCAAATATATGAAACACATGTTTATTTCGATACCTTAGGCATATGATCCTCGCTACGATACAGTCCTGAAATATGAAATTGAAGTTTGCACGGTTGCAATGCAACAGAAATGAATTTTTTCCTATTCTCCCAATTTCTTCAGGCAGATTCAACCCATGAAAATCATGCAAACGTTTTTTCGGATTCTTATTCGGCGATCTATGATCTTAATTTTCAAAATATGATTTTGTATAGTAATGAAAATCAGAAATTGAAAAGAATTCGGGTTGCGTTCAAACAATGCAAACTTCAATCCCGACTAAGATCTAGTCCATACCTACCCGTAAGCCAAATTTCCGACACACAGGAGTAAAGCGCCACGGGCTAATCTCCGAATAAAATCAAACGCCGAAACGTTCTCATGGTTTTTAAGCATATTCCCCAATTTTCCACATCGGTTGCAAATATTCCAGAGAGATTGGGGTCAAATAGAGAAAATAATTTTCGTCGAATATCAAATATATGAAAACGTTAAATACCAAAATACCTTTTCATTAAATAAATTAAAAGCAAATACAGTACCTGTTTTTATGTCGGTGCCAATAAACGAAAAATGTATATAAACACTTATCTAGGATAATGATTGTGTGGTCGTGTATCGACAAATCGAATGCAAATGTATAAAGCTTTAGAGTAAATTAGTTTTGAGTTTTTGAAATCTGCAATGGTTGACACTGACGTTACTTTTCTCGTATATAATGAAGAATGATGTAAATATTAAAAATATACAAAAATAGTTACTTTTATACATGTCAGATTTTTTCAATTCGTTTTAACTTTTTGTTATTCTTGCAACGAGTAAATTCTAAAAAAATGGAAGAAAATTTTCAAAATTCCCTGAATTGACCCTGATTATCCGCAGTATTGAAGTCTGCATTGTTGGGCTGTAAGGGAAATATATTTTCTTCGAATTTCGATTTTTCTTCGGCACATTCAGACTACTAAAGCGACACTAACATTTTTAAGGATTCTTATTAAAGATTTGTAACGAAAAGTGGCAAAAAAGGTCATAGATAATAAAAGTAAAGTAAAGTAAAGTAAAAAGTCACGTAAAAGTAAAGAAATGAAGAGTCATGAATTTTCGTTGCATTCCAACTGTGCAAAACTCATGATTATCCCAGAAGAGAAATACCATGCGTTTTTCCGGTTTTCCCTGTTTTGCATATGTGTGACAGGCGTGGATCTCGAATAGCGAGCTGCCTCGTAGACGGAGTAAACAATTCTCTCTAGCCCGGAAGAGTGACTAGGTGCAAATATCTACTCCGGTGCGTAAGACGAACAGCATGAAAGTTACGAATAAAACCTCAGGATAGGCGTGAGTGGGACGACCGAAAAATTCTTCTACGATACCTTTCTTCAATACTTGGAGCCAAGCAGCGACGATTTTCTTGTGATGCATTCGTCTTTCGAGACACCATGACGACAGCGCTTGGATGGACTCCTGCGAGTCTTTCAGTGTCTGGAGTTTTCGCTCGAACAGTTCGACGTCGAACTCGTTATTTGCCATGTTGTTTTTTCTTGGCCGGGAGAAAAACTCGAGAAACACACGTTTCGTCGCACACTTTCAAACGAGAACGAAAGTTTTTGAAAAATGCGCGAAACCTCGGAAGGTCAACGTCACATGATAGTTCAACATTTTGAGCGCATAAATGAGAAAACTGATTTTTCTTTTTCCCGGTGAGCGCGTATGCAACGTAGACACGTACGTGTACGTGTGTATATATGTATATGTATAATATATACGCAATTATACGAATGACTGAAATATATACGTGTTGTACGCAAACGTCTATGTATAATTAAGATAGAGTTAACCTAGCACGACTTTTTTATCGTAAATTTGTCTTTTTGAGGGTTAAAAATCTATATCGGCGTCGCAAAATGTACGATTGCGGTGCTTAACAACGTAAGGACGCTTTTATTTTTCTCGCATACGCGACGTTTAGCAGTACGAGCTCATCGCGGACCGATCACTCGCGAACTATTCGCGGTTCAGCCGTAATAATTTGCGCAAAAGCGGCCCAACATTTTCAATAATTTTAACATTAGGACGATAGTGGGCTGTTGGGGATTAATGGTGTTTTAACACCGAAATCGGTGTGCGCTCTTCGCACTGTTACACGCGAGGGGAGGCCGGGTGGAAGGACGAGCGGGGGAGGGATACGGCGGCGAAACACGAACGGTGGAGCGAGAGGGGGCGCAACGGAATACGTCGGGAAACCGCGCTACGTTCGCTACTTCTTTTTGCTAGTTTTCAACTTTCCCGCGATACACCGAGATCGATATCACTCGCGTAACTTTACGTTTAACGAATCGCGATATACGGCTTTTTCGTACTGTCATTTGTCCCGAGAATGTCGCGTGTTTGGTTTTCACCGTAGGACGCAGCGAGGCACCGATCGCTAAACGCAATGTTCCGCCATTATTTGATGAACACTACCAAAACACAATCCGCGCGATACTGTGCTGAAGTTAACCACGAGAAATCTCGAACCCGGCATCGGTACAGCCGATAAAAGCATGCGTAATCTTTATTCGTTCGAAATTTGGCATTGTTTTAGATATTTTGTGATCTTTTTTGGGATTGTGGTCGAGAGCCTGTTTTGTTTCGTTTGATTTATCGTAAGGCCGAAAGACTTACCAAAAACACCATTGAAACATGTTGAACGATAATCGGCTTGAAGTTGTCTGCGTATAATATTTTATTTTTTGGAATTTGAAACAAATACTTCTTCCGGTAACAAATACTGGTAATCCGTTAGTTCGCTAATGAAGGAAACGAAAATCGAAAAGAAATGATTAAGGGGTTAGTCTGTTGTGAAAATGAGTCGTTGGTCGCTTGAAGAAACTCAAATTGAAAAGGAAGGTCCAATATATAGGGCAGAAATCGCAAATTTAAGGTAAGCTTATGATTACATACAACCTAGTCAAACTTTAAGGTTGTCATTGGGTTAGGGCGAAATTCTATCATCCAGCTGAAATTTTTTCTGGAAGTTTATAATCCCTTTGCTGATTATCCTGTGCAGTTTGGAGACAATCCGCGGAACCATTTTTTAGAAAAAAAAATCGGAAACTTGCCGTATTTCGTGGGCTAACATTATGCATATGGAAAACTACCGCTCATTTTTCGGTACATTATTAATATCTGCCAAGAAAATGCTACCACGGAGCTGAAAAAATAGGTAGGATTCGACCAATCATCGAACTAATGCTTGGTACCCTGAAAATGATTATTCACAGTCCCTTTGTAAAATCATTAATGCTTTTAATAGCGAATTTGTGCGAAAATCAAGCACACCAAATATTAGGCTGTGCAATGATGGTCGTAGACGGCACAGATTCTACCTATCTTATCCGTATTCGGTAACTATGGCCGGGAACCTCGAACTACTCGGTTAGGATCATTAACAACGAATATTATTTGTTCTTATTCTTTTAATTAGTCATAATTACTTAATATTAACCCTCAATCCGTGAGCCTGGATCGTTTTCGTCTTACCCAAAATAATTTTTTTCGCAGGCTGCTTAATATTTAATGAAAAAAAAATATTAAAAATAAGAATGTCAGAAAAAAACTCAATTTTTTCTCCAGAAGTACAACCTATTGACCATGAATTTTTTCAGATTTTTTTATTGATAATTGTTGGTTTGGTAGTGCAAAAACGAAAACGACCCAGGTTCACGGGATTGAGGTGCTTCAAATACCTTCACGGATTGAGCGTTAATTCGATAACTACATTTCTAGACATTTCTAGGCAAAGACAAAATAACGCGGATTTTTTTTCGCACATAATTTTTTTTAGTATATCGAAAAATCATTAAAGCTTCTGATTTCTTCGAGATTATAGACATCTTTAGTACACTTTTCTTCTTTCCAGCGATTTTTTTTTTACTTGGATTGATATTAATTTTTGACAGCTCCTTGGGCCGATATTGAGGTTACGAACGGGGCGCATATGTCTCTAACTTCGCGACACTTCTGCCAACCTGGGCATCATGACATACCACGATTTACGACGTTGCCATCTCGTTTCGCGTTAATTGAGCAAGAAAAAGTTATAGGAAATAATTATACAAAGTAATGAAAACATTTAATGTAATTACCGAATGTTCAAAAATGCATATTTTTACAAATAGATGTAGAAAAATAGTTCGAAAACGCACGTTTAATTGTGAAATGACGATTATTTGACAGCTAACAGTTGGTAACAGTCAATCGGCTTGTGCATAAGCATAGGGTGCTCCCCCCCTCGTATTTCACCCCCAACAGCTGAGCCCCATACAACCTTAAACGCAATTTTATCAAAACTGTGTTTTTTTTTCAATATGGTGTACACGATTTCTTGACATCCAATCAATTGATTAACTCGAAATTTGGTACACTTATTCAGTGTAATAGTAGTTTAGCCTTGACCGAGGTTTTTCTTCTTAACATTTTTTAAAATTTGTTATAAAAAATAATGATGTCACTTTTGCTCGAGAAATTGGAAAAAAAATTCATTTTTTTTTTAATTATTCAAACACGATAACAACAAAATGTCCGTCAAGTCTTAGCCGATATTTTCTATTTTAAGGAAAAATAACTCGTTTTTCTGTTTCAGATCAACCGCATGACCAAAATCAAGTACACCGTTGAGCCCCTCACGTTCAAAGATCCTTCACAAGATTGTTTATAGCTTCTTCAATTATTAATATTTTTCATAAGCCTTGGTACACAACTTTGTTAATGTACATACAAATAAATTTCCAAACGATTTTTCAGTAATCTTATAACCCTGACTTTCGGGTCGTGATAGTAACCTAACCCCTTAAGGGGTGATACACGTTCCGGATGTGTTGAAGATCTGCTTAGCCGAGCGGGATATTTCGGCGATATCAAAACTTGCAGGTTACTTTTGACATCGTTGCGTTCGAATGTTCTCATGGTCGTAACTTTGGTGATAGAAAATTGGTAGGTTAGATGCTATTCATGCTTCTCAGGATGCTGAATTATATCTTTTACACGTAACACACAAAATATATGAGCTGTGAGTATTTGAGAGCCCCGTTTTCTTTTCTCACGTGGATTACCAGGTAGCAATTTTCAAAAAGTTCATCAGCAATCGTTTAAATAGGTACCAAATGTCTGCTTAGAATCTACGAGAGTGCCCGCACTTGTAGGCCTATTCTGTAACTCGTAACAACAACTTTTGTTATCGTTAGCTAGCGACAGCCAATAAGAGGCACCCTTTCTTCTGTAATCGTGCATGCAATTGGCTGCCGCTAGCTAACGATAGCGAAAACTGCCGCTACCGAGTTACAGAATAGGCCTACCGCACGTTATTTGCTACGAGCCATGAGCGACATCCAATGGGAGCTTCACTTTTCTAGGGAGTTTCCGGAACACCTTAGCTCCCATTGGATATCGCTCGTCGCGAATCATGTGTAGTGTACGGACACGGTAACTAGCATGGGCTGTAGGTCTATCTGTAATGGCCTCTGCACACTGCGCGCGATGAGCGATGAGCGATATCCAATGGGAGCTCTACTTTCCCAGGGGGTTTCAGGGATACCTGAGCTCCCATTGGATATCGCCAGCCCCCTGGCACTCAGCTCACTGGCTGGTCTCTCGATGACGCCAGCCGCTACGTGGCGCTGACCGTACTCCGCGCCGTCCGTGCTCGCTTGCGCCACGCTTTTGGCGTATTTTATTTCATAACAAATAACTCAACAATAATTGAATATATACATATAAGTGTAGTAAATATGTACAAAATTTTTAGCCCCTTGTCTTAATGATAAGTCGAATAAATATACAACAGGCTAGAAATTCTGTACATATTTGATAAATTTACATGTATATGTTCGACTATTTTTTAGTTATTTGTTATAAAATAAATATTGTCAAATTATTTCTCCGCAATTATATCTGTATTTTATTATAAAGGTAGGACAGGTAGGAGATTAAATGTACACAACGGGATCGAATATTACCAACAATATATTTTATTTGATGCACAGCTTCAAAAGTGATCGTGTTACATTAGTTTACGTTTGACAATGTTTAGCCATCTTCTTTCCGATTTGATAATTAATTGTCAAGACAATTAATTATCAAATCGGAAAGAAGATGGCTAAACATTGTCAAACGTGACAAGTCCGCGCACACGCAAGACAAGACAATTGTTAACAAATTTTTACGAATTTTACGAATGTAGGATGTAACATCAAAGTCATCAGCCGGTTAACCTGTCATGGCCTTAACGGCCGGCGGGGGGTTCGGGCAAGGGAGTAGGGGCGCGGAAGCATGCCAGCGCCGCGCAGTGCGAACTAACTACGGCGCATAGAACGAAGAGAGGTGCCCTATAGGAAATCATAGGAGTGTCGGGGGCTGGATATCGCTCATCGCAAATCGCGCGCAGTGTGCAGTGGCCATAACTCGATAGCGACAGATTTCCTTATCGATAAATATTAACAACCAATCGCATGCACGATCACAGAGGAAAGAGAGCGTTTTATTGGCTATCGCTAGCTAACGATACGAAACAGTTACTACCGAGTTACAGAATCTCGCTACATGTGTCCAAAAGAAATCGAGTTATCGACATGAGTAACACGTTTGATCGGTCAAAATTCTACGGCTAAATTTTCTCCTTGGCGGATTACATTTCGGCCAAGCGAAAGGCACGCCGTTGTTCGTCGGTGAACAGAGCGAACGGCGTTTCTTTTATTTTTTTCTAAATATCAACCGTTCCGGAGAACGCTGAGGAATCTGCAAATCAACTGCCTTTCTCGCACTTATGATCGCTCGGTGGACGTAACACCGCGGTCAGTCGGTAACAACCGACAAGTTGGAAAATGTCACTAATATAGTCGACAGGTTACCGTCAACCGGTAACATATCGCCAATTTAGAACTATAAAACGTTAAAATGTTTCAACATTTCTGAAATGTAAACTTACATCAGTCGGTAAATTACCGACAAATCTGCAAAACATGAGCATCCACGTAATCTTCTAGAAACCGTCGGTCACTTCCCATGGGGCGGTGACCCTCCCTACAATATTGCAAAAATGCAATTAGGAGTATTTGGAATGTATGTGGTTTTCATTTGGAGTTTCATCGAATTGGTTTGCGTTTGTTTGGATTTAATTGTGTTTGTTTTATTTGGTTGATTTATTCCCATGTGTTCGATCTTGTTTTGCGTTTCGTGAGAATTAGAGTAGGTCTAAAGATCGATCGAGTTCTTTTGGATTTGTATTTCTTGCCGGTTAGGCGCCGTTAAATTTTTTTAAATATCTCTTACTCAAGGTCGAATTTATGGACTTTATGTGAAAATCTCGTCGTCAGGAACTGTAGGTATCGTTCTAAGAAATGGTATTTCCATCAAAAATTTTTTTGGGTCCAACAACCCAGGTTCACGCTCCTCTTACCGACCGAGTTTATCATTAGACTTCAAAACATGAGCAACGACTTCACAATACTCAAGGTTGATGAGTTAATGTAATTAGTCAAGTTAGTTGAGTTAGTCATTGAATTTGAAGTTAGTTCACTTAGATATGAAAGTTTAACTTAGTTGAGTTAGTTTTTAAAGTTTAAGGCGGTTGCGTTCGTTATTAAAATTTAAGTTACTTGAGTTAGTTATTCAATTAGAAGTTAGTTGAGCTAGATATGAAGTTGAGTTAGTTGTTAAAGTTTTAATTAGTTGGGTTCGTTATTAAAGTGTAAGTTAGTCGAGTTAGTTGTCAACGTTTAGGATAGTTGAGCTGGTCATCAAAGTTTGAGTTAGTTAAGTTAGTTATTAAAGTTTAAGTTAGTTGAGTTAGTTATTCAAGTTTAAGATGGTCAAGTTGGTTCTTAAAGTTTTAGCTAGTTGAGTTAGTTAAAGGTCAATTAAGTCGAAACGGTATGAAGTTCTTTGAATAAAAATTAAGCACTAGATGCTCAAAGCGCATAAACTCAACAGCCCTATCCGCAGAGACGATGTGTACCGAATTCCCTAAGTGCTAAAAAAGGCCTCATTCGAGGGACATATGGACACGTCAGTTTCCAACAAATGTTTCGCTCGCACTAGTCGTCGCGAAGAGGTTTTTTTATCGAAGGCATATTTAAGGTCGAGATAAAAGATAATGGTACTATGGAACTGATAACGGAGAATTATTGATGACATGTGAACCGATACGGACAATCAGCCCCGGCAGTTTATACCTGTGCCCGTAACGCTCCGTCGAGTTCACGCGAAATCCTACCAATTGGCAGAATATCCGGTTCTGACTTTAGATTATTAATTTTTCTGCACAAATAAAGTCACTATGTTTAGATCGTAGACACTGCATATACGTTTCCTTTTGTGGATTCTTGTAATTCCATTATTGATCGTTCGTCAAAATGCCATCGCTGAGCAGAAGGAAACACTCGGTTTACATTCAATTGGCAGGACTAATGTCAGTCGTGTCGCTAGTGACAGTTTGCATTTCTATTGGGACCCAACAATGGATCAATGCGACTGCAAATCCCAATAGTGCGTCTAACGTGAGCGCTTCTGTGTCGAACATCAATTATGGACTCTTCAGAGGCACCCTGATGAGAAGACTGCTGAGCAGCCCTATCACATACAACATATTCTGTGCGTTGTGGTTTTTATCGTCGTTTTAAGTTCACGTCCGTTTGGGTTTGATTGGGTTTAGCATACATACTGTTATAACCAGAGTAATTTGATTGATGTTCTTTTTCACTTTCCTCTATTGGGAATACCCTTTTACACTTTTACACATTATTGTTTTTTCTTCGTCCATTTCTCCTGAATGGAACTCTGTTCAGTAATCATTTCCCTTTGTTCAAAAGCCTTCGTCTAAATATCGAACAAGAAGTTTCATAGTAATTTTCGGATGTTGTACCACTCCTTAGTTTTTTGTTTCTTTAATTTTAAAAACGTTTTGATATTTTATCTTCAAATTGAAAGTTGAATGCTGTCGAATCACCAGTTATCTCTTATAAGCATGTCTCAGCTTACTGTTTTTAAATTTTCCCTCTTATCTCTGACTTCCGCGTACTCCAGAGCAGAAATCGCTAAGTCTACATGTCTGCACTGATAACCTCCTTATTGTGTTCATCGGTTGACGAAACTTTTCGTATCGCTAGGAATACTTTGATAGCTCATTGTAATAATTTCTTTATTCAGGACTCCGGTTTTATAGGTCACTATCCACTTTGCTCCGAGTTAATTCAATCGGAGAGAAAAATCACCTACGTGTTGGGAAAACTTTTTTATTATTCCTCGACAGTTACCTGCATATGGGATCATAATGCTTGCGGTTGGAGTTGCCAGAGCAACGAGGGTCTTCGAAAATCCGAAATTCGGCGTCTTCTTCTGGGAGACACCCCAAATTTCTCATGCCTCTCCGCAGGAAACACGAGAAACTACGAATCGCGAGTTGAACTTGGCCGAATGAAGAGTTGAGTATTACAAACGTAATCGAATGAACTAGAATTTTATAGTCAATTTTATTTACGGAGGTTGGTGAGGTCCAGTTGAATCAAATGACGGATTATAAATCTTTCTTTCAATGATCATTAAAAAATGGATACGAGGTATTCATTCTGTGGATTTTAATTTTTCATAAAATATATAACTAAAGAGCAATGCATTTTTATACTTTTATTACGTGAATGAGGCAGACATGCTCTCCATTCGCCAGCCAAGATTCGTAATCTTTTATCAAACCTTGATGGTTTAATATTGAATATAATGGTTTGCGATGGGCAAGCCGGGCGTTTTCGTTTTCTAAATGTTTCCGAAGGTTTAATTCTCGTTTTGCCCATCTAACCGGAAGTAAAAGTTACACACATTAAACTATTTTTTATCGCTGGTGTTTTGTGGTGGAAAAATCTCAAAAAATTCGTGAAGACTCAGTATAGTCTAAGCAATAATATACATATATATATATATGTCTTGTCGCTAAGCTCCAACCTCCTTAACAGCTTCCATTTGATTAAGGATTTTTTAAATCAATACTTTTAGAAAATTCTACGATTATGTTTTTTTTAGATATCAACAATAATAGAATATTTACAAACGCTGGACTATGGCTAACAACGATTATTTCACTGGGTATCCTCCTAACTGCTCTCTTCGTTAGCGTGATCCTATCAATTGTAAATTCCATAAAAAGTCCCATCGAGACGTACTTCAACATTCAAGGAATTTATGTGGCAAATGGCATTGCACTGTTCGCAAATCTTTTGGCATTGATACTGTATGGCGTTTGTTATGATATCTACATCAAGGAAAACATTTCAATCTACGACACTATCGTTGGGGATTACGTTTCCGAAGCAACCCTCGGATACTCTTACTGGTAAATGGATTGTTGAGTATTGTTGAAATTTTGACAGATTTGTGATAAAATTTAAGTTTCACAAAATAAGGCTAAGATTCACGGTAAGGAAGGACACGACTGTGACAGGCCGGAAAAGGCTGGGTTTTTCCAAATGTTTTTCGGCCTGCTAGATATTTTTTAATTTAGAAATTAACAATGTTATTGAGGAATAAGAGGGCCTCTTTATGAAAAATGTGGTCCGACGGCTGGATCGATCACTTGACAATGGTTGGTCTGAAAAATATGAATAAAAATGTTTCATTATCTATAAAAATGTAGTTCTTATTGTATGCAGCCGTTTAAAAAAAATTAAACAGTGCCAGGTGTTTAAGAAAATAGTGTAATTTTAGCGAAATTCTTACTTATATTCGGGAGCCTAAAAAATGCTGAATTAAAAAAAAACGAAAAATGGCTACGTACAACAATAGCTACCGCAATAACGAAAATTTTGGTTTTTTGAAATTAAAAATCGGACAATTATAGCTAGAGCTGCTAGTCCGGTCAGGTCGAGAAAAATCGATTCGAGAAAAACGCCATTGAAAGTTTTAGTGTACGTAAATCGTTGCGATGCATGCTCTCACTAAATCGTTTGTCACTTGGTCAATTCTCAATCTTTCAACTTGAATTTTATTTCGCATATTCTTGAATATGAATACTTTAAGAAAGTGCAAATAATCAATTTCGTTGACCCGTCACGTGATGCCTCAATAGCATCAACGAAGAAGAGTTCTTTTGTTCCGATTGAGAGTATCAGTTAACTCTTGTTTGAATTTAAGAAAATAATTTAGGGAGAGATACCTTTAGGTGAGAAAAAAATGGTTGATTTTCATGTTTCTTTTAAAGAAAATATTTCTTCCACATTTATGAGACTAAGGGTACGTTTCATTACTACTGTTGGCTGTTACATGGTATTTTTTTTATTAATATAAAAAATGGCGGAGTTTTTTTCTTAATTAATACTCATACGCAGAATATAAACCAAGAAAAAGTAAAAAATGTTGAAAATCGAGACAAAAAGAATTAATATTCCGAAAAAAACGGCTACATTTTGCAATGAAAAATATAATTAGTTTATTTTCAAAAACATTTAGGATAATATTTTAAACAATACGTTTAGAGAGATTTATACCGAATTTAATCAGAATCGGCCGACTACTTTTTTAGCTATACGTCATGCCACTTTTGAAAATGCAGTTTAGAAGACCGAGCCATATACAACCGAAATGTTTAAAGATTAATTTTTTAAGGTAACATGTAGCAACCAACAGTAGTACTAAAACATACCCTAAGTCTCAAAAATGGGGAAGAAATCTTATTTTGAAAGAAAGATTATGAAAATCAGCAAATTTTTGCCTCGTCTAAAAATGTTCCTCCTCTCTTGATAAAATCTTCGTAGTAGTTGGGATTTGGGATGTTATATGACTTTTCTTCTGTACTCAATTATCAAATGACAATAGCAAAGGTCAATCCACATATCTTTCGCAGGATTCTGGTACTGCCTTGTCCGTTTCATGCCCTGGGAATATTTCTCATAGCCATGAGGGAACTGATAATCAACAGTGATCGAGCCGAGACAACGATCGACGTTGTGGCCGATACACCGGAGACAGGCGTGCTATTTTGATAGGATGGGGAAATAGGGGCGGAAGGAATGAAGCAGCAGAAGGCAACGTTTATACGAAAATCAATGTAAATATTCCGTCTTCTAATAGCAACAATTTTCAACACGACAAAACCAAGTTTTTATTAATATTTTTCTTCACATTGTCATATTTTTTGGCACGTGGAAAAAACGTGAAGGATTTTTGTTCGTGGGACATTGCTGGCAGGGCAACAACTTTATTCTTAACTTCTCTATTCTCAGACATCACTCTTCTAAAATATCTCTATTCTGGAGTAAGTTTAATCAGAAACATCTCTATTTCAAAATATCTCACGTCTAAAACATTTATCTGCCGTAAAATCTCAATTCGTAAAGATCACAATGCCACAACAATTAAGTTCTAAAATACTACTGCTCTCAAATATCTCCATTCCACAATCTCTTCTATCCGAAACTGTTCTATTCCTAAATATCTGTATTCTTCAAAATCTCATGTGCCATCCAAAACATCTGTATTCCGACTGATTCATCTCACAATATCTCTCTTCCGAAACATCGCTATTCCATTCGGGATATTGCATTTATTATATCGGCCATGAATAAAACAAGTGCAACGCAGAGGCTCTTGGAATAGAGATGTTCCGGAAGAGAGATATTGTGAGATGAAATTTTCGGAATACAGATGTTACGGAAGTCACATGAGATTTTGTAGAATACAGATATTTAAGGCCTTAGGCCACAGTAACGGGTATAAAATCGTGTGCGAATTTAACAATTTTTTTTCGTATCACTTATAAAATTAATTACTCTTTCACTCATAAAATTCACTCAGAAAATTCATTCATAAAATTCACTCAGAAAATTCACGCATAAAATTCACTCATAAAATTCACTCATAAAATTCACTCATAAAATTCACTCATAAAATTCACTCACAAAATTCACTCATAAAATTCACTCATAAAATTCACTCATAAAATTCACTCATAAAATTCATTCATAAAATTCGCTCATAAAATTAATTACACATCTATTTACTATGGATATCAAGCTGGTAGGAAATATTTTTTATTTTTCGATGTACAAAATGGATATATGGACACGAGATATTTTGGAATGAAGATGTTTCGGATAGAACCTGGTCCAGAATCAAGAGATTTAAGGAGAGAGATGTCTGAGAATAGAGAAATAAGGAATTGAATTGTTCTCCTGCCACATCGTTGAATGCTCACCTATCTATTAATATTACACCAAGTACAAGTTTTGAAGAAAAGTTAAGGGCATTAAGGGGTCTTCTCACTTTAGACGCTAAAAAAGGCTATTATCGTGAATTTTTTTGATACTTTTATATTATAGATATTGATTTAAAAGTTGTTACACTCAATAAA
The DNA here is from genome assembly GCA_951751655.1 of Ophion costatus. Lineage (NCBI taxonomy): Eukaryota > Metazoa > Arthropoda > Insecta > Hymenoptera > Ichneumonidae > Ophion > Ophion costatus. The sequence goes on along the minus strand of OX632359.1, from coordinate 36,263,872 downwards.
TAGACTTTCGAAATACATTAAATTTTTGTTTAAATTTATTCAAGTCACAATTTATAGACGAAAATGGTAGTTAAAAAATGTCTTAAAAAATTGTACGTCTGCGCTGTTGATGAAATCTCGGAGATGGATCATCTGAAACGAAAAAAATCAAACGGTTTTATATTCAGTATGTTAATGGCTATAGCGCATATCGTACGATTTTATGATATATGCAAAACTAACAAAATGGCGGACATTTTTCGAAAAAAAACTCTTTTTCACTGTTTTTGGCAAAAATATGAGTAAATATCAAAATTTTAAATAATCCTTGACACTCACTACAGCTATAGTTGTAAAGAATATGTGGTTAAAATTTTATAAGGATCGGTGCAGTAGTTTCGAAGATTTTATCGACAAACCGTCGAAAAACGTTGTTTCGAGAAAAACGCGATTAAAGTTTGTTTGGCTTACATAAATATTAAGTGTAGTAAAAAGTAATCCATTAAAATTGCATGAAATTGTAGTAAAATGATTTACTTAAATGAAAATTGTAGTTAAAAGTGATCCATTATTTTTGCATGAAATTGAAGGCAAAAATAATGGATTTCTTTTTACTACACCTAATTTTTTTTTTTTTAATTCAATGTATTTCGAAAGTGTATTTATTGAGTGTAACAACTTTTATATCAATATCTATAATATGAACCTATCAAAGAAAATTCATGAAAATAGCCTTAGCGTCTAAAGTGAGAAGACCCCTTAAGAACGAGAGACAATTTTTGCTTACTTTTGCACACAGTGAAATTAGTTTCGAGTTGGTTGGAGGGCGAAGAATTCGACACGGTCGGGTGATCGAAAACGATCGGAGGACACCTGCCCTCGGAGCGCGCCAGGTGCTACGCGTCGATGCGCCCAGAAAAACAGCCCCGCGTCCCCGTCGAGACAAAAAATACAAATACAAAATGACGCACAATAATTTTCGTATAATTGATAATAAGCACTGTATTTATGAATAAGTATGAAATATTGATAAAGTAATTTTTCATAACTCACAATGTGCAACCCGATATGAATTTATTTTCAGCACTGATATAATCTTCCCTGGATGATTCGTAATACGATGATGAAACTGTTAAAGGCGAAGACTCAATTTGGTTCGATAAAGCGAGTCATCGTTCATTGAAAATCCAAAATCAAATTCGGGAAAAATATTACGGGTGATGAAATATCGAGAAATCCGTTTGAAATGACAAACTTTGCCAAGAGTATATTGATCACATTGATCAAACGTTTTGAATTATTAGGTTCGTAATAAACTATGGTTCCACGAGAAAAAAGAAATTGCCTCAATTCGGGTCAGTAGTAAGCAGAAGTTCGGCGAATTTACTCAGTTGAAAAATCCGTGACGTTCAACTGTTTTTCTCTGGCCAAATGTGCACGAGATTTTTCATTTATGAAGACGAAGAATATCTATAAATATCTGAAATACCTATAAAGCTTAGAAATATTTATAAATATTCAACATCTTTATGAATATCCAAAATATTTATAAATATGCAATATATCTATGAATATCCAAAATATTTCTAACCATCCAAAATATCTATGAATATCGAAAATATTTATAAATACCCAAAACATCTTTAGATATCCTAAATATTTATATATATCTAAAATATCTAGCAATATTTCTATTATTTATGAATTTTCGAAATATTTTTAAATATCTAAAAGATTTATAAATATCCAAAATACTTATAAATATTCAAAATGTTTATCAATATACGAAACATCTATAAACATGCAAAATATCTACAAATACCCAAAACATTCAAAATACTCATAAATATTGAAAATATCTATAAATATCCAAAATACTTATAAATATACAAAACATCTTTGAATATCCAAAATATCTATAAATATTCAAACTATTTATAAATATCCAAAAAAATCTATCAAGATCCATAATATCTATAAATATCCGAAAGATCTAGAAACATGCAAAATATCTACAAATATCCAAAACAGTCAAAATACTCATAAATATTGAAAATATCTATAAATATCCAAAATATTTATAAATATCCAAAATATCTAAAAATATTCAAACTATTTATAAATATCCAAGAAAAACTATCAAGATCCATAATATCTATAAATATTCGAAATACCTACAAATATTGAAAATACCTACGGATATCCAAAATATTTATAAATATGGAAAATATTTATAAATACCCAAAACATCTTTAGATATCCTATATATTTGTATATATCTAAAATATCTATCAATATTTCAATTATTTATGAATATTGAAAATATTTATAAATATGTAAAAGATCTATAAATATCCAAAATACTTCTAAATATTGAAAATTCCTATCAATATCCAAAATACTTATAAATATCCAAAACATCCAAAATACTCATAAATATTGAAAATATCTATAAATATCGAAAATATTTATAAATACCCAAAACATCTTCAAATATCCTAAATATTTATATATATATATATCGAAACATCTATCAATATTTAAATTATTTATGAATTTTCGAAATATTTATAAATATCTAGACGATCTATAAAAATCCAAAATACTTATAAATATTCAAAATGTCTATCAATATCCAAAATATCTATAAATATTCGAAATATCTATAATCATGCAAAATATCTGCAAATATCCAAAACATCCAAAATACTCATAAATATTGGAAATATCTATAAATATCCAAAATGCTTATAAATATCCACAACATCTTCAAATATCCAAAACATCTATAAATATACAAACTATTTATAAACATCCGAAAAATCTATCAAGGTCCACAATATCGATAAATTTCCAAAATGCCTATAAATATAAAAAAATATCTATAAATATCGGAAATATCTATAAACATGCAAAATATCTACAAATATCCGAAATACCTGCAAACATTGAAAATACCTACACATATCCAAAATATCTACGAATATCCAAAATATCTATAAACATCCAAAATACCTTCAAATATCCAAAATATCTATAAACATCCGAAATATCTAGAAAAATATATATCATAGATTTTCAATTTGAATTTTCCGTGCTAAAAAGTCTCGTCTGTTTTCGTAATCGTATGATGCAGCGATGCAACAGGAGCAATATCGTTTGTTGGTCACGTTGAAATCTCCGAAGACAGGGCGCTCCAAAGTCCGTCTTCAAAGACATCGGAGATTCATTCCAGGACATTCAGTTCTAGCCTTTCCATCGTAACACTCAAGGAGTATACGAAGTACCATTTGAAAGTCAGCACAGGAGTACATTTTTCTCTCATTAATCTTTTGCATTGTAAAATAAAAAGAGTTTTCTCGAGTGTGACTCATGCGGACCCGCTGGAGTGTTAAAAATTGGTGCTTTGCCGTGCTGCCATCTGGTTTACCTGGGCAACACCTGAAAGTTTGCGAAGGTTAAAACATCAAGGGGCGGGGGGTCGATCCTTCTCTTTCCCTCTCGCGTGAGAGTTTTTATTTTACTGGTTGCTCGTCTCGGCTCACCTGGGCTCACCTTCGTTTACCTCAGTCGTCGCGTAGTCGCAGTGTCCGCGTTTGAACCTGTTCTTGCCCATTCTTAAATTATAGTTATCTTTTTTTTCGTTTTTTTCCCCTCGAACGATTCATCCACTTAATGATTTTTCTCTTCGCTTTTCGTAAGCGTAAAAAAGTGCTTCGCGATGGATTAATGAAATTTTCGTGAAATAAAAACGCCATGAACGAGCTCGCATGTGAAAGGACGAAGCTGACTGTTACGATGTCGAAGGAGGAGTCCTGGAAGTGCGAGAAAGGCGAACGAAACGGAAACAATGCCAAAACGGTACGCGCAAAGATCCTTTTTTTTCCGTAACGAGGCTCGAGAATTTGATTGATTATTACGAATTTTGAAAAATCCAACTAGGACGCTGATGGGCTTCGTATTTATAATTACTGCATTAATAATCATTTATCGACACGTTTGTTACATTTATTCATTTTTAATTGCTACTATTATATTATTTCACGTTATTTACGTTGAGTCGAATTTTCACAAGAGCAGAAATCTCAAGTATTCGGATTCGTTCTCACCGTCGCTAAAGTGATTATCCGGATAGCGTAAAATTAGCGTGGCACTAAAAGCGTGAGACTCTCACTCCGTTGATGTGCCTCTTTTCATTATTCCGAAGCTCGTTATTTTTTTTTCCGTCCGTATACTTTTTTTATTCCGCTCACTCGAGGTTGTTAAACCGTTGACGTTCTTTTTTCCCAAATCAAAATATGGCGCGCCTTTGTTCGTAGAAAGTTCGCGAATTCTCAGTCGCGTAGAATAAAGAGCGCAGCAAAATTTCGCAAAGATTATGCAATTCAATCGGAATCGTAAAAGAGGCAACATGCAGAAAAGACGAAATGTCTCGAGCTCGATGCTTTTTTTCGCGCAACGTCCTCGCAATTGTATTACCGAACGTTGATTAAATTTGATCAATTAGTCGTGAATTATGCAATGCACTTTGTGAGTGAGGCTTGAACTAAATATTAAAAAATTGTATCGATGACAATGCATGGGAGCGTGGGAAAAAAAAGAATGTTAATGGGCCTTCATGAGAGCAAAGGAGATATCCTTCGTCTTATACACTCTCCGTGTGATGACGAGGCCCCTTGTGCAAAAAGGCCCCGAGAGGCGAATATTACGGTTCCGCGTTATGAGAAACTGGGTCGCACAGGATCTCCGATCCGACATGTTACACACGTTAAAACTCTACCAGTCTTCTTCTAGGCCTTCTGAGATATTAAATCTCAGGCTTTTGTAGCAACGATGTATTTTTTTTTATCGGAAGATCGTTTGCGTTTAATGGGTTAGGCTACTCGACCCAAAAATCAGAGTTAATTCCAAAAATTAATTTTCGAGGCATAAGTAAGAAGGTTAAAAAATCGTTTGGACATTTATTTGTGTATACACTACCGGCCAAAAATATTCGGACACTTCAGATGATTGCAAAATTATATTAACATAATATAAGTCATTATACAGTGCTAAATAATATCTTGGTTAAATAATAAATCAAATGAATAATATTATTCTAACATTATTTGGCAATTGTCCAGTGATCGAAAGTTTTGCTATTATCTGAAGTGTCCGTAAACTTTTGGCCGGTAGTGTACATCGACAAGGTTGTGTATTAAATTTCATAAACATATATTAATAATTAACGAATTTACAAGCAAACTCGTGAAGGACCTTCGAACAGTGTACTTGATTTTGGCCACCTGGTTGATCGGAAATTTAAAAAATGATGCTTTTATTAAAATAGATAATATTAGTTAAGACTTGACCGACCCGTTTTTCGTTATCGTCTTTCAATTACCAAAAAAAAAATGTTTGCATTTTTTTCTCGATTTTTCGAGGAACAATGACATCATTATCGTTAAAAACTAACGAAAAAATAATTTTAAGAAGAAAAACGTCGGTCAAGACTAAACAACTATTACCGTGAATAAGTGTACCAAATTTAAAGTAAATTTGTTGTTCAGATATCGAGAAATCGTGTACACCGTTTTGAAAAACGTATTATCGAGAATAACGCGTTCAAAGTTTTACCAGCAGTACTATCGTTGCAATCATACGTTTACCTTTAATCTGCGATTCCTGCACCATATGTTGTACCTTACGCTTCAAATTGAGCTGCGTAAAGCGACGAACGAGAGTTTCGAAATTTTCACAGTAGCCTAACCCCTCAATTAGAAGGCAATTGCAGAAAAAACATTGCACCCTGCACGAAAATGTCTGACATCAATACGACTTGAGATCGAACAACTGTACAGCAATGATATTAGAGAAGTGCCGTTGAAACGAACGATCGAGGGCAGAGGAACATTCTGTTTGGAATCAAAATCGGCTTGAATTACATGGAAAATTGCTCGTTATGGGGTAATTGAATTTTTTTTTCATTTCCGCCCAACGTTTAACGAGATTTCCGCATTAATGTTTTCGACATTTTCTTCTCGTCTTTGTACGCATATTTACGAGGGAAAACCGGTTTATTCTGAGTCGCGGGAATCGGATCGAATTGCCGCTGCAAGAGAGAGAGAGAGGGAGAGAGAGAGAGAGAGAGAGAGAGAGAGAGAGAGAGAGAGAGAGAGAGACATGCTCCGAGAGTAGGAACAGGGAAGAGCTTTTCTTATAGCACGCGATTATATCAGCAAGTTTGCCCGGCGACCACGGATATCACATTCGTCCACATGATTCTCCGATTACAATAACGCAAAAATTGCATTAGCATATTATCGTGCACGTGTTAAAATTATGAAACTAGTCGAACTGCTTTAGCCTCTCTTTGGGCCCCGCGATCGAAAGCCAACAAGCTACGTAGCCGTGTAACTTTGGTTTCACTTTTATCGAGTCCCGTTCCAAATGAGAGACGAAATTTTACGAAGTAAAGAGGATGTACTCGACAGTTGTAGGTTCGCTAAGATGTATCAGGGTTCCGAATAAAGGCCTTATACGGGTATAAAATCATGTGCGAATTTAACCATTTTTTTCGGACGAAAAACTGATTCACTCATAAAAAATAAGTAATGGGTAAACAAATCGAAAAATCATCCGGTTATAGGATAGAAAATATTGAAAATCATGCTTTTTACGAAAATTGAAGTGAAATGGACCCAAAGATTTTGAGATACGATTTACACCGTACTAAAAAACATAGTTTTGACAAAACCAAAAAAAAATAAAGGAATATATGACCCATTAAAAAAAATCGTCATAACTTGGACAATTTTTGGAATCTTCACAAAACCTTTGATGCGAATTGAAGTTAAGAGCCTAGACGCTAATACTATGCAATTAAAAATCGTATTTTTCAAATTTCGAGTTGACACTGACCCCCCAAAATAAAAAATGCCTCGGCTTATTCGATACACATAACGTTCTTCGGCGAAATAGAATTAGCCTTGGAAAGAACGACGATCGCGGTTTAGGACATTTAATGAGTATATACGAGCAAAATAATCACTGGTCGGTTTACAATGATTGACGTGTCCAGTCCACCTGCTTCACGACATTCGCATTATTTTTTTTTTTTTTATTCATAGAACCCCTAAAGGCTAAATACGTAAATAAAGGTTGAAAAAATTGAGTTACCATGGAGACTGACTGGATTTACGAGTGTCTATTTATTAAATAGTCTTTTTGTATACCGACTTGATTAGATCGTTGGGTGACGTCATATTGGGAAAGCAGGGTTAAGGAGGTTAGTAATTTTGCTTGCGGCTAGAATGGTCCACTCAGCGTGAGATTTCTTCTCCCAATGCCTACCGGCCCTTCTCTTTTTTGTCCGAAAACAACCGTAATGTTCGATGAACACGTAAAACTTTTTCTACTCCCTGGATCCTGGTCGAAAGTATAATAAATGTTTAAGTTCAATTATTACAGACCCGAAACGATTCTTTCTTTACTGTTCTTCATATTGCAACCAATTTTTTACGTTCAACTCTTTATTTCAAAAGTTCAAAAGTTCGAGATCGCTAGAACTTTGCGAATCAGAATCAGTAAATTTAGGTTGCACCTCAAAGGTGCGATTAAAATTTTTAAGTAGCATGATTATATATAGATATCTATTTATACGATTGATCGGCCATCAATATTTTTAAATTCATTTATTATATTCTTGGCATCATAAAATAATATGAAATATATTATAATAACAACAACAATAATAATTATTATAATATATCATTATAACAACAGCAATAAATAACCATAATAATAATAATAATAAATTATATTTGTTGTTATAATATATTGTTATTGATGTTGTTGTTATTATTATTTTTATTTTTATTATTATTATATTATTATAGTCATTATTATAATATATTAGTATAATTATAATTTTAAAAATATAAGATATGTTCGCCTACTATAGCATATATATATTTCATATTTTGAAAAATTATAATTATAATAATAATTATGATAATATAAATAATAAATTATAATAATGACTATAATAATATTTAATAATAATAATAATAACAACATATTATAATAATAATTACGATAATACATTATTATACGGTACGGGGAAACTGTGGAAAACCCGTACCAGTATAGGCGGCCCCATAATCTTCTGATGCCGTGGTGCACAGGCGTTTTTACACAAGCATCGACACCAAGGCCTCGGAAGTATTGGCCTTCCGCTCACTGGTTGATGCACCAGCCGGGGCAGGGCGGTCGCCGCTCCGAGTATCGGCCATGCATAACGCTCCTTAACTTTTGAAGTTCCGCCGGAGCCGAGCTCCGACTACTCAGCCACCAGTGTCGGTTGAACATACTTTATATTCTCTTAGTATTTTATGAATATCGTAAATGAATTTAAAAAAAATCGATGGCCGATCAGTCGTCACACAAACACTTTCTCTTGTGATATTTTTTGGGAGACTTGGAACACACATTCTTAATACATTTTCCGAAAAAAATGTTCAGGGTTACGCCGTCCGGTAAAATATTGGCGGGACCGACCAAGCAATCATTTAAATATTCAATATGCAAATTTATATATATATATATATATATATATGCACAGAACATAAGAGCCGTAACTGTTAATTTTAGAAACAGATGCTCATTCACAGTCAGCTATTTACATTTTTTTTACTTTCCACCACATTTCATATGCTTCGTAAACACGGATTATTGTAAACTACGCATGGACCATTTCGAACTGATTTACGGCCTCACTCTAGACTCCCTGCACGTATTTTCATCAATATTTTAATTCTTAGCTAAGTTGCGCAACGATTTATTCAAAGTATCGGAGTACGCGTATCGCTGAGTCGATAACAAAAAATTCCAAAGCAGGCCTAATATTTTTATTTCAAACCTCTTCGTCACAAGTGAAATCAAGAATTGAAGATGAGCGTGAAAAGGTATTCAGAAATTCGTCAATGCGTATGGTATCGAAATTTGCATCGTTGACATGCAACAAAATCGTATTTTTTTCTTCGTATTCCCGTATTTTTTCCACTCATTCAGACCACGTAGTTCACCCATCCAGTTTTGAGGATCCTTATTAAAAATCTCTGTAACGATAAACTGCAAAAAAACCATTATAAATTATGATAAGACTAAAGAAATAAAAAAATCAAGAGAAAATTTTCGTTGCGTTCCAACGTTGCTCCAAATCCAAACTTCAGCACCATCAACACGTAGAGTGTCGTGAAGTTAAAGAGAAAACAAATTCGTCAATGTTGGAAATGCAGATTCGTCTTATTCGTGCTCAGACTGGATATTTTTCATTTTTTATTTTGAAAGTGTCACTTCGAGAGAAATAAGAGAAAACGTTGTTTGTCCTCGGCAACGCAGACTCCGAGACATTTTCTTCGCTTTTCTCTCGCCGTTGATCCGCGTAGCGTTTACTCTCGTGAGACGAAGTAGGTTCCACACACGTTGGGAACAAGTTCGCACTTACGTAGCGATGTTTGTAGGTGGGTGTGCATGCAGAGATGTATGCAGGTATATAGATAGAATTCTCCTCGAGTCAAAGGTATGACACGAGCTAACGGCATTCCCCAGACCTCGTCGTCCCGGTTCTCCTACTCTTGTGCATTCCGCTATATTTCCTCGTCTCAATATCTTCTCTCCCTCTGATCATCGCCCTCTCATTTCGTTCTCGACGAAGAGGACGTACACGTAGAATCGATCGCCCTCAAATTTTTACTCCCAAGATCTACGATCTCTTCACATCCGTCTTTATCTGAATATCAACGTCAAAGTCTCGGTCATCAGGGCAATTTCTAGGTGACAAGAAGGACGAGATCTTGCAGACCCTCATGCCAGAGCAGCCTGCTGTTTTCTAGGATGGGTTGTAGCGAATGTTGTCAGACGGCGTGACACGTAGCGTTAGCGAGATTTATTATAAAGAAAGCCAACGAACATTTTTCTTTCGTTAACACTCATACGTAGAATATGAACCAAGAAAAAGCGAGAAATGTCGAAAATCGACGAAATGGTACGCTTTGAAACAAAAATAATGATTTGTCCGAAAAAAATGGCTACATACTGCAGTAAAAAATACTTTTTATTTTTATTTTGACAAACATTTAGGGTCATGTTTTAGACAATAAGATTAGGAAGATCTATACAAAATTTCATCAGAATCGGTCGATTAGTTTTTTAGCTATGCGTCACGCCAGTTTTGAAAGTGCATTTTAGAAGACTGCGCCATATCTCTGCCATTTTTTGAGATCAATCATTTAAAAAAATACCATGTGATAGCCAGAAGTAGTAACAAAACATACCCTAAGTCTTAAAGACGGTGAAGAAATTTTTCCATTAAAAAAAAATCATGAAAATCAGCAAATTTTTTTTCCTCGCCTAAACGTATCTCCCCCCTTAATGTCACCAATGGCTTTTTCGAGCTCGAACGATTTTCTCGAACATGAGGTTGACCAGGCCTTTTGTGGACCAAGAGACAAAAATCCAATGGCGGGTCGGCGCGTCTACGTACTTTGCATGGGAACGGTTTTGCTTTCTCTGTTTTCATCATTTTTGGACATACCCTAAGTCCATTTAGATTTCTCCAACGATAGAACTACCGGAACCGGAACGCAAAGAACCGGAAATTTTTCGAAATACTTCGATACGCCGTGAGATGATTTTGGGAGTCTCGAGAAAACGTCGAATATATTATCAAGTATCTCATCGATCAAAGCGATCGTCTCGGACAGTACGAGAGTTCCTCGTGTTTCGTGCGTCCCCACCAAGAGACGCTTTCGACATCGTTGAAACGTCCGAACTGTGCCAATGACTCGCGAGCCAACGACCCGTTGTGTCAAACTCACGAAAGCCTCGTCAAACTTCGAGTACACCGGGATTTATTGAATTTTCTCTTTCAATTCTGGGGCCTCGAGATATTTAATATTGACTTATGATAATGAGGCTTATTAGACCGACGCGAATTTACGTCCGGTTTTTTTTTTAATTAAGCAAACAATCGAATATCGAGTTCTATTTTTTTTCCTAATCTATTCCAAACAGTGATTGCAGGTCAAATTCGTCACGTCCATTTATACGAAGGACTCCGGATTTTCGCGAATATCCAATAGATTTTAAAAAAGTATGATCTTTAAAATTGCATCGTTGGAATGCAACAAAAATGATTTTTTCTCCCCTAATTCCTTCGGCAAATTTGAGCTCGTAAAGTCACGCTAATATTTTTTAGGATTCTTGTTCAGCGATCTACAAATTTGCAAAATATGATTTAGGATACTAATGGAAATAATAAATTGAAAAGAATTTTCGATGCATTCCGACGATGCAAAATTCAATCGCATTAAAAAAAGTCAAGTCCGCTAAGTTCATTTATACGGACCATTCTACTTCCTTCGAATATACAGTAGGTATAAAAAAAAACTCGATTCTCAAAATATGATTAGCTACTTTCCAACGTTAAAATAAATATTCAACAAGATTTTTATGTGAAATTCACTCGATCGGAAACTTGAAAATGGAACAATTGCCGTAACGCTGCGCTCAAATTACTACGTTTCGAGTCGTCATCTCGGAATATTTCATTCTACGCGACTCGGACCATGAAAAAAAAATCGTCGGGGCTAATTTAACGGAGCTCGGTCACATTTGTCATCAGACGGTGTGCAAGAAGAGAAAACATTTCAGAGACTAACTATATTTTTACGCACAGACGCGTTTTCCACTTGCACTAAAAAAAATGCAGGATCTGTCACGCGATCAGTATATTCGTGACATCCCTATCTGATGAGAAAGTTGCCAATTCAGATTGCGTGTTCAATTTAACGGGACAATTCGACATTTGATAATTATTTTTAAAAAAGGATTACGTTAACGTTTGTAAGCTTGTAGATCAAATATGTGTTCGTGGTTTCTCATTGCAACGAGTGAAAGTTCATACATTTCCATTAATTTCATTTTTATTGTCATCATTACACGACTTTTATAGACAATATTTTTGTCTATAAATTTCGAATACATATGGCCATGCATTCTTACGATAACGATTGAAAGTTGATATATTATCATTATTTTTATTATTATTACAACTGTCTTGTATTTTGAGTATTGTATTTATGCCTTGTATTTTTATTAGTATCAACAACTTGTCTTTGCCTGAAATTGTCAGTACCAGCGCAAAACAATGTTCATTTCGATTTGTGGTGATGGAACGTGAATGGATAGAGTAGAAATTATCTGATCATGTCGCATTGTGTATTAATGCCTTGCCTATTTATTAATTATTTCCCAGATTATCAATTTTTTTATTATTATAATTATTTAATTTGTTAATTACTTATGAATAATTTATCGATTAGTAGTAGTACCTTTCTATTCTTTGTATACCCTTTTTATGGGTGTTTACATAAATGTCTCCTTCTCACTTACATAAATTATTTTACATTGGTTTTCTTATATCTATTCGAGTTGTTAAGTGCTCAAAATGTCTGATGCTGCTTTGCCGGTTACATTTTCAGTTATGTCTCTATTTTCCGGTCAATTACTAATCCCCTGCTACTTTCCAACCATTGCGGGAGTTTATTCACTATTTCTTGGTTTAATTTGCTCGTGAAGAGGTTGGAGCGGTACGGTTCAGTTAAATGACTTCATACCTTTTTTTTCAATGAGTCTCAAAAAATGCATACGAGGTATAGATTCACTCTGTAGATGCTAGTCTTTCATAAAATATATAACTAAAGCGCAAAATTATGCATTTTTATTAAGTAAATAAGAAAAACTTTTGTTTTACTACCAACTTGAAGAAATATACTATTGTTGATGATTATTATGAAGAAAACTGCGAATGTTTTATACAGCTCGGAATAAAATTTTGAATGATTTCTAGTGGAGCCATTTATGTTACAAGATTATTTATCTTTACCATTAATTAATACTAAGTGTTAAGTGTTAATCTTTCATCCAACCTTGATGGTTTTACCCAAACTCCGAAATTGTTTTCGCGACCTTTGGCGGTGGACACTTTCCAGTTCAAACAGTCCTACGAAATGTAAAAACCAAACGAGTTATTGAAGTTAACAATAAATTCGAGTCGTTGACGATCGTCGATTTTCAAAATATTTTTTTTTTTTTGACAATGTGGCTATCCGTCGAACCTCGAGCATACAAAATCTATGAAAAAAGTCGTCATTTTTACGTAATTATTGAAAGATGAAGATCGATTTTGAAAAAGTGAGATCGTCAACGACCTTTAAATGTTTCTCATCGTATCTTCTATAAATTTCGAAAGTATCCATCAAGTGGTTCTCGAGATATCATGTCCACCGCCTTTGAAAACAGTGTTTCGAGAAAAACGCGTTTAAAGTTTGAACCTCTAGCCCGTTCAATTTGAGAAATATTTCAATGGAATTTTCAGAAATTATGGCTAAAATGTGGTACTATCGAATAAAAATATTTTGGGAAAATGCCATTTTTTGACCCACCCAGGTTGATGTAGCTCGTTAGTAATTCATTCATAGTTATATTTATCAATAGTTTATCAATTTTTTATGAATTAATGCATTTATTCATTATTTATTAATTCCTATATTCATCGATTATTTTCCAGATTAAACGTGGTGAAAATCTGAAATGTCCGAACACGTAACGTCCGAAGATCGATCAATCGATTGGAGTCAAGTGGCGTCAGTGAAAAAGCGCGAGCATTGTAACCGAATAAATAATAAAATAAGTGATACGAAATAAATAGAGGCAGAGTGTGGACTGGTCTCCACTGCCAGATTACATTTCCCGAGTGTTCGAGTGGCAAGAAAAATCAAAGTGCGCCCAAAACAGTATTACACCGAGGCAAAAGTATATTAATTTTCAAAAAAAAAAATTAAGTCTCACCTCGACGTGTGTTTCGAACGATCCAAAGGTCCCAGCAAGGACCTGAAAAAACTGGAAATCGTGGAAGGGAACTCGCGAAAAACGGCCAACCATTACGGACTACCGTACAACAACAGCAGCCACAACAATATCGCACAAAATCAACAAAATTATTATCAAAATTCGTACACTTGTAGCAACGGTGGTCCGGCGAGTACGTACAACGGCGGTACATGTTACCCTTCGATTCCCTCGAGCTACGTGCAAAATTATCGCAACGCGAATCCTCACTACTATCAACAAAATCAACGGGCACTGCACGAGGACTACAGACCGATATATTTCTATGTCGCCCAGCCTTACACGATACCCTACACTTTTGCCAAAAGGCCGAAGAAACCCTCGAGCCTTCAGAAGCCCGGAAAGCAGCGGGGCAATTATCGTGTGAAGTTTTCCAAAAAATTGAGCACCGCCGAATTTTCGGAAAAGGTTAAACAGGGCGAATTCTCGAAGAGCCTCAGTCAGGTCAGCTTCGACGAGGCAGAGGGACAAGGTAATGCAACTTCCGGCACATTGTTTCTTCTTGTCGGTGTGAAACGTATTCGTCATGGTGGCTCATATAAAGAAAGAGAGAGAGAGAGAGAGAGAAATATTAATTTATCGATAGGTTGAACAATCGTTTATTATATACCTTGCTACAAAACTTCAGACAACATCCAGTCATATAAAAAGTAAAATGAAAATTAACTAAAGAAAACGAACCGTAATTGAAAAAATAAAATAAACAATAATTAGCCAAAATAATAAACAATAAATGAACAACTAATAATAAAAAAGAACAATAGTTTTAACAAATAAGGCATAACAGGTAACTCAATCATTTACCTCTTCCTTGACATACTTAAGGACGTTGAGTCCCTATGAAATATGTTAATGCTAATTGTTCAATAAATAGCTTCTTAATCGTCATGAAATTTTTACACGACCTCCTGAATACTTCATGTAAAAACATACCAAATTTTCAGAGTTCTATCATAATTATTTCAACCTCCTTAAGGGTTGAAATAAAAAATGATAAGAAAATTCTGAAAATTTGGTATGTTTTTGTATGAAGTATTAAGAGGTCGTGTTAAAATTTCACGACGATTAGGAAGCTCGTTATTAAAAAATTAACATTTTGTTAAGAACAATTTTTAAAAGAAATACAAAAAAATGTATCAATAAACTTCGTTTTGTTTCCGTTGCTTTCAGTGTATTGTAGATATTATAAAATTGAGAGGTCAAAAAAAAACTTATTGCAAAGTTACATCAGTTTCCATAAAACAACATTTAATTTGTGAATGTTAATTGTTCAATAACGAGCTTCCTAATTGTCGTGAAATTTTTACACGACCTCTGAAATACTTCATACAAAAACATACCAAATTTTCAGAATTTAATCATCGTTTGCGATTTGGGACTCAACATCCTTAAATTTGGCCACGAGTTTGATACACTGGGTCAGTGTGACTTGGATAGTATTTTATCCACCTGCCATTAAGGGGTTAGGCCACAGTAAAAGGAAAAGTTTACGAAAAAGAGATTCACTCATAAAATGAATTACATATCTATTTAGTATGAACATCAAGCTGTTAGAATTCTTTTTTTAATGTACAAAATGACCAACTACTACTATTTTCTTTTATCTTTTTTTAGGCGCTTCGCGGTGGGACATTTAGAATCCACAATTTTTTACGTAGAACAAAATAAAAAATTCTCGTCGCTCTACATTAGAATACCTAGAGAAGTACGTACAGAATAAAAAAATATTGTTTTATTCAAAAGTTGTAGGTATTTGAACTGAAGAAATGAATTTTCAGTGAAAAAATTCGTATAAAACTGCGAAATGCAATTAGGAACATAACTTCTAAATTTGAAGTAAATCGAGTGAATATTGTTGAAGTTATTTGTCACGCCAATTGAAAAAAAGCTGTTTCGAAAAGTTCCGAGTAGTCGGCTATTTTATACATCGAAAAAAAAATATTTTGTAACAGCTTGATATTCGTACTAAATAGATGTGTAATTAATTTTATGAGTGAATCACTTTTTCATACGAAAAACAAATTGTTAAATTCGCACATGATTTTATACCCGTTACTGTGGCCTAACCCCTCAACAACCCCTCGGTCGGCTTTTATAGAAAAAGATCCGGTATACGCTTCAAACATTTGTTAATATGTCTGCATAATTGAAATTTGGAAATTTCAAAAATGAATTATAGAAAATAATTGAAAACTTTCAATTTCGAGAAAGTGAGCATTTCAAATTCGTCCGGGTCAAAATCGTCCAGTGTGTCAAGGAGGGGTTAAAAAAATAATAGAACGAATAATAATTTTTTTAAATTATACAACGAACAACAATTTTGCGAAATAATAAAAAAATGTAATAACGAATAATATTTTAAGAAAATAAAAGTACGAATAATGTATTAAAACCGATTTTTAGAAATAACGAAAGCAATAAGCCTCCAGTCTACCCTGACCAAATATGATTTTCTGCTCGTTGAACGAAAACAAGTGTCTCAATCGCACAAGCTGAACATTATAATAAGCCCCGAGGACAAACACAAATATTGCATGTAATTTTCCCTCATACTTGATCTTTAATATAGTGAATGGAGGACGTACTCCGTTAGGCTGAACGTACGTAACAGTGAGATAAAGTGTAATATCACGTACCGTCATTGAAGTCTCTCGACGCGTGACGCAAACGAGGGACAAGTTCTCCTTTTGTCTCCCCTTTTGCCACGGATATTCCATGCTAATTCGAACAACGATGAAACGAGACTCTCCCAACTTTGATTCGCTTTTCTTTTCGTGTATCATTGTCCCAACGGCAAAATACATCGCTATTGTTTCGGGTACTTTCTTTTTCTGGCCTGTTGGTTGAAATTATCGATCGGCTGTTGCAATTTTCGAGCTGCTGGACCGTTCACTGCATTCACGAGTTTTTCATACAGGGTTCATAATGTAGTATATATAATAATTTTTTGTACAAATAAAACAATAAATTCATAATGTAAATATATCAAATTATTGTTATTTGAATATTTAAAATACCGAATGACTTATTTTTCGAGCCAGCTAAGAACGAGAGATTGACGTCACGGAAGAAACAAGATGGCAATTAAAAAAAATTATTGTAGATCGAATATTTCATTTATTTTTCTTCGCCTCCGCTTTTTATGCCGAAAATGTGACAATATTGGCAATTGGCTGGTAACCGAGTCCAAAAAATTTCTATAACAATAATTTTATGTATTTTCATTATTAGCTTACAGCAGGAGTATACAAAGCTTTCTTTAGCTATCATCAGCCCCTATCGTTTCGGTTTAGTACTACCTAAGAACTAAGACAGAAAAAACGCTTGACCTAACTAAATATCAAATTTAAAAAAAAACGTTAATCGGTCATATGTATGGAACCCTAGTAGAGCGAGACCCGACCCGTTTTAAACTTGGATAGAATTTGGTATAAACATCGCGGAATGATATACGAAAACAGCTAGATGCGAATGAATTTTGAAAAAAAAGATCGACTTCATGTTCCGAGGCGCCTCCAAGGGCTCCGAAACGCACGAAACAGCCTAGACGGTGAAAGTAGCAATTTGGAGTCGTACGAAAAATATACAACGATCCAACAAGTGAAAACCTACCATCAAAATGCCTCCGGGGAAGGCGCAGAACTCAAATGAGAGCTTTAATTCCGTCGTGGGAAAGATAGGTCCTGAATCAGTCTTCAGAATTTTAACGCATTTTTCTCGAAAACGCGTTGTTCTCGAAAACGCGTTTTTGTAATTGGGAGGACACATAATTCGGACAGTTATCATCCGATCAACTTGAAATTTCAACTGTAGATCCTTAGATGGATTCTCTAAAGAAGTACACACGATTTTTACGATTCATCAACAATTCTCGTTTTTACAAGCGACTCACGGCCGATTGTTTTTAAGGGAGGGCACCACTGTGACAGACCGAAAAAGGTCGTTTTCCGATTTTTTTGTCTACTAGATTATTTATTCCGGATTTGGAAAGAGGTATGTCATTAAGCATACATTGAACTTACCTCGTATACATTTTTATGAAAAAAGGCATAATTAACAACGTTAGTAAGATATAATAAAGCCACTGTATAAAAAATGTGATTCAACGGCCGAATCGATAACCTAACAATGGTTGGTCTGAAAAAACAAAATAACCAAGTTTTATTGTTTTATCGTTTAAAATAAGATTGTTGATTTATCGATTTTTTGACCCGTCACAGTGGGTTAACGGAAAAAAATTATTCAAATTGATGCCATTTTGTTAAAAAAAAACATATTCTCTAATAATCGTGTGTATTTCGTGAGCAAAACTAATTTAGATGACTTTAAAAAAATCCTGTTCTCGGTATGCATCCACAAAAGTTCTGCGCCTTCCCGCAGAGCGCCTAAAAAACACTGCTTGGTGTAGCTACGACTGAGTTATCAATTTGTATTTTTTTCATGGATTTTTTTTTTGTATACCCCAACACGTGTAGAATGAACTCTCCAAATCTCATATTAATTGCTTTTATAGTATTCTGAAGAAGAAATAATTCCCACGAACGTCTCATTTTTCGATGAGCCACATAGATGTAGTGTCTTAAAGATGGTAATATAATGCATCGAATTTATAGCCATGCATTTCTATGAGGCTCCGGTACGTCCTTGGAGTCTTCGAAACTCGATCTGCGGTGATTTGCCCCAAGCGATAATGTGAAAAAGCTCGCTATCATCGAGGAGCAAACAAAAATACGATCAGTACCGGTTGATCCTGATTCGAAGTGCAAAAAAGGTGTATACGAGGAACCGGTTTTTGGAGATTTCTTTCTCGCATAATACCGTAAAATGGGGTTACTTTGAACAGGTTTTGGAAGTTTTTTGTAGGTAACTTTTTTTTAATATCCTAAATTCTAATTTGTTGCTCTAATAGAACAATGTGTTTTTTGGCTGTCAGATGTATAAGAAAGTCAAGTCCCGCAATTTTATATATATTTTTTTAAGTGTCAGAGTAACCTCGAGTCTGGGGTTTCTTTGACAAGGCATCGAAATGCAACTTCTGTCAAAGGCATTACTTAGACATTTTTGTGATTTAAAGAAATCTAATATTTTATGCTGTTACTTTGACAAAATGATGCTACTTTGACTTAATTTCGATTAAAAAAATCTAATATTTTATGCATTAAACATGGAATTAAATGAAAAACAACGATTTTTTACAATCAAATTATCATCTTTATCGAGGAAACATTTTAGATAAAAATATCAAGTATCTAGGTTACTATTATAGTCACTTAGGGTAAGTCCTGGGCAGTTGGCCACGTGTTTTCCATGATTCGGTGAAATAAAGGAACAGACGTTTCTTAGCTTACCTTCATTTGTAATTGAACTTTCAGCATTTAAGGCAGAATTCTACTTTCGGCGCTCGAAAAAAGGCTATTTTTATGAATTTTTAATGAGATTATGAATAAAGATATTGATGCAGGGTTTGTTAGGCTTAATAAATACACTCTTGAAATACATTTTAAAAAATTGATTATATATTTTATGCACTTTTAGCATACAAAAACACCATTTGAATACAACGCCTCGATTAGTAGGTGGGTCTGCGCTGGTGTTGAAATTTCAAAAATGGACAATCTAAAGTAGAACATTTTTGAATTTTTCGATTCAATATATCACTAGCAACCGACTGAACTACAATTTTTAATGTACATGCAAAAATAACAAAATGGCGGCGAAAAAGAAGGCAGAAAAAGAGTTGCATGTTTTTTCACTGCTCCTGGCAAAAAAAAAAGAAAAAATCAACATTTTTAAATAATTCTAGTTCAGCCGGTTGCTACAGGTGTCCAGAATATGTGGTTAAATTTTCATAACAATCGGTTCAGTAGTTTCGGAAATTTTAGCACCAAGCGGTGTAAAAAAGTAGTATCGAGATAAACGCGTTCAAAGTTGCTGACAGCAGCTGCTCGAGCGATCGAAGCCAGGTAAGAGGTTGGGTCAGCGCGTCGAATTAGCGCGCTCAGGTAGTTACGTTTGAGGGGCGGAAAAGTACAGTTAGACTGCTTAAATCGATTAAAAATTTTAAGAGAATATTCTTGAATATATTTACCTTCGAAAAATGTTTAAAAAATCGATCTTTTCGAAGTCTCAAAGTACAATCGTGCCTTAACTTTAAAAGATAATTGGCGAAATGAAAACAACCTCCTATCAAATCAACCTCATAATGACAGAGTGGATACGGATGGATGTGATGGCCATAGGAGCAGAGTTGAGATGGCCAGTTACCCAGCATTATGTTCTCGGTTTTCTCTTTGGCTTTATGTTTTGATTCTCAATTTTTTTTCTTTCGGTCACATCTAGAACACATATCATCGAAATCAGTATAATTTTTGTGTACCCAAAATTGGCACACTATCCATTGAAGCTAGTCTTCGACCAAACGAGTTTCATAATAATTTTCTCTGCAACATTTTTTGTCATTGCTCTTCCATCGTCTTTCTAAGATCTTCCTAGGAATTTCGTAGGTCCTAATGGCCGCACGAACCGACAATTCATCACTTTTTACAGCCCTAATAGCTGCTTTTAATGATTCTTGAGTCCAGTTCCCTCGTAGAACAATTGCTTTTCTCTTATACTTATTAGGCATCTAAACCAAATGTAGAAAAACATGCATTCCTCGAACACATTACAACTAATACCACGGCCATCATACACCGAGTGTACGTGGCCATCCCTCCTAATCTCCTGGGAGAGATGGCCACATCGAAAATGTAAACAAGGATAAAAACAATACATGTGAAATCTTGAGGTTATAACAAGAAATATTCAAGAAATACAAAAGTAACCATTACTTTTACAAAATACCATCACCGCAATGTAAAACATGAAACCTTCAAAAAAATTTAGCAGAGGAAAGAATAATTTTAAAAAGTTTTACTTACTTAACATTTTTTGCCAAACTTTTGCTGACACACTTACACCTGCGTACGAGGCGAAGCGAATTAATGTATTCTATATATAATGAGTTCTATTATAGATCTCATTATATAATTGTAGTTATAGAGATATAATTATAGATCTCATTATATAATGAGATATGAAAAAAATTTTAGAGAAAAAAAATTTAGCAGTGAAAAGTATAATTTTAAAAAGTTTTACTTACTTAACATTTTTTGCCAAGCTTTTGCTGATACACTTACACCTGCGTACGAGGCGAAGCGAATTAATGTATTCTATATATAATGAGTTATATTATAGATCTCATTATATAATTGTAGTTATAGAGATATAATTATAGTTCTTATATAATTATAGTGATATATATATAGATAGACGGAGATATAATTATAGATCTCATTATTCAATGAGATATGACTATATAATGAGTTCTATGAAACATATATAATGAGATATATAATATATAATATATATAATCAGATATGACGATATAATGAGTTCTATGAAACATTTCTATTGGCCAACTCCCCCGGAATTACCCTAATCAGTCTTATAACTATCATTGAGATCAAAGTCAACTTGAGCAACATTACAATCAACTTTAGCAGCATTATAATAACCTTGAACAACAAATTTGAGCAACAATAGAAAAAAAGTTAAAATTCGCAGACATATAAAGCTTACTTTGGCGTTCTGTCAAAGTAGCCCCAAATACTGTCATAGTTACCGTTGATGTAAATATAACCCCATTTTACGGTACGGCTCGATGATATTGTGCAGTTCAAAGTTTATCGTCCAAATAATAACGTACGTCCTAAATTTGAGGTAACCATTTCGCAGTCGTCGCGACGAATTTCCCAAAGAACGGAGGAGAGATCAACAAATCGAATCAGCAGCATCACCAGAGAGATCCCAGAATGACGTCGATGTTTCGCAGGGGAACGATATTCGCGACGTTCTTTCTTTCGCTATTGGGGGGAGGGTTGGTTTGCGCTGCGCTCGTAACTCAGCATTGGGTCGAAGCGAGGCCTTGGAGAACGCCGAATCCACAGGAGAGCGCCGGCAGAGTTCACTTTGGTCTATTGCACGGAAAGAAGGAACTCAACGTCGCCTACGGATGGAGAACGTACCATATTTCCGGTGAGTAAAAAGCTGCCTCTTCGTTTCGCATCCTCTCGTTCCTTCGCACCGCAACATCCTCAAAGTTCTAGCCAGGAAGGGCCGATCCGTCGTGCCTCTTCTAGCAATCGTCAGCCAATGTCGAGGAGTGTACGGAAAATGTCGCTACCGGAAATGACTTTTTTCCAATCAATGAAACTACCGAGACAACGGGATTCAAGCGGCAAGAGTGCCTTTGAAGATACAATACGAGAATGGGCGGAAAATAAAGTGCGTCCGGTTGACGTATTTTGAAACGGGCTCAGTTAGTAGCGGGTTATGCCTAGTTGTAATAGTCGAAAATCGCTTATTTTTTGGATTTTTTTGTTGTAGAAAATCGTGACGATAAATTTCTACAAAAATTATTGGGATGTCGAATGAGTTCTCGCTGTTTTTTTTCGTGAAAATTAAGGGACCATCACAGTGTAAGGGGTCGAAAAACAGCTGATTTTCGCGATTTTTTTTTCGATGGTTAAAACACGCTAAACGGTCTGATTTTCTTATGTCAAATCGAAGCATTCATGAAGAACGGAAAATAAATTTTTCAACCTTTATTCTTATTTAGAAAAAAAATTTATCCGTATTCGATAAATTTATATTTATTTATTTTTTTTTAATTTTTTAGTAATAATTTAATATAAATTTCTATTTAAATTTACATTATATTTTAAATGTATTCGATAAAAAAGAGTCCTCACGGTGTAACGAAATTTATAAAAAGATTGTTAATCAGTATGAAAGCCGCTATCTTGCTATGGAGTTTTTTTAAGGGGTCTCCTCAGTTTGGACGCAAAAAAGGCTATTTTCATGAATTTTCTGATAGGTTTATATTATGGATATTGATATAAAAGTTGTTACACTTAATAAATACACTTTCGAAATACATTTAAACATTTTTTAAAATTTATTTGGGTTACTATTTATAGACAGAAATGGTAGGTAAAAAAATGTCCTAAAAAATTGTAGGTCTGCGCTGTTGATGAAATCTCGGAGATGGATCATCCGAAACAAGAAAATAGAACGGTTTTAGATTCAGTGTGTTAATGGCTATAGCGCGTGTCATACGATTTTTTATATATGCATATCACAAAATGGCAGAAATTTTTCGAAAAAATAAAAAAAACCTGTTTTTTCACCGTTTTTGGCAAAAAGGAGTAAATATCAAAATTTAACAAATCCGCGATATGCGCTATAGCTATAGTTGTAAAGAATATGTGGTTAAAATTTCATGAAGATCGGTTCAGTAGTTTCGAAGATTTTATCGAGAAGCCGCCGATAAACGTTGTTTCGAGAAAAACGCGTCTGAAGTTTGTTTGGGTTACATAAATACATAAAACAATTTTTTTAATGTGTTTCGAAAGTGTATTTATTAAGTGTAACAACTTTTATATCAATATCCATAGTATATAAACCTATCAAAAAATTCATGAAAATAGCCTTTTCTTTAGCGTCTAAAGTGAGAAGACCCCTTAATCAAAGTTGACAAAATGGCAGCGGTTAAAAAAAAACTTATCGAATTTAGTCTGTTTTTTCGAAAGTTTTTCGTTCAAATAAATATGAAGATAGAAAAAGCTTCCATAGCAAGATAAAGATGGCGTAAAGAACGTTGTTATCAAAATTTTAGACGGATAGCTCGAAAACTCTTCCTTTGAGAGTGTACACCGTTTTGAAAGTCCACATTTCGGGTGAAACATGTTGAAGTTTCGACTGCGGATTTTTTTTTATAGATTGTCCACTTACGTCTATGTAAGTATATGGACAGCATGTTTATAACCGTCTACACTATCGGATAATGTAAAATAAACTTTATTCTTTTAAATTGTACACTGTGATGATCCCTTAATCCTTTATTTAGAAAAATCATTCCCAATGTTTTCAAACGTTTCGCAAAATTTAAAATATTTGCTTGTAACCATGTATAAAATATTCCCAAATTTTGAATAAAATCTATTCATTCATTTTTTGTAAAAAAATCATAAAAAATTGCTTTAAAAACCGTACTCCTAAACTGGTTTCCCCCCTCAAAGTTTCTAACGACGCTCCGATCCTTCGGACGGGCGTCAACATATAGGCGAAAGCCTATAAATCTGTCAATTATAATCCGTTCACTTTCAAAATATATTTATTTGGAAAAAGTGATTTTTCGACTTTTACAACTAGGCACAACCTCTTTAAAAAATGTCTGATTGACCAAGGCACCTCCGGTCTCGATTTTGAAACACGTTATGAAAAAAAAAAAATCGCTATCACTCGCCTGAACGCCCGATCGGACGATTCTTCGCTCACGCGACTCCCGTATAGAAACGATGACTCGAGCAAAATCTTTTCTTTTTTTTTTCGGTGAATCGAGAACGCTGCACTGTCATGTTCAAGAAATCCATATATCGGCGTGAAAATCATGCTCGATCGAATTATCGTATATTCCGGTTTGTTCGCCTTTCGCGAACATACGCGTATCGAGAAACTCGCGGTGAGAAAAATAACGAAGTTGAAAATCGCGTGAGTATTCTCGTAGACACGAGAAGAAAAAAGAACTAATAGTTATTCCGCACTGCGGGAACGCGCCTTGTGTGGAAAACGTTGATACGCGATTCGTACCGTTTGAATGATGCGGTCAGCATTTTGTAATTCCGCATTTTCCACGGCTATTGTGAAATTTGAAAGCTGAGATGAGCACATCGGCCAATTATGTAGGAAAGATTTAATGCCAGGGTAATTGCCATTGTTTATTGTACTGCTGATTCTGCCCGAACGAGCTATGTCAGTTTTCCGGATCATCGTTGAAGTTCAGTGATCATGAAGATTTCGGAGCCAATTCTATAAGATTTTGGAGAAACAAAAATATCGGGACGGTTTTTCAGATTCCGCTACAGGAGAATCCTCGATCGCGCATTTTTCAAATACAATTTTTTAGAAAACTCACATTTTACGAGATTCTATTTTGAAAAACATATTTAAAGCCGCTAACAATAATTTCAATTATTAAATCGAATAAATTAATAATACAGTTGACTATTAACAACAGCTATTAAACAAAGGCTTTTAATAAAAATTTAAACTATTAATAATAACTATTAAACAAAAGCTTTTCATAATAATTTAAACTATAAATAATAACTATTAAACAAAAGCTATTAATAATTTTAACTATTAATAATCACCATTGAATGAAAGCCATCAATAATAAGTCTGACTATTTATTACAACTGTTAAACAAAAGCTATTAATAGTAATTTTAATTATGAATAATAATTATTAAACGAAAGTTGTCAGTGATAATTTTGACTATTAATAATAACTATTGAAGGAAAGCTCTCAATAACAATGTTAACTATTCATTATAACTATTCGAGAAAAGTTATTAATAAAAATTTTAACTATTAGTGATAGCCATTAAAGAAAAACTATCGATCATAATTTTAACTATCAATAATGACTATTAAAGAAAAGCTATTACTCATCATTTTAACTATCAAAGGAAAACTATTAGTATTCATTTAAACAATTGATAATTATAAATAATAACTATCACACGAAAGCTGTTAATAATAATTTTGACTATTAACAATAACTATTGAAGGAAGGCTCTAAATAATAATGTTAACTATTCATAATAACTATTCGCGAAAAGTTATTAATAATAGTATTAACTATTAGTAATAACTATTAAAGAAAAACTATCAATTATAATTTTAACTATCAAAGAAAAACTATCAGTATTAATTTAAACAATTGATAATTATAAATGAGAACTATTAAACGAAAGCTGCCAATAATAATTTTGACTATTGTTAATAACTATTGAAGGAAGGCTCTTAATAATAATGTCAACTATTCATAATAACTATTCGAGAAAATTTATTAATAATAGTTTTAACTATTGGTAATAACTATTAAAGAACATCTATCAATCATAATTTCAACTATGAATAATGAGTATTAAAGAAAAGCTATTACTCGTCATTTTAACTATTAAAGAAAAACTATTAGTATTAATTTAAACAATTGATAATTATAAATGATAACTATTAAACGAAAGCTGTCAATAATAATTTTGACTATTGATAATAACTATTGAAGGAAGGCTCTTAATAATAACGTCAACTATTCATAATAACTATCAAAGAAAAACTATCAATCATAATTTTAACTATTTTATAATGACTATTGAAGAAAAGCCATTACTCATCATTTTAACTATTAAAGAAAAACTATTAGTATTAATTTGAACGATTGAACAATATGTGTTAAACAAAAGATATCCATAATAATTTCAACGATTCGAATTTGATGTACTAGAGATGATTATGTATACGCTTACAGATATATTACGTGTCGATCGCAATCGATCCTTTAAACACTATGACTCATTATTTTTGTGCTACATATTGTATTAAAAATTGTCCATTCTTGATGTTTTATATTTTTAGGCAATTTTGGTCGCAAATTTCCAAGATTGTCCAACAAAAGCTTAATTATTCCTGAAGCGTGTACCACAAATGATTAATTGCTCATACACTGGTTTGTCTAGAAATATTTTTCATGTACAAAGCCTACGTGTTCTCGATTTCTTGTCCCCAATGACGTTCTTACACCCCTGAGATTGCACAAGACGCTAGTCGTTTTTTTTCCCAGCATATTATCGGAGACTATGATTTTTCCGTGTGTTCCGACAATATTATGGAAAGACGTTTTTAATTTATTGCACATCGTTATCTCGTTTTGTATCGCTTACGGGCGGGCTTAGTTCGCGCGTAGCGCATATGCTGGGAGCCCGTTCCGAGAGCAGCAGACACGGATAACGCAATTTCTCCTACAAGACCGCATCTTCGTTCGTTAGCCGGCACCATCGAGGTGCGTTTTGCGGCGGCGTTGGAACATCAGGCCGGTGGAAACTTTTCGGTCGAGTGACCAGGCAAAAAGCATGAGCGTGCTACAAGGCGCATAGGCGGAGTAAAACGTCTATTGAAAACACCGGGGCCAGATATATAGATTGTACTCTCCGAACATAAGAACGAAAAATATCCACGGAAAACGACCCGCGAGAAATCTTTTTTTACAAACTTTTATTCAACTTGTTTTTCTGCGAGATGCAAAACGGAAAATCGATATTTCACCCACTTCCCGATTACTTAGAGCTCTGAAATTTTGCAAACATGCATTTGAAAGGTGACAATGCACGATTCAACATTGGAAAAAAAAATATCCTTACAATTTTCAACTTTTCGTGTCAAATTGGGGATATCTGATCATCCATATAAAATCTCACTAACACGAACAAGCAAATTCGTAGCCGACTGTGTTTGTATGTGAAAAGGTTATATGCAGCAATTAGTCGTAAGTGCAATCCCAATTACAGCCTTCGTCATTTTTCACAAGCATTCCATGTTCCTAACGTACAAACTCGTAAACTAGTAAACTTCTAGTAACAACCAACTAACAAAATTCAATTAAAGACTAAAAAGTAGAAAATAATTTAAATGTAAAAAAAACTATTAAAAAAAACAAGCTTTTATTTAATGTACCAAAAAGTCGAAAACAATTTTTTTTTACCAAGTCCCCTATTTGTGATTATAAATAAAAGCTTGGGGCGCTCAAAATTTAAACATATAATTTTAAATTTACATAAATCCGTTGACACATCAACTCTATTTAATTTACTGTCAAATCTTAGATTTCTTGAGGGGAGGTACCCGAGTAAACGGTGGGAAAAGCAGGTAAACTTCGGGAATTTTTATCTCAAAAACTCATGTTTCGATTGGATGTGGGGTTTTTTTTTGGAAAATATGTACATTGAGTTATGCTTAGGAATTTTTTAAAATAAATTCGTTGACTGGAAGCGATTCAAACGCGATTATCTCGAAACATAGCTTTTAAAATCGGTGCCATATGTATCGCGAAAACGGCTTGTCCGATTTTCTTCAAATTTGGATGGAATATTCTTCGATAGTTTTTCTCGTTCGCCACGTAGGGGTTTTTCATTCGATTGAACCACTGCTTTTTTATGCAACCAAAATCGTCGGAAATTGCGAACGAAAAACGAATGTTTAATTAAAACGTTCGCAATTCCGTCAAAAATTAAAATTAAAAAACAATCCTACGTGGCGAACAAGAAAAACTATCAAAGAATATTGCATCCAAGTTTGGACAAAATCGGACAAGCCGTTTTCGAGATACATTTGGCACTATTTTTGAAAACTATGTTTCGAGATAATCGCCTTCAAATCGCTTCCAGTAAACGAATTTATTTTAAAAAAATCCTAAACATACTTCAATGTACATATTTTCCAATTTAAAAAAACCCCGTATCCAATCGAAACGTTAGTTTTTTACATTAAAATTTCCGAAGTTTACCTGTTTTTCTCGCCGTTTACTCAGGTACCTCCCCTTAAATGAAAATCCTGAAACTGAGTATAAACGTGTGGTAATAATTTCTCTAATTACTATTGTGCCTAATTAAATGCGATTAATGAAACTGAATTGATAAAATTCATTAAACATCTAAATGTTCAGCGCCACAAGTTTTTATTTATAGTCACATATATAGGTGACTTGGTCAAAAAAATGTTCTCCTTTCTGGTACGTTAATTGTTTTTTTTTACATATACATTTTTTATATTTTTTTTTCTCTTGAATTTCGTTTTTATATTCCTGACATTTGATCGCCAGCCCGACACGTATCGTTCGTTTCGAATGACATCGCCGTCACTTTGTACCACAGCCGAGTGTAATGTACAAGGCCGAGTAGTAACGAGAGAGAAGGAATTAATCGAATGATGAAAGCTCGGTCTCATCTTTTTTTTTCCTTAGGTACACGCTGTTCGCGTTTATTACCTATTATTCCCCCCCTCCTCCCGCCCCTGTTTCTTATTCCACACGTCCTTCTATTCGCTGTTTCCCCCTCCTTCCCCCCCCCCCCCCCTTGCGGCCACAGCCGACTTCCCCCTCTGCATCATATTCATCATGACGTTTCTGTCATGGGTATAGGGAAACTGCGGAAAACCTATACCAATAGAGCCGGTCATCAAGTTCGCCCCCCCCCCCCTAGTCGTGAAACTAGTCTTATTTCACGACGAAATGCCGAAGAAAAATATTTCACGATGAAAAATGTACGCGACTGGGATTCGAACCCGGGACCTCCCGGTCCGCAGGTTTAGTGGCAAGCACGTTAACCACTAGACCATCGCACCGGTTCAGCTCGATCTCATCTTTTTCGCGATATGTCCGAAGCGCGAGATGCGAGAAAGAGACTTCGTGGATAATGCAATCTCCCTCCCTCCACTGAACCCCCGTTAGCGGAGGTCCTGGGATCGATGCTCCGGCCGGATGCAAGACGAGAAAGTCGACCAATTAATCGACTATATCCGTTCACCGACTCCTCCACCCGTGGCTTCCATATTATCTTCGTATATTCTTTGTAATCCTTCGTATCGTGTTGTTCCGTTAAAAAATGTCTGCCTTTTATTCTTCGTTCGCGAAGTAAATTACGAATCTTATTGATCATTTTTTTCATCCAGCCTGAGACCTCTCGCAACCGATTTACTCACGATTCACCAGCACGTTGGGGTTTCACTGTCAAATTTCATTAAACAAAAGCTAACTATTGCTGCTTGGAAAAGTTTATATAGGCTGTCTCAAAATGACCTGACATTTTTATTTATCAATAAAACGTATTATTTATTTGAAAACTACGAATATTTGTATTTTTATGTGAGGTACGAAGATGGAGGTTATGTTTGGAACACAATATCCGATAAATGGCCGCCTCGTCCCTGTTTGCGAACGTTCACTCTTCGCCATAATTGCGGACTACTTTAATCGTCTTGAGAACAATTAACGTTATTTAAATATCTCTGCAATTTTTAACGTCTGTTTTTTGAACATTCCTTTATAAATGTGTCGAAAATAGACGGTTTTATAAGAACTCGATAATTTCATCGGGATGATAAGTCGATATCCGGGTTCCTGAGTTTCGTATCTAACGTAAGCAACTGTTGAGCTAGGTCACGGAAGTGGCCTGTCACCGTCACGTACGTAGAAGAACACGTCACGTACGGCCAGTGAGCATCGCGTACGTGGCTCCTGCTACTGCAACGTCCTTTGCCTCTGGTGCGCTGTATGTGCGCAATTATTCGTTGTTTGATGAACAATTAGTTCACCGTTCGAAATAGTTCCTCGACTACTCGCGTGACACATACAAATTCGTATGAAAAAGCAACTTTCGCGAGCCACGTGCTCCGAAGCACGCGGAGACCTCGTCTTAAATGAGTGTCAATTATTATTTCAATACACGAGACTCTAGTGCGACGGAAATACGCGATCATCAAATCGATTCGTCGTATCGATCTTTGACAGGACCTAAACATCCAACGAATATCTAATTCCGATATGAAACGATAAAAAATGCAAAACAAATGTTATCAAGTTATCAAAACTGAAAAATATATTTCAATTTTTGGAGTGAAAAAATTACGTTATATATTCAGTGATGATTGTCACGTTGGATTAGCAAGCTTGCTAATTATACGAAATTTAAGAAATTGGAAAATTCTTCACGATAATATTATTGAAAAATCCCAAAATAATAATAAATAATTTCTCCTTCAATTAATAGAATTTTCTTTACTTACTGAAAATAATGACAACTTTTTCCGTATCATTGCTATCTCTATTATAATGAAAATGTCAAACTGGTGCGATGGTCTAGTGGTTAGCGTGCTCGCCACTAAACCTGCCGACCGGGAGGTCCCGGGTTCGAATCCCAGTCGCGTACATTTCGTCGCGAAATATTTTTCTTCGTCATTTCGCGGCGAAATAAGACTAGTTCCACGACTGGGGGGCGAACTTTTGATGACCGGCTGAATTGGTTATAGGTTTTCCGCAGTTTCCCTATACCCATGACAAAAATGTCATGATGAATATGATACAGAGGAGGAGGAAGTCGGCTCCAACCGCAAAGGGGGGGGGGCTAACAAGGAGAAAAAAGTGAAGAAAAAGGAGTGTAAAAAAAAACAATGGAGGAAAGGAAACAGTCACAGTGGGCAAAAAATAATATGGTAACAAACGCTAAGAGCGTGACCTTAGGAAAAAAACAAATAACAATGAAAATGCCGGAAGATAGGTGGTCGAAAAAGTGTTTGAAAGAAGCCGAGCGAAATTAAGGAGGTTCGAGGAGTAGCCACAATCCAAGATATTAAAAAAAATAAAAAATTGTCTAGACTATACTGAGTTTTAGGCATTTTTTAATAATTATTATTATACCTATTATGATTTTTTTTTTATTGCTCTAGATCTTATAGTTTCCCAAGCACTCCCGCAGTTCTTGTATTATTTATTTAAGCATCAGGTTGTTTATACAATAAACTTCATTGAAATCGACGACGTTTCGCTGAGCATGGTTTTCTGTTACCAGTACCGCAGATGATACGACAGGATCCAACGGTGATGTCCAACAGTCTCTGGCTCGGAACTTTAGCGACTACGGCGGGTGCGCTCGTAGCTGCGGCCCTAGCCGCTCTCTTGGCCGTCCTAAACACAGCGACTTCGCCGAGATCGAAAATTCTCTCTGTTCCGGGTATCTACGTAATGAACATTTTGACTCGTAAGTTCCACTGCGTTGCATTCTCTAAGATGCCCCGATATTCGAATAAAAAAATGAAATTAATTTCTTAACATGGAAAATTGTGCATTTCCTTGAAGAGAAAATAATAATGTGAATGTGGAAGTAACGTGGAATAATGCTGGACCGTTGTACGTTTCATTTGGTTAGTTTTACTCTGCGTGACGAGCGCGGGAACTTGGCTCGCTCAATATTACACTAAATTGTACGGGAACGTGTTGCCTAAAGAGGACATCGACAACATGTGGACCAGCGAGGGCAGCGCGGAACTTGGCTACTCGTTTTGGTGAGAAAATTGAGGCTGACAATTTTTTTTAAGAAAGTCTCGTTATTCGTGTTATTATAGTAATTATTATTAGTGTTGTTGCTTACTTTTATCATAGTAATAATGATTATTATTGTTTGGGTCTGTTTGGATTTATTACTGTAATTATTATTTACTTTTATTTTACTTATCTTTAGTTTTATTATTGTAATTATGATCATAATTGCTCTGACTTTTATCATAGTGCTAATCATTATTGTTTACTTTTATTATAGTTATAATAGTTTTTGTTGTTTATCATTGTTATTTAATATTATTCAATTGTATTCGATACTTTTTGGATCAAATTCCGAGATTTTATCGACCGAACGTAAGACGTTTGAACTTGTCATGCTGCACTTGTTGAACTTTGCGTCGTTACAACGCAACCAAAGTGCATTTTTACATTTTATTTTCCTTTTTTTTATTACTATAGAAAATCGTATTTTCATAGATTTATGTTGTAGATCGCTAGATAAATATCTCAAAAAGTGGTAAAAATGGAAGGCATTCATAAGTATTCATTTCCATTGTATTCCAACGATGCAAATTTGAATCTCATGGGAGTCGTTCATCATACGTATTTATTATTTTACACCCTAAATCAATAATAAAGTCTACCGTTGCAAGTTGAAAAAAATTTTGATAAAAATAACTGTGATTTGTCATTTCAGGCTGGTCGTTGGCGCGGGGGTCATTCATCTGATAAGCATAGCCCTCGTAGGCTGGGGTTCCGGCAGAGAAAAGGACGATCGTCTCGAGCCGATACCGGCTCTGGAGGAAAAAACCGCAGCGGCCATAATGCTTTATTGATAATCGACTTCAAAACGCTACGGGACCGTCGTTCCGTGGTCCGTCGATAAAAGTTCGAATGTTTCATAGCACTGACGTTCCAATCGCACGGCGTGAACATGTTCGAAATGAAGGTCGAGTCGTATGAGATTATTCGCGTCTTCGGGACAGTAAGGATAGCTCTGAATCACTCGATTTCGAGCATGGTCGAAATCGAGATTTTCCAGTGTGCGTGTATTCAAAGTTTGGCTAAAGATAGAAATACCCGCTATTTCTCGAATGAACGATATTTTCCTCAGCCCCCTTCTAAAGGGAGTCTCAAAACGACCTGGCATGTTACTTTATTAATAAAACGTATTATTTATTTGAAAAGTGGGAATATTTTTATTTTCATTTAAGGTACAAACATGGAGGTTATGTATGATACACAATATCCGATAAATGGCGTAAACGGCGTGGACTTGGAAGACATATTTTTTCAACAAGATGGCGCCACCTGCCACCCTGCGAGCGAAACAATGCAGTTATTGCAGACGAAGTTTTATGGTCGTGTTCTCGCGCCGCGGTCACTTGATGCCATTGAACTTCTTTCTTTGGGCTTTTCTGAATGGAAAAGTGCATGCCAATGATCCACAAACCATTGGGCGCATCGTTAATGAAATTAGCCCGCCATTGTGCCAAAATGTTATTGAAAATTTCGTCAAGAGTGAACGTTTGCAAACAGGGTCTTGTGTTCCACACATAACCTCCATGTTTGCACCTTATATTAAAATAAAAATATTCGTAATTTCCAAATGAATAGTACGCTTTATTAATTAAAATGTCAGGTCATTTTCAGACACCCGATATACGTGTATACGGCATATCCGTCGCGGTAGTGCAAACGTTATTTTCCCTGGGGAACATCCCCCCCCCCCCTCCCCCATTTGTTTCTAGGTTTTATTTGAACTCGCAAGTGCACAAGTAGCCTTTGCTCGAACCAAAGCTACTAACGACGGAAAATGTTGAGACCCCCGAAGACAAACGGAGAAATATTCTGAAATTTAGATCCTCTATGGAGACCCATCGCTCGGGAAAGAATTGATTTTGTCGATCGAAAACTACGAATGATCGAGTAATACGAAGTTGTTCGGTTGCGAATCTTTCTACGGATATTCCGCATCGGCTTATCAAATTTCAGAATATCTTGCAGACTGTACGAACGCGAATGGAATTCTGAACGTATGTAAACAACGTGTGTGTATATAGAAAGTTTGATGTTTACGGGAGATGTGTCTTATACTTTATGCTTATTTATTACGCGATTGAGTGGAAGAATGATGAGAGGAATACAAGATATTGATTTCTCCGGTGAACTATCGAGTCGAAAATAAAGACTATGCTTGATCTAATTCACGTGAACTTTATTATCAGTGTTTTTTTTTCTTCGAGACCAACGTGGAGGAAAATACTTGGTCGGAGTTTAATGGAAAGGTGGATAGATAGGGTGAACCGACCAGTGAATGGACGAAAGCTGATTTATATTTAAAATAATCAAAAATAAATTGTCGATAATTCCCTATAATTGTCAGAATCACTATAATTTTGCAAAAAAATTACAGGTGTTGGCAAAACCGATTGCTTATTTTAACCCTTCGACTGCACACTTCCGCCACGGGCCTCTGCATGTGGGGTCGGTCGGACCCCAGACGTTTGTCACCTCCGTGGTTGTTAGGAATTATTGACTTACAAGGGGAGGACGCCAATCAGGACCCACCGATTCCGCCTGAGTGGGCCACCTCCCCTCCTGCATCATATTACCATCATCCAACGAACCCCCCACCCCTATTTTAAAATGACGTCATTTATGGACAACCCCTAAGGGATGAAAATGTACATTTCATTAAAACTTGCCGCAAAATCATTTCATTCATTTTTAAAATTTTGACAATATTGAATTTTCTATTTCTCTGTTGAAACAAACTTTGGTATTTTTTTAAAGAATGTCACGTTACGATGCAAAAGAGCTTCGTGCATTTTCTACGAAATCGTAATAACGAATACAATACCCATGTGTATAAGAATATTATAATTTTTGTGCAACACGTGGATCTCCAAATCTAGCGTTTAATAAACATAAGTAATAAGTCGTTATCCTTTAGTGTCCACCTACATTACACGTCCATTTGTTGGTAATTTCATTCATTGACGGACGATTTACCCATTT
The DNA here is from genome assembly GCA_951751655.1 of Ophion costatus. Taxonomy (NCBI): domain Eukaryota; kingdom Metazoa; phylum Arthropoda; class Insecta; order Hymenoptera; family Ichneumonidae; genus Ophion; species Ophion costatus. Next base: position 36,228,925 of record OX632359.1, on the reverse strand, counting down.
TTCTACTTATTTATCACCCCCCCCCCCCCCCCCCCCCAACATTATTTGTCGCAATCACTTGAAATATTTTTTTCTGTCAGAATGACAAATTTCGTTAGCTATAGCGATTAAAAAATTCGTTCCGACAATATGTTTGTTTTGCAGTCCACCTGAATCCAGCAGTGACGTTATTCATTCATTCACTGGTCGGTTTACCTCATTTCGCATCTTTATTAAGGCCTTAGGGCACAGTAACGGATATAAAATCATGTGCGAATTTAACAATTTTTTTTCGTATGAAAAAGTGATTCACTCATAAAATTAATTACACATCTATTTAGTATGAATATCAAGCTGTTAGAAATATATATATTCGATGTACAAAATAGCCGACTGCTAATATTTTCTTTTATCTTTTTTTTAGGTGCTTCGCGGCGTGACATTTAGCACCCACAATTTTTGACCTAGAACAAAAAACAAAAATTCTCGTCAATCTACATTGGAATCCCTAGAGAAGTACGTACGGAATAAAAAAAATATTGTTTTATTCAAAAGTTGTAGGTATCTGAACTTGAGAAATGATTTTCAGTGAAAAATTTCGTTATAACTGCTGATAAAATGAAAAGTTTTCGATTAATCAGAAATTCCGTCCGTACTTCTCTGCGAAATACAATTAGAAACATAACTTTTAAATTTGAAGTAAATCGAATGAAAATGGTTAAAGTTATTTGTCACGCCAATTGGACCAAAGCTGTTTCGAGAAGTTTCGAGTAGTCGGGCATTTTGTACATCGAAGAAAAAAAATTCTTCCTAACAGCATGATATTCATAATAAATAGATGTTTTATGAACGTATCACTTTGTCATACAAAAAAAAATTGTTGAATTCACACATGATTTTATACCCGTTACTGTGACCTAAGGCCTCAAACAGTTTTATTTTTCTTCCCTTCGTTTTCAGACCTCATGCACATGGTGGGAACGACCGTTTAGCCTGAAAATAAGTTGAGAACAATTCCAAGAATATTTTACAAGATACGAGAAAACTTTATTAACAGCGCGAGGCTCTGGCTTTTACGAGGCCGGGATACACGGGCCTCTAGGGCAGCTGACATGACGCTTCTTCATTGTTACAAATACAAAGAACCGTTCGCGAAAAAATCCTCTCGCACGACGAACCGCAGTTTTCCCACATCGTTACAATTTCCCTAGCCAATAACCGCACACCGATCGACCGACTGCATAATACGTAGAAAAAAAAATCACGTGCTCGGCTTCTCACTTTCGTCTTCGTGTCTAAAGATGTTAAAAAAAAAAGTGTTCAACCGAATCTCGCTGAACCGATCGATGGGCTAAAATACTTTTGTAAATAACAATGTAATAGTATTGATCTCATTGTACTCGGCGTATACGGATACGCGACAAAAATAAACCGCGTGATTCGGGGAAACGTTTTCGCGCTACGTGGGGAGGAAAAAAAATATACATATACGTATATATTTATAAACCAGTTGGGTTCACCATGGAAAGTCGAAAATTCGAGATCGGCCTCACAATGTCTATTGTTTCATTCATCATTCCGGTTACAATGGAGAGTAGTTGGGCGCGATTAGTTGATTAAAAAAAAAAAGAACAGAACCATGTTGGATGGCTACAACGTCGATACCTCTTTAACGTCTACTGCCGACTTTGGACCAGCCATCTTCTTCCGGCGCTGGAGCATCCGACTTTTCTTGCGGCTTTGACCTTATCTCGTCCTTGTGATCGTCGATTTGTCTGCAATTTCGTTTTTCAAGCTTCGTCATTCGTTTCAAATCAAATAGGAGAGAGAACGACAATTACTGGCGTTCTTCGGTGGAATTGAATTCTCAACGCGTTCGTTGTTCCGGCGAGAACGAGGGTTACGCGAGGATCGTGGTTTTGGGACTAAACCTCTCGAGCCTGACAAGGAGCACGTGATTTTCGTAACCAGGTGATCAAAAATAGCATCACTAGGTGAAATTTTAGAATGAAAAATAAATAATCGCACACTTTAAGGATGTTGCGTCCAAAATTGAAAATGGTGATGAAATTTTGAAAATTTGATAGGTCATTATGTAAAACATTTGAGAGGTTGTGTAAAAATTTTACGACGATTAGGAAGCTGGCTACTGAGAAATTAGAATCCACAAATTGCACGCAGCCTTATGAAAACTGAAGTAACTTTGCAATTCTACTAGCAAATAGCAAACTTTGCTACTTATTTTCAAGAAATAGAAGAAATATTTATGAATGATCGTTTTTTTCTTTCAAATATATCAAAAACAAATGTGGTTTTATGGTGCAAGAAACGACGTCGTCCGGGAACGAAAATGAGTATTTAAATTTCCCGCTATTTTCGGTCTATGCAACGCTGCCGCTATATTCTTATATGTTTTTCCTCAAGTGTGATTTTTTGGTATTTTTGGCATCATTTTTTATAACAATAATATATAACAATAATATAATTTTATAAAAATAATAATAATTGGAAAGTTACTTCAGTTTCCATAAGGCTGCGTGTAATTTGTGAATTCTAATTTCCCAGTAGCCAGCTTCCTAATCGTCGTGAAACTTTTACACAACCTTTCAAATATTTTACATAATGACCTATCAATTGTTTTGAATTTTTTGAATTGTATTACCATTTTCAATTTTAGACACAACATCCTTAAATGGAACGTGACGATCGAGTGATCAGGATCGCACGTAAAAGGAGCCGGAGGCGTTGCAAAATAATTCGATTTTGATGACATCGAAGTTTGCATCGTTGGAATGCAAGGGAAATTCTGTTTTGTTCGTTTCATTATGGTCTATAATTTTGTTTGTAGATTAAGGCGGGATATACATTTAAAACGAACAAAAAAGTGTTTTTTTTCTGTTGAAAGATATAACTATATATGTAGAATATTTCCCCAAAGATTCACAGCGAAGTTCGAAAAACGTTAAGCTTCAAGCCCATCAAGACTAATTTAACAACTAACAATTACAATTACTACTGTAATTGATAATTGAATTGCTTTGTAACACATTACCTAAGCAATTACTTGTCATAAGTACCTAGTGCAATTCAATTCAAATTCTATGGAAACTGCAAACACGTTTTTCTGAAAATTCAATTTTTGAAATTGGCGTGCAGAGTTGCTCAAAAACTATTGAGCCGATTAAGTTGAAAATTGGTAGAAATAATGACAATATTGCTACCTTCCATTTGACGAGAAATATTTCGGAAAAATTAGAAAACAAACTACTTTTGAAATCCAAATTTTGGAGAATTCTTGCGTGAAAAGTGGACTATTTTGTTGGAAATGGGTGCCATTCTCTTGAATTTACATTTTATTCAGTTTAATTACTGTCAAATAGAAACGATACAGGTACTGACTCAATTTTAAAAGAAATTTCTGCAAATCAAAGTCTACGGGAAGCTAGACTGCACTGTAAAACTTGTAAAACTCTGACACATCTCCTCCACTTTGACGACAAATGAATAAAAAAATTTGTTTTGTATACTCAAATATACTATTAAGGGAGCTTTTCAGTGTGAAATTTTCAAAAAATCGATTTTTTTTTTTTGCTTTATCGAATAGTATACACTCTTCCGAATATTCCCTGAAATTTTCATGCCGAAATTCAGATTATTTCGGTTACTGTACAGCATTTCTTGGAAGAAGGCAACGGAGCGCTACAGCTACAGCGAAACTTTGAACGCGTTTTTCTCGAAACAGCATTTTTCAAAACGGTGTCCAACTTGGAGGGCAGAGTTTTAAAGCTATCGAGTTGAATTTTTTACACAATATTCTTAACGTCATTGTTTATCGTGCTATGGAAGCTTTTTTTTTTTGACATCTACCTATTTTTTTGTAAAAAAAACTGCCAATAAAATGCTAAAATCGATACTTTTTGTTCAAACCGGCGCCATTTTTGCAAAAAAAAAAAAAAAAAAAGCCTCCATAGCACGAAAGCCAATTATATACCGATCAATAATCTTTTTGTGTTTTTTGTTTCAGATAAAAATTGTGACCCCCAACGTGGACACCACATCCAAGTGCATTTTCTGCAACAATTGTTTCATCATTTTTATAGATATTAATTAATAAATAAATCGATCTTTAAAAAATTGTTTTGTATTCTTCAATACCCAATTAATATACAAAAAAAAAACCAGACCGATTAGATTATTTTTTCTTTAAAAAAAAAAATCGCGAAAAACAGCGATTTTTCGGGCTGTCACACTGGAAAGCTTCCTTAAAGTATACCTCCAGTTGGATAAATGTAGGATAATTATTTCTTAGTTTTAAAAATCCTTCAACATTGCTCAATTTTCTCCCGTCTAAATGTATATCCCACCTCAAGCTCGTGAATCTCTAATGAGAATGAAGAAAAACCGTTTAGGTGACTTTCGTACCCTAAATGGGCGAAATAAACGTGATGAATGGAACAAAAATTAAACTTTGTTGCATTCCAACGATGCTAGCTGTATCATCGATTTTGACAACAGTTCGTACCGTGACGTTTATAAAGTGGCAACAATTCGTTAATTCGTTACAATAACGGTATACTGCAACAAAAATAGTTTTTTTTCCGATCATCTAGTCCACCAGACATTAGTCCAGACGATCGAAAAAAAATTATTTTTGTTTGCCTTCAAATCATACTTAAGGGTATTTCGAAGTCAGAGTCTGATTTTACCGGGCTCAGGAGTACCCCTGATGGAAAAAAAATGTAACTCACGGCTGTTCGCGCCGAGGCGGCTCTTTCGGGGAATCGTTCGCGGTGTCAAGACCTCGACGCCAATCCGAAGTTCCAGCGGAGCGCATACTCTGGAACTTGGGTCTGTCGGGATCGTCGCGACCCGCGGGACGTTGACTCCGCTCGTCTGGTCGACGCGCCATCGGCGGACGAGGATCGATCGTGCGGGCATCGCGCCAAGAACTTCCGGAACCCTAAAAACGCAAAAGAGTTAAAACTGTGGAGCCATTCAATGTCGTTACGAATGTAAATGAAACTTAATTTGTAAAAGTAACAAACGAACAAATAAAGATAAGAAAATTTACGTTGACATGAGGGCAGATATAATTAATTACATCGATTTTATTCCACATCTCAAGAATGTGGATTTTATTCCACATCTCAAGTCTATCTCACGTTGAAATTCCAAATAGTTCGAACTTTGCATGCAGGTAAGAGAATCAATGCGCGGGTGGTGCTCGCACAGTGTCAAATACTTCGAACGCGTTTATTCAAAACAACTTTGATAAAAACGATAAAGATCTTTGATAAAGATAATTGCTGAAATTATTGAAATTACTGAAGAAGCTTCTTCTACGGGGAGGCCACCGTTGAAGAGCCTATTTTATCAGCCGAGAAATTTCGAGCGATGTAAAATGTCGAGGGAACAGTGTGGAAGTTTCTTGTTTGCACGGTCGAGTGGGGAGATACTTGTAAGTGAGAAAAAAATTACCTGATGTTCATGATTAAAAAAAAAAGATTTCTTAACTTTTTTTCCTTTGAGTATGTTTTATTACTACTTTTGGTTATTACATGGTCTTTTTTTATTAATCGTCAAAAATGACGGAGACATAGCACGGTTTTCTAAACTGCAATTTCAAAACTGGCGTGACTTATAGCTAAAACACCAATCGACCGATTCTGATGAAAATTGTTACAAATCTCTCTAACTTTATTGTCTAAAACATTATGTAAAAATGTTTTTGAGAAAAAAGTATTTTTTTATTGCAAAATGTAGAAACTTTTTTTCGGAAAATTCAATATCTTTGTTTCAAAGCGTACCATTTAATCGATTTCCAACATTTCCCACTTTTTCTTGATTCATATTTTCCCCATGAGTGTCGATAAAAGGAAAACCTTTGTTGGTCTTTTTTGAAAGATTAATCCCGCCGACGCTACGTGTCACGCCGTCTGACAACGTCCGCGGCAACCCGTTTAGAAGACCGTGCCATACCTCCGCCATTTTTAAAGATGTATAAAGAAAACAGCGTGTAACAGTCAAAAAGGGCCGTCTATAAATTACGTCGTTTTAAAATAGGGGGGGTCTCGTTCAAAATGCCGTCACCACTCCCAAATCTTAAATCACTTCAATTCGTAATCATTATTTATAATTGATACATTTGAGGGTATAAATCGTCGAGTGCGAGTATTTGGTAGGAAATGACGTCATTTTCTGGGTGGGGGTCTATTGGATTATGACGATAGGATACTGGGGAGGGGGGGGGGGGGGGTATCAGCAAAAAACGATGACGTAATATATGGACGGTCCCAAAGCATTAGTAAATGAAACATACCCTAAGTCTCCAAAATAGTTGAGGTCTTTGCTTCGAATACAGTCATGAAAATCAGCAATTTTAAATAGATTTCGTAAATAGAATAGAATGATCATTTATAAAGTGTACCAATGCTCCTCGAGGGGCCGGTTTGTCAAAGCTGCCGAGTCCTCTTTCGTCTCGTCTATCCCGATCGTCTCTGCCTTTATCGTCCCGGGCGCGGTCACCGCGCTCTCCTCGATCACCAAGGTCACCGCGATCTCTTTCTCCTCGCTCGCTTCTCAGGCTCTCGCTTTGTCTCGGCGCGTTCAACCAGCTGGAACTACCAACCAATCACGACGTTTAGCAAGATCGACCGATTGATCGGCAAAGTCAAAAGGCAGCTCGAAAGGTTACACTTCCAGGGGAGAAGATGCAACGGATCTTGACTCACGTTTTGCGCCCTTCCTCTTCGGGATTGCCACGATCGATGCGCTTGAAACGGTCGTCGAACGTTTCCTTGGAATCGTCATCCTTTGCGCTGTCTCTGGCTGCAGTTCGCCAAGAACTAGAGTCTCCGACTGTAGTTGATAAATATAAATATTTCGAATCAGCATACACATTTGAAAGACATGAAATAAACAACTGCGATAAGGAACTTCAAGTGTAGAGTGGTTTATCCCTTGAACTTGCCATCCGGTGAAAGTGCAAGAATACGTAAACTTTAATTATGTCGCCCCTTTAAAGTGTTCCCCGTTCGGTTGAATTCCATGCATCCCTTTTAATTGTGGGGTGAGTGAGAAAAATAAGGGAGTAGTTCATTCCTCGATTGGTTTTTTTCTTCAAATGTACTCAATGGATTTCTGATCGTTCTGCAACAGCTCTTTCGCCGATAAAAAAAAATACGTATCTGCTAGTTTTTTATGCTCTACTATATAGATAACTTCCAACAAAATCTAAGGCGGCCATCAAAGTGATGTTCCTTCTAAGTCGTTACGTGAGAACGATAGCCCGAATGCGTAGTGAAATTAACGAAAATCGTGCGAGAATGAATTATTTGCAAACTCATAGGTGATCGTAAAACTTTCCTCTTAGTCGATTAACATGAGTCAAAATAACGTTAAAGTTTGCATCGTTGGAATGTAACGAACATTCTTGTTTATTCTTCCCTTCCTTCGTTTTTATCATTATCAAAACCCTTTTTCGAAGTTTAGCTTACGGAACCCTAATAAGGATCTCCAAAAGTGTTCCAGTGACATTGGTAGTCCAAATGGGCCGAAAAAAATGAGCTACTACGAAAGAAAAAAATTATCGTTGCATCCCAACGAATGCTTCACTACCATCAAAATGGAATCTCTCAGAAAACTGAGAGTCTCGTGAACGTATGTCGCACAAACCAGGTTTTCTGGGCGCAGCATCGCGACTGAAAGGTGCTCGTGCCGGCCGCCAGGGTTTGCTCGCTTGCTGTTCTTTGAGGCGTTGTTCCTCGAGTTTTCTCTCGATCTCCGCCTCCCGGGCCCTGACGATTTCGGCCTGTCTCTCGAGTTTGGCGAGTCTCTCAGCTTCGCGGGCTTCCTCCTCGGCGCGTTTAACGCGATCTTCTTCCTCCCTCTTGGCTCTCTCCTCCTCGAGTCTCTTCTTCTCTTCCTCCTGTCGTATGCGCAGTTCCTCCAACCTCTTCCGTTCGGCCGCCTCGGCCCTCTCCTTCTCCCACTTGGCCTTTCTCTCGGCCTTGCGCTGTATCTTGCGTTCCAGCAATCTCTTGGCTCTCTCCTCGTTAAGCATCTTCTCGAAATCGTGCAACTTCTCGAGATAAGCGCTCTTGCGTTCGGCGAGTATTTTCGCCAAGAACTGATCGTGCTCGTCCTTCATTCGCGCCATTCTCTCGCGCGTGGCGAGTGCCTGTCGGCGTTCCTCGATCGCAGCGAGGATTCTCTCTTGTTCCTGTTGTTCCCAGCGTTGTTTTGCGAGTTCGGCTTTCTCCTCGACGGCGCACTCGAGCAGTGGGATCTCCTCGATTCTCTTGGCTCGCTCGAGATAGTCGACCTTCTTCTCCTGGGACTTGAGCTTCTGTTGCATCTCGCGACGCTCCTTCTGGAGCTCCTCGGCCTCCTTGGCGGCAATTTGCTCGGCGTCCAACTTCTTGATCTCGTCCTCGTCGAGCTTCTTGAGGACTTTTTGGCCGTGGGGAGTCTGCGATATCTGTTGCATCTTCTCCTTGAGATGGCGATCCTTGATCAGCTGTATCTCGCACTGTTGTCGCTTTCTCTCGCGTTCCTCGCGTTCCTGCTCGAGGCGTTTCTGTTCGGCGAGCACTTGTTGACGGTGCAGCTCCTCCTGGCGACGCATTTCCTCCTCCTCCCTGATGGTGTTTATCTGCTCGATGTATTCCTTGCGCATCTCGATAATGTGCTGACGACCGAGCACCCGATGATGCTCTTTGAGCTTGGTCTCGTGGTAGAGCGCGACGAGGGACGCCCTGAGCTTCTCCCTCTCCTGCTTTCGCTTGTTGGGACTGATTACGTTGATCGCCCGATGGAGCACCGTCGCCATGTTGACCAACTGACAGCGTATCTGCTCGGAGGGCATCGGCTGCAGGACCGGGCCGTCCGGGTGATCCTCGCGCTGGGCCTCGCTCAGATCCACCCCGAAGTGCACGCAACGCTTGCCGTGGTCGATTCTTATCTGCATGTCGTTGTAACGCACGCAATCGACCAGCAAACGCTCCAGATGGAAGCCCGTGGTGAATTTCGCGAGCTCGAGCAACCGTGCGAACTCTATGGTCTGATAAACTTGCGATATTTGATGCACGAGACGAACGAGGGTCACGTCTTGCAGAGCGGTCACGTATTGCGCTAGGGGCGACGTCTCGTCGACCTGGAGGGTCGTTATGACGGAATTGACGCGGTTGCACAATTGGAGAGGATGAAACTCGACCTCGAGCCAAGAGTAGAGCTCCTGGAGCTGCGGCGACGCAAGGTTAACGACGTTCAAGCGAACGATGTCGCGAAGCAACGAGACCCTGGTGGGCGGTTGAGCGAGGCCGAGAAGAACAGCGAGTTTCTGGGCTTTCTCCAGCGGGCTCTTGTCCGTCTCGATGAAACGATCGAACTCCGGATGCGCCGATGGCAGCGGTATCGACAGGGTCGCCAACAGTACCCTATTGGCCATCCTCTGCTGTTCCTCCGGCGACATGTTCTTCTTCATCTCCCGCGACAGTTGCAACAGCTTGAACAACGCCGCCGCGTGGAACAAGTAATTGCCGGCCTTCCAAAATACCATCGCCAACTTCTGGTAGTAATTCGCCATTGTTTTGGGCACGGGGAGCTTCTTGGAGAGATTCATCAAGCCGTGAATGTCCTCGGTCGCTTTGTAAGCTTCCTGCCAAAGCTCCATCTGGATTGCCGAATCCAGCTGGTTGAGACGCGTCTCCAGATTCAATTGCTGCGTTTCCGCCTTGTTCATCGACACGTTCGACACCAGTTGCGGCAGTTTGCAGATTTCCTCGAGATGCTTGCGCAACTTTTCGCACAGTTTGCGGAACTCGGTCTTGCGATTGTACTCGAGACAGAACTGAAAAGCCATGCGGGCGATGTCGTGATAGAGAGTCTCCACGTGGGCGTTAGTTCGCAACAACTCGAGACACTGGCAGTACGACTCCCAGAGAAACTTCACCCACGGCGTCAAAATCGTTCGGTCGCTACGATCTTGGGCATCCTCGCCGCTCACCGCCGACAGTAGTATACTCTCCGGCGTTGCCAGATTGTCCAAATCGTCTATGTCTATCACCGCCTGCTGACTCTGCTTTCTCGCCGCGTCCGTCTTCTCCTCCGCCATACGCAGGTAACCGCGGATGACGTTCTCCAGACTGCCCACGTTTACCGACTGAAACATGTTGCGATACTGGAAGAGACCCTCCTTCGCTATGTGCGACTTCTTCAACTCCACACACAGGTCCAAATATTTGAACATTATCGGCTCCAGCACCGACTCCGACCAGCTGTACGTCCATTTTTTGTTGCGGAATATCTCTTGTAAAGTGTCCAACGCCCTCGCCGGCTTTCCAACCTCGATGAATTCTGGGAAGAAAATTGAACGATCTCATTCTTTGGTAGACAACGGGAGAGTCTTTTCGGTTTCGACGTTGATGATATTCAAGCTTGCATCATTGGCGTGCAACGAATGTTATTTCTTTTTGTTCGTTCGAACTCTTTTTTGGCCGTAAAGATCACTCAAACGTTTTTACGTGTTATTATTCGAGATTCACGAGATTTGCAAAAAAAGGCAGACTTCGGATAAGCACAGAAAGGAAGAAATGCAAAACGAACAAAAAATCGTTGCATTCCAATCATGTAAACTTCAACGTCATCAACATCAAGCCGCTCATGACGTCGAAGTCAACATCGTTGGATAAAACAAAAATGATCGGTTTTTTAATTTGACAAATTTTCTTTGGCAGATTTGAGCTACGAAAATCACGCAAACATTTTTAAGATTATTATTTAACGATGTACGACAAATTTGCAAAATATGATTTTGAGTAATGGAAAAATAAGAAATTGCGAAGAACTTTCGTTGCGTTTTAACGATGAAAACTTCAACCTCATAGACGTAGTCGAAAGACGGAAAATCGAGTAGATGAATGTGAGGCCACAAGAACGGTTTAGAATCGATACTTGGCCAAGGCCAAGTATCAATTCAACTTGGCAACTAAGATAAATATTTTTATCTTAGCTGCATTATGTCAATGCAAACTTCAACAGCGTAACTTCAACACCACAAAACGGTACCCAAATTTAACCCAATGGATGGTAGGAGTAAAAAAAATGTCTTCAAAATCGAAATGATCCAGTTGCGACCACTCTGCTGAGTTTTGTACTTCAAAAATGTATTAGCCGAACACTATCGATGGAGAATTGCTGATTGAAAGACTATATATCATGAGAAGCAACAATTATTTGCAGTAGACATTTTTTTCAACCTATCAGACTTGGGAGAAAATTTTTCCCACAAAAGTTGCACAGTTCGAAGCCATCAAGCGATGGCAACGAGGTTCATCCAGGTGGAGGCGGTGAGAATATTTCCAGGTCATCTCCATTTTTTAAAATAAGGCCACTATTTTTGTTTTCCGACTTTTATGAAGGCATTAAAAATATGTTCACACACTGAATTTCAAGATAACCGATTAAAAAAAACGACAAAAAGAAATTTCAATGTAAGTAATCTAGAATCTTTATGGAAATCACGAACTTATCACTGCTTTCCAACAACGAGTTGATAAGATTCTCAGGTGCCTACAGTGTAAAGAAAGTCGTGCAACTTACAATGATTTTGCTTAGTATTAAACTATTAAAAACTCAATTAGAGCCTTTCCGCTGAGGGCTACTGTAAACATTTTTTAAATCGTTCTTCACTTGAGACAACTCAAATCGAAGAGGAAGGTCCCACATGTGGTGCAGGAATTGCAGATTGAAGGTAAACTTATAACTACGTTAGGACTGGTAGTAAAACTTTAAACGTGTTTTGACTTGAAATTTGGTACACTTATTGAACGGTTTGTCTTGAAATTTGGTACACTTATGCAGTGTAATAGTAGTTTGGTATGGTGTTGAAAGTTGCATAGCTAAAATGCAATGCAATTTTTTTTTCGTTCGCTATATTTCCTTCGGCAGATTCGATCCACAAAAATCACACAAACATTTTGAGGATTCTTTTCAGCGATCTCCAACAAATCTACAAAATATGATTTTAATAATGAAAAAATAGAATGAAAAAAAAATTCGTCGCATTTCATCGATGCAAACTTCAAGCCCATAGGTTAGTTTTGACTGACAATTTTCTTCGTGAGATTTTTTTTTATTAGTTATTAACAATAATAAGGGCACGTTTCCTGGTAAAATAGAAAAAATAAATAAAAAATTAGATTGAAATACGATAACAAAAACAAGCTCGCCCAAGTCTTGGCCAATGTTATCTATTTTTAGAAAAAACTTGTTTTTTTTTCGTGTCAGATCGACCAGGTGGCCAAAATCAAATACACTTGGCCCCTCACATTCAAAGGTCCTTCACGAGATTGTATATAACTTCTTTAATTATCAATGTTTGTTTATAAAATTTGGTACACGAAATTGTTAATGTACATATAATCGTATGTCGAAACGATTTTAAAATCATCTTACTGACTCCTTTCAAATTGATTTTTTAAATAACCCTGTTTGTCGGGTCCTCACAGTAGCCTGACCCCTCAATGAGATAATAGAATTTATGCGAATCAGATTGAAAACGTGCTTTGATAGTCTTATAGGAGTGAGTGTTTGCACTGTTCTTACAATCGATTCTTCTAATTTTTAATTAGTTTATTTTTATCATTTCCCAAATGCTTTTTTTGCAAATTAGATTCGCACATTTCTAACAAGAATACTTAGAACCTTTGAGTGATTTCCACACCCTAAATTGACTTCAAACAAATTTAACTAATTAAGAAGAATTCATTCTAGTTGCATTCCAAGCTATGCAAACTTAATCATCGAAATTTGGCATGTGAACTGATTTTTAATGTCTTGATGAAATTCTAAACATAACCTAATAGATGGGGTTGAAATTAGCATCGATGGAATCGAACGAATTTTTTTTCTTTTTTTCGCCCATTTCCTCTGGCAGATTTGAACTACGAAAATCAAGCAAACATTTTTAGGACTTTTATTTAGCGATCTACACCAAATCTGCGGAATATGATTCTGAAAAAGAATGAAAATAAGAAATTCAAAAGAATTTTTGTCGTATTTCAACTATGCAAACTCTGATGCAAAATATGTAGTGGTCCCATTAATAAAAATGGAGGCGACCTAGAAATCTAAGCACCTCCACCTAAGACAATCGTAGCCACCGCTCGACAACTGCTATTGAAGTATGCAACTTTTCTAGGAAAAGTTTTCTCCTACTTAGTTCCTTTTCTCCTAGAAAGAAAAGTATCGACTCTCTTCGGTTACATAAATAGAATCATATATACGTCCATGCAAACGTATCTGCAAGTTCGTGCTCCTAAAGACTCCACCCCGACCATATCTTGTCCATTTTCATCCCTAAACTCAATTCTAGCATTGCGAAGCCCGGAAACAGAAGAAACTTTGAAAACAGTATCAGTCTATACGAAAATACGAAGAGACGTGTTTTTCGGAATAAAAAGTAAAATTTTACGAATCTTTCGCTCCAAAAATTCGTAAAAAGCCGGGTCAACGAACTCTCGGACGAGTGTTTTTCGACTTTTTTTTTCGGCGAATTTGTAAAGTGCAAGGAAATAAAGTAGCGGCTCGTTAGGATAGAGTAAAATGCCGATAGGATTGGGCATATGTCAAGTGTCAATGGGTATGAAAATAAAATAAGGAGAATCGGAGCGTCGATATGGAGGTCAGGAATTTTCATGCGGAGTTTCGGTGTAAAACTAGAAGAAAAAAAACAATCTTCGCACGAACGATCCGAAGTTCGGTCGGGTAGTGTGTTCCCCAGTCAAAATCGGCCATATTGCAAAGCGTTTTGGTCCCGAAAAAGATACAATGGGTGTGGGTCTGCGTTGCTCGAGGTTGGAAACTCACCGTTCGCCCTTTTAAGGGCGTTCTCGGGACGCTGAGCAAATCTCGCCATTGTCCAATCCTTCGTACGTGTTCACTCGATCACCATAAAATGATGGAATCACGAAAATTCGTCGCAACGGTTTTTTCGCTCGTAAAACGTAGTGCGACAAAAAAAAACGTCGTGCGAGCGACGTGACGACAACCGCGTGTACCGGATGAAAGACGCTTACTGAACAAAAATGGCTTCCCGTAATACGCCAGTCAAGTTCCGAACACCGGCGGGCCCGATTGATACAATTGTTGGTTTTCCTCGAATCGGAACGTATCAGTGAGGCTAGGAAAATAACGCGTATCGCGTTTATGACCTTTGGGAGAAAAGGCGCTCGATGTTTTTCACTTAAAAATAATACAAAAGACGAGACCAAAGGGGTTATTTTCTCCATTCGGGCCCGACGACATCTGGAGGGCAAACGAGAGTTAACGGGCTACAACTACGTAGATGGGTAAAAAATAGCATTTTCTAAAAATGTTTGACTAGCTCATACCACTTTTTTTTAGCTATATTCCCTGAAAATTTCATCGAAATATGCCCAAAATTGATTGAGCTACAGCTTCTAACAGTCGGCCGGTCGAGCGGTAGCAGCGCCATACTTCAAACTTTAAACGCGTTCTTCCCGAAACGTTTTCAAAGTCGGTGGACATGATATCTCGGTAACCACTTGATGGATTGTTTCCAAATTTAGATGTTAGTTGGTTAGTTATAGTTTCCAAGATACGATGAGAAACATTTAAAGGTCGTCTACGATCTCACTTTTTTACACTCGATCTTCATTTCTCGATAGTTCCATAAAAACGACTTTTTTCATAGATTCTGTATGCTCTAGGTTCAATTCGTCGCCGCGTTGCTTAAAAAAATGCTTCTCGATATGTACGATCGTCAAAGACTCGTATTTATTGTTAACTTCAATAACCCGTTCGGTTCCTAGTTTTCGGATGGACCGTTTAGGCTGGAGTGTCCACCGCCAACCGTCGCGAAAAAATTTCATCATCTGCCGGCGGCCATGTTTTTGTTGTTTTTCTGTATTTGTTTGTGACTTTTTTAAGACTCTCAATATATGTACCTTTGTTAAGAAATAATGCGTTTCTTTTACACCAACCGTTTTCCAGAAAAAAATCGGAGTATGGCCATTTTTCTCGGACCTCTAGGTAAATGTAGCCCCTTAACATTTTTCTGAACGATCCCGACGTCTTATTGGTCCATAGCAGTAGAATTGTCCAGTGGCACGACCAATGACAAATTCGGCGTCAAATTTCATGCCTGCGAGAAAATTAAGGTTCTCAACGATTACGTCCGCTATCACTGTACTACTATCCGTTTTTGGATAAAATGCAAATCGTCATCAACTAATCCCGATAAAACTTCCGATCGTTCGTCGTAAATGTGAAAAGTGACGGTCATATTACATGACTCCGGAAACGGCGACCACAGCGACGCCTGGCGACATTGCGACACATGCTCATAACCTCAAAGCAATAGATGGCCCATTTATGTGTATTTTTAGTTTGTAAACGACATAATTTATGTAATGAGGATACGACTTTTTTTTATAATATATTATATAGATAGAAAAACAATTCGATAATATTAATAAGCGCGATGACGTAGGTTAGAACTGCAAAGTTCTCGTCGTCCGAAGTCGCGTCGATCACGCGCGGGTGCTCTATTTTCATTGCGTTTTTTAATTTAAATTTTCATATAGGCAAGTACACTTATCGCTCTTGAAATTCACACATTGAGACACTTTTGCACGTCTATCGAATAAAACTATCCAAAAGTCGGCGAAACGGGTACCAATTGTCCGCCGAGTTACTACGAAGTCGACCATCCAAAAAGATAACTGTTGGATGCATGATAACTTGTAGATAACTTATAGGTACTTATAGGTAACTTATAGGTGTCCATTAAGACAACTATTTTGAAATTGCTACCTGGGTACGTCCGCCGCAATCATTTTCGCAACTATCATTTGTCAAATTCTGAAATGCTGTAAAACCGCAGCCGTCATTTTACAAATAGTAACCTTTGGGCTGATAACTCGTCCTCGGAAAGAGACGATGTTCTCATTTTATTATTATAGAAGTATCGTCTGAACTTCCAGGAAAATGAATGTCGCTCGGAGTTTGGGATCATTCGCAACGAAACTTACCAACATAAGGGAACAATTGTTCTCGTCAAAAAATCTATTCTACACTAATGTCGGGATTTCCATAACGCTGTCCGCGGTAGGAGACATTCTTGAACAACATTACGAGGTCCTCAAGGTATATTATTTCACGCCCACGCTACTTTTTCACTTTTTATTCTGATTTCTATTTCAATTCCCATTTGTAGTGATTGTAGAGGTTCGTCATTGTAAAGACACAGCTGACTTGACATTCCAAAAAATTTTACCATTTTTCATAACGAACTGGAGAAAGAAAAACTACTTTTGCATTTAGCGGTTTGTTGGGTTGGAGGGAACCAGTTTCGCCCTAGCAAACTAAAAAGAGTCGCAGCATTGTGTCGGACTGTAAATTGATTTGGAATGCACAATTATTATGAAAAAAGAATTAATTTTTAAACTTTACAACTGGTTCTTTAAAGTATTCCTTTCACGAACGCGAATATTTAACAATCAACTGGATTTCGCTTATATTCACGTAAAAATACATCCCAGTATATTGGTCAAGTTACGAGCGAAGTTGGAAATCGTTTCATTTATACAGCACTTTATGGAGATGAAACGCCGTCCACAGTTCTATCCAGTATCGAGGAGCTGGGGAACAAAACTGCACTCGTCCACACTTCTCAAGTTGAATGTTTATTTATTTTTGTGCCTAAAATCTGCAATTTCTTTCAAAAAGGCAATTTTGGCAAATTTTAAGGTGTTTAGAGCCGAATTTGATTCAAAATATTTCGGGAGCCAGTGATGGTGTGCTTGAAAAACTCAAAAAATATAAAAGCATTTCACCTAGTGTGGACAATTTCGGTTTTGTTCGCCAGCGCCTCAATTTATACACTGAATAACTATAGACGATGATAAGGGAAAGCAGAGGAGGCTCAAGATGCGATTTTAAGTGCTGCTGAATGTTCTTCTCTTGAAATTTGCAGGGTGAGTGGGACCGATGGAGTCCGAGTCGTACGCGGAACATGGCGATATCCGGCATGTCCGTGGGCATAATTTGTCACCATTGGTATCGTTATCTCGACGCGCGATTGCCCGGGCGTACGATCAGCATCGTGACGAAAAAAGTCATAATCGATCAGTTGGTTTGTTCGCCGCTGTGCATCGCGATGTTTTTCGTGACCCTCGGAATTCTCGAGAAGAGCGACTGGTCCGAGCTCAAGGAGGAGATACGGGAAAAAGCTCACAGATTGTACATCGCCGAATGGATCGTTTGGCCGCCGGCTCAAATAATCAACTTCTATTTACTACCGACGAGATACAGGGTCCTTTACGATAACACGATATCGTTGGGCTACGACGTTTACACTAGTCAAGTAAAACACGACACATCCAAAATCAGGAGATTGGATTAATCGCGAATGTTATTCACTTCGGAATTTGTCGCTTGAAAGGAACCTTCTCGGACGGAGAATTCGTGCCAACGAATTTTTTCGAATTCTCATGTCCCGAATAGCAATACAAATTATTTGAAGGATGAATAGAATGGAATGATGATTTCTGCAGGCAGAAAGCGCGTCCGCGTATTTTTGTAAGCGAAAACGCGACGTACAGTCGGACCTCGATATAACGAATTTCTAGTTCTAGTTATATCAAGCTTATGTTCCTACAAACTTTTCTAAAAAAAAGATGTCAGTACCACAAATGTAGGGATATTTTTTAAAGGAAGAAAGGTTTTAATTATAGCCATTTTTACAATTAGAAATTCGAGCATAATGTATATTATTGTGTCGTTGTATCAAGGTTTCGGGTGTCTATCGGGAGGGTATAGACAAATCTTCGTTATATTAAGGTTCGACTGTAGTTGTATGAGGAATCTATACAATCGGTAGGGAAAAATGCAAGGTTTATCGATAGGAGAACCAGCCACTTAAGGTATTCCTTCCACGTAGCCAAATATCTACTTGAATGATTTTCGTCTATAATCAAGTAAAAATACGTCCCAGTGTATTGGAAAAACTTTAAGCCAAGTTACCGAACTTCAAATGAAAATTGGCGACGCTAAAAATCGTCTCACTTATACGGCACTTTATGCAGATGACACGCTGGCCACATTTCTATCTGAAAATTTATATAGTAAATAACTATAGATGCCTCACATAAACTACTCAATGCGTGTAAAAAATTCTAAAGATTCCGTCACGACTATAAAAACAGGAAGTCACCGAATGTTGAAATAAAATATTAATGACAAAAATGCGATCAGCAGAAGAATTTTCGTAGCCGCGACTTTTCAGAGAAAATGTAAAAATGTCTAAATCTACTAAATTCGCGCAAATTTTTTTATTCCAATTCATCCTTGGATACAATAATTGAACGTGGCTTATTTCTATCAACCCCCACTGTAATTTACCGATGATTCAGAAGGGCCCCCACAAAATACGGCCCTCCGCAAGAGGAATACCTTAAGGGGTTGGAAGAACCGCGCTGATCCGAAAATGTCTTCGATGCGGTTTGTACATAATAGTAAAAATCCGATCGACTTTTCAGACTTGTATCGTGTTCAACTTTCCGTTGACTCGCTCAAGCCTGACCACGACTTTGACACGCCGGGTCTATTTGGCCGGGATGGTATTGACTGTCAGTTTTTATTTGAAACAATCAGGAATACGATTTTAGTACTTCTTAACATGTCTGCATAATTGGAGATTAGAAAATAATGAAGTAGATAGTCGGAAAAAATTATTGACATTTTTGTTACTTTGGGAAGTGAGCATTTTATTTGAAATTCGTCGGTATCAAAATGACCCGTGGATCAACGGAACGTTGAGTGCATCATTAGGGGCCGTCCATAAATTACGATGATGGTAACGATCACCAAAAAATCGATTACGTAATATATGGACGGTTTACAGAAAGTAAAAACGGATCGTAATCATTAAAATCATAAATATAGTCGTTGCTTATCCTTTTTTCACAGCTTTGAACAGCTTGTAACTTTTTGGATGATCAGAAACAAAGAAAAACAAGTTTAACAAAATACACATCTATACCGAAGTATTAACGGAGCATTTGCATATAATTGTCGTAATATTCGCATAGTAACAATTTCCAAACAGAAGTCATTAGTCGAAATTCCATTTTAATTCTGTTATTACGTGAATTTTCCGAAAATGTAAAAATGGCTGATAGAAAAAGTTACGAGGTATACGTTCGGACCTCCGAAAATCAGCCCGCAGCTCGACGGTCTTTCTCAGCGGTATTTATGACGATTTTTTACGTGACTATTATTTACTTTTTACAATGTACTTGAACACGATGCAAAACCGCAGATTGATAGGATCGTTCGTTTTCTTAACAAGCCTGCGACAAAGTTTTTTTCCCAGGCGAAGAAACATATCACGGAAACAACGAAGAAGGGGCGTTATTTTGTTTTTTTCCGAAACTTCAGTCATACGAGAAATAACATTGTGCGCGTCAATTCTCAAATTACACCGACTTTCTCCAAATACTGCTTTATTCTCAATATTTTTGTACAGGAACGCATATCACTGTGCACCCGATTGAAGTTATAAATAAACGACGAAGAGAGAATAAAAAGTATCCACCTCTACGAGCCATTTGGCTGTTCCCACAGCCCGTCTCACTTGCAACTTTGTTCTGCAGTCATCGCGTTTCACGCTTTCGCCTCGTTGCGTTTCGTCTTTTATTTTTACGTTGAAAATATTTAAAAAATGGACTTTTTTGCTTGCATGCCCTTGGACACCAGCCCAGTACTCTGGATGCGTGGCAAAAGTGACTAACATCGAGTTCAACCACTGGCAACTAGTCACTTATCTTTACCTTCCGAAGGGGCATGGCTTATTGCTGAGAAAAAGTGGCAATCTATCGATTTACTCGATACGAATCAAAATGATAAAATAATGTTTCGATGGGACAAGACTACGAATAAATATGAACCACATTACATCGACGAAACGACTCGTGATGACTCACTGCACGATAAAAAGTCTCCCAATCTGTCACAACATTTGTTCTTGCCTCGTGTGCGAATAGTGTAAAATAAATAAATAAATATATCTAGGATCGTTTTCCTAGCGTTTTGGATGAGATTCTACTTATCGCTTTTTACATACCGAGTGGAATGCTTCGAGCGTTCAGAGAGTTCAAAACATTCCATCGTGAATGCCAATTGGTACGAGGACCGCGATGAAGAGCAGCAAATTCCGAGCTACCAATCTCCAGTCGTTCGGCACCGCGTACGGCGCTAATATGTGCGTTAACCTATGTATCTGGAAAGAAAGCGAAGTGTCGTTGGGAATCTTGTTAATCGATAAGTTGGATAGATTCGCTTAAGGGATCATCACAATGTGAAATTTTCTAAAAATCGCTTCTTTGTGTTATCCGATAGTATAGACGGTTATAAACATGCTGTTTGTACACTTACGTAAACGTAAGTAGATCATTTATATGAAAATTCCGCACTCGAAACTCACAAAAGAGTTTTCAAACTATCCGTCTCAAATTGTGACACAAAATGGTTCACGCCATTCTTTATCTTGCTCCGATAGCTTTTTTTCAAGTCTTCATATTTTTTTGCCGGAAAACTCGAAAAAATACACTAAGTTTGATACTTTTTTTCAAACCGCCGCCATTTTGTCAATTTTTATTCTAAAAACCCCCACAGTCTCCATAGCCATAGTGGCTTTCGTACAGATTAATAACCTTTTTACAAATATTGTTTCAGATAATATTCACAGCCACAACTGTGTACACCATGAGGACTTCTCTTTTTTTAACACTCAACCGTTAAAAAAATGTAAAGAACAAAAATAAACGTTTAAAAAATTATTATCCGTTCTTCATGAGTACTTTGATTCGGCATTGAAAAATCAGACTGATTCGCGTATTTTAACTATTAAGGTAGTACCTCCACAGAAGAGTTGAATTAAGAAATGGTTGAAATTTGATATATATGTTATTTAATACATTATCCAAACATCTGTGCAATTTGAATAAGTTTGACCACCCCAAACCTGAGATATTTACACTTAAAGTTGGCTTGGTTTACACGTAACAAATGCGTTATGATGAGCAAACAGAGCATCATTAATTCTACCGTCAAAACTAAAATTAAGACATTGATAAAAAACGAGGATAAGCTAGAGTAAGATATCACGAATAATGTGAAAAAAATGAGAATGATTCACCATCTAGTTTCCAAGATATCATCATGAGAACCCACACAATCTTGGTCGTATAGCATATATCCTGCTCGGCCTGCAAGCGAACAAGTGAATTGGGGAAAAGTCTGGACAGTCCCGGCAAAAAGTTTACTGGCAATGGTAGATCGAAAACACAATATAAAATATATTTTACGGCAATAAATGATATCCATCGTATTATCTACTAGTACCGAGTCAAGATTGCGTAGTTTTTAATTTTATTTATTACTAATTAAACCAATTATCAATCTTTTAAACATGAACATGGTATGTAAACTTTTGGTTGAGATTTTCGTAGAGGAACTACCTTAAAAAAAAATCGCGTAAATCAGCTGTTTTTCGATCGGTGACACTGTGATGATCTCTTGAGCAAAAATGTCTATGGAGGAACCGTACCTCGTGACTGGCGCATATGAAAATGAAGGACGTAACGAGGAGATTGAGGACGGGAAAGCGAGGAAGCAGGACTAGAACACCGTGGGAATCGGCCGCGAGCCATACGTGTCCCTGGCCCACGAGAGTCTCGAGGCTGATTCTTCCGAGACCTGCCAAAAGCACGGAGTGCTTTCCACGGAGAGCCAAAGAGGCATTTCTGAGGACGATGTAGCCAATGATCTGAAAAAAAAAAGATATATATATATATTCATATTGAAACAGGATGAGAATTTGATTTTTAGTACTAATTATTTTTTAACGTTCCCGGGGATGCTGTCGAGAACTTTTACGAACCCCTTTTACTTTGATCGTATTAGTGTTCTTGCAATTTCCAAATTTTCCCCGAATTTTCGGGGACGTTACTGTAGTGTAGCCCCTTATAGGTGGGACGTAAACACGAGAAAAGTTAACGGGCTACATTTACCTAGGTGGATCAAAAAATTGCACTTTCCGAAAATATTTTTATTCGATAGTACCTTTTAGCTATATTCCCTGAAAATTTCATTGAAATATTCCTAAAATTGAATTTTAAAAATCGATCTTCATTATTTAATATTAATGTAGAAATAACGACTTTTCTCGGAGATTTTGTATGCTCGAGTTTCGATTGGTCGCCACCCTGTTAAAAAATCGACGATCGTCAACGACTCGTATATATTCCACCGCCAGACGTTACGGAAAAATAAAACTTTTATCATCCGCCGCGGCCATGCTTTTGTTGTTTTTCTGTATTTCCGGGTGATTTGTTTTTAAGGCTCTCAATATATGTACGTTTGTGTTAAAAAATGTGTTCTTTTGTCACCGTTTCCCAGAAGAAAAAAATCAGGATATGACCATTGTTTTCGGGCCTCTAAGTAGGTGAAGCCCCTTGAAGAAAGATGCATTATTCACTGAAGGGGTGTGATATTTGCCCGGGAAGTGTACAGTGTTCTGTACTCTGAATCTTCCCGAGCTCGTGCCTTCGCATAATTTCAAGTGGCACCTACACTGTACTCGGCGCTATCAGATCAGTAATTTGATTTTGTGAAAGCTGTTCGCAAAATCAATACCATTTTTTTAGATCTAAATACGTCCAGGAAAAGTTCAGCATCGAAGTTTCAATAAATTCATCGACCCAGGTTTCTAGTAGAAAAATTGAAGCGAAGTTGCAGCAGTTTAGCATTATTTCTTACGGAAAATCGTAAATTTAGCCGCAGTGAATATCTCCAACGTATTCAAATGTCCAAACGATTGTTCAATCATCTTACTTATTCCTTCAAAACTATTTTTTTTAAGAATCCTAATTTTCGGGGTTAAGAAAACAGACTCAAAGTTCTATTGGACGTATGTACATCCAAAAACGGCTCAGCATACTTAAACATTCATCGATAAAAGGTTCCCCCATCTTTGAATAAAAACAAATTATTTCACAGTTATTGGTAGAAGAATTATTGGATGGTTTGGCATCCTCTTCCACCGTTGTCAAGAGTTTCATAGGTTTACCGGTATGAAAACGACGTAAGAGTGAATTTCCTCGCACTCGGATACGGAATAGCAGAGAATCGTGAAGGTAGTGTAAGCTGCGAGGGAAACGAGAGCGAGAAAGGGCGCAAGGGCGGTACCGGGAACATGATCGATTCTCTGCAACGCCAGGAGAGCAGCACCGAATGCAATGCCGAACGCGACACTGTAGCGATCGACACGCCAGCGGGACCACCACTCTCGTATGTCGTCGTCCGTCGTTACGAACAGAGCTTTCCAGGGTCTTGTCACGAAGACTTTCTCAAAGAAGACCTGCAACGACAAGTATCTCATTTTTGATCCTCGATGTTTTGTCCTTCTCATAAAAATGATCATGTACTCATTATTTTTATCATTTATTATTATTCATCATTTTAAATCCTCTAGTATTTTATAAACAAATTGAGAAACGCGTTCGTTTCTCCATGCTGGTTAAACCCTAGAAAATAGAAAAATTCATCATTCATTTTGTATTGAAAAAAAAATATTTCCACATTCGTTCCCACCCTTTCTCGTGTATATTCGGATGAATTAATTTTCAGTAAGTTCATTGAGTTTACGTTTTAATCGTTATCGATTAAAATTTACAAAGAGAATAATTCACGGAAAATTGTACAAGCGATCACGACCTACCTCGGACATGTACAGAATCGTTATGACGGATACGAGGCCCAAAAGTTTCAGCACCAAATACAGCAAAGCCCGTGGGCCGTGCTCGGCCAAGCTTCCCGAGTAAACGCGCGGCGGCAGCCAAGCGAGAATATAAACGACGAGAAACCAGAACGAGACGAGCGGTACGAAGTGATAAAACTGATACGGTCTGTTCATACAGAGGCAAAGGGATACCGTGAGCAGATTCAACCTGAAGAGCACCTGCAATACAATATTTCGTCAATTATTTTCCAAGTGTCGAGTCAGCAACTTACTAATTTGGAAGCCGAGGACGCCGATAACGTGCAAGACTTTCCATACGATGAGAGAAATAAAAAGCGACATAACTTTGATCGCCACATCGTTCTCACTTCGCCTCCGCTTACCCTTGCAAATCGCACGAGCGACACATCGCCGGTCTGCCAGAAGTAGCAAAAGTGTCCGTAGCCGGAAAGGAACAGATACGCCGAATTGATGAGCCTCAGGTGCATGTAAATCGGCAGCACGTTACTCGCGCCGGTAACGTGATAGATAAGTACGACAGCTTGCATGAGGCCGCGCCACTCGTCGGTCTGTTCGCGATTAAGGGCGCGCGGTCCTCGCTCGCAATCCTCCGTGAAAAATAGACCGAGGGCGAGTATGTAACCGAGTGGCAGCCAAAAACTGAACTCGCTGTAGTACTTGTTCTCCTTCATGAAGAAATTCGTACGATCGCACAGATAGAAGTACGCGAGTATCGTGGAGAAGAGGGCGAGCGATGTCATCAACGAATAAAAATCCTGAGCCGGAGCAGCCTCGTTTTTCGAAATCTCACTCGTGCCGCACACCTCGGCCTCCTCCACGTCTTCCGTGGCCATTCGCGAATAAGTCACTTCCGGGGCTTGATAACACGGTCTTCTGTACAGCCAGACACTGGCGCCCACCGCTGTGCTAATGGTAGAAAGTTTAACATTTATTCGCTGTTTTCTTGAATGCCAATACCAGTATTTTTCGAAGAATTATAAAAAGTTGCATCTTTTAAAATTTTCGATCGGAAACGAGACGAATTAAAAAATAAAGGAATCGTCGCAGTGTTAAATTTTCAAAAAATCGATATTTTTTGCATTATCCGATAATATAGACGGTTATAAGCATGGAACTGGCATCGCCGATTGATCGTATGTAGACAGTTTATACGAAAATTCCGCACTCGAAACTTTAAACGCGTTTTTCTCGAAATGTCTTTTTCAAAACGGTTTACACTCTCAAAAGAAGAGTTTTCAAGCTGTCCGTCTCAAATGTTGACACAACATTCTTCACGCCATTCTTTATCTTGCTATGGGAGTTTTTTGGGAATCTTATTTTTTTTAACGAAAAACTGCCGAAAAAATAGACTAAATACAATACTTTTTTTAAAGCCGCTATTTTGTCAATTTCCAATCAGTCAGATTTCATCAGTTGTCATCGTGAGGACTCCTTTTGATTTGATTTTTTTTTCACATTAATCCTTCCGACGCTAGGTGTCATGCCGCCGCAAACCATTTAAAAGACCGAGCCATACCCCCGCCATGTTTTAAAGATTTATTCTTTTTAAATACCATGCAACAGCCAAAAGTAGTAATGAAAGATACCCTATGCCTCAAAAATAGTAAAGAAATCTGGCCTTAAAAAAGATCATGAAAATCAGCCATTTTTGCCTGGCCAGAAAGTATTTCTCTCCTTAAAAATCGTTCAACAAATTACCAAATTGCGAGAGCCGTTAAGGTGACGAGTTGTAGGGTGGTCGCTGCTTCCGGATAACTGCAACAACTACCGTCGTCGAAATTCATGTGATCGTTGCAATGGGTGTTCAATAGTATTTGAATCTTGTGACGCAACGATAGAGGACTGGAGAGATATCCGTCGGGACTCTGTTCCAAAACTCCGCTCCCTATCAGTCGACTGCTCTCCCAAAGTTGAGCTCCGCTGTGCAGTAAAATCTGCGACGGGGTTGAAAAACGCGAAACTTTTGAAGATTCATCTCACGTGCGTTCTCAACAGAACGTTTGATTTTATTCTCATTTTCGTAGTTCGAAATTTGTATTTCAGTACTTAGCGGTATTAAAATCGGATGTTTATCATCTTGGACCTTACGGAAAGGCGAGTTGTGCAACTTCTGACTTGCAAATTTCTAT
Organism: Ophion costatus; assembly: GCA_951751655.1. Classification (NCBI taxonomy): domain Eukaryota; kingdom Metazoa; phylum Arthropoda; class Insecta; order Hymenoptera; family Ichneumonidae; genus Ophion; species Ophion costatus. Next base: position 36,202,969 of record OX632359.1, on the reverse strand, counting down.
ATTTCTGTTTTTTGGATTTGAATACGTGTTCGAAAAATGTTTTCCAGTTGACAAAAACTTTTTCGCAGGCTCGTTACCTCCTTGGCAGCTTTGTTGCACACGTTAATCTGCCTGTTTTCGATGCCGGAAAGATGTGCGGGCAATATTTCCTTCACCACTGGGTCCTGCAGCATCCAAAGGAATCGGCCACCTTTTTTCATCAGTTCGTCGGCTGGTTGGACCAACCGGACCAGTCCTGTGCTGTACTCGGCGTACAGTTGCGAATCACTCGCATTGTGCCCTTGAATATCCTCGACACCGCATCCGGCTACAACCATGCTTGGCGCTTTTCCTGTCTGGCATATTGCAAAGGAAGGATGAGAAAACTTCGACACCGGAATAAACTTGAATTGGAGCGGATTCCTCGACGGTTAAACGTACTGAACTTATTTATATTGAAAACCTTTATATTGGAAACCATTTTTTTAATGCTGTGGATATTTCAGCTCAAAAAATCTGCTGCTATTTGTAACGTCTATAGTATATTGTATAAATATTATGAAAAATTATGTAAATTATCATTTTTCTACAGTATACTGGATTCAAATATTTATGAATTGTCAAATGGATCAAGAATTTTCCAATAAAATCGAAGGATACAAATTCCAGTAATTTTTCCAGCAGAAACATCCACAGCATAAAAAAATCGTGCAAGACAAAAGCATATTGTTCGATAATTCAATTTTGTTCACAATTTCCTCTGTAGGCAAGTCCAGTTTTTAATGGTGGCTTCCTCACAGGCGAAGCTTTGGAAAAAGTTTAAAAAGTATTGGGCAAGTTTCTAATTCACACGATAATTTAGTAAACCATATCGTAATAATACTCTAATTATATCTTTTTCAAAATTTGTCCAGTATTCTCAAAGTTAAAAAATACTTTATTCATGTGTCTGATCAAATTCAACCTGAATCCGAAAAGTTGAGTTAATTTGAGCGTTCGGGTAACCTGCGAGTTCGAAAATTGAATTTCGAAATAAAATCGTACCCCTCGGATCGATTTTTTCGTAAAATGTAATCACAAGCGTCCCTCAGTTCTACAAAAAGGAGCGTCACGTGCTTTTTGACATTTTCCACAAATATGATTTTCAGATGTATTTCGGAACATTCTGAACATACAGGTGGAATCACGAGGAAAAAGTATCGTCAAATCCACTAATTCTCTAAGGGGGGCAAAAAAGGTTATAAAGTTATATATCAGAGTGTGTACCATCCAATGACGAAAATCCTCGATCATCGTGTCGTCCAGTCTGGGCCTCCAGAGAAATTGCACATTCAGCCTCAGCTGAGCGTCGTTAAAATTGAGGTCCGAGCGCGTCGGTAGATCGGCCGAGTCGGTCTTACCGTCCACAACGAACTGAGAAACGAAGGATTTGTAAAGTTGACGAATTCTCGCATCTCCGCTGAAGACAAAGTGATTTCTGTGGCCCATGAAAGCCAAATACCTCAGGCATCTTCGACTGTCCCTTTTTTTCAGGACCAAAAAAATGGAAAATATCATTAAAGGGCAGAGGTAAATCAACAGTGGTTAATAACACAATCATAGGCATGTCCAACGTTTTTTCTGACGAGGCACCTAGGGAGCCGATGAAAAAATAGTTTTCTCCACGATCTTTAATTTAAAAAAATTGACATAATAGTCGACAACCACGTAACATAAAATATGAAGCTTAAATCACACGTTCATGTTAACATTAATATCAAACTTTTGCAATACCGTAAAACTACATAACTATGATCGGGATTTGTCAGGTTTATAATTTGTGTTTTTCCCACTAAAGAATGGATTTATATATTCAATACCTTGCTTTTATATATTCACCTCGGATTTATATATTTGAAAATGGCAGCCAATGCGATATTGTTTGAAGAGGTAGCTGGAATATAGTTGAGGCCCTGAACTATAATAGTGTAGTTTTACGGTACCTTAAAAAATCAACAAATCCAACTACCAGTTAATAAATTAAAATAATAAGTTATATAGCAATTAAATAAGTCTTGTTTTTATACTTTTTTCTCCAAAACGGCCCAACTCGTTTTCAGTTGGATTTTTTTTTCAACAATGTGATTGTTTATTCCGCACTGAAATTTGAAGGAATCGTTCCTGAAATATTGTGCTTCTAAGCCACATTTTCATCTGCCTTGTGGCAGAAAAACTCCTTTCACAGCCGGCGGAGCTCACTGGGGGTACTACTGCGGCTTGATAAAGTTTATATGAGTTAGGGCAGTACTCCTCTTTAATATGTTTCCTTAACCCTTTGAAGCATAGTGACATACTGGCATGTCACCTACTTCCACTCTGTTTTTCTTGAATAAAAAAAATGTTTAGCGCATAACGACAAATGTAAATGTATATTTAGGATGTTAGGAGATCAATTGTTACTACAATATCACTATTAAGGGCTTATGTTGCACTTAGTGGATGTTGATAATCACTACAGCACAAAAAAACACGTTTTTATACAATACATGTAATTGTGCCTAATCTAGCAGGTAAACCATACACAAAAAATGAATCAGAGACGTTTTTTGGTCGCTGATTACGAATTTGAGCTCAAAATCCAGAAATTCAAAATGGCGAATCCAATATGGCGGACAAAACCGGCGATTTTACTAGAATTGCTAAAACATCGGAGTTGCTCAAAATGTTAATTCTGTTATACTGAATTTCCAATAGAATTACGCTTTTAGCATTACCCGGAGCTAACGGCGAGGACATAGCGAGTTTTTAGCTCCATATTTTTTAACTTTTTAATTTTTTTTGCTTGTTTATTTTATATATTTTGTTTGCTTTTTTATTTTTATTTTTTTTACTTTTTCATATTTATTTGTACCTAAAGACTAAAATCGTTTTAGGTGTGGTAGGCCCCAAAACAATTGCGATTTACGTTTAAATTATAAGCTCAGATTAGTATCAGTGACCAAACCAGATTTGTGTTTTATTATCCTATATTAGAACTGCCATTTTTATGGTTCAATTTTGAATCATAAAAATGTTGAATCATAAAAAAAAAAAAATTTGAATCATTTGCATATAGAGTTTCATCTTCATCAAGCTATTTTGGGCATTTTGGTCCGTCATATTGGATCTGTCATCTTGAGTTTCCAAATTTTGAGTGCAGATTTGTAGTCAGCGACCCCGAAAACCCCCGAGTACCAACTTTCGCTTTCATCAAACGATTTTTGCGTTCATGGTCCACCATATTGGATCCGCTATCTTGAATTTTCAAATTTTGAGTGCAGAGTTGTAATCAGCGACCCTGAAAACCCCTGAGTACCAACTTTCGCTTTCATCAAACGATTTTTGCATTTATGGTCCGCCATATTGGATCCGCCATCTTGAATTTCCACATTTTAAGTGCACATTTGTAATCACCGATCCCGAAAACCCCCGAGCACAAAGTTTTGAGCTGATTGCACGTAAGGAAAAATGTATGCTTCAAAGGGTTAAATGGCCAGACTAATCAGTTCTTAACGAACGTATGTTTTTCATGATCATTGCTCCACCCTCGTGACGTATCGATTATTAAGATTTGTTCATAATTAGTGATGAAATCCTCTCCGTTCTTTACATCGTATTTCAAAAATGCATCCACTGCATAATCTAATGGTAAATTCTCAAATTGGCCATTTACAATTATATTATCTTTTATTGTATTGCTTTTGCCCAGTTAACTTAATGGTGAAATTTGAATACCTTTGAATAAATCTTCGAATAAATACACTTGAATTTCATTTATGTCATGAAAAGGCTACGTTTTATAAAAATTACGAAATTCCGACGAAGTAGATAAAGATTTATGAAACTATTTCGTTATGTTTGCTTGGGTAAAAATTAAATAAAATTAATCCATTATATGAATTTCATTATTTTGGACCGATTTTTTAAAGCAGGGCAGCTCATTGGCTACGCCAATAATCACAATGGTAATGTGCATTCCGATCAGCAAGTATACTATTTTGTGCATGAATAGCTGGAAAATGAATCATTTTAATTTTCTCAACGAGAGGTCGAACATCATACTCGCAGACTGGATTTCTCTCTCAAAGTGTTTCCAAGTGACTAACATTTTGCCTTTCAGCAGATTGCCGTGACATCAACAAAAATGACATAGAAAATATTATGTTTTTGTACGTTTGTGTGTAATGATGCATCATGCAGCCGTAGGGCTGCCATTCCTTGTCCCCTTTGTAGCGCCCTTCCTGCAACAGCCATTTGCACGAATCGCTGCCTAAAAAGAAGTTCCGAAGAATATAATTTCTAAACTAGCTCGTCGAGTGATGTAAGAAGGTAACGTAACGAGCCTAAATTACTTTTACCGTAGATCAGGTGCATCACGCCGTGGTAGAACATGAAACAGAGGACCAGCAGCGTCGCTAATTTTTTAGCGCTCGCCACGGTGATCAGACTTATAAAGTGCTCGGCGGTTGTCATGACGGAAACCACGGTTCTCGTCGTGAGCTACATTTATACACGTACTCTCCGTCGATACTAATTCATATTAATAAATTTTAGTCATGCTTTCCATCGTACAGTAAGCATCGTGCGAAATGTTATGGTTGCGATAAACATTTTGCGCGTCAATGAGAATGCAAAATATTCGAATACTAAACAATTGAATTATTGGTGTTATTCCGTTGACGAAAAAGCGTTATTAATAACGACAACATGTTTCCCATTGCCGAATAATAACTCGTTGACGTATCGCTCGAGCGTGTCTCATGGCAAGTTCATCGCCGTTATTAGTGAAGCATCGAATTTATCGTGTTCGCGAACGATACATTTTCGCAAATGCTCTTCGCGATTCTACCGAAACGTCGAATTTTCGCGTATCACACGTCGACGATAACCCGTTGAAAGTTAGTTTTGTAAAGACGGAAAACAAATGCGCCGAGTCCGGCACGCCGTTCGAACGCTTCAAAGTGTCAAAACATTTTCCATTTTGAGGTTATGGCTCGAGGCGCACGTAGGGCGGCAGTTTCAAAACCTCGTCGATTTATTAAACTTTCCATGTTAACAAAATGACTCCTTCCAGGGTCTAATTGCTTCAACGATGCAAACGATCGCGCATGGACTGAATTTTTCCAATATTGGACATTGCCGTAATTATTAAATATTTTCTTCGCAACGATTAGCCAGGAACTATCGTACGTGTCACCTATTATGAGTATTTCTAAGCGAATATTCACAATCTTTGGCAACGCGTGCTGTTAATGGATGCAACATCGAACGAGAAAGTTCTCGAGTAAGCGTAGAAAAGATTAAGAGCAAATCTTTGTTTTGGGAAAGAGGAGCTCGACGCCGGGACTGCTCATGCTCACATACGACTCCGATAATAGAACAGTTGCATTCAATTGAGTTTTAATCGAAGAGAGATTGCCGAACAATGGATAGGAAAATTGGTTTACTCCGGCCTGTACAAACTCAGTTGTTCTTTCAGATCATCCATCGTCGGCGATGGAAAAATGTCATTGCGCTCGTGCAACAATCGCAACACTGCGAGAAGAGTTTCCGACTCTGACCTGTGCGAGAAAATTCGTCGTCAAAAATGTCATCCATAATTCGTACGACGAAGAGCCAATGCTTCGTCCGATAATGGTGAGGATTCATAATCGTTTTCGTAATTCAATCGAGCGAGTCGACGGTTGCAAGAAATTCTCTCACTTTTTTTCCTTGTCTCGCTGCTGCGGCGTTAGATCTTTCTCTATCAATTTTTGTTTAGCCAACTTGAATCTTGCCTGAAATCCACACTTGAGAAAATCTTCCTCATCCTCCACTTCGCTGTTGTCTTCCTGAAAATATTGCGCGCGTGATTAGCAAAGTCGAAAGAGGAATATGAGATATTGGGGGAGGAGGATTACGATAAACGCTCGTTGGGAGAACCTTTGACGCACGAACGACTCGACCAGCCCAGACGGTTGCGATTACAGCGAAGAAACAAACGAGAGTACTGATGACATTGAACCAAGTTAAATCGGCGAAAATAATGGCAACATGATCCAAAAAGCAATGCAGCATATCTATTATCTACAGTCCTTCCAACTTTCAGTGTAAAAAATGTCATTGAAAGCACTGTGAAAGCATTCGAACCTTGGAGGTTAAGCGAATTATATTTTGAAACAAAATAGACAAAAGCAAAACAAATGATTTTCCAAACTAAACAGCGCCGTAAATTATTGGCAGGTTATTTTTCTTCTCGTCATTTTCTTATCAACACTTTCGAGATAAAGGTGAGTCGCTGACAGGGGGTGGGGGTGTGCCGAAGGTCATTGGCGGGAAATTCAAAAATACAGGTGCGAGAAGAAGCCGAGATTTTTTTAATGTCCTATCCAAGTCTAAATGTGCCAACCGAACCTTAGGCCAACTTTTATTATTAACACAACCGCCTAAACAATCCCGAACAAAACCCAAACTTAAGGTGTTCCTTTCACGAACCCGAATATTTAACTAACTGATTTTCGTCTATGATCGAGTAAAAATACATTCCAGTATACTGGTGGCATTTCAAGCCAAAGTTACCGAACCTTAGGCGGACCCTGGACCTACAATAACATCCCAGGTAGCACAATGTTATCTATTATATTTGGTATCCGAAAGATATCGCGAAACGGATATGGATAGCTTTTTGCTTGTCCAAAAAGATACCGTTTTAAATTACAAATAGTATCACTAATGAGACTAATGACCGCTTCGCGGATAACTTGTTGGTATCCAATTAGTTAACTATATGGCAACTTTTAGTGGTTAACAAATTGAAAACCAGAGGTTCACTTTTATTGGTCCTCGGTAGGTTAGCGTAAGGTTATCATATCCGAAAAATATCCTCTTAAAAGCTTGACAATGCCAAGATGTCACAGTAGCGCGATTGTGTAACTCGTTATAATTCGGTAGCTACAGTTTTCGTTATCGTTAGCTAGTGATAGCCAATAAGAGGCCCCTTTGTTCTTTGACCATGCATGCGATTGGCTGTCACTAGCTAACGATAACGAAAATTATCGCTACCGACTTATGAGTAAAAAAAGAATTTGTAATAACTAAGATTTTCCATTTGAAACCTGTTTAATGAATGTTCACATTTAATTAGAAAAATGAAAAAATAGCTATTCCAACGATTCGCGTAGTATTTCTAGATTTGATATTTGGCAACATTGATTCCATCTCCGTTTCTTTTTACTCATTTAGGCGAGTTTAACCTAAATGCTCGAATGTCAGGTGCTGGAAGTGTAAAGCATTCTATTCGGGCCACGATTGGTAAAAAAAGCGTGAGAAATTTGTGTTGGTGAAATATGTCGGTTTAAAATGAAATATATGTGGAAATTCGAATGAGTGAGATGAGGTTACGACACAGTCAGTTGTTGCTTTGCTGCCACGTCTCTTTATCGTAACAAGTGGTAATAAATCCAATACCGGAAGTTCAAATTAAACTTGATATTACATGAAAATTAGCTCAACAGGCGTATTTTTTCTGAGAACATTGGATTACTATAAGTGTTTAGTATGTAAATCTGATCATTTTTAAGAATCTGACGGATTCTCACTATTGTATACACCTTTGTATCGACCGGAAATTCGGTTTTTGTATGTTGTCTCGGGATTCCTTCACAAAAGGACGCAATTTTTATATATTTTTTTCTCTGTAATAAAATCGATAACCGACTCTGAAATTTTACAGAGACAATCATTAATATATTTAGTGAAGCTGAAAAAAATTATGAAAATGATGAATTGAAGCCTGTCGATAGGACTACCTTAAGAGTTGTGCGTAAGGCATCCATGATGTTGACGAAACGACATTCAAACGGTATCAAAATGTGATATCGAAGGAATAACTATGATATCTGATCGGAAAGAAATGTTTGTTGATATACAATTTAAAATTTGATTATTCTCAGCATACCTTCAATTGGTTTCATGAGGCCAAATGGAAAAGTAAATAGACACAAAATATATCAACGAAAAATTTGGTTCAGCCGAATTTTTAAATCTTTTTTAATACGCAAGTATAATTGTTAATTATAACGGGAGGTATTATTATCAATTCATTCTATTAAAATGCTGAATACGAAATAAAAAATAATTAACGTGAAAAAAAAAATTCTCTAAAATCAGTATTCGATCCACGGACCTCCAGCGTGTCGCCCCTCTCAAATTGAAGCATACGTCAGTGCATGAGGGAGTGAGAAAGAGTTATCGACACTCGCGCATAGGCGTGAGCGAGACAACATAAGAGAGCGGTCAGCTGAGGTTTTGAATGAGTGCGGCACACCGATAGAACGGAGCGCGCTCTGCAGCCGAAAAGGGGAACTACTTTTCTATGTAATCTATCATGGAGGCTAGAGTGGGAGGAGGCCGATCTGTGCATTTCAAAGTGGCTACAAAAGTGGACTAACCGGGATGGCGCCACTATCTCTAAAACCTCGAGCGGAAGCTGAGTATCGATGTCGTGTAAGAGAGATGGAAGAGGATCGAATACGCATCAGTGCAGCCAGATCGCGCGCGAAAGTTACCCTCTCTCTAGTCCCTCGCGCGCCCATCACACAATCATAGTAACGCGTGTCCGTGAGCGAGCGACGCTCGGACATCTTCGGAAAGAGCCGAGTGCCGTCGAACTGTCCCGACCTCGCCTTCGGCAGCTACACCAACACATAGACACGCTGAGCACGTGCATGTGCGGCCAAGCCGAACGAAGGCTTCGAGGGAAAAAGCAATCTGAGCACGGCCCGCGCGTGACGTCACGCGACGGCACGCGTGAGGCTTTTAGATGATTTCAATGCTTATTAAGCTCTTGATTCTCTGCGTTATTAATGTATACAAAAGAATTGTATCGCGCACTCTGAACGCTTATTTTTTTAGTTCATACGTTAATTTAAATATAATAATAAATCTAAATTACAACTCATTTATCTTCTAAAAAATTGTTTACGCTTTACTCACACCCGTCCTTATGCCAAATAAATTATAATTCAGAAAAGTAAGTGAAAATATATTTATATTCGTATTATTATATTAATTCTCATACTTTCATCAAGCGATAAAGTATTATCTCCAATAACAAATCAATCATCCATTCGGCCGCCAATCGTAAGTGCCAGAAAATGCATCTTTAACACAAGCGATAGGTTGGTCCCGTTGGTAGCGTTCCTGGCTTCGGTCCGTAGGGGCGCAGGGTCGTTCCTCACGCTCAGCGCTTTTTTTTTTTTTAATCATGGTTACTATTAAGGATGTTGAGTCCCTATAGAACATGTTAATGTTAATTGTTCAATAAATAGCTTCTTAATCGTCATGAAATTTTTACACGACCTCCTAAATACTTCATGTAAAAACATACCAAATTTTCAGAATTCTATCATCATTACTTCAACCTCCTTAAGGGTTGAAATAAAAAATGATGAGAAAATTCTGAAAATTTGGTATGTTTTTGTATGAAGTATTTAAGAGGTCGTGTTAAAATTTCACGACGATTAGGAAGCTCGTTATTGAAAAATTAACATTTTGTTAAGAACAATTTTTAAAAGAAATAAAAAAAATGTATCAATAAACTTCGTTTTGTTTCCGTTGCGTTCAGTATATTGTAGATATTACAAAATTGAGAGGTCAAAAGAAAAACTCATTGCAAAGTTACATCAGTTTCCATAAGACAGCATTTAATTTGTGAATGTTAATTGTTCAATAACGAGCTTCTTAATTGTCGTGAAATTTTTACACGACCTCGGAAATACTTCATACAAAAACATACCAAATTTTCAGAATTTTATCATCATTTGCGATTTGGGACCCAACATCCTTAATTCTTATTTGATTAGTTACTTTTATTAGTTATCATATTTATTTTAATTAGTTATCTTTTAGTACCGAAAAATTTATCGCGCACTCTGACCGCTTATTTTATTAGTTTTTACGTTAATTTAAATATAATAAATCTAAAAAACAACTTATTTATCTTCTAGCAAAATGTTTGCGCTTTACTCACACCCGACCCTATGCCAAATAAATTGTAATTCATAAAAGTAAGCGGAAATATATTTATCTTCGTATTATTATATTCATTCTCATATACTTTCATCAAGCGATAAAGTATTATCCCCAAAAACAATCATCTATCCGACCGCGAATCGTCAGTACCAAAAAGTGAACATACATTGACACAAAAAATTAAAGGAGCAAGAAAAGTTGAACTTTGTCAAAAGTGGTCGTACAAAAAAAAAGGATTTTAAAGCTTCAAGTTTCTAGTTTTAGATCCGACAATGATTTTTTTTTTGAGAATCACTGATTGCGCGGTCGGCAGAAATATGACGGCAAAAAAAATTTTGCAAATTTTTACGTTTTTCAAAGTTCTACACGTGTTTTGGAGATTTTTTTCTGACTTGACCAATATCAAGGTCATTGAGCCCATTCAATTCACTTCAATTTGCTTTTTTTTCTCCGTACGACCATTTTTCGCTGAGATATCTCAGGAACTAATGGTCGTACGGGAATTCGATCGGTAGTTTAGGAAACGTGAATACTCTAGAAGCTCCGATTATTATTGTGGTGAAACTTTTATTTTTTATTTTTGCCATTAGTTTTAGAAAAGTACAAAAAAACGATGTCTTCTTGGTTTTTATGAAATCCACCGCTACTTTGCAAATATTGCGATAAAGACTAATGTTTATGGACGGTCATTCAGCTCAATATGTCCCCAAGAGCCATGCAAAATTCCAAGTTAATCCGATTATCGGTCTTTCTTGCCCGATTAACCAAAATTTGAAAAAAAATTAAAGGAGCAAATTTCCTCCTTTTCAGACATCATTTCATGATTACTAAGAGGAAAAAAAACTTTTCATTACTTTTCGTACAATTGGGTATTGAGTACGCATTGAATGTTGGAAAAAAACCGTGAAAATCATATTGACTAAAAATTTTCGAAAAAACCAAATTTTTCATAAAAAAAATATTGAAAATTTTTTTTTTTATAAAAAAATCAGTTTCTAATTTTTTTTTTTAATGTTGAAATTTTTTTTTAAATCAACATTGTACCGCCAGCATCAGAATTACCCAAAGCATACCACGGGGAGGGACGCTTTGGGTAATTCTACGTACACTTTGGGTAATTCTAATGCTGGCGGTACAATGTTGAATCGAAAAAAATGTCAACATTAAAAAAATAAAAAAAATCGAAATAGATTTTTTTGTAAACAAAAAAATTTCAACATTTTTGTTATTAAAAAAAAAAAAATCGAAAATTTTTAGTCAATATGATTTTCAGGGTTCTTTTCCAACATTTAATGCGTACTCAATACCCAATTGTACGAAAAGTAGTGAAAAGTTGTTTTTCCTCTTAATAATCATGAAATGATTTCTGAGAAGGAGGAAACTTGTTCCTTTAATTTTTTTTCATATTTTGGTCAATCGGGCAAGAAATACCGATGAACGGATCAATTTGGAACTTTGCATATCTCTTGGGGACATATTGAGCCGAATGACCGTCCATAAACAATAGTGTTTATCGCAATATTTGCAAAGTAGCGGTGGATTTTATAAAAAACAAGAAAACATCGATTTTTTTGTACTTTTTTAAAACTGATGGCAAAAATAATTTTTTTTAAACCTCCAATAATAATAAGAGCTTGTAGAGTATGCATTCACGTTTCCAAAAATGCCGGTCGAATTCCCGTACAACCATTAGTTCCCGAGATATCGATGACTGAAGACAAAAGGACGTTTTTTCATTCAGAGGCCGACGAGGAGGCCGATATCAGCGAAAAATGGTCGTAAGGAGATAAAAAAAGAAGCAAATTGAACTGAATTGAATGGCCTCAATGACCTTGATATTGGTCAAGTCCGAAAAAAATCTCTAAAACACGTGCAGAACTTTGAAAAACGTAAAAATTTGCAACATTTTTTTTGCCGTGATATTTCTTCCTACCGCGCAATCAGTGATTCTAAAAAAAAAATCATTGTCGGAACTAAAACTAGAAACTTGAAGCTTTAACATCCTTTTTTTTTGTACGAACACTTTTGACGAAGTTCAACTTTTCTTGCTCCTTTAATTTTTTGTGTCAATGTATGTTCACTTTCTGGTACTTACGATTCGCGTTCGGATGGATGGTTGTTTTTGGGGATAATACTTTTTTGCTTGATGAAAGTATATGAGAATGAATATAATAATACGAAGATAAATATATTTCCGCTTACTTTTATGAATTACAATTTATTTGGCATAGGGTCGGGTGTGAGTAAAGCGCAAACATTGTGCTAGAAGATAAATAAGTTGTATTTTAGATTTATTATATTTAAATTAACGTAAAAACTAATAAATTAAGCGGTCAGAGTGCGCGATAAATTTTTCGGTACTAAAAGATAACTAATTAAAATAAATATGATAACTAATAAAAATAACTAATCAAATAAAAATTAATAGTAACCATGATTAAAAAAAAAAGCGCTGAGCGTGAGGAACGATCCTGCGCCCCTACGGACCGAAGCCAGGAACGCTACCAACGGGACCATCTTATCTCTTGTGTTAAAGATGCACTTTCTGGCAGTTACGATTGGCGGCCCGATTGATGATTGACTTGTTTTTGGAGATAGTACTTTATCGCTTGATGAAAGTATGAGAATTAATGTAATAATACGAATATAAATATATTTTCACTTACTTTTCTGAATTATAATTTATTTGGCATAAGGACGGATGTGAGTAAAGCGTAAACAATTTTTTAGAAGATAAATAAGTTCTAATTTAGATTTATTATTATATTTAAATTAACGTATAATCTAAAAAAATAAGCGTTCAGAGTGCGCGATAAATTTTTTTGTATCCATTAATAACGCAGAGAATCAAGAGCTAAATAAGCATTGAAATCATCTAAAAGCCTCACGCGTGCCGTCGCGTGACGTCACGCGCGGGCCGTGCTCAGATTGCTTTTCGCTCGAAGCCTTCGTTCGGCTTGGCCGCACATGAACGTGCTCAGCGTGTCTATGTGTTGGTGTAGCTGCCGAAGGCGAGGTCGGGACAGTTCGACGGCACTCGGCTCTTTCCGAAGATGTCCGAGCGTCGCTCGCTCACGGACACGCGCTACTATGATTGGGTGATGGGCGCGCGAGGGACTAGAGAGAGGGTAACTTTCGCGCGCGATCTGGCTGCACTGTTTTACATCTCTCTCGCACGCAGCCTACTTCTCAAGTTTCATTCGGCCTCATGCACAGCTCACTTCTCATTATTTACTTGTTCCGTCTCTGTCACACCCAGCTCGTGTCTCGAGGTTTTAGCGATAGTGGCGCTATCCCGGTAAGTCCACATTTTTGTAGCCACTTTTTTCAAGTCTCTCCATAAGAGATCGGACTCCTCCACTCTAGCCTCCATGTAATCTATCATGGAGACTAGAGTAAAGGAGCCCGAACGCATATGGCGGAATCGTCGAAAAGTGCATGGAGACTAGAGTAAAGGAGCCCGAACGCATATGGCGGAATCGTCGAAAAGTGGATCGCGAACGTGATGAAAGATCTTGTAGTTCGAAAAATATCCGCAAGCGATACTAGCTCCAGGGACCAAATAGGATAGGTCCGTGAGGACCGGCTTAGCAGTGTTTGTGACGTACATACATACAATGACGTTTTACTGTCAGTTACTATGTATGTGAGCAGTACATATATGTCAGTTACATACAGTTTACGCAGTTTACGGTGTTACGCATCGTTGACTGATATTTCGGTATTAAACGTATTTTTACAATCAAAACAGAAAAAGACCATCCAATAAAGGTAAGAACTGAACCTTAATATTATGTTTATGCAATTAATTCGCGAATTAGCCAAAATATTGACAAGTATTAGGATCGGCATGTGCAACCACATCTTGATTCATTTTGTCAAATCGTTTGTATTTTTTTAATTGCATGCTATCGTCGCCGAATTTAATTATAATTGCCATTAATTTTAATGCTGTTAGAGATTTCTTTGATATACAGCAAAAATGTAATACATGATGCTTGCACACAAAAAAACGTTTTTTAGGTTAAATATGCGAATCCTTTAATATAAATACCCCTCGCTCCCATTTCGTTATAATGTACGATTTGAAAAAAATATTTTTCTTGGAAATCCAGTATGCAATATTCACATTATGGCTGTTTAATCGTACATGTCACCGTATAAAAATAAAACATTCACAGTATAGATCACCTCCAAGTCAAAAAATTACTGAAATATTGTCATTTCATAATTTAAACAAAAGCAGATCAATATTACTCTTCAGTATTGCACGCTGCGCTAATAAGAAAGAAATATACGACAAATTGCGGATCGACGATTCAAAATCACCGCGCAGACGGAGCCCGCAGTGGTAGCGCCGCCAGGCGGGTACAATCCGCGGATCGTTCATCGCTTTCACAACCATTTTGCCAGCATTGCGTTTGGGCTCCTTTACTCTAGTCTCCATGTAATCTATGTTCCCTGATACGAAAACAACAGGAAGGTACAGGTTAGCAATGCAAAGTTATAAAAATATCGATATTTATAGCTACATTTATATTAGAGACAGGTAAATATCGATAACCGATAAATATATCGATTGTTCGAACGACCGATATTATCAATATTTGTCGTGTTTTTTTAACAACAAATAAAAAGTAAAATCAAACGCAAATCATAATGAAAGACGATTTATTTTGAACAAAATGTTATTGTTATTCATTTTAAGCAAACCGTTGTATTATTTATTTTGAATACATCATTGTGTTATCTACGTTTAACAAATTTTCCAGTACATTTTATCGATACAACCTAAAAGTAATAATTTGGACAATCTTTTCCCAAGTAAACGATTTCTGTTTTTTGACGGTTGCTCCCGCCTTTGAGAAAAGACGTTCAGCTGGTACCGCTGTTGCGATGATGGAAAGATGGCTCATAGCTATTTTAAACAGATTTGGGTATGATTACAGGTGATACGAACGTAGGAAGTCAAACGGAGAAGTCTTTAAGACAATAGCAGTTAGGCAGAATTTCAAGGCCACATTCGGCGATTCGTCGGATGGCCGGCCCCGATCCAGCAACGACAGTAGGCGCGGTTGTCTTCGTACAATTCATATAAAGCAAGGTAGCGGACGAATCGCTAAGCAAACTGAAGAGTATGGGAGACAAAGGTATCGTCAAGTGTCCCAACTGCAGCGGCGAGCATTGGACCTCCAAGTGTCCTCAAAAGGACACCATTCTTGCCGATGGCAAAGTGCCCGATGACAAAAAGTCAACGGTTGGCCCTGCCGGCACTTTAGGCAGCGCCACTGTTGTGTTGGGCAAAGCTCAGGCCAGCAAGTGCAGGCCGCCGAGTATGAAAGAGCCATACCATATCCTACGCATCTCCAATCTCTCGGAGAGAACCACCCAGGTTGACCTCAACGACCTCACCAAATCCTTTGGCTTAGTTAAGAAACGATTTCTCGCCAAGGATCGCACCAGCGAGCTGTGCAAGGGCTTCGCTTATATTCATTTCAGAACCAAGGCGGATGCTGAGAGGGCCCTCTCACATCTCAACGGTCACAGATACGATGACCTCATACTCAGCGTCGACTGGGCCAATCCTCCAGCTCAAAAGAATGCCATGGCCAATGGCGGAAACGCGTTGAATCAAAGTACACCGTGACGTTCGTTCGTCGCATGCCTTTCAATGAGGCCGCCATGAACCCCTTCTTTCCCATACAAGGTGGAGGAGAGAATTGCCTCCGAGACAATAGCGGTAAGGGAAAATGGATCAAATTCGGCGATTCGTCGGATGACAGGCCAGGCCCTGATCTGGTGATGGCGGTAGGCATGGAGGATGACTCCATGCAATTCGTATCGAGCAAGGATAAGAACAAGGCAGAGGCCGATTTGCTGTACAAACCGAAGAATATGGGAAACAAAGGTATCGTCAAGTGTCTGCACTGGACCAAGTACATACCAAGTGCACTGGGCAGCTAGTATGTGCCGCTGAGTATGAGAGACGGTGGCAATCGACAAGGCGACGGTGTGCATTCGACGATAACTCTGCTGTACGCATCTCCAATCTGTCCAAGAGCACCAACAAGGCTGAGCTCGAGGAACTCGTCAAACCCTTCAGCTTCGTTCAGAAACAATATCTTGCCAAGGATCGCACCACCAATCTGTGCATGGGGTTTGCTTACGTACATTTCAAAACGAAGGCCAAGCTGCCATGGCCTTCTCGCATTTCGTTGGGCTACGATCATCTCATAACCAGCGCTCTTATGGAAAGTTATTTCACTTTTTGTTGTACATTTGAGTTTAGAAAATATGATAGAGCTATTGTTTAAATAAAAATAAAAATAATTCTAAGATAAATCAGCATTTTTAATATGGTAAAATAAGCGAGCGTTTTCGAGAGAATTTTTTGTTGGCTTTCTTTTTTGCTTCAAAGTATTTAAAAGGGTTGCAAAGAGGTCACAAGACCGTATATTACCGATGTCTGAAAGATATAATGAAAAATACATCTTATGTAATTAGTCTTTAAGTCATCCTTCGGACAACGTTTAATTGGATACAACAGATAACTTTTTGATACCTCAAAATAGTCATCAATTGGATGGCAGTTTGTGATAGCTTACAGACAGCTGTTTTCACCGCCAGAAGATATAAAAACGAACTTCGCAACATCATCTTACGGTAGGGTCTCAAAGATAACCTGAAAAACTTATCGGCTATCCTATTGAAATTTTCACAAGTTCTTCCCCCTTCACTTTGAAGAATAAAAAAAACGTATCAATGATTTTTGTGAAATATTGAAAAATCTTTTTGCAACCAATATTGTGCGAAATTTCCCCAAAAGCCAATGTTTTTTTAGTCTCGTTAATGTTCTATCGCTTTATATCTGAATTAAAAGTCACTCTGCTCCAAGTTCAAACCTAAACATTGGAATAATTTCGCCACGGAAGGCTTCAGTGAAGACATCGGACGCACTGATAGTACCATTTTGTATCGGAAGAAAAACAATGAGACGTTTGTAGTGCTCTTTTTGTGAAGTATATTTTGAAGAATCAATTGTAAACTCTTCATTTTGAACAGTATACATAGAACAAAAACTCATTTCGAAGCCCCGTTATCGGCCTACCATGGCGTTACACCTTACACCGCCTGGTCCCGTAGAGTTTATTGTTTCAAGAAAAATCGTTGGCTCCTCAGAGGGCCTGCTTTCCGTCGCACTCTTTATTATAAGATAATGGAAATGATGCTTAGAATTAGTCCTGCCGAACGAATAGACCGAGGAAACTGGTCTTGCCTTAGAAAAGAAAACTCCATTGGTATAAAAAGATTGGATGGCTTGCTTGCAACATTCGGTTGCGATGCGCTCTTTCGGATACATATATACACACACATTGTATAGCGTAGTCTCGTGTACCTGCCACATCGAGAGTTCCACGTCGAAATTTCGACTGCAATTATGTAAATATTTCGAAAAAAACAAGCACACTCGTCTTTTGTGTCCTAGAGATTGTAGAGTTTTTCGAGGTACCACTTGTGATCTTCCATCGTGGCTAACAGTCCGTGTTCGAGGAGTGTCGAGTCGGCAGGACCGAAATCGATGCTCGGCTCACCGGTGAGCGAACTGACGGTGCCACCGAGAGCGCTGCAAGGAAAAGGAAAACGTTTCATTTCGGACGATGAAGCGGTAAATGATTGAAAATAGAATTTGGAATCATGGTTGCCACGCATTATTAACTCAGAAATTCTCTGACTTTTCCAGGTTTTACAAATATCCCAGGGAGATTGGGGCCGAATAAAGAACAGATTTTTTTTTAAGATCAAATAGTTGATAATGTTAAATATTAAAATAGAATTGGAAAAACTGCAATTCGAAAAAAAATGTTAACTATCAAGTTGGGTAAAATTTACATTAAAGGATAGGATCCACTGTAGGATTTTGAAAAAATTGTTTTTTTACATTGCTCAAACAATGCTTTAAAATCATAAAAACGCGTTTTTCTCGAAACCACTTTTTTCAATCTTAGCGAACGCGTTACTTCAACACGGTTGCATAGATCAGTTTGAAATTTTGACAGTAGCTTCACAATTACCTCCTTTATAGAAGTACGTAGAGGTTTTTCGATTGAATGTAAACTTTTCATGTTATAACCAATGTACTGCTTATTTTCAAAATTCCCTGACTCTTCCCTGACTGTTCCAGGAGAAAAGAAAATTCCTGAGTTTTCCCGGTTTTCCATATGCGTAACAGCCATGGGGCTCTTTACTTTATAATTGCCGCGCCAGCACAAACGTCCCACTTCTTGATATTCGTCATGTGAACGTACGCCGTCGCATTTCCAGACGCGACCTCGAGCGATTTGTATCCTGAAAAAGGAACGAGAAACGATAAGTCTTGAGTTATTGTGAGTGGGGAAAAAATGGTTTACCTGCGCCGGCCGCTACGACAATTTTGGCGTTGTCGCCGAACGCGATCTTGGAAGCATTGTGCACGCGTCCGGCGTGGGAACGGGAAACTATGATGATGGGCGTCTGCGGCCTCTTTGCCTATTGGAAAGAAATACGAGAGTGGAATAATTCGCACTGGAATGTGCATGACTTTAATATCTCGGTGCGCGAATATGGATCCCTTTGAAATTACGGTCGCAAAAATTGACCAGTTGGATCATAGAACTGTTGGCATACTGCTGTAGCAATTCGAATTCAGTTTTACGTTTTTCACTTTACGTATTCAAGGGAAACACAACTATGGTAGGTCAAAAACGGAGATTGGCCTTCAAAGTTAACTTACGAAAAATTAATACATTTAATGGAAAATCTACAAATGATTTCTCAAACTATACCCACGAACGAGCACAAGAAGTTTCGCAAATTCCTCGACTAGCCCTTGCTCGTGTGCCAAATGACGATTCGAGCGAACGATCCATTTAATTGTTGTTTTATACTCAATCCCGCGGGAACTTCCGGTTGCGAATATTTTCAACAGACAACTCAACGTTTAAATATTCATCTTGTTCATTAATTTTCTAATTTCCGATGAGGCTCGCTATGGTTACTTTCGATAGTTCGATTCAATTGTTACGAATATCCTAGTGCGTTACTCCCGCGACTTCCGGTTATGGCGCCCAATCGAACGAGTTCGGTGAGGAATCAATAATATATCGTACAGCCGAGATATTCTGCAAATTCGTGGATGTTGCATGATTGGACCATGCCCAATATGTTTGCACAGGAGGGAAAGGTTTGTGAACGACGCCGATGACCGGAACTCCCTTGACGGCGATGCACACCATAGTCGTCACGTACTCGAGAAGATTTTCTGCAATTATGAGCAGAAGTACAGTGATGACAAAATTCTGTCATACGATCGAAGAATCAAATAAGAGCGATCCACAAATAAAATTCAAGGGGCTCAATCTACTTAGGGGCCCGAAAAAATGGTCGAATTCCGATTTTTTTCCCTGGGGGGAAAAAGAAAAACTTACCAAAAGTACCAAACTTTCAAAGGTTACCTTTGGTACACAATTATATTACAATTTATATTACAAAAATGATATAACAATTATTATACAAACAAACCCAAAACAAATCCGAACAAACCTAAACGAACCTAATGATATACCTCAATGTATCAATATTCTTTTAAAAAGTAATCAAAACCAACTCATATTTACACGTACTTATTTTTTATGACCCGAAAAGTCTGATTACATTTTCAATGCCACAAAATAGTTGCAGCTTGCGTAATATCTGTAGATTTTTTCATAGACTTTGTATGCTCGAGATTCAATTCGTTGCCACTTTCTAAAAAAAAGAATTAAAAAAATCGACGATCATCAACGTCTCGTATTTAATGTTAAGTTGAATAACGCGTTTAGTTTTTAGATTTCAGATTGACCGTTTGAGCTGGAGAGTGTCCACCGTCAAACGTCACGAGAAAGTTTTCATCATCTGCCGGCAGCCATAAGTTGTTTTTCTGTATTTTTTGGTGATTTCTTTTCCAAATGCTCTCAATATGTAACTTTGTGTTAAACAAATGCGTTTCTTTCACCAACTGTTTCCCAGAAGAAACATTCGGAATTTGGCCATTTTTGAGGCTCTAGATAGATGTAGCTCCTTAAAGAAGAATAACAATTAAAAAGAGACACTATGCCCCGTTACCCGTAAACTCTTTGGTAGCGTCGAGTGGGTCGATCCACACCGTTAGGTCGGAAGCTTGTACAATGACGTCATTGCCGGTATCGTAGTTTTGAAAATTTTTAATGGCTTCGTTCTGATCAGGATTTTCCATGGGGTCGCAGGTGTGAGATTGTTCCTCCGAAATGACAGCGACGTCGGGGAAGATACTCGACAAAAAATGATACATGGCGCAGTGCGATCGATAATCGGCCACTGTCACCGGATCGTTGATTCCTGTTGGGAGATCGAACATTCTTGTTAACTTGAGACATATTTATTCACACGCTATAGATAACACACAGAGGCCCATGCACTAAAACATACAAACATGGCTGTTCAGCCCGAATAAGTAAATCCAAAGTTGGTAGTTTCAGCCCAGCTGCTTGTGGAAAATTCTGTACTCCTGACTTGCTCGATTTTATGAGTATTTTGAAACTCGGTGAACGTAGGTACAAAAAGCATTCCAGAAATTTCAATTTGTTTTTGGTACCATTGGAATCGGTACAAAATGTCCCCTAGTTCTGTATAGTAAAAAGCATTTTTGATCTTTTGGAGATGCTGGCTTCTTTAATATTATGGCAATATAGTTTGACATTGGCTCAGAATATATATAGATATAATTTAGTAGGCCCTCTACTGGTTCGCGTCTGGGTGCTAGTGCTTTTACCCTACAAGTGCGAAAGATAGCTGAAATCTTAGAAATGTGGTTTCTCGAGGAAGAATGATATCTATGGCACTATAGAATCGTCAAGCTCTGCGCTAGTGAATTCTACAAAGCCTAATGCTTATGTTTCCACGAAAAACTTAACCATCTATGAGAAAACTGGGTTTGAGAATTTGTGAGGTTATGTTATTCTTGTACATGCCCTTAACCCTTCCTTGACACTTATATTTGGCCATAGTTCCGATACACTGGGTTAATATGACCCGGACAGAACTTCATCCACCTGCCCTTAACAACCCTTCGGTCTGTTCTTGAAAAAAATCGAGATACGCTTAAAAAATTTCTTAACATGTCTGTATAATTCAAGTTCGGAAAATAGAAAATAGAATTGTAAAAAATCATTGAAAACTTTTAGTTTTCGGAAAGTGAGGATTTTATTTCAAATTCGTCCGGGTCAAAATGACCCAGTGTGTCAAGGAAGTGTTAAGACGGCGGTCGGCGTAACGGGAGTTAGGTCAGATTGGCGGAGAGCGACTAGGGCGTCTTAGAAAAGGCTTCAATTGGAAAGGGGATTACGTAAAAACCCGCAAGGCTATACGTTGGAACTTGGGAAATAAAAATGCATTGTCAATTGTGAAATTGCAGCAACGAATTCGTGTTTGAATACATCTGACAGGTCACGTGTCAAATTTCCCTTAAAAAACGGTGCTATCTCAACGTTTGACAGATTGTAAAGCATAGAATCTCACGATTGACTCTATCAGATGTGAAAAATGGCACGTTATCAACTATTAGAGACGAATCTTCTGAGTTAGCAAAATGTGATTGAAATAATTGAACGAACGTAAATTTGGATGACGACGGATTAAAAAAAGCGCAACTGACATTCGCACTATTGAAATATCAGTTGAATCGCGGGGTGGAGTTCCGAAGGTCAAACCTCCGATCGGGCTGAAAATTTGCACAGACCTTCCTTTTAATATCTCACGAGATCACCTAAAGGGATTTCTGGCGAGGCGCAATAGTTATCGAGATATCGATTTTTTAGTTATTTTTTTCGCTGCCCTCCTACTATATCTATAGCTGACGAGCTCGCTAACGGGCTAACGCGTGGATTAGGCGAAGATCAGCACAAAACGGAGAGCGCAATGACATATATAGGTATACTCAGAGCCGAGCACGTCAGCTATATGTATAGCAGGAGTGCAGCAAAAAAAATTACATTCAAAAATCGATATCTCAAAAACTATGGCGCGTCGGCAAAAACCCTTTGAGGGAATCTCGTAAGATATCAAAAGGAAGGTCTGTGCAAAATTTCAGCTCGATCGGAGGTTGGACCTTTTCGGAACTTTATTCGAATCGCGTTGAACATAACCTAAAAAGTCATCAACAATTTGTACCTTCCTTCGTCTTCCCTTTGCTTTCGACCGCATATTGCAAATGATCGTGAACTTGTGCGACCTCGATCCCACCAAGTTCCGCGGCTCTTATCGCGCTGGCCAGTAGATTCCTCAGCGAAACGTTATCTCTCTTGGCGAGTCGGGAGTACGTTGATTGACGCGTCGAGTAGAGGTACAAAGCGATGAGAAAAACGACTATGACGCACAAACCGAGTCTGTGTATGCGAAAATGAGCACCGATATTGATAGTCATATTTTGTTCGTTACGTATCGAAATTTGCCGATTTCGTCTCCTCCTATGACTCGATTCCATCCGTAACGCAATTTACGATTGTCAGGCTCCCGCCATTTTTAATTCATCCGCGATCGAATGCGCACGCAGCCCGCGTACTTCGAAATTACACGGGTATATACTCACTTTTGGTCATTCGGTTGCTCCATCGTTCGCCCCACGCACGAATTATCTCTCGACGAGTGAAAAAAGACATTATTCACCTTTGGTTAAAATAATTTCACGTTTTTATTAGCTCCATCATCACAAACATAAAATGACTGAATGAAAACATCGATAAAACGATTGGGAACGAAAGATATTTCTTGTTGATAAACATTGTGCCGCACCGCTATGTCGGCGAGCTCTTTCCCTGTGTTGCTTCACGAAGAGCGACCGGACTTTCAACAATTATACGGATCTAAACTTTCCTCGTGCGTAATGTTCAGGAATTTTCGGCCGTCGGTGGATCTACTATGCTAATCAATAAATCGCGAAATTCTCATATCTCCGGCCGTACATTTTGTTCACCGTTTAGTTTCTGTTTCAATTTTTCTTTGTCCTCCGGTATCTTGTCGACATACCGTTCTTTGCTGTCTGCTGAATTTCTTTCATTTTCTCTCCTCTCTTGTTGTTTCGTTCTCTTGCCCTCTTCCGCTTAAAATCTAATCTTCTATATCGTGTAAGTAGTACGCGTTATTTTGCATTAAATTCATCTCGATTTGATAATTTGTAACAACTATTTCTCAAATAGCGTTAATTCTTTCGGTTTTGCAAATAATTTTTGCGTCTCTGTGATTTCTTTTTTCTTTTTCATTACTTGCCGGATAGCGCGTGCGATTGTCGTACGTATCGCGGCTTACCGGTGTTTAGTGTGTACGTTAGAATTTTTATTTGGATTCGTTCAATTTATTACCTATTTACTTAACATTATTCTTCTCTACTCCGACAAATTGGATTTCCCGCTCGTGATTTTTTTTCTCTCCATCTTTCCGCCCGCTAATATGCCGAACGGGTGCAACCCGAGAGAAGACGTCCTTTCCCAGCGGCGCTCGGTGCGAACGCGCGCTTTTCTTCATCCGCGTCTCCGAGTATAGGCTTTGAGTCATCCGCGCCCCTTATCCGTCGATTCTATTAAACGCTATCATCTGCGAGCACAACAAAGAGTTTCGCTGTAACGAGGCCGTGAGAAACAAAGGATCTTACGGGAGAGCGCTTCTCATTGGACTTACCGTGGTACCACCATTTTGTCTTCTTTGGATTTTTGTTGCACGTTTTCACGTAAAACGAATTATCGGGTGGCCTCTTCTGCAAACAAAGAAACGCGCAATTAAGGGCTGACATCTGGTTGACGTTCTCGGAAAATATCGATTTTTGGCTTTCGGGGATTCGCAGAATGTAATATTTCAAGAATATTCTCGGAAAATTTCAAGTTGGTCCGTTCAAAATGCAGGGAGGTATTTGTAGGTAGGTTTCGCAAGCCGGCGAACTTTGAACGCGTTTTTATCGAAATCATTTTTTTCAAAATCGGTGACCACGATATCTTGAAAATCACTGGACCAATTAACTTCAATAAGCTTCTCTTACATGTCAGACAGCAGTGTTTCAACGAAGGTGTTCTTTTTGCAATGCAAAGTTTTTTTTTCAACGAAAATGGGGCGTTTTTTTTCACCGAGAATCGATACTTTCACTTTGAACTGCGGCTGTTTTAACAAAAATGGATGTCTCGTTATATTCTTCGTCCAAGCACTAGATAATTTCATGCGAAAAGTAAAAGTGTTTGATTTTTCTATTTTGGATGATTCAGTACAAACTATTGTAGCATCGCATTTATAAATACTTTTCAATACAAAAAATTATAAAAGATACTTGAACCCATACTCTTTACTGGAATTTTTCTCTAACCTGCACACGTATTGATAGCAAAAGTTCACGGAAATTCCTCTTTTGTCCGGTAAGTCGTCAAAGGCAGTTAAACGGGGGAATGTTTTTTTGTCATTTTTAAAATGACATTCAATCTTGCAAAATTCCAGAAAATCACGGACGGAGAATGCAACACTGAGAAAAATTATTTTTTTTTGGAGATTTAAAACTTTGAGCGTGCTCGCCTATTTCTGTTTATGAGGACTTTGCGACGTTTGCTTGAAAACGAGGCTTTAAAAGAACTTACAGAAAAATAAAATACCTTCAGCAAACATATCGTCATAACGAAGAACTCTGCGAACACTGTAGAAACTCTACTTTCTGTTTAAATAATAATCGAGGTCGTAATTCTCAATGAGAATCGATTTTTACAAACGTGTCAATCGTTTGAATAATTTTCGTCTCATCTTCCCCTCCCAAAGGCCGAAACTGATATGGCAGTTCTTGCAAACTTTCTGACGATAATTACTATCAAATCAGTTTGTCTGAAAAAATTGAGCAAGTGTAAAACGGACCGTGTTTAAAAGAAATTTGATCATTGATTAGCATGAAGCATTGAGAAGTTTGCATGAACCTCGAAAATGCGATTTTTTTCTTGCATGGCTGAGGCGCTTAACTTTAATTTGCAACATAGTTTTTGTAAAAATTCCAAAAACTGACTGGTTTATGACGATTTTTGCAAGGGGGCAAATCACCCTCTGTGGTATGTCGAACCACCCAGCTGTGATTTCCCCTTTGTTCTTCTGCTTTTTCTTGAAGCTATGTTTTACGTAACAGAGTAGGTCGTATTTCAAAATCTATTTCTCGAATGCACTTTAAATTTTGACAAATTTGGACTCAATCACAACGAACTGTATAATTTACAACGTTTTCTATCGTACAACCGAATTATTTTTCGAGACGTTTACCTATTTGTTGACAACAAAAGATTGAAGTTGTCTTTTTTTGGTCGCAAATCGAACTTTTTTTCTACAGCTCGGCATTCTCCTCATCTTCAAAACTTCAAACAAGTATACAGTCACGCAAAAGTTTCATTGTAACACTAAGAGCAAATCTTTTTTGTCATTTCGAATTACCATGGTAATTACGCATTATTGACTATTATTCGCATTGAATATTCACATGTAAAAAAAACACTGAAGTTAGACAAATAATTTAAACACTAAAGTAAAAAGAAATACATTAAAAGCAAATACCAAACCTATTCTTTATTATAAACAGCAGTTTTTATGTCACTGCTATAAATAGAAGATAAATATAAACACTTATTTACAATAATAATTGTGTAGGTGTGTATGAACAAATCGATTGCAAATGTATAGAGCTTCAAAGTAAATGAGTTTTTAGTTCTTGAAAATTTTTTTTTTGGCGCACTACTTTTTTCTTATATAATGAAGAATAATATAAATATAAAAAATATACCAACATATTTTTATACTCTTCAGTTAGTTTTTCAAATCGGTTTCGTTTTTCGTAATCCTTGCAAGTAAATTCTGGAATAATTCCGGAGAATTATCAAAATTCCCTCATTTTTCCCTGATTATTCCAGGAGGAATGAAATTTCCTGAGTTTTCTCGGTTATCCGTATGCGTAACAGCCACGGAAGACCCTAATTGCCAGAACCACCTACACCGATTGGCCAGACAGCACCGGAACACTTTCTCAAAATCATAATAGCGCCGTTGGTCATCAATGTTTGTCAATAAAAGAAAAACTCAATCTTGGCAAGGCTATGTATCAATTGTGGGTAAAATCCCAACTTTGTCACCCTGATACTCCCATGGGAAGCAAATTTTTCAAATCTACCTTGAAAAATCACACTCGTCGAGTTCGCCATGCGCACTGGAGGAAGAATAACTGGCGGAAGCTTTAAAAAGGCACTTTTGTCCAGAATCAATCGTTCGTCGTGCGTACCTTTTCTTTGCAACTGCTCAGCATGGAAACGATACTGAGGCAAACGCTCTGAACGCTGAGCGCGGGTGACCAATCGTCGGTGAGAATGGAGAGGCAAATGTGGCCGTTGCTGTAAACATGGGGATGTACAGGAATGTTTCCGCCGATGAAGGTGACCTCGGGGGAGTCGAAAGGATATTTGGAGCTGAATTTGAACTGCAGCTGGAACCTTTCGCCCTCGTAGAGGGTCCCCTTAGCGCCTTCCATGTGAACGATCCATTGGGTCAAGTTCTGGCCGGCCAATTCGCCGTCGACTTGCACTCCGGGCGGCGGTTCGTGCACCAGAGCCATCAGCTCCTTCTGTAAGCGACGCTGAAAATGGTTCGGGCAAATCGTTGATTGAAACACTCTTACCGGGACAAAACGACTGTGCGCGGAAACGCATAACGCTCTCTTACTCTCTGGAAAACAGCTTTGGTGTCTCCGGAAAAAGGAATGAAATTTCAGATTTTCCATAAAACGATCGTGAACGTTCTTTGAGAAAGAAAAGCATGTAAGATCATCGGAGTGCGGATGTTTTTACAAACGAACACAAAGAAAACGAGTGGGCAGACTCTGTTATGTTGACGGATGTTTCCGATTGCAAAATAACATTCGCGATGACTCACGAGCGAGATAATCGTCGGAGTATTATAGCGAAAAAAGGCCCCAATCTTGGCACGGACCAATGAGCAAAGGATCGTGCGTTTTGTTGGCGTTTGATTCTTTGTGTCCGCGAAGTCTTGCGACAGAGTGACGTTCGCAATCACATCGAGTATTCGTACGAGGAAAATTCATCGCTTTATGTTGACGATAAAACGGCACACGGCAAATGTTGGGGAAGTAACGATTATCCCTGGCGTATGTGTGCGGTAAAATTTGCGAATTCCGTGCGATCAGCCTTGAGATTTTGTTATTCGTCAGAGACAATTTCGAGACTCGCGACGGGACGACAAATAGAGGATTGGAGAAGAAATATTGAAGATAGGACTCACCTTTGACGGGGACATTGCCGCCATTGTCGTTAGACCGCTGTCCGTTGGAAAACATAACCATCTTTTATCGCGAAAGACATTTCGTTGTTATACTTAAAGGCGTTTTGACGGGAGCTTGCACTTTGTTTCGCTACATACGGTTGTGTCGCTAGATTTCGCGTTTTTCACCGGGCGAAACGATTTTCCACGGCCGCGGTAAAGCTATCGTTACACTTGAAATTTCTTTTTTTTTCGTACGTATAATTTTTCGAGTGCGATCCCGGCGAACTCTACGATCTTACGATATCGTATTTTTCTACGTTATTTTTTTTCTTTCGTTTCTCACAGCAGCCCCATCGAGCCACTGTCTGACCACAGTTCACGATTTCTTCCCTCGCCTCAACTCGCCGCTGCCTTATCCCTCGATATTTATACGGGACAATATACTTGACAGAAACGTCATGTCAATCTAGACTTTTCGCATCCTATGGTGGCGCCATATGCTACTACAATTTTTCCCGCAGTCTCGCGCCGATCGATGGCGCTACCCCGCGGCACTTGTCGAGCGGAGAATTTGAATGTCTTTGCGAGGTAGCCTCCATTTTGGCTTCCAACGTGATTCCTATATTTTTATTTGTTTATACAGAAACGGAACTACGAGTGACGTTGTCGCGAGCGCAACATTTCGTCGGAAAGTAATTTGTCCTAAGAACTAGTGATGATTTCGTACATAACATTTCTGATTCTTCAATTCGAGTTGTCATGTATCTTGTATTTAACAACATGTATTTAATCTTTTAGTTTACACGATCAAAAAATTATTTGTAAAAAAATTGATTTACCTACATAAATTATTTGCTCAATTGAAAAATGCATCTAATTAAAAAATGTATTCAATTAAAGAATTTATTTTACAAAAATTGTATTTAAGGGGTTAGGCTGCTGCGAAAATGACGAACACTCGTTCGCCGCTTGAGGCAACTTAAATCGGCAGAACTAAATCTGATGAACGGATTCACTTTAAATCTGGTAGACTTATTCAGGGTTATGGTAGTTTATTAGTGACCAACTTTTTTCTTAATCTTTTTTTTCGACGGTTAATAAATATAACGATGACATTGTTCCTCGAAAAAAACTAGAAAGAATCGAAAAAAAGAAATTAATGATTCAAACATGGTAACACGAAAGCTCTGTCAATTCTTAGCTATTGTTATCTGTTCTCAGAAAAAATACTGTTTTTTTAGATCAACCGGGTGCCCAGAATTAAGTACGCTTTTGACCCCCTTACCTTCAAAGGTCCTCCATGAGACTGCTTAAAACTTCGTTTTATTATTAATATTTGAAAAAATGAAATTATGATTGTAATGTAATTCTCGTATACGTCCTCGATTTCAATCTTCCCGCCGAGCTAGACCGCAGCGTCATCTAGCGGTCGCGGGCGTAACCATCGCGCGAGCCGGAAAAGCGGTCAAGAGATGGTTATTTTTCGGAACGCCGAAGAGAATCCGTATAGAGGGAGGTAGCGTCGTTGCATCCCTCCTTTCTTCCGGGACGATTTTCGTGGCCAGTGATGTACGTCCGCAATATCAGTTTTTAATCCGTTAATATTAAAGAAATCCTCAAAGTATCGAAATACCGAATATGATCGATTGATGAGCGACAACCTTCTCGTTCGTTTGTCAGTCGACGTTTTCCGTTGTAATTAACGTTCCACTTGTACGCGACGTTTCTTTTTTTTTCAGACGCTGCCCCCATCATTCGTCAAGAACAAAAACAATATGGTGAGTGACGTTTTTCAACGTTTTCGTTAACTAAAAACTCGAACTATCTAACATCTATTGCTTCTCGAGGTACACTGGTCGAGTAATTGCCGAAAATCATATTTAAAAATCTAACCAACTCCAAAATTGTATCTAATCCGACACAATTCACGTATCCTAACCTCAAAAAACATTCTTGCGACTTAACCCCATTGAAAATGAGCCGAAACCTCAGAATTGGAACAAACCTCAGATAACTTGTTTTTCCTAACCTCAAAATACATTTCTATAAGAAACTAACCTTATTGAACTAACCTCATTTCTATAAGAAACTTACCTTATGACCTCATCTTATAATCTCATCGTAAAAAATTGTGACTATCGAGATATCATTATTTGATTTTCCACAGCCACGTGAAATCAAGGAAATCAAGGACTTTCTCCTGAAGGCGAGGAGGAAAGATGCCAAATGTAAGTGAATCACTGACATATCTTTTTTTTTATTATCTCAATGTTTTTGCAGTCGAAATTACATTCTCCAATTGCGCTCGTTTTCACTTGCAGCTGTCAAAATAAAGAAGAACGACGAAAACACCAAGTTCAAGGTCCGCTGCTCGAGGTTCTTGTACACTCTTGTCATCACTGATAAGGAAAAGGCTGAAAAACTCAAGCAATCGCTGCCGCCTGGTGGGTACATCGTACTGTAACTTTGAAAGTCTGTTGGCGTAGATTGAGATCTTTGGGTATCATATTTTCTCAAGATTTATTGTTGTATTTTTTTTTCATTAACGCATAGAGAATTGGCTGGCGATAAGTTGGCACCTTCGAAACGATATTTCCGTGTCATAAATACCAACAATATTCAACAAACTCTTGAACAAACTCTTTAGGGTCAAACTTGAACAGTGTCATCCCATGTGACGGCTATTTTCTCTCACTTTTTTTGGGAATTACTTTTTTTATGAACCTTTCTCAAAGCTGATCCTTGCAGCTCAAAAACCTTTTTTTTTTTAAATCTCTATCATTATTGTTACACAAATCACAGTTATCTAAATGACCCATGGATTCCTGTTGAAAATAAACAGCGTTTTTTTTTTAACGATTTGTAATCGCGTGCAAAAGTACAATGTTAAAGTTTGAATTTCTTTCTAATTTTTTTTCCGTCTAATAATTCATACACTGAATAACTCTAGATGCCTAATATAACTACTAAAGTGGGTAAAAAAATCTAAAGATTTACTATCGACAATAAAAACAGCGGGCTAACGAATGTTTAAAGAAAATACCAATGAGAAAACTTGGATAAATATGACTAGCAGAAGAATTTTCGCAGCCGCGAATTCGCGAAGAAAATGTAAAATTGTCTAAATCTACAAAATGACCGCGAAATGTTTTATTCCAGTTTATCGTTGGGTATGATAATTGGTTGTGACTCATTTTTATCAAGCGCCACTGTAATTGACTAATGATTCAGAAGGGCCCTCCTATGCCCTCAAAAGATACGGCCCTCCGCGGAAGGAATATCTTAAAAATTTTCCATCGCGTCAACGGGTCAAAATAACTTGGAGGCACTTCTTCTTTGCCGTAGTTTGTCACGTTTTTGCGTCGATTTGCCTCGGAAAGATCGTTATCCACCTGCAGAGACAAAATTCGCGGCACAAAGATGAACGATTTTTAATCACTAATTTGTCGGCCACCTAAATGTGTCCGACCAAATTTTCTGCAACGGCGAGCTCGCGTTTCAGCTTCGACATTAAAATCCGCAGGTCGCGCTAGTTTTGGACGATCTTGCTTGAATCTCACGGCTTGTGTGAGATAAATTTGCTTTGCAACGCGTATGCACTTTTCGGTTAAAGTGCCACGAGACGGGCGAGCGCGCGGCCGCGCCTCGGATCACGGAGTTGGAAGTATTTTCGCAAACACGCGGTGGCCATTGTTGTTGGCGGTATTTGGCGCGAAATGAACGAAAGTTTGACAAAGAAATGTTGAACGCGCGGGGAATAGTATCACGGAAGAACGGTTGCTCGGGATGGATATGGCGAAAGACCACATGTCAGTAATACAGGATGTCTGAAAATGACCTGACATTTTGATTTATTAATAAAACGTAATATTTATTCGAAAAGTACGAAGATTTTTGTTTCAATATTAGCCCGGCATGCGTTGCAATGCCGGGCTCTTTCAATTATCAAAGACGAACAAATATCCGATGGGACTCGCGCGCCACCTATTGTACGTTGATGGTACTATGTACGAAACTTTCACGCAAGTGCCAATAACGACCGTACGAAGTTTCACCTCAATCGGATAAACGATGCGCGAATGCATAGAAGACGAACACACAAACATTAATTTTTATACATATGATGATGATGATGAAAATGTCAGATCATTTGGAGACACCCTTTACAACCCACGGCGTCCTTTCAGCTTCAGAGACGTTCCAAAACTTCGTATTAACGAGAACAATTTATTTGCAGGTCTCCAGGTCAAGGAGGTCAAGAAATCGAGCGAGCGTCCTTGAATCATGAACGAATAAAGGCGGAGAAAAGGAAGGTTGAAAGAATCGTTGTGTTCAATTTTATTTACAGTCTTCGTTCGATTCGTACATTAATATAGGTCGTATTGTTCATTCGCGATTGGTCAATTTTCCGCGAGCTTCAACGATGTCGGGTGACAAGCACGGCTGATCCAAAAATGATTTTCGCCTCCTGATTATCGACCGCGCCAATATTTTCCTCTCTTCTCTCGTCGCTCTCATGATCTCGTACTCGTCGTAGGTGTCTCTGCATATATTTTGCCCGCTACTGCACGCCGGTCTTCGATCCCAGTTTATAACAATTTTTTCCCCGAATACACTTTTTCCCCGATTACGACATTTTTTCGCGTCGTGAACGGGAGCACTTGCCTTCCGTAGGTTTCGCGTGAGCGTACAGTACTTTCTTCGGCACGGTCTCGATTGTCTCTTGAGGTGTAGGGAAAATAACATGCCCAGCTCGTCGTAGGTCTCCGAGAGCCCGGTCAACGACTCGCGCGACGAAACAATCGTGCTCTCAATGTTTTTCGTAATTGCTGATGATTCGTCGCATCTCTCGTTGCACGAAGCCGACGAATTCGGCCCCGTTGATCTCGCGATCAAATTGCAGGAACACGAAGTCCATCGCGGACACTCGGAATCTTTCTGTTCTCTCCTTTCTCGATAGTTCGGCGAAGATCTTTTTCTCGCTGTTTTCTTATTTCGCTGAGCTGACGGAGCCAGCCAATTTTCCGATCTGGTACCGACGATTTTCTCAGCTTCCACCGCGAATTCTTTGCTCGTCGACTTCCGGCCCCCAACTTCGGGAGCTTTGAAGGCGCTTTTGGCGTCGCTCGAAAACTCAGCGCGAGTTAGACATTGCTTTTCCAATGTCGTCCGCGACGAGGACGTCTGCGTTTTCTCCGAGGTTGCCGTTGGATTTCGCGATTCGATCGAAAATTTCGTGGTCCCGATGTTTCGCGAGTTCGACGGCAATTCTTGGTCGATCGCGGGCCACTTGGTCGTCAACCTATTCCCGCTGTCTCGTAGCAAAAATCGTCTATCCGCGATCGTACTCGCGAACGTTTCGTCGTACGATTCGTTGGTCGAGGAAAACTTTTCCGACGGCTGCGAGTTTGCCTTGTTTCCGTTTGTTCTCTCATTCGAGTGTCTCGCTCGACACTCCCCGTGGGATGTAGTTCCGTAGGTTTGTTCCGGTAGGCAGTGTTCTTGGTCTTCCGAGTCTTCGAATCTAAAGTACAATAGTAGAGTCGGACGCCCCCCCAATAAGAAACGCTTCCCCTTTTTCTCGCTCGAGCCCCCACTCAGACTTGAACCCTGAGCCCGAGTTATTTCACGTGCGGGTTTCTGAATAAGAACGCCCAGCCTAGGACAACTTAGAATAGTAAAGTGAGATAAATATTGTAATAGCACATTTACGTTTTAAACCATTCTCCTTATACTATGAAGAAATGTTATACAATACGAAATCAACACTTTTTGTTAATCGAACGCATTCATTTTTCGAGTCAATTATAAAAATTTTATTCCCATTGATAACAAGTAATGTCCGTATATTTAAAGATTGTCGTACAAAATAGCGAAAGAAAAGAGGGAGGGAGGGGAGAGAGAGAGAGAGAGAGAGAGAGAGAGAGAGAGAGAGAGAGAGAGTCAGCGAGTTTTGTGGGGGTACTCAAAAGCTCTTCCCCTTGGGGGGCTCTTGCGTTCTTACTGGGGGGTCGGTTTGTAGTACTTGACAACGAGGACTATAATGATGCTAATGATAATCACGTTAGGGGCCTACATCTACGCAGAGACCCGAAAAAATGGCGAAATTCCGAAAACAAAATTCTGGGAAACGGATGGTGACACTTTTTTTTCAATACGAAGGTGCATGTATTGAGAGTTAAAAAAAATCACCAAGAAATACAGAAAAACAACAAAAACATGGCTGCCGAAACATGAAATTTTTTTTTTTAACGTGGCGACGATGCTCGAGAATACAAAATCTATGAAAGAAGTCGTCATTTTTACGCAACTATTAAAAAAAACAAAGTTCGATTTTTGCTTAGAGATCGTCAACGACATTTAAATGAACGTACTCGTATCTCCTGTAAATGTAGAAAAATCCATCAAGTGGTTCTCGAGATATGTGCACCGACTTTGAAAACAGGCGGTCATGTTTTTGTTGTTTTCATGTATTTTTGGGTAATTTTTTAAAAGGCTCTCAATGTATGTACTTTTGTGTTGCAAAAAATGCGTTTCTTTTTCACCAAACGTTTCCCAAACACAAAACCGACGTTTGGCCATTTTTTCGGGCTTCCAGGTCTCTTAAATTTGAGATATGTTGTGCATAGATTTTTGAGTTTGAACGCGTATGGAAATTGAAAAAAGATGTAGCTTTGCAGTCGCGGGTCGAGTGTGTTTCACCGATTAATGTTAAAAGACACGAATTATTTTTTTCGATACGTCCAATGAAAGTTCAGCTATGAATATTCAATAAGCTACATCGTTTTCGAGAAAAAATAAATAAAATCTAAGCAATTTATCACAGATTCTTCTGAAAAACTTCATTGCGATTGAAATTCTCGCTCAATTTGCCATTCTTTGTAAGAAGTTCTGTTAATTCGTCTAGATTTTACTTTTCTTTGAAAACTGTGTCTCACTTGCGGAAACGTCGTAGTTAAATTTAAAAAAAAAACGTGTATCCCTTAACAATAATCGGCGACGCGCTCGACCGACCTTTGGCTGAAATGAACGCGCTATAAAAAATAGGGTAAACCGACCAGTGAATGGGTGAATAACGACGCTGTTGGGTTCAGATGGACTGTGAAATAAAAATATCAAAACAAGTTTTACAATCGCTATGGCTAACAAAAGATATTCTGATAGAAAGAAATATTCGAATTGTACAAAATAATATTGAAGAAATTGATAAATAAGTAGCGAAATGACTGAGTTCACAGTGAATGGACGAAATGGCCAGTAAAGGACATTCGGCCGCAAGTAAATGAATGTGCAGTATAGATGGACGCTGTAAAGGATAACGATTAATTATTCAATTTTTATTAAATGGTAGATTTGGAGTGTTGCACAAAAATTATGACTGGACATATGTCTTGTACATATAATAAATCAACTGTCGTTTATTCACTGGTCTCCGTCCATCCACTGGTCGGTTGACTCTACATGTTTTACTTAAATTCGACTTTATTTTACGTTCATCGTTATATTCCCGTCAGATTAAAACCTCTGCTATAGGGGCAATCTCTCGGGTGACTGATCATCATCCGATGGTGTTATAAAATGTCAAATGTGAAGCAAAACTGTGAAGACTGCAATGCTATAGACAAAAAGGTGACGAGAATGATTTCAATGTTGAGCTAAAATATATTTCCTCCGTTTATAGTCCTTCGGTACATTGAATTCGGAATCGTGCATTTTTAAATGATAAATCTGGAAAGATCCGTTGGAGTATTTCGTTGAGAAAGAATTGGCACAGTACCTTCGGCATATGCAGCGCAGTTTGGTGTACACGAATCTGTAGAAGCAGAGGACTAGCGTGACCAGTAGAAGAACGACGAGAGAGCTGAAGAATACTTTCCAAAAGAGGCAGGAGTGCCTGTCTTCCGGTACATGTTGACTTTTCATAAAATCTTCCGCTTCTACGGATGGCATTGGAATTATTTTTTGGTCCGTTCGATTGGCGACTGCAGCATCGCTTATTCTGGAAAATAAATGATTGTCCTTCAAAGATGCTTGGAAATTCTCTTGTCCAAGCCTTCATGTGCCCTCCCAGACTTTTACGATTCCAGCCCTTTCACTTTTTGTCCCTCACTTCAATATCTTCAGCTTTTTCAGCGCCACTCATTGGCGTAGCCAGGAGAGGGCAGGGGTGGGCATGGTCCCCACAGAATTCCCGGTGACACGCAGAAAAAATAAATCTAACATAATTAAATTCAAATAATCCGTTGAGTTTATTTAAGTTTCACCTAAGCAAGCATAAACAATTTGATAAAACTCAAACTATTTCCTTCGTCGTAATTTCGTAATTTGTATCAAAACTAAATTTGTTGAGTTTGTTTTTTCCTAAGGTACTGTTCGCGTTTATTACCTATTTTTTCCCCATTGCGACTGTTTCTTTCCTCCACTTTGTTCCGCACTCCTTTCTCTTCACTTGTTTCTCCCTGCCCCCCCTCTTTGCGGCCGCAGCCGACTCCCTCCTCTGTATCATATTCATCATGACATTTCTGTCATGGGTATAGAGAAACTGCGGAAAACCTACCAATACAGCCGGTGACCAAGTTCGCCCCCCAGTCGTGGAACTAGTCTTATTTCGCCGCGAAATGCCGAAGAAAAACATTTCATGACGAAATGTACGCGACTAGGATTCGAACCCGGGACCTCCCGGTCCGCAGGTTTAGTGGCAAGCACGCTAACCACTACACGGAGAAAAATACGGCCTCAAATTATAGCACTCGTTGCCAGAATTCTAATATTCAGTGCTAGAAAATATAGCAGTTTACTGTCAGTTCGGAAATTCTAAGACTTGTTGTTATAGAAGTATAAAAATGATTCTCACACCGTATAGTAAAAATGATGCGTGCATATTACATTGGAAACTATTCTCGCATAGGCGCGAGTCCTATACGCTGTATAGAAAAATAATGCGTGCTTTGTAAAATACCAACCCTTATTACACGCTATATTTTCATATGGATTTTACTATACGTATAGCATGAATCTTCGTGTATGTATAGATTTTACTATACGCATAGCATTAATCTTCGGCGTATAGCGAAAAATATTACGAAGTTGATTACTAAAATGTGACTCTTTATACCGCGTACTTTTTGTAGAATACTGGAAACTAATTGTTCCAATTACGTGGGCAAAAAATTTTTTGAATACTACGAAAAATCACAATATGCCGAATAAAATGTATTATTTGTATCAGTTTACGTGCCATATCGTAGGTTAAAATTTAAATTTCTTCATTATTA
Source organism: Ophion costatus (assembly GCA_951751655.1). NCBI lineage: Eukaryota > Metazoa > Arthropoda > Insecta > Hymenoptera > Ichneumonidae > Ophion > Ophion costatus. The sequence continues at coordinate 36,166,361 of OX632359.1, read as the reverse complement.
CTATACCATAATTAAAATTTTTATCTTCCATTCAATACTTTTTGATATTTAATGATATTTTTTTTAGAAGCATAGTATTAATTCTTAACCCCGAGGCCCCTGTTTTCTCCGTGTAGACCATCGCACCGGTTCTTTGCATAAAAACTATTAGGACGCTAAATAAGTAGTTCTCGCTGTTTTCCCACAGATGGCGTTACCAGAACTGCGTGCGTGTGGTTTACGATGGCAACGCACCTACAAAGAAGTACTATAAGCAAGCTTGAAATTCAGTTTGTCATTTCGCCCGAAGTGTAAATAATTTATTGTTTCATTTCGTGTCAAGTTTCGTGCCAAAAAGAGTATATTCAGTCAAAAAAAATCTACAGCTGAAGCACACAGAATTCTTGTTGAGACTCACGGCGAACATGCTCTGCCGGAAACAACATGCAGCGATTGGTTTACGCGCTTAAAAAATAATGATTTCGGTGTGTTGTATTGGAGTCTTCACGAAGACTCATGTCAGCCGCTAACTGAACTTGCAGAATCATTAGGAGTTGATCACACAACATTCGAAACGTTTGAAAGGATTAGGAATAATCTTTTAAATAAATCATTAACTTTTACCAAGAAAAAATGGCGAGAACTTCTTCGACATCCCAATAGCTATTTCTTTACATAAATTAACCAGATATTCAAATTTTATCACTAAGTTAACTGTAGGCAAAAGCAATACGTTAGATTTGCCGGCCATGCTCTACCAGAAAAATACTGCTATATCAACATTCACTACCAAGTAATAGATAATATTGTAAATCTAAAACGCCGATTTGAGAATCTACCGTTAGCGATATGCAGAAAAAAATCGAAAACTACGACTTATTGAATTGAGTATCTTCTGAAAGTAAAGTTCGAAGACTGGATTAAAGAATGCTGAAATATCAGCTGATTAATTTTAAAGGTATTGCAAAAGTTTGATATTAATGTTAGCATGAACGTGTGATTAAGGTAGTACCTCCACAGAAGAGTTGGATTAAGAAATGGTTGAAATTTGATATATATGTTATTTAATACATTATCCAAACATCTGTGCAATTTGAATAAGTTTGACCACCCCAAACCTGAGATATTTACACTTAAAGTTGGCTTGGTTTACACGCAACAAATGCGTTATGATGGGCAAACAGAGCATCATTAATTCTACCGTCAAAACTAAAATTAAGACATTGATAAAAAAACGAGGATAAGCTAGAGTAAGATATCACGAATAATGTGAAAAAAAATGAGAATGATTCACCATCTAGTTTCCAAGATATAATCATGAGAACCCACACAATTTTGGTCGTATAGCATATATCCTGCTCGGCCTGCAAGCGAACAAGTGAATTGGGAAAAGTCTGGACAGTCCCGGCAAAAAGTTTACTGGCAATGGTAGATCAAAATAACAATATAAAATATATTTTACGGCAATAAATTATATCCATCGTATTATCTACTAGTACCGAGTCAAGATTGCGTAGTTTTTAATTTTATTTATTACTAATTAAACCAATTATCAATCTTTTAAACACGAACATGGTATGTAAACTTTTGGTTGAGATTTTCGCAGAGGAACTACCTTGAAGCTTCATACTTTGTGTGTTACCTGATTATCGACTATTGTGTGAAGTTAATTAAAAAAAGACTTGTAGGCAAAAGCACTTTTTATTGTTGGGCCGGTCTCCCGTCTTAGCCCCACCAAAAATTCTGGCTACGCCAGTGGCGCCACCCTCAAAAGTGTTACCCGCGGTCACTCGATTTTCGGCGCTACACGCATCACCCAAGGCCCAGGGAAACTGTGCGAAACGGACGCCCAAGAGGCTACATTTTATTGAGCGCAGCCGCAACGCAATGACTGCGCGTTCATTAGTGGTCCTTTGAGGTGTCTAATACAAGCTGGAAAGTAGAAGAGTTCGACTCCTCGGGGCGGGGATGGTAACCCTAGCTCGCAGGGGTCGGGGGCTAAGTGGCTATATAATGTAACCATTTTAATTATCATATAATAGCAAGTTTCAATACTTCGAAGTGCATAGAGGTCGGTACGAGTGAAAGCTCGAATATCGCAGAAATAAAGAGTCTAATAATGACGACAATGGTCCTTTGAGGTCTCTTCTGTAGTAGCATAACAGACCTTCAAATAATGACGGGGTATCGAGAGCAATGACACGAAAGATCCCTTGCTCGCACTGACAATCAAATACTACAATTTACCGTCGTTTTTAAACGTACTCCGATTCTTCGATCCGACGATTTGTCATCCCGTCTATTTGTCTTCGTCTGAGGGTCGATTCGATTCTTCGTAGTATCCAATGGGCCAAATCTCTGCGGCCAATAGTGCGTAGTTTTAGCTCGATGTTTTCATTGCTCCTGAATTTAGACTCCGCCGGATCAGTCAGCCAGGTAGCCAGCAGACTCATGCATGATATCTCCTGGGCTCTTTCTTTCTCCGCGTAAATCGAGATTTCGTTCTTCGGAAAGTAAAAAAGGATCGAATAAAACACTCGAATGGAAAACAGAAATTGGAACCACGGTAAAAGTTTTATTCGTCGCTGCAACTTCGATCCACGCGGAAGACCAGCCGAAGTTCGTAGGATTAATTACGTTGATAATAATTCGGTGGATAAAGTGGTATTGATGGAAAGGCGTACCCGAATGGCACGACGATGCGAGAGTAAATTGTAGAAATCGTAGCACTCCTGTGACGACAAACTGGACGCAAGGTACTTCATTTCCGGGAGACCGATGTCGTAATTCGTCGCCCCAAACTTGTCAATTTTCTGCGATTTTTTTAATACCCTTTTAAATGTTGTTCCTACGGTGGAAGGTGATGAAAGTCGATACGTTTGAGGTTAGATTCCTTTTCAATCGCACCTGAAGCCAGATGAGGAGCGCTACACTGCTCTGGTAAAATTCGCATCTTGTGACCGTCATTTTGGCAGTTTGCGAAAATCATTCGTCAAGCTAGTGGCACGAGCTTATTCTCTTCGCGAAATAAATATTGCGCGCATGCTGGACAATATCGATCGGAGAAATCTCGAGACGGACAAACAAAGACGAATCGGTAGGTCTCGATTTTTTTTTGCTTCAATAAACGTGTTATGAAAAAACGGAATGAACTTTTCGCGATTGCGTAAGTGTTGAAGGTAAGTGTTAAAAATTATGTATCAGACGTGGGCTGCACATAAAATATTCAATTCTTCCAATTTAGTTCTTGACCCATGAATTTTGCGAACGATAATTACGTTCGAGTGTAGTTTGCTAAAACTTCGCTACACGACATTTGTACAAAATTACGGGAGCGCGTCTTTGGGTATTTTTTAGTTGCTTCTACCCGCGCCAGCTTCGCCAAATTTTTTTAATCGCAATTCGTTAATTTTTTGTATGAAAATAGCGTCATGGAAGAAATTGTTCATCGATCTGTGTACATTTTGAGTAGGCTGAATCTTTACGTAACTTTTGGATAATTAACACAGCTTTGGATTATCTAGATCATCATATATCGGTATTGTAAAAACGATCGTCAAGCAAAGTAGGTAGTTCGTCGTATACGGGGAACTTTCCAGATAATTTACATCATTTTAGAATTATCTAATTACTAGATTCCGCCGGAAAATACAATTTTCCACATAAACTTTTATATCCTATTTCACCTCCTTAGGAGGTGATTTTCGAAAAATCCTTTCTTAGTGCACCTCTGTACATTCTACGCTGGGCCTAGCCGTCCGGTTATGGGACGAATAAGCGTATGTTATTCGTCCGGAGAGCGGCTAATTTCACGCGGTTCACGCTGTACAACCCTCCAAACAAATAATCCCAAACACACAAACCCGAACAAATCAACCCAAAAAACAAACCCATACCCAAAATGACAAACGCAAACAAACCACCCCAAAAAACCAACCAACCCTGATAAAAAAAACCCAAACACAACTGACCAACGCAAACCAAAACATAACCAACCAACCCAAACCCAAACAAAATTATAAAGATTTTCTTCGGATGACTACGTGTAGATTATTCTTCTGGATATTTTGTTTAACAATTTAACACATTCTATCCGGACAATTGTACATATGTTATTCGTTCGGATACTAGCTTACACGAATCACAATAATATGATCGCCTACTGGAAGTACGGCGTGAACTGAGCCGCTATCCGGACGAATAACATACGCTTATTCGTCCGATAACCGGACGGGGAGACACTCCGTATATCCCAAGGAACATATCTTCCAAATGTTATGTTTCTATCTTCAGCGGATCAGGCTGAGCGTTATATGGGAGTCAGGAATTCAGTCAGTCCCGGAACTATTTTACATGTACAGATTAAGGCGTTACCCTCACTTGTAGCGCAAAAAAGGCCTTTTTCATGAATTTTTTTAAAGAAAACTACAAAACTTTTCTAATCGATCAATATACCATCTTAAAGAACACATCTTGAAGAACTTTCAGTAATTTTTTTATTGAAAAATATTACATTGTTTAGTGGCAAATGGCCGTCAATGAAATAATGTTTTTATATACACGGTTTGCGGTGACCAACATTGCGGTGAAGTGGATCATCTGAAAAAAAATGCGGATGGATTTAGTCAAATATAAGTATAAACTAGTCTTTAATCGAAGGATTTTAAAAAATATTCATTTTTCACAAAATGGCGGACAGTCAAAGTTAATGGTTCGATTTTAACGAAAAAAAACGGCCGTTTTTTGGCCATGAAACGGCCATTTTTTTCGAAAAAAAATCGAACGATTAAAGACTACATTTTTATGTATTAAATGAGCCTGCAAAATTTCAAGAAGATCGGTTCATTAGTGTTCGAGTAATCTTGGTCACCGACTTCAGAAATGCCATTTTGAGAAAAACGCGCCAGACGGGGGTGGGGGTAAAAATGTCGAATGACCAAATGTAGAACGACAAAGATTTCGAAACCCTAGAATTATGAACTCTCAAAATAACGAAGATTCAATTATTCGATATTTTATCTGTCGACTGATAAAAAAATAGAATGACTATAAATCGAACCATTATTTATTGGAGAGCTAATTTAGTCGAAAACGAATATTCAGATCGTCTGCAATTCGGAACATAAAAATACAGAATCGAAAAATGTAGAACACCCATATTTCCGAAACAGAAAATAGCGAGTGCCTAATATGCGTAATATCGTCTATGGCGAAAAGCAATAAATCGAAACGCAAAATGTCGATGGCCCGAAATGTCGAACGCCGAAAGGTCGAACGGCCAAAATGACGAACGTAGTGGGGCCCGTCACGTAGGATGACTGCCTTACGATATTTTAGCCGACTGACCGACAGCGCCATCTCGCAGCATCTCTCTGAAGCACAAGTAACGTATTGCTCGATTCGCCATCCGGGCCGTTCTACATTTTGACCCTTCGCGATTTTAACCACTCGACTTTTTGGCCGTTCGCTTTAATGATTTTCTGCATTGTGAACCGTCGCAATTTTTTTAATTCGGAGAATTGTCGTCTCGAATTAATTGGTGTTATGCATACAGGCCTATCGTTATTGTGTTTTTCGCTATTTTATTAAATCTGATTTTTGTTTTTCGCTATATATCAACTTCCGAGATGTTCATATTCGTAATTGTTATTTTCGACTTTACAGACTCTAGTAAGATTGACCCATCTATATTCGAACATTCGGCATTTTCGAATTCGACATTTTGGCCCATCCGCATATCAATCGTTCAACATTTTTCCCCCCACCCGCCAGACGGCAGACTAGCCGGTCGTTTACACAACGGATTCTTCTCTTTCAACGCTCATATCTCAGTCAATTTTGTTCGGATCAACTTGAAATTTTCAGGACATATTCTCAGATACTTATACTTCAAAAAATGCAATAAAAAAATCGACTTTTGCAAAATCGCAAGTGGGGGTAACCCCTTAATGATCATTTACACAATCTCAAGAATCTTGCTATCTTCTCGTTGATCTAGACAATTTCCAGACAACCTTCGTCGTCTACGAAATCGCAAAGCCGCTGCGATAACGTTTCCGTTGATGTGCACAATCCAGATGATTTTCCAATAGTCTGGATTATTTGAGGAAAAATATTTCATTGTGGACGATGGCCAGGAGAGTTTTACGTTTCGCAGTCGCAAAGGAAGCGCTTCAATTTCGTAGGCTGTTTAGCCCCTTATCGCTAAATGTTCGAGCGCTAATCAACGCTGCGGTATATATATATGTATATAGCTTTTATTTGACTCGAGTATACGACAAAATGCGAGAAAGTGGAGCGAGCCCGACGTTTCGCAACTGCCGCATTCGTCACGTTATCGCGAGAGGTCGTGATTTTTGTTCTACGTACGTAACATTTCTTCGTGAAGGATGGAAAGATTTGAATGATTCACACATCAACCAGTACCATCCTGAGTTATGCGACCGCACGGTCGACGTACTCTAATTAGTTGCCCTAACTATATTACAGTGTAATATTTCCTACAACTACGCGTTCATCAGGAAAGTATTTTAATTATAATGCAATGTGTATACCTGGCCCATGAAACGTATATGATGCATTGTTACATTTATGCTAATGATTTTTTTTTGTCTACTAGATTATTTATTTGGGATTTGGAAAAACGGTATGTTATTAACCGTACATTGAACTTATTTCGTGTAACCCAAACAAACCCAAACAAATAAACAAACCCAAACAATCCCACCCACCCAAACGCATGTCATTTGACCCACTTGATGTCACCAAACCCGCTGCCTCCATATCTTTAAAAATTAAAAAAAAGGACCCGATATTTTATGCACATAACGAACTATATTAAGTATATTACCATCGAAATACCGCTACGGCATCCTTAGTATTCGTAATTTTCGGCACGAGTTAAAACGTCGCGTTCGGACTCTTGTATCTAGTCTGCACAGGACGAAGCAATGATCCGAGGGAAACCGGACCACCGATTTCTTATCCCGTGAGAAAACTACGTACAACGCCATCTGGCAGGATCCTCGCAGACGACAAGCTCCAAGTTTTCACATCGAAACTTTCCCAGAACGCGTCACTTCAACGAAACAGTTTGGAGTATGACGTTTCTGAAATCTGTAAACTCATGAACCCTAGACGAAAAGTAAAGGCGAAAATTGACTGAACGATCTTTCGAAACACAGGCAATTTCCAACCATATAGAAATCTACGCGTCTATTCGAAAATTTCCGTAAGTTTCCGTAAATCCTGACGCATTTTCGTCGTCCGGGACTCGAAATTTGCGTGGCAATATATTTTTGAATCGTGCGTAGCTAAGAGAGCGCCGGCGTCCCCGCAAAGTCTTCGTGTCTTCGCCTCTATTTATATACTCGTATAGCACGTGAACTCGTGTGTCAGTCGTAGCAAGCTGCTCCCTTAGGAAGCACGCTTGAGTCGTTTCGCTTGCGTTATATACCTCGGTCTCATTATTTCTTCGCGAACGAAAACATAATCTTTTTAGCGACCGCGCGATATTTTCTACACGAAACAACACCACGGTGGGATCGTACGCACGAAAATAATAGTAAAAAAAAAAATGTGACGAGACGCGCGCGCGTGTGAGAAGGCCAGGTGAGAGACCCAGAACTTCTCGTGACGGGAAGGCGATCAATAAGAGACATCGGAACCTCGCGAGTGCTCTGCATATCGGCCCCAAAGCCTTGTCGCGACCGAGGCATGAAAATTTGGCTCTTACGTGTACAAAAATATGTGCAATGTATACATATCGTGCATGCATTGTCCTCGACTACTACCATCTGTCCTTCCGTAATGATACCGTAGCAAAGAAAAACACTCGTGACGCGTTTGCTTCGGAAATACGCAACGAAAAAGTCTCCCGAGTTTCTTTAAGCCCGAAACTATTTTATTCTCATTCTCGCTCCCTGGAAATACGTAATTAGTCGATGATCTGACAAAACCGCTGGCTTTGTTTCTTTCTTCTCATAGCGGGTCTCGCAGACACGCGATTGTTGTGCAACCAGACAATTACCTGTATTACGGGAATGAATAATTTCTTGCAGATGTCTCGAACCACACTTAGCTCAGGGCCGAAAAAAAAGGAATTTTCGTGAATTTTTTTTGGGAAAACGTGTGCAGGGTTTCAATTTTACTTTTATTTTATCGAAGTGTAGGGTTTTGAGTAACCTTCACAATTTTTGTGTTGTAAAATATTTATAAATGAGATAGATACAATTGTTTGTGCAAACCGTTTTTGAAAAACGTACTTCGCGGTGACCACTGCTGCTCGGAAATGAATAAAATCGAACGCATTTAGTTTTTTCATGAGATTATCTAGTGGTTGGTCGAAGGATTTGATGAAATAGTGATTAAAAAAAAAATGGCGGTTGTCCAAAGTGAAAGTATCAATTTTCGGTAGAAAAAATGCTATATTTTCGCTGATAAAACAAAAACGGTGCATCGAGAGGAAAAAATCGTCCGTTCAAGCACTGCTTTTTGACATGTGAAAGAAGCTTGTCAAATTTGAAGTCGATCGGTGCAGTGATTTTTGAAATATCGTGGTCACCGATCTTGAAAAAGTTATTTTGAGAAAAACGCGTTGAAAGTTCGCCGGTTCGCGGAATTTACCCACCAACGCTATATTTTGAGAATCCGTCGGAAACCAAAAATCGATGTTTTCAAAAATGTCAACTAGATGAAAGCCGTGTTCTAGTATGAACATCCATTTTCAAAGTGATTCTTTGGGAATTATATTTAGAGCAACGGTTAAATCTACAGTGTTAGTATTGCACAGTTATATTTATACATGGTTGAAGTCACATTTTTTGTTTTTTTCAAAGTCATTGACGTTGCGCAGGTTATGTTGCGATAATTATTTATTATTGGGCGTTGTGATATCGGCCGTCCTTGTCATCTCAAACAAACGATTTCTCAAATATCTATTTACGAATGTGATTATCGTTGGGCACGTAACGGGTGCTTTGTTGTCAATAATTGCGTTTTTTTTTTCAAAGAAATAACTAATAATGAAAGGATCGGGTTTACACTCATTTTATGTATATATTCATCTAGTTTTATACCAATTTTTATGATTTTCAAAAAATTAACCCTGATTTGGCGACGAAAACAAATTCTCTTTATTGTCCCATCGATATCTTTATGAAAGGTTTTATGATCTTTATGATCTGTAAATAAAAAGTCAACAATTTATCGATATTTATACAAATGTAGCTATCGTTATGCGTAGCCGTTTTTTTATTTTGGTTTTTTTTATAAAATGCCGACAGTGGATTAAAAAATGTTTTAAAAAAATTGAAAATCGGTCGATAAGTTTTTGAGTATTCACTGAGACAAGGCCAAAAAAGTAGTTTCGAGAAAATCGCGATCACAGTTTTCGTTCCGTTTTTCTTGATATAAAGTTATGTTTTTTTTCTAGAATATTGATACTTACATTAAAGTATCAAGTCGCGGGCAATATAACGGTTTTTCATCTTCCTTATATTTCTCAAAATAATAAGAGCTTGCACTTCATCTATCCTAACCGATGAGTTTCAAACTTAAAAAACTTGAACATGCAGAAATTTTGCTATTTCTGACAGTTGTAAAATCGCGACGTAACGCAAACCTCGACCCCCCCCCCCCCCCCACGTCCGTAGACCGTAACGCTAGACCGAAACCCCTTCCCCAATTGCGTTACGTTATTTATGGACGCCCCCTGAGGAGGAAAAATACGTCAAGACCCATCGGGACTTCTACAGATGCAACAGCCCCCCACTATGTGCTGAATATCGATCGGTGTAGCGAATGGCGGTCGGAGCCCTAGGCCGTGACGTGAGGCTCGAAGCATGCTAGAGAATAAGAGAGGCCTTTGTAGGGGCCATGGAGACTAGATACAGGAGGCCACACTCGGCCTTTCAACTCGTCCCCAAAAAGGTATCAAGATAGATGGTGCTGGGGTGCTCCGGACCACATGTATAGATATACGCAGAACATGGGTCCGATCAGGGAGCCTAGCCTCTATAATATTACTATACGTCGGGCCCGCGGCACCCCAGCGGCATCTATGTTGGAGCCATTTTACGGGCCGCTTTTTTCGGTGGCATTGCACGGTAGTTTGGTCTCTTGGTACCTAGTCTTCATAGTAGGGGCCAGCCCCCTGAAAGTGGCCTACTATGCCTATACGATAAACGAAAACGCGTTTTGTCCCGGCTTTTTAGTTCCTGAAATCGCCACTACCTAGCATTGGCAGTTATGTGACCGCCTTTGGCCCTAAATACTCCGATCAACTGAACGATTTGATACTGCAAAACAATGAAAAATCGCTGTGAAACGCACAGAAATTATAGTTCAAATCTATCATACTCGCGAATAATGATTTTCATAAAGTTATCTACAACAGACTTTTATCCATGCAAAATATTCGAAACACCGGTGCAACATACATATATATGCATCCCGTTCACCTGACCACTAGCGCCGCAGCGCGGCAATGACATTTTGCGAACGGCATTTAACGGCACTGCTATCAGCTACGTTAGCTGCGCAGAGTCGACTAAAGTGCATGGTGCGCAACCTCCATTTTTGCAAGTGTGGTGCGAGTTGAGTAACGAGTAATTGAGGTCGCAGTGTATCTACATAAGATCGAGTCGAAGCGAAATTTAATCGTCGAACCCTCGAGCGATAATTCGCCTTTGCAATTTCAGTCGACTAATCCTAAAAATGAAGACGTCGATACCTGGGAATCTGGTCGGTTGCATAGGCAAGTGCACTTCCGGTCTTACGAGCGAGGATCTCGACCGCGTAACCGATAACGTACACAGGACTCTGACTCATCCTCGGGGTCGTGAAATATTGAAGGAATATCTGAAGCAAGCCCGCCTCCGAGACGACCTCGAGTGCTTGGAGTTTTATGAAAGATGTTGCGAATACATCGAAAAAGAGCACAACTATCAGTGAGCTTCTATTTTTACCATAACTTGCAGAGAAACGCAAAAATGTAATTTTTTTGTATTATCAAACGTGCTTTAAAAACCATTGTAATTTTTTTTTCGGGTTTTGTGAGGTTGAAACGTTTTTCGGCATATGTATATATAGGTATTTAAATTTCAGTAACTCCGTGAAAAATCCGTGCTTGGATTCATTGATCGAAGATGTGGAAAATGCGATGTCCATGGCCGAAAATCTCGACGGAATACCGGAAATAGACATGGTCTTGATGGAAAAGTTCAACGAGATCTTGACGAGGGCCCCATGCCGAGATTCGATGCTCGCGGTATTCGAGGAAACGAAAATTCGTCTGATGAATCATCTGCGGAACGCGCACCGTGGTTTTAGAACTTACGCCCTGCTGCCTTGTCCGAGAACACAATGACCAAAGGGAGATAAATAAAACAACGGCGCTCCGGAAATACCCCGATAACGTGTATGGACTGTAAAGAAGTGAGAAGGAAAGTGCCCCGAGTGTGTTTTTTATGAGCACAACTTGACGGATCGTACAGTATTTTTGTATTTCTTGCACCTTTCGGGGATACTCAGGTATTACATTGTAACAATAAAGTAAGCGGATTGTTTTTCCGCAAAGCACTGACAGTTCGTTGTGTGACAATGGCGAAAAGATGTATCGACTGGAAACCTGTTTTTTTTCATTTAAAAATATTACTTTTGAATAAACGCCAGAAGAACTTTTCAGTCTTCAGTACATTTTATGTGTACTGAGAGAATCGTGTATTTGCGTAATTCGTGATTATCGTATTTGATGACACTGCGACCTCTGTTATCGAACCGTCCAAACATGCAACAGGCCCCCCACTACGTCCTGAATATCGATCGGTGTAGCGCATGGTGGGAGAAGCGCCGGGCACGGTCGAATCCACGGTCTTACATACAGGTCTGGAAACTCTGCCAGAATTCGCATGGTGGGGGTAGGCCGCTTACGAACGAAAATATTCGTTGAGAATTGACACTACGCGGCGCTGAAATCTTGCCCCCAATTGAACATAACCACCAAAAATAATTTTGTAAATAAAAGCGACTCATTGGTAGCTCTCTCGTGTTCTCCATGTGTAAACTGTTTGATGAATGTCACGTTAAATTAGAAAAATAAAAAAAATAGTTTTTCCAATGATTAGAGCAGTATTTCTAGGTTTGATATTTGACAGGATTCGTTTTATCTCCGTTTCTTTTTACTCAATCAGGCGAGTTTAACCTCCATGCTTGTCAACGTCGATCTGTCAAAACAATGTCAGGTGCGGGAAATATAAAGCACTGTAGTCGGGCCACGACTGGTAAAAGGCGTGAAAAATTTGTGTCGGCGAAATATGTCGGTTAAAAATGAAAAAATGCGTGGAAATGCGAATGAGCAAGATGAGGTTAGGACTATCGTCGGCTGTTGCCTCGCTGTCACGTCTCTTTATCGTAGCAAGTGGTGATACATCCAATACCGGAAGTTCAAATTAAACTTTATCCTACATAAAAATTAGGTCAATAAACGTAATTTTTTCTAAGAGCATTGGATTACTACAAGTGTTAAGTATGTAAATCTGATTATTTTTAAGGATCTTACGGATTTCCACTATTATATACACTTTTATGCCGACCGGAAGTTGTATTTTTGTATGTCGTCTCGGAATTCCTTCACAAAAACACGCAATGTTAATATTTTTTTCCTCTGTAATTAGGTCGATAACCAACCCTGAAATTTTACAGAGACGATTGATAATAAATTTGGTGAAGATAAAAAAAAATGAAAATCCTATGGATTGAAGCCTGGCGATAGGATTACCTTAGCTACTTAGTTATCTTTGATCGTGTTGCACATGTACTTGTACTATCTTCGTCCGGAAATTAAATATTGCTTACGAAACACGGAATAAATACGAGTAGTGGGGTTAGGGTTTAGAGCGCATGCGTTACATGTGATGAAAGGAGAGGCAGAATGCCACTCTGCCCTGTGCTCTGTCTTCGTTGCGCAGTGAACCGATCTATCGTCACGCACCTCGCGGCTGTAGATCGCAACGTAGAAATTGCGTTAAGCGCACATAACCCTCCACCGATGTTGCCCGACCTCAGGAGGCTGACACTGGGATAAATTCTCTTAACAGTAACGTGTCCCCGTATTGTCGCCACGTAACTAACCCACCATGTGGCGCTAGTAGTCACCCGCATGACCCCCACTCCGCAAAGCACCTCGCCGTATTATTTCGTCATTTTTTCTCGATCTGTCATTGTTCTCGAATAAAAAAAATCGTAGTGTGGTAAAATCGTAATTATTTTATCACATTAGAAGAGCGATTTGTGGCTCATCGCAATTCAACACGTGTTTTCGAGTCTATATTGGACGACGTGTATAACTATGAAAAGCTCTCTTTTCCGTGTATAGAACACGCCGATAGTGTTCTTTTACACATAATACAATATTACGTATTGATGCGGATGCAGCAATATTCTGCACGTCTCAACGCAGAACACAAAAAAGAAATCTCGACAAGAAAAAAATCGCAAAACATTGTACAACGTGACTAATTCATTATTTAAAAAATATTAATGTTATCTGTTTATTTCGTTCAATAAATATTTTTAAATACATAATATTGCAACAAGTGTAAATATTGCATCCCTTCCTATATACACATATACTTTTAAATTCTATTCTAAACAATGAATTTTCCAGACGCGTCGAATGCAAATTATGCAGACGCTGCGCGACTGGAGTGGGGGTCATGCTGGTGACTACTAGCGCCGCATGGTGGGTTAGTTTACGTGGCGACAATAACGAGACACGGTAGACCCAGCAGTGCCAGGGGGCTGCCCGACTGTACGTAAGACCGTGGCGCCAGGTCCTAGCGTAAGGGTGCGGCCTCAGGCAGTCGCTCGACGCTCGTTTGCAGCGATAAATCCGGTCACGTGACCCTATTTTGAATTTCCCGCGACTCAAAAAAGTAGCTCATTTGTCGCTACATATCACGTGACCAGATTTGTCGCTGCAAACGAGCGACGAGCGACTGCATGAGGCCGTACCTTAAGGCTCGAAGCATACTAGACAATAAGAGCGGGCTTTGGAAGGGTATCAGCTACGTCAGCTGCGCAGAGTCGGCCTGAGTGGATGATGCGCAACTTTCATTTTTGCAAGTGTGATGTGGAGCCAATCCCGCCGCTGTGCCGATAATAGAAGTCGTAGTGTATATTGAATAGCTCAACCGACACTGGTCAATGGCTGGTCAAGGGTAGGCTGCGGCAGTACTTCGAGTTAAGCAGCGTTGACCATGGCCCATAGTCGGAGTGGTGACCGCTTCTCTGGGCACTGGCTGGTGCATCAAACAGCCAGCGAAAGGCCAATACTTTTGAGTATTGGCCTTTGTTGTCTAGATTGTATAGATTGTATAGATTATTTGAGTAAAACGTTTGTGCACCAGAGAGCCAAAGCAACATGGGGCCGTTTTAACTGGTACGGGTTTTCCAACAGTTTCTCTCTACCCTTGGCAAATGCGTTATAGTGAATTCTCAAGGCGTTACACCTATGTGGCTCACCGAAAAATGAGACTTTTTCGACTATTTTTTATGAGAATACTAAAAAACAATCGAAATGAGGTTTGCAGGTTTAGCTTCACTAAAAATGGTTTTTAGGCACTCTGCGGGAGGATGCAGAACCTTTACAGATTTGCACTTACATTGAAAAAATCGTTATTCACATTGGTTTTGCTAGAAAAATACACACGATGATTAAAAATTTTGGTTTTTTTTCGCAAAATGGCATCACTTTGATTGATTCTTTTCGCCCAAAATTTCTTGTTTGCGTATAAAAAACGGAATTGTTGATGAATCGTAAAAATCGTGTGTAATTCTTTAGAAAATCTATCCAAGAAACTACACATAAAATGTCAAGTGAATCGGATCAAAGCTGCCCGAATTATACGTCCTCCCGATTTCATACACATAGTTTCGAGAAAAACGCATTTAACGTTTCAAAACTGATTAACGAGCCGTCGACCACATACGACGGAGTTGAAGCTCTCGTTTGAATTCTGCGCGTAGCCTCGCAGGCATTTTGATAGTATGTCTTAGGTTGTTAGGTCGTCGTATATTTTTTGTACAACGACTGGACTAAACGACTTCAAATTGCTACTTCCACCGTATAAGTTGTTTCGTGCGCTCTAGAGGTCTCGGTGGCATTTCGAAAAATGAGCTTGAAACATAAAAAAAAAATTTCGCGAATAACTCCTTTTGTATATCATCCTTGTGATGTTCATAGATCATTTATGCCAATGAAAAAATGGTCCAACATTTTTTCTATTCAGCTGCAGTTAGATTAGCTAAGGCCGGGGCGTGGCTGATAGGAAAGGCTTCAATGGGGAAGGGTAATACGTAAAAACCCGCAAAGGTACACGTTAAAACCCAGAAAATATTATAGAATATACTGAATATTTCGGTAGTGATACGTGACTGCAATCGAAATACTTTTACATACGATGATTGTAATCTTGCAATAGACATTCCGTCATATTAGCTTTAAGGTAAATGTCCCAATTATTGAACAGCTAAGGATCTGGGGGATTGAATTCGGTGAGAAAAAATATAAAATAAAGACAAAAAGCATCGCTTTTATGTTCAAATGATACTTTGATATTTTTACTTTCGAAAAATCACCCTTTAAATTATTTTTAAATGATTTCAAATGAAAAAAATGAATAACAATGTGAAGCATGCAAATGTCCCAATTATTGAACACTGGAACTGCCTTTGTCCCTAATATTGAACAGGCATGCCCCAGTTATTGAACACTCTCGAGAATTCTTTTTCCGTTCTGAAAATATTATTTTGGGTACAATATTAAGAAATAAAAGCAAAATGAAACACTTAAATAATCTTTTATTGATCATGTAAAAATACAAAAATATATATTTAGTCTCTTTTGATAGGTTTTTGGTTCATTCGCATTTGGTTTATTTTTGCTTTTCAACTCGAACTTCATTTTATTTTTCTTTTCAGCTTCCTCGTTTTTATGTTCGGTTTTTGTTTGATTTTGTCGCAGCTTTCTTGTTTTTCGACTCCAACTTGATTTTCTTTTTATTTACCGCTCTGCATATAGTGCGGTTTTTTACAACTTCCGCACTATATGCAGAGCGACGTCTTTTTGTCGCCATGTTTATGGCGTTTTATTGGGAAAATTTTGTCCCTGAAATATCGGAGAGCAAAAAATATTGAACATTACATTCGTATTTTTAGGTTACATTTAGGTTATATTCTCTTTTTACTTTTCTTTTTATGTTCATTGCACGAAAATACAAATAAAAAATATATTTGGCGATCTTAGAGTTATTATTAAAAGAATAAAGGTAAATTTATTCAGGAACTTACAATTTTTTGTTTGAATAAATCCGACTCACACGATCTGTCACACGTTAACTGCCTCGATGTTTTGATGGGTTTAATGACGCCATCTTGGAGAATTCGAGTGTTGAATAATTGGGACACACTGCATTTTCTATGTCCCAATGATCGAACACCGTATTTTTTTAACAAATGATCGATTAGAAAAAAAAATTTAATTGTTATTTGTAAGAAATTTTCTGAGGAACTTGAAACGCCTTTGCTTTTTGAGATGCGACAGTTTTTGAATTTTTTATACCCTTACGCATGAAGCGGCGTTTTCTATCAAAAACGATAAGCAGTTACTACGAGACTTCAAATCGGGTCACCGTTGCTGATTAAATAATTTTTTTCTCCTTTAATTAAAGCTTCTTTTGCACAAGTAAGGTAACATTCGATAGCTAAAAGTTCCATATAGGTAATGAAATTTTGATAAATAAGTAAATGCATGCAGGTAAATGAGAAATAATGAAAATACAAGACAGTGTTCAATAATTGGGACCTGTTCAATAATTCGGCCATTTACCTTGTTCTTTTTCGATGCATTGGGAAGGAAAAACATCGGAGGGTGTTTTTTCAGGAGGACAAGACGAAAATTTCAAAAATAAATCTGACACATTTCCGTTGTGTAAGAAATGATTGGAGAAAAAAACTATAGGTCGCGCATTCATCAGCATAAATTTTTGTACAGACCGTCTGTTATCCTTATTCAACCCCGTAGACGCGTAGCAACAATCGATTATCTACATATATAAATAGAGTGCACGAGATGGCAAAAACCAGCCGACCGACTGCCGGACAGTTTTTCCGATAGCACGTCGTTCGTCCCGAGAATATATCACTCTTTGTTATCGTTAATACATCATGAGACGTATTTGCACTCGCCGAAAATAGTTTTCGCCCATGACGAAAATTCGTGCTCCACGCGGAACACGATTGTTCCACTGATATGACCTTTCGACCAAAGACGCCAATTTTCGTCTATCTCGGTAATTGCAGATTTTTTACCTACATTTCACAAATCAACGTGGTTATTGTAATATAATGAATTTGTGAAAAATAGAAAGCATAATCTTATAAAGCTTCATAAAGCTTTATAAGTGACGATAATAATGTTCAGCGTTATTGCTCCATTTGTTACAAGAATATATAAAAAACGTTAGAATAGATTCACCAACCAGCTGAAGAATTATGGCACCATTAAGTTGAAAGAGATTTGAATGTGTTTTTGTGGGACGTTGTTTTACTCTCGGTCACGACGAAGAAAAGCAAAAGTAAAAAATAGCACAGAGTGTTTTAGATCTTTTGTGTGGGTAGTTTATGAGCGGGATAAGCTGTTTGCAAAATTCTATAATCGTTCGCTACATAATTGGTGTGAAATTAATTCTAACGTATTGGAATTTAGCTCATTTTCTCGATTCGCTCTCTCATGCATCCTTACCAAACTGTTTTGCGGTTTTTCCACTCTCGACATTCAAAAAATCAACTCGCCATCTATAAATTTGAGGTTTCGTTTACGCCACGTACGATCAGTGGTTCTTTACGTCATCGTATATTCGGGAATTTCGAATATCGTCTACTTTTCCCTGATCTTGTGTTACCCACACTTTCTTAATTAGACAATTTTGTATCAGCCTCACCTTCTTCAGAAATACCTTCTTTGATCCATTGTGTACACGTCAAATAATGACAATTTTCAATGTTCCTAGAAATCCGTTATTTTTTCTCTCAATAAACAACAACTTCACTCGCAAACGTTGTGATGGTAATTTAGTTTCAATTCATCATTACACTAGTGTGCGTACCTAACAGTCTGGAAGATCCTATTTTGCTACATGGCCCAACGACCCACTGCACCTCGTTTTCACACCGTATCTAACTTATTTTTAGCCAAGTCCATTGACTTGGGAATTTTATCGCGAAATCTTCGTTTCGCTTGTTCCGAACTCATCGAATTGATCGAGTTGCGATGACGTACTTCCGTATTTGATGGCAAACTTTATTCTCCGTGTCACTGCAAATGACCCGGTGTTGAACAATTATCAATCGACGGACCCTAATTGCGCGGAATTCTTGCTGAAATGGTCTCAGTGCTGAGTTGTAGGTAATTGAAAATGGGGGATGTTTTTAGGCGCACTCAGCGATGCAACGGAAGTCAGTGCTGGGAATAGATGAGCGGATGCAAACGTGGCATTTATACGTTAAGGTTCCTCTGCTTGAAAATGAGATCGTGTATATTTGAGTTTGAAGTTACGAGCTTGGCAATCGATAACGAAGTGGTTGTTCTCCAGAAAGCTGCAATGAGTGGAAGATAAATGAGGTTTTGTTTAGCCGCATTTTCATTTTCGATCTATATCATATTCTATAATCAATTTGATACCAATTAATATGTAATTTCAAGGTTCAATTTTTATTCAATTTTTAAGTTTCAAATCCATACAGTAATTTTATCAATACTGTATACAATCTCAATTCATTCACAACTAACGAACTTTTTGAAAGTTCACACCAATACGGGCATATTTCCCCGATACTTATAAGCATCCAACTCAAAGCCAAACATGTGAGGGGTCTTTTTCACTTTAGACGCTAAAAAGCTATTTTCATGATTTTTAATATAGTTTTATATTATAGATATTGATACAAAAGTATAAAAAATATAAAATTAAGTATACTCTATAAAATAAAATAAAATTTAGTACAATATATAAGAAATTATAATAAAAGTATAAAATTTAATATAAAAGTATAACGATATAAAAAGATATTAATATTGAAGTTGTTACACTTGAACATTTTTCTATCTATTTCGAAAATTTGTATGTTCTATGTATTTGATACATACATTTAAAAAAATGTATTATGTATTCGATACATACGTTTTTTTGTATGTATATATGTAACCCAAACAAACTTTGAACGCCTTTTTCTCGAAACAACGTTTTTCGACGGCTTGTCGATAAAATATTCAAAACTACTGAACCGATCCTTATGAATTTTTAACCACATATTCTTTACAACTATAGCTATAGTGCATATAAAAGATTTTTTTAAACTTTGATATTTACTATTTTTCTTGTCAAAAACTGTGAAAAACACGTTTTTTTGTTTTTTTTTTTCGAAAAATGTCCTTCATTTTGTTATTATTACATATATAAAAAATGGTATGATATGCGCTAGAGCCATTAACATACTGAATCTAAAATCGTTTGATCTTTTTGTTTCGAATGATCCATCTCCGAGATTTCATCAACAGCGCAGAACTACATTTTTCAAACTACCATTTTCGTCTATCAATAGTGACTTCAATAAATAATTTTTTTTCAAATGTATTTCCAAAGTGTATTTATTAGACGTAACAACCTTTATATAATCTATAATATAAACCTATAAAAAAAAATCATCAAAATAGCTTTTTTTTAGTGTCTAAAGTGGGAAGACCCCTTAACCACGTTCGGAATAATAAATATTCAACATCCTAAAATAACTGCTCGTCGTATATTTGTACCAGAAACGCGTTCGTAAAAAATTCCTAGTCTGATTATTTCTCATAGACGCAATCTACGTACCTCTGTGGCGATGCCATTTTCCCGATGTTTAGTGAAGACAGTAGATTCGATTCGATGCGTTAAAGTGATGCTCAACGGATATGGGTAGCCGAGAAAGAACAATAGCGATGCTGGGTAGAGCGAGACGAATGAATACAGAATATCTTTGAGATCACCTTAAGGCCAGGTACCACACGCTCCGACCGCTTCAAAATTTTGAACCCTAATGGCGACCAAACGATACAATCGATTGGAATAAAATTTATTGCGTACATGTAGGGTCGCCAGACCCCATTTTCAGACCTAAAAATGGATCTTGCCTCCTATTTGAAATCAAGAATAGAATACTTCTCCTTTATTTTGAGAGAAAATAATAACGTTGATAATTTTTGAAGAAACTTTGCGTCAACTTGAAGGCACATACGTGCTAATGTGCGACGTATGCATAATTATGGATAGTTTGAAAAAAAAAGATAAACCAGCGAATTGAAGATGCCTTTTTGGAATATTTGTCCAGCAAACTCTTCGAAAAGTGTCCACTTCTCAGACTGAAAAGTACACTACTATACTTTTGGAGTGGTATGGAAATGTGCTGACATATCTACAATCGCGATTCGATTTTTCGGACACTAGAAACTTTCATTGTTTCCAGTCACTCACACTGACGAAAGAAGTTAAGTACCAGGATTTGTGCAAAATTGTATAAAAACTACAGTTACTCAATATTAACTCACAATCAGATGCGTTGCATGTAGAGTTTCGTGTATTAAATCCTCTCTTGACGAAAATAATAGAAGAAAAGAAGCATGAAAATGTTCTTGAAAAAGGATTCAGATTCTAAAATCAACGGATAAAGACGAGCATCTGCTAAAAACAATACAATACGTATTTTCCACCCCCGTGTTTGATGAAAGGATTTTTTCTTCGTGTATGAATACGTTGACCAAAAACCGAACAAGTTAGATATTGACACTGTAAATGCGGAACTATAAATAAAATCGAACTTCAATAACGAATGTAAAGAACTTAAACTTTCATTTCAGAAAACGAAGAGGCTCTTAAAGCAGCAAAAAGTAATACCAAATATACTGTCAAAAAAAGTAATTTTGTGTTTGCTTTTATGAGAGGTATTTTTTACCAGTCATGAAAGTTTTTAACATTATTAAATAACTAAGTACTTACTATTAGCTTTAATTAATGACTACCGTACGTTGCGTATTAAAATTGTTTTTTTTTGAATTAATAAACATTGTTACTGATACCGTAACAGAGCATTTTATGGCAAACAACATGATGTCCCTTATTTTCATCCTTGGTCCTTTATTTTACCTTATCAAATTCTCCAAAACACAAAACAAGAGCTGGCAACTCTACATACATGCGATATTCTTGCAGAAAGAACCAGCCGGTCGACATTTTCCTAAATATTGTAAAAAAACTTTACAAATTGTAGTTACCATAGGATGTGAATTACCAACTGATGCAACGAATTTATGGACCATTTAAGACTCCCGACAATAAAAACACATATACAGTGTTGTTACAACTGCTTTTATGGAAAAATGACTGACAAATTGGGGTTTAGAGTTGCTTTTTAAACATAAAACTAGCAAAATTGTACCAAGGAAGCTAAAAATATTATCGACGATTCTGAAAATTTAGTGCATCAGTTTCCCCACTGGCGGCGTCCCGCGTGGCGAACGTGCCCACATAAACACGCCACACGGACTTGCAGCTACCGTCGCCTATTGGGCCACGATTCTTTGGTGTAGTTGAGTAGCATACGGTTGGTGCGACGTCTGGCGGACGTTTGCAGCGGCTCGTAGTCCAACACTACGAGTTCTGCAATACTGTCATGAGCGCGTCGAAATTCCGCAGCGTGTGATTAGAACGAAGAAATGTTGGAAAAAGGATTTTCGTTGGAGGAAGCACGCACAACGAGCGATAGGTTTTTTTTCATTTTTTATTATTATTTCCAAATCTCGCTTAGAACCTGAAGAAATGTCGGTCTCGTTACGTTTTTTTTGTTTTCATTATATGTGTGTGTATATGTATATGTATACGTATATATATATATATATATATATATATATATATATATATATATACACAGTAATGTGTTGTTGCTGTGTTCGCCGTATTTATTTCTCTCAAAATTCTAATAATGATCGTAATAATATATAATATAATAGAATAATAATAATAATTAAGTTTAACATTAACGCCTGACAATGACGAAGTAAATATTATAGATTTATATTATATATATATATATATATATATATATATATATATATATATATATATATATATAAAATCTGTTCCTTGCCCAGACACACGAATGATATGCACGTTGTTGCTGTTTGTTTGTTTATTTCTTCTGTTCTTCTCCAATTTTTTCTAAACCTTGTTGCTTCCTTACTTTTCTTCCTCAGCACTATGCGCAAACTTCCTCGCGCTTTACATGATTTAATTATTAATTTATCCTTAACCGCTGACTTACACGGGCATATAAATAAAATCTTATTGCTTAATTCTTTTATCTTGTTTTTCGTCGTACACTTTCCCCGTCTCGTTCTATATTCGACCGTATTATTCACGCGTCTCCGCCCTCAGCTGGTCTAATCTTTCATATTATAATTACATAATGATGATATGTTTTTGTAGTCCCAATGATTAATATGCACACGTTTGTGCGGTGTCCCGTTCGATACTCAACGAGACACGTTTATGGACGGATTTAATCCAGATTTGACAGTGACATTTCGACCATCGAGTCTTGCAGTTGCGACATACAATTATCGTATTACGAGAATTTCGAAAGTAAAAAAAAACAAAACTTTTCATTATATATATTTATTTGGGTTTTTTTTTAATTAAATTTTTTTTAAATATCTCGCACTCGATTCGACACATCGATAAGTATCGACGGACTGTTACACATCGATAGATCAACGAGGGAAACGAAGTGAGGGTACAGATATTTATCGATGCGTCGATTATTCGAAAAAATATTCTTCTTTCTTTCGTTTTTTGTTTTATATTCCTCCATTATCTCGATTTTCGAAATGCCTTGCGCATCCGGCAGTACTTGACGAGGCCAAAGATTGTCTCGATACCTCGTGTGATTCTATGCACTGCTTTTTTTTCGTTTTTTTTTCCTTTTTTACTTTGTGTGTGCTAATACCATCCACGACGAAGCTTAAACTTTCGCGCAAATGACGACGTTTCGAATTCCATCGTGTGCACATTGGATCTTGGGGAACGTATAGGCATTCGTCGCGGATAGATATTGCTCCTCGTACGTACGGGGAGGAAAAGTCACTCAAGCCTCGCCACTACTGAAGTATATTCACTCGCTAGATTTATTTAAATCCACTATTTTTTTTAAACCTCTATAACTTAATGATTTCTTTTTTTCGTGTTTTCGATTCATCGTAATCGCGGGCTTGGGCTCGGCCGACGATCAGCCTTGACTCTTCTTTTCTTCAAATTTCGCGTTTGCTTTTTTTTTGCGCTCCGATTACGCAAGCTCGTTTTCTCATCGTCCCCAAGACCCGCTACACAGACGCATCGTGACTATCGTAAAGTTATTTTTTTAAATATCACAATAACCTCACACAGAAAGCTGCACTATTTTTTTTTCCTTTTACTTTTTATTCGTCCTTTTTTATCATTATTATTGATATTATTATTCATTAAATTAATTACTTGTTTTTTTGTCGCTTAATTTTACTGTTACGTCACTAAAGTATTTTTAATCCTTCATGCGATTTTTTTTACCTTCCTCGCTCGAATACGCGCCTACGATACGACGTTTTTTTTTCTTTTTCATCCTTACGTCAATTTTTATTTCCATATTTTCGATTACGTTCGAACGGTTGCGCGTTGGTATAGAGTTTTTCCGACGCTATTTCTTTTTTTTCTCTTCTATCGTTCGTCAAGATCGGTTGTCCTTTGTTTTTTGTTTGTTTTTAATTGTCGAATTCGTACGCCGGGTGTATATCGATATTGTTACACGTGCCAGTTGCAACGGATCCGAATTTTTTCTTTCGGCCTTTTTTTTCCGACGTGAAATTTCGCGTGGAACAATTTTTTCGTTACTTATTTCCCCACCGTTTTCCGGCCTCGGCGATCGCGATGGCCTCCGGGAAGCCGTACAAGAGGGCGATTGATCCTCTCGTCGCTAGTGACATTTTTCTTTCGTTTTTTTCAAATCATTTATTTTTCATATTAATCACGGGCGCGCGCCTTCGTCCACTGATATGCAGTTCCCTTATATCGTACTTACGGACATTGTGAATCGATTTTTATAAATATCCTCCAGGTTTAACGCGAGACTGATTCGCCTCTGCAAAGCAGTTGTAAATTGAAACACCACTGTAGGCAAACGAATTTCAAAAGCACAGCGCGAGTTTCGAGCCGTTCAAGGCCCATTGTCGTTCTCTTCTCCGTTCATGGTGATGCCATTTATTTTCGCCAAGTTAATCAAAATTCGTGCGTTTTTCGTTTTTTTAATACGCGTAGTAATAATTTTACCGGAATAATGATTTGTTAAACTCGATGCTTTTTCTTTGTCAAGCGATATTGTTTTTTGTCTTCTTTTACCTAGGATACTATCTTCTGTCATTCGTTTGGGTGAAAAGCGGCTCGTATGTGCCTCTTCATCACTGATATGTATAGCGTATTTAATGCGGACGTCATTGATCTACTTAATAATATTGTTAGTTGACGAAACGTGCCGTGACCGTAAGCACAAATGTATATGACACATTGCTTGACGCGTCACGTGACAAATGTCACGGGTCTCCTAACATGTCACGAATTTCGTACAAAAAGTACCCCATCGGAATTTTGACATTCCAAGTGTCATGTGACCAACGCCATATGGCGAATATTATATGACCAACGTTACATGATAAATGTCGTATGACCAAGGTCACAAGACAAATGTGATATGAGCAACGTTACGTCATGAACGGCACACGACAAATGTTGCATGACAAATGTCATCAACGTCACATGACAACTGTCATCAACGTAACATGACAACTGTCATCAACGTCACATGACAAATGTCATCAACGTAATATGACAACTGTCATTAACGTCACATGACAACTGTCATTAACGTAACATGACAACTGTCATCAACGTAACATGACAACTGTCATTAACGTCGCATGACAACTGTCATCAACGTCACATGACAACTGTCATATAACCAACGTCACATCATCAATATAATATGACAAATGTTATATGACCAACGTCACGTGACAAATATCATATGACCACCATCGCGTGACAAATGCTATATGACCAACATCATATCATCAACGTCACGTGATGAATGTCATATGACCAAGTCCGCATGACAAATATCAAATGACCATCGTCACATGACGAATGTCACATGAACAACGTTACGTGACAAATGTCATATGGCCAATATCACATGACAGATGTTGAATGACTAACGTTACATGCCAAATGTCATCAACGTCACATGGCAAATATCATATAACCAACGTCACATATGACATTTATCATGTGACGTTGATCATAATCAACATCATATGACATTTATCATGTGACGTTGATCATAATCAACGTCACATGATAAATGTCATACGACCAACTCCACATCAGAAATGTCAAACGACCAAGGTCACATGACAAATGTCACATGACCAAAATTAAGTGACCGGAGCGGTGTGGCCTGTCAAATGAGATGACGCAACGGAGGTAGATCGTTAGCAAGATAGCACGTGATCTGTGTCCGATGACATAAAAAAACGAGAACTGATAGATGACAAGTGACAGCGGGCGCTTGGTCCATGCGCTTGGACATACGGAACGCATTGTAAACTTATTGAAAACCACTAAGAACTCACCGTAATGTTTTCATCAATGACAAATACAAGTTAATATGCAGCATTCAATGTTTTGTTACGCGTAGAAAATTTGACAGTCGATAGGGCTGTGATTGAGTTGAAAAATCAAAACGTATTTACGGTCTCGGCATATTTCTGTTGTCTTTGATCCCGCTTAGTTATAATTATAATTTCTCACGTCAACTATTCCCGTCGTCGTCGTCCACGTCGCCGTCGTCGTCACTTTCAGCGCAGAAATATATCTTTACCTTCGCCCTATTGCCGCTTTACTCGAGATGTAAGTACAATGTTTGTTTGTCGTTTTCGTTTTTCTTTTGTTACGCGGACGTTACCGTTTGGACGAGTTAGTACATTTTCCTTTGTCGTCAATCCGATCGGCCAAAAGTTTACGATCGTACACACTTGAACGTACGATCGAATATTTCTCTCGACGGGCCTATCGGAGAGACTTTTTCTCACGTCTTATTTAGCTGACTTAGTCTTTGGATAGAATATTAGATAGAATATTTATAAATCTTTGGTGACAACGATCATCGCAACGAGATTTTTGTAAATCGCGCTCAATAAATTATCACGTTACACACTCTTCGATAACATTTTCCGTTATTAATTGAAAACAGACAAAAAAGTCTCGTACACCCCTTTTTGCAATTACTTTCGATGAGTTTTCTTTCTCTTTTTCCTTCACTCTCCCTCTCCCTTCCGCGTACAGCTTTCGCTTTGCAACAACACAAACGAAAAATCTCTCATCAGCTTCTTTGTGAATTTTTTTTCTCGCCCAATGTCTAATTAAGCTAATTGCGGTACAAAATATCTGATTGACGTGGGTTTTTTTTTAAATTTCTCATGAGTGTCTCTCCTGTTTAATTGATTTTTTCCCTTCATCAACGTCTCCCAGCTCATAAAATTTTATAAACTCTGTCACTCGTGTAGAATTGGTTTTACTTTCATGTCCTCTTCGCCATCATGTCCTTCTATATAGTGTATGAGTGTATGTGTATACATACATATATTTATATAATTATTATTCTAATAAAACTTACACGAAATACCACTCTAATACATTATCCATATAGTAATAATAGTAATAATAAACTGTAATAATATCATTATTAATTATAATAATGCATTGTATGTATATTATATGTAGATGTACACAAATAAATTCATACATACATATACATATGCACACTCATATATATATGAGTGTGTGCATGTATATATAGAGTTTACTATCTACTGATATGAGTTAGTTTCACTTGTAAAGCACTTTAAATCCAACCTATTTTTTTTCGTCCCCGATTACATCTCTCGTTCAACGTCTTTTTTTGTTTGCTATCGGCGAATTTTTTTAAACGATTTTCATTTTTCATCTCCGACCCGAATCTTCTTAACATCTACGATATAGTAAGTGTTGCCTTACGAATTCTAAAACATCGCAATCGGTTATCATTTCGACGAAAAAAAAAAGAAAAAAAAAACGCAGGAACAAAATAAAGAATCATGCACATTGTGGATTATCTCGTTCCTTCCATTCTCACACACAATTTTCTTCGTACTTTCTCCCTCATGCCTCTCGTTCCTGCCGCAATTTTTCTCGTCGAAAAAAAAACCAGTACTTTCCGTTTTGTTCCATTGAATTCACGCGAATTGCTACTTTCGTGATACGGTTCATTGAACTTTCCGTCATCCTCGAATTACTTTCGTTTCGTCCGACAAATGTCTCGATCTTCGTTCGCAATTTTCTTCGTATACCGATCTGACGAAAAAACGATCTTTGTCCCTTTTTCTCGTCTCTTGCGAACGGAATGTTTACGGTAGGGTAAAAAATTTTGTTCCGCATCGATGTTGCGGCGAAAAGCAGCGAGTTTCGTCGATCCGTGAGCAGGTAAAAATTTATCACGAATCGACCGGTGAAATTTCACGTTTTGGTTGGGCCGACAATGGGAGAGGATGAAGAGTGTCTCGGTGCGATTAGCGTGGCGAGCGGTGAAGGAGGTTAGGAATCGAGGAAGGGGAGAATGAGAGCGGTGAACGGAAGGTGTACGAAAAAAAAATGAAAAAAAAGTAAGGAGAAGCGAGCAACAAAGTAGACCGTGGGGTCCATCGTTGCGTGAAATTGGACCTTTCGCACCAAGAATTCCGTATCTTGCTTTTCTCTTCTCCGCTTTTTCTCATGCACCTCGCTTCCTAGCGTTTCAACGTTGCCGAGATTTTCCTTTCTCAGCTACGACTATTTCTTCATCTCTCGTTGGCTCGCCTTTCCCTTCGTTTCCTCCCGTTATTCCCCCCCCCCCCCCCCCTCGAAATGCCCATGTTTCTTTTTTGCATTGATCGGCAGCGTTTATAGCGCAGCGAGAAAATCAAACGATCCGCCGAGCGTGTCGATCGAAATGACAAAAGTTCATTTCCAAAGGCAAAGGGATCCATTGTGATACGTTTCGAATGAATTTGGCGTGTTTCACGGTTGGTCAAATTTATAAGCAATATTGACGCAACGTTTCTTCAATGATTATTACCGCGGAGCAACAATCGAGGCGAATACCACTCGAGTATAATTGTACAGCTTGTAGGTCGACGAACCTTTCATACGATAAAAATCTTAGAAATGTGTGTGATAAGTGGCGATTGTAAACTTTTGGAACTGGCACGCGCAAAGAGTTTTCAAGGCCTCGCACGGACTTTAACGTGAAACTTAGTCTATTTGTTTCTATTTTTTTTAAATATTTTTTTTCTTCCTTAGTTTCCTTAAACGAAAGAATGCACTTTGAAATACTTTCATTCGTCAGAAGCAAGATTTATAGAAAGGGATTTGCAGTATTGATACTTTCATTATTTTTCCTTCTTTTCTCGTCTGTTTTTCCTTTCTGCGGTTACTCCTAACACCTCACTTCCCTTGTTGAATTGAAGTTTTTTTTTGCAATGCAAACGTTGCATTACTTTTTTCGACCTCTTTTTTCGAGTTCTCAGCCCTCTACAAGGATGGGTTGCGAGGTCGATCTTTCCGATTTCGATGAAATTTCGCATGCTTGTAGAATGGGTAAAAATAGGCGACACGTATTTTTTTTATATCTGCGGAACGCGATTTTCACAGGGCGAAACGCACCCTCGAAAATAGGGGTGTTTTTCGTTTTTCGTCGATAACGTTATCGTTCTTATTTGCAACGTATAGTACACGAAAAATCAAACATTGTTGCAATTTGACATTTTTTCACATCTCGTACCGTTAAAACGTTATCGACGAAAAACACTCCAATTTTCGAGGGTGCGCTTCAACCCTTAGAAGTCAAGTTCCGCCGATATAAAAAAGTACGTGTCGCCTATTTTTACCTATTCGACAAGCATGGAAAATTTCATCGAAATCGGAGAGATCGACCTCACAACCTTTCCTTGTAAGTGGGTGATCGCCTCCCAACAATTGACTTCGAATGTCCAGCCAACATGATCACGACATATAAAATTCAGCTGGTCTTCGCATTTGTTCTTTCTTTCCGTTTCGTTTGATCCTTAGTTTTCCACCAGTCTCGAGCCTCATTCGTTGATCGTACGATGGGCATTGCACGTCACGGACAATGCGGACGTTGACGAGCAAAACTGAACGATTTTAGATGGACTTTGTGGAATTTCCAACGCACCTGAGTTCGAACTGGAGTGACAATTTGGACCAACCGAAAGCTCTTCGCATGGCAGCCAAGCGCGTCAGCTGAAAATCATTCCAGGCACTCATTCACTCACCCCAGTTGTCTGGGCTTTCAATGTCAATTTCAGCCTCCTTCCAGACCGATCTGCATTTCGAAACAAACTCGCTTTTCCTCAGGGCTTTTTTCTCTCGTTTTTAAATTTACGCGAAACATTTCCCGATAGACGGAGCGTCGCGAAAAATCAGCAGCTTGCTAGCTCGCGCGACACTCTGATGAAAAATGAATTGGTCGGATCACGGATCTTTTTTTTTCTCCGCTCGACGCTTTCGTTCTAGAGATTAGTCGTTAAGTAGTATAAGATAGAATAAATATTTGTTCATACGATAGAATAAGCTAGGACTCTTTGTCGTGCCTGATATGTATTTTACTCGCCCACAATTCTACGATTTTTATACGGCTCTGTCGAGCTACAAAGGAAAAGAACGTTTGTCCCCTATTTGTTCTTCTCGCCAACCGTGAAACATCGAAATTGCTCGATCTCGAATGCGTTCTCCGTCTGGGAATGTTGAGCATGAAAGAAACGTCGAACAGGAACAAAAAAAAGACATTTTGGAATGTGCCAAGGACGGTGTCGCTATCTAGAAATATCAAGAATGCCCCAGCTGAGCGATTTTTGACAAGAATTGAAGTCAACAATTGATGTCAAAAATTGACGTCAACAATTGAAGTCAACAATTGATGTCAAAAATTGATGTCAACAATTGATGTCAACAATTGATATCAACATTTGATGTCAACATTTGATGTCAACAATTGATGTCAACAATTGATGTCAACAATTGATGTAAACAATTGATGTCAACAATTGATGTCAACAGTTGATGTCAACAGTTGATGTCAACAATTGATGTCAACAATTGATGTCAACAATTGGTGTCAACAATCGATGTCAACAATTGATGTCAACAATTGATGTCAACAATTGATGTCAACAATAGATGTCAACATTTGATGTCAACATTTGATGTCAACATTTGATGTCGACATTTGATGTCAACAATTGATGTCAGCAATTGATGTCAACAATTGATGTCAACAATTGATGTCAACAATTGATGTCAACAATTGATGTCAACAATTGATGTCAACAATTGATGTCAACAATTGATGTCAATCATTGATGTCAACAATTGACATCAACAATTGATGTCACAATTTGATCGATCTTCAGATAAATGCCGAAGTTATTTTTGGAATGCTTTTTTCTTTTTCCGTAAAAAATGAGGGAAATTACTTTCGTAGAGTTTCTTCCGATGCTTAGTTCGGTTACTTTCGCGAATAAAAATTTGCATGATAGAATAAGGGCTCGCTGCTGTCATCTGGTGCGAATGTGGACTCAGTAATGGAATCGACCGACAAGGAAGGCACTTGGGCAAATTACGTGCCGGGACATTGGCCATCCTATTTCTTTTCATTCTGGCCTACTGCCGTGGGTTGCACATCTCACAGACGGAAAAGTCTGAATAGTTATCCACGGCAGAGACTCAAGACTCCTCTCGATCGAGGTTTGCAGTTGTTTTTTCTTCTCGCTGTAGAGGGGGGCCTGAAAAGTGATGTCTGAAAAGAAAATCTACATGCCTCGTATCGATACCTATCCGAATTACCCCCTTGGTCTACGATCTTCTTTGATTTTAGAGAAAAAAAAGCCTTTATTATTCTCTATTGTGCATGTAGTTTTGTTGGGATTTTTATTAATAGTCTTATCGTTCTGGAGCGCACAATTGAGCAGTAAATAAATGGCCAATTGAATACTAACGTAAATGCCTTGGCTTTTGATAATAAGTTTGTGAGGATCAGTCACTAGAGTTAAGATGATAAAAGAAAATACTCATATCAGTCTAAACGACTCCTAGTTGCTTTTAAAAACTTCTAAGAGGAAAGCACACCCACGAAAGAGAAAAAAATAAATACCATGTTACTGAAAAACTTGAGAAGGAATCTTTAAACGCTTTCGTTTTTTGAAAACTAAAAAGATGAAATATACGTGGCCCTGATTTGGATAGGTATTGATACGAGGCATCTAGATTTTCCTTCCGGACGTCACTTTTTGGGCCATCCTGTATATCCGTTTTTATACACACGTTTCCTCACTAACAAGGAACATCACTTAAGTGTCCGATTTCGATTTTGTTGAAACTCATATATGTTATGAAGCGTTGAAAACCATTAGACGCGTATTTTTTTATCGGCGCAAAAACGGTTTCAAGGGGGAAAACTACCCTTCAAAGAAAGGCGTGCCGGGGGGATATTTTTTAGTTTCATTTACAGGCAGTCCTCCGATCTGAATGAAACAAAGACCAAAATTCTTCTAATGTATAGCAACGAAAAATCCACTATGGAAGTCTCGAAAAAAATTAAGGGGTGACGCACCTTTCGTTGAGGGGTGGTTCCTCCCCTTAAACCCGTTTTTCCACTAATGAAAAAATAAGGGTGTGATATTTTTCAATGCTTCATCACATATATGAGTTGCATCAAAATCGAAAGTGGACGCACGACGATGAGACACTGGCCCATTTTGACACGGACAAACTTGAAACAAAATGCTCAATGTTCCAAAAATTGAACATTTTCAATATTTTTTTACAGCCAATTAATTTAATATTCTCCGAGTTTTAATGATGCAGATACATTAAGCAACGTTCAAAGTATATCTTTGATTTCTGTTAATGAAAACCGACCGAAGGGTTGTCGATGGCAGGTGGATGAAGTACGATCCGGGTCAACTTGACCCAGTGTGTCAAAATCGTGGCCAAATAAGTGTGTCAACGAAGAGTTAAGTGATGTTCCTTATAAATTGGCCACTGCCGCTCGTTTTTTCCCCCACCTCTTTCGCCCTTTCGTAAAAAAGAAACTTCTCATCTCCCCCCTTTCGCATTTTCGTTAAATTTTGCTTCAAATTTTCTTTCCCCGAACGAGTTTCCCGCAATTTTCGTAACCCTTAAATATTTTTCGTTCGTTTTTTTTTTCTTCGTTTTACTCCCCCAATTTTTCAAACCCTAAATATCTTCTCTCACTTTCCCAACCTAATCCTATGATATGTTCGCATTCGTTAAACCTTAACATTACGCTTATACAGTAGAGTTATTACGTGAAACATTTTTACCCTCACGCCTAGGACGATACTTTCATTGTTTTCCCTCGCACGTTCGCTCTTCTTTCACGCTCGTACTCGGACCGTTTCTTTTTTTTTCTTTCTTTTTTTTTCGTTCATTGAAAAGAGAGAAAAAAATAAAAAGAAAAGAACAGGCTCGCGCATGCTCTACTTTTACTTCAACGAGATAATAAGCTCGCGTTCGCCGCGATGCCGATGATAAAAACATAAATACACGTTTCTTAGGGCACCTTTGGTATTAAGCTTGACGTTATTCCTTTTTTTTTGTTGCTTTTCTTTCTTTTTTTCATCGCGTTACGGCTATATATATATATATATTTTTTTTTTTGTTTAATTAAACGTATGACACTCGGTCCGGGTCGTTCGAGACAAAATCTTGTAAGTCCGTCGTTTGTCCGCGGTTTTTTTTCCCTCCCCTTCAAACATTATTTACACAACGAAAACGCGCGTGCGAATAATGATCGATGATTCTCGTTTTTCTTTTCGTCGTTCGAAACGATTTTTCGCGAGCACGTTTCTCTTTAACTGATAATTATTATCAATTTGTTTCGCTAAACAATTCGTTCCTTCGTGGTCGGCGCATATTTCGCGTTTTGTTTTTCAAACGTCGAACAATAATCGATTCATTCGATGAACTAATTTTCCTATGCAAGGGTAACTGAAAATTGCGTCAATGCGAATGCGACTTTAGGTAATTCGTGTCCGCGAGTTTGTATGGGTCGGTGATGCATTTAACAGTGCAGTGTTATTTTTTTTTTCTATACACGAACCAACGAGCGCGATCGAAAAATCGAAAAAACGCGATCGATAGTAATAATAGAATTACTATAAATAATAGTAATAATAATAATAATAATAATAATAATAATGATGATGATGATGATGATGATGATGATGATGATGATGATGATGATGGTGATGATGAAATGTCCTGCAGGATGAAATAATTTATAACGAATAAACGACCGTTTGCCTAAAAATTGCACTTGTTTTCTTCAGCGCGCCGATTACGCGGAGTCTATTGAGTGGCTTCGTTGCCATCAATGACGAACAATTTTCTGGATTTAATGGTGTCGTGAATTTTCGCTGCTTCGAATTGTTGGACGTACGAATAAACCCGAAAATAAGTCATGAAATATACTACGATGAAATTTAAAAAATATAATGACAATAATAATAGTAATATGTGTAATAGCGATGAATTTCGCGTTACGATAATCGATGAATGCCGATTAATCGGCTTCCCATCGATTTTCCTTCATTTTAAAAAATATGTTTAAGCTAGAGATTATTTACGACTTTATTCGTTCCGTCCGTTCTTTCCGCATTCTTATTCTTCGTTAATTTGGGCCCCGACGTGGTTTTCACTTTGCGAAAACGCACCGCCGAATACGAGAAAGCAATTTTTCCTATTAAACAACGAGATGATTTTTTTTCCCCCCGTTATTTCCGTCTATTGTCCCGTTTGCTGCAAAATTTTCCTAGATTTTTCGTTAATCCCTAGGCGCCTGGATTCGCAAATGATCGTCGTGAGAACAAAGTGGACGTCATTCTCATTGGCTTTAGAGGGACGTTTAGCTCGACACCTGTCTGTTCTTTGGTAATTTGTCTAAATCGTGTCGAATTCCTGATGTATGTGGACACACTCGCAATTTTTTACCTCTTCGCCTCTCTCTCTCCCTCTTTCTTCAATGTTGACAAACGTCACGACTTTGCTTTGTTTTATTGCGATGGATGCGAGATGTTGACTCTTCGTTGACTTATGCATGCTCCTCACATACCGTTAATGTCGATCTTAAGGTTGCCCGTTTTTTTCTCCCTTCGATCCCTGAAAGGAAACCAACAAATTGATCAATAAGCAGCTGATGGTATTGTCGAGTTTGCTGAAATGCAGAAAAAGTATAGAAATTTCTTGAAAAACTATGGCACCCAAGTGTGCCAAGTTAAGAATGAAGATAGGAGTTATTTTTGGATGTGCAGTTTGAATGAAATGACAGTCCAAGCAAAGGCGAGTCCGAAGTCTCGCTGCAGGATCGTTGTACAAGCACATTTCGACCGGGGGCCGATCACGATCCAGTCATAGTCCATACGATCAAAATTCAATGAGAGTCTTACGAGGAGCTGCCAAGTGGCAGGCGAAACTTGAATCAAAACGTACTCGAATCAGACGATTAAACTGTGATGAAGATGCCATTGAAGATTGTCAATTTTAAGATCCACTAAAGTCCAAACACGATCTGTCTTTGATGCAACGCGACAACATCATCTTTTGATCGATGTTTAAATTGGATTATCGACCAGACCCCGATCGTCCAACCCAGAGTGATTTTTCAATGACGAAAATATGTTTTTCTAGTACATTTTCGCCAGCCTCAACATCTTTTCATCCTTATCATTCCGATCGTTCAATTTGAGCGCTTATGTGTATTCTAGAGTGAAGAACGAAAAATTCTACTAGCTTAAAGAAGAATAGAAATAATTGAGCCAGGGAGAAGGACAAAGGGTGACTCTGCTACGGGGGTGGCTTTAGAAAATAGCGCGTGTACGCGTGAACTCTCATTACGCTGCGGTGGGAGAGGCAAAGAGGAAATGCAAAATGTGGGAAAGGAAGCGTGAAGAGGCGAAGAGAAGCAGGGGCAAATAAGACGAGAGGAGGGCTTCCGGTCTTCGTATAGACGAGCGTCTGCAACGCTTCTTTTTCTTTCATGCTTGAATCCGGGAGTAAAAAACGAAATAACCAATGCACCGGTTTTTTTCTCATCATTTTGACCGGCGTTGAAGGAAAAACGTTTGAGACCCTCCGGGGTGTTCGTCTTCCCTCCGGTCCCTTGCTGTGACATCATCCCCCTCGCATCTTTTCATTGGTCTTCCTCATTTTTTCTCTGCCGAGTTTATATAACGTACGGTTTACAGTCCACAGTCCAAAGTGGAGGGGATAAAAGGGACAAAGGGCCTCCCCCTCCTCTCGTCACTCCCCCGTCCCCCCTACGCGCTTCTGGTCCCGTGAAACGCTCTCAATGACCCCTCTTGTGCTTTGCTACTCCCGCGGGACAAGACGAGAGTTTTAATTTACGCGAACAGCACGGGATAGCTGGATGTGTAGAGGACGTGGAAGATGAACGAAGATGATGATGGAGATGATGTCAACTTGAGGTAGTTTGAGAGACTTTTCGCGGTTTTGAGGATCTTTTTTTTCTTCAAGCGATACTTTTTGAAAGATGCACAAGAAACAAGCGGAGGATCGGCCACGAACCCAGAAAATTGTCCAAGTTCTAGTTCCAAACCGGAATTCACTAGATATTCCATGATACTTTTAGGAACTTCTGATACGACATCGAAATTGGCATCGTTGGAATGCGACGATTTTTTCTTCATTTTTATGGTCATCCAAAACCTCCTTTTTTGCGAATTAGGTTCGCAAATTTTGTTATAAGAATACGTGGAAACGGTTGGATGATGTTCACGGTCAAAAATGATTCAAACAACTAAAAAGAATTGACTTTCGTTGCATTCCAACGATGCAAATGTCAACATCGTCTTCTGATCGGGAACTAGAAATCGGACCCACTGCTCGGATCGTGAGAGTTGGTCTTTGGAAACGACCTTTTTTCAAAATGGGATAGCCGCGAGATGAGTCTTGAAACGATGTTCATCCAGGTATTTTGATGCGAAGATTGTTTTCAGGAGCAATGCAAGGGCTGGATGATTTTTAAGATCAAATCGCCCAACGTTTGGCCACATTTCGTTGCTCAAACTCCAATCTAGAATGTCGACATTTTTTGAGTCCACCGTCAATTGATTCTTTGACGCATCATCATTGTAAATGTGTCTTAAAAGGACGTTATGGGGAAATCAATAAATCAATGATTTTTTACTGAATAAATAAGAATGGGATGAAATGTTTTTCATGATGAACCATTTTTGCGTGCACGTAGAAAGATTTTTTGTACTTTTCATCCAGAGCTTTCTGCACAAACGTGACTCGTAAAAACTGTTCAGCAGCAATGCGCTGGGTGACTTTTAACATCAAATCTCCCACTTCGTTGCTCAAACGCAAATCTAAAATGTCGAAATTATTCGAGTCTTGCATCAATCGATTTATTGATGCATCATCATTTTCAACTTCTTTTGACATGATGTCATTGGAAAATCAATAAATCGATTATTTTTCACTGAATAAATAAGTATGAGAAATTTTTAATTCATCGAGAATTCATCGAGAATTCTCCGTACAAACTTGGCCCGTAAAAATGGTTCGATGTCAATGGAGAAAAAAAAACGTTATTAAGGTAAAAGTGCGTAATTAAAAAGCTCCGCGTCCCGTCTGTTATCCGTCCAGGCACAGCTACCTTGGTAGCAAACAAAAAAGTTTGCATCACTACAGAAAGTATATCAAGAGGTAAAAATATATCGTTTTTGTTTAAAATTTATTTACCCTTTCATATGCAGGCCGTTTTCGTCTCGAATTAGTCGCAAAGTCGCTCAAACTACCTTAAAAGAAACAACAAAAAAAAAACATAACGATCTAGATCACCTATTTAACAAAAATGGCGCACAGCTTGTTATTTTATCCTCATTATTCGTACGCAAGGGAAAAAAGCTGGGAGTAATTTTCGCAAAGCAATCAATGTCTACTATTGTCATTTCCGTGTTTATCGGATTCGGACGAATTCGTATGAGAGGGGGGCTGAAAAGTTGCAGCAACAACGAAAAAGTCTTCATTTCTTTGGAAACGGAAGGACGGAAACGCAAACGAATCAATAAACAAAAGGAACGACCTGAAACCATTAGTTCGAAATTATTTTCAAATCGTTTTGTGAAAAACGAAACGAGCAAAAAAAAGATTAACGCAAAGCTATTCCAGGTTTGGGCCATATGTTACGAACGTCGAACAAATTTTCGACGATTTAAATATTGATGACCTCGCGGTGGATTCGAAACGATCATTTCTTTACCACCCCATTGATTTTGAAAATTTCATTTGCAAGTCCGAATTTTGGAACGTTAGTGTTTTTTTTTCCAAATTCAGTAACGAATTTCCATTGTCGAGTCCACTGCGAAAAGTTTCGGCCTCAGTCGAGTAGCAATGTAAAATGTGCCATTGGAAAAGGAGACTTTTTTCCCCGATTCTCTGTGCCTCGAAAAAAATATCTGACAATGGGCGTTATTCTTAGTTATTTTTTTGTTCTGGTAATAAAATAGAGGTGAAAACCTACTTCGATCCAGAGATTTGTAAAGCCCACCTCGGCCATTTTCGACTTTGCATATTCGATTCGTATCGGTCCCCGGTCGGAGGAGAGGAGTAGGGATCCCTGGAGTGCTGCCATCGCTTGGGCAGCGTAGCGTACGTCTTGAAATTCGACAAATGCCACGGGCGAGCCTCCCTTCGTGTGCATACGAAGCCGACAGAAACCAGTAAAACTGTGCACAAATAAGACAAGCGTACAGATACGTGCTTTTTGTTTTTTTTTAAAGGTTCATGTTTGCTCGTCGGCGTCTCGAAAAAAAATGTCCAAATTATTTACACGTTGGTTGCTCATGATTTTCCAGATACTCTCAGTGTTCGTATCTTCTTTGGGATAGTCACTAATTCAATTATTCGCAAATAATCTTTTTTTTTTAATTGTCATTCACAAAGCGAGTGTTTGTCGACACTGCCGTGTTTGAAAATTTATTCGACGATAGTCAAAATGTTGCAAAATTTACAAATAAATATTGTAAATTAAATCGATTATTTCATAATAAATCAATTTTTGTTAATTGGTCAAAAGTATTTTTCACGATCTTGAAGTTTGTCTCCATTGCGATTTTTCATTTGGAAAAAGTGATTCGACATCTCGATGGAAATATTTGGGAAAAAATATCTGCAAAATGGAAAATTATTAACGCAATTTAAAAAAATTCCATTTCTCAAAATGTATGATCATCGTTAACTTTTTTCTGCAGCGATTGCGAGTCATTATTATTGAATTAAAAATAAATAATTTGAACGACACTACCGTTAACGTTGCGATTACGTTATATTTTCAATTAAGTATGCGCTGGACGACAGTGTCGACAAATAAACAGCTATCACGATCCCGGCACCAGCACGATTTCAAAACGGTTTCTAGTGATTTTCATTGCCGCTTTTTTCTCGCCACATGCCGTTAGACTTAAGTTCAGGTACTCGCGTGAATCGTTCGTAAATGATATGCTGGATCTGAAAGAATTTCTATAGTGCGATTCAACGATAAACTACGGTAAAGCTAGCTACGAAATTAATTATTGGGACATAAAGAACACATAGAAAATATTTGCGGAAAAACGAAACAAAAACCAACAACAAAAAAACAAGGTCGAAAGTTCAAAAAAGGTCACAAGACGACTGTGCCTTTTCCCGAATACGAACGAAATTTTTGTTCCGAAACTTTTTATTGTCGCATTTTGAAACGAATAAAAATAATTAAACGATTTTTGTTCGTTTAATCGTATTATATATTTTGTTGAAACGAAGAAAGACAATGAGGTTGAGAGTGTTACAGAGATTTCGCAAAGTAAACGCAACGACGTTGGAAACAACGAGAACTTTCAGCGAAGGAAAGGGGAGTAACGGTAGAGAGGTCTCCGGCAATCGCGGTCAGTTTGCAAAGGAAGACAGAAAGAAAGCGTCGTATATTACAGAAATAAATCTTTCCAGCATTTTAATTCCCCTTACAACTTCTTTTTTTTCCACCGCACAAAAAGTCGTCACGCCGATTTTGCAATTGAAAAAAGTCCGCGCGTACGGTACTTATTTTTTTGCGGAAGTTAACTGATATCGAACAATGCAAATGCACAGCTTTTACGTCATCAGGAATATTCCTTTGACAAGTCGAATAAAAATTTAACGCGTATAAAGGCGACTGTGTTCAACGATCAATAAGGAGGTGAGACCTTCGTAATAGAATAAAAATCGACAGATCTAGTCGGCAATACTTTGGGCAGAATTTCTGACACGAACAGACTCGAATTTTTTCGATTTTTCGGGAAATTAGAAATTCAGAAGTCCGACAAACGAAGGATGTAAAATATACAGTCGTGTACGGAGTACCTTTAAATTGTATTGAGTAAATTTTATTTAGCTTTTATTTAGTGTTTGTTATAAAAAAAATGCTACCGATTGGTTGATTTTTTGAGATAGCCGATGCATCGATCAATTGATTCATCATTCATTTTTACGTCCAGTAACTACTCTATCCACAGTGCATCTTTTGAGGTGAGACACCACTATGACCAGTTTGGACCACATTTTTTATACAGAGGCTCTATTATCTCAATAACATTGTTAATTTAAAAAAATAGTAGAGAAATACACGAAATAAGTTCAATGTATGCTCAATAACATACCTGTTTCCCAAATGCTAAATGAATAATTTAGTTGACAAAAGAAATTTGGAATAAACGATCTTTTTGTGGCCCGTGATAGTGGTCTCTTCCCTTGATCGATGTACCGACGAAAGTATCGATTAATAGATTCATCAACTTATTATCATGACTGGTTGATGCATTGGCGCATTAGTAGGGGCATTTGTTCATCGCTTTATGCATTTATAGGCTGGAGGATGATCAAATATTGTTTCGTTGCCATTTTCGAAATCACCTTCGATGATGGATGACTCACTGGTCGATTCATTGAACAATAAATCTTCTAATTCTGTATCGAGCTAATCAAGCGGAAGTTATCGAAAAATCGATTAGTAATTGTTCTGCCCGTTTTATTTCTACGCCATTGTTCCGATCATAAACTGGGATGGAAAAAGAGGTCAATACTTTTTTTTATCACGCCTTAGGTTGCATTTTTATCCAGTTTTATTTTTCCTATGACGATCATGGTCTTATAGTTGTTATGGAAAGTATAGTTCCACTGTTCATATGAGGATTGTGAAAAATAATTGTCTTGAAGTGTGCATCATTGGAATGCAACGAAAGTGCTTTTTGTCTTTTTATTTTCTCCTTTTTATTATTGTACAAAAGGTTTTTTTGCAGATTTAAATACTAGATGTCCAAATAAGCGATTTAAAAAATGATTGAGGGATTTTCGTAATGAAGCTTTGGCAAAAGAAATTCGAGCAATCGAGAAAGAATAATTTTCATCGCATTCCAACGATGTTCTTCATCTTTCTTCAATCTTATCAAAAAAATGTGAGGTGACCAGACGGACTAAAATGAACAGAGAAAGTCCTGGGCGTCGCGGAATTAGTGTAACTTCAAGCCAATTATTTTCTTTATCTAGAAATAAACTTTTCATTTTTTCATGAAAAATGATACTCGCCTTCATTAATTTCTCAAAGTTGAAGTTACCTTTCTGATTGTTTAAAAAAATGATAATTATGTTAAATTTTATTAAATATAAAAACAAATTTCTATTGAACTTCTGTCTGCGAAATATTGAAAATTTTATAAATATATTTTTTAGCTTTTTATTTGAAAATTTTATCCGCTTTATCTGGGAAGGTTCAAGATGACAAGTTTTACTAAAATCAACTAGCATTCTATTTTTGGGTCATCATATGTGCGTATTAATATTTAATGCCTTATTAATATATTATTCTCAATAAATTATGAATGCCCATTAATTAATATTAATGTTCAATTTCCTCAATCCATCCCAAGTATTTTGATTTATTCGAAACTGCTATCATTTTGATTTTCATTCGCTGCCCTTCCGATCTGACATTATCATTTTCATAAATATGAAAATAACAATAATCCTACGCGCAACAGCGTTGATTCGAATCTAGTTACTTTTTTATCTTTCTCTATCCACGACCTGCCATTTTGAATTTTTCCAAATTTTGCAACCATCATTGCCACACGATGCAGTAACAATGCATTTGGCACATTTTTGCAATGCTATAACTGCCAAATTAGTCACGTCAGAGAATTAGTTGTTTTTGTTCGATCATATTCCGGTTCGAATACAACGATTTTTGGACGAACAAAAGCGTGAATAAATTTTGATGCGAATAAATTAAATTTATCAGAAGCTCTCACGGTTGAATTGTCCATTTTTTTCGATGCCTCCATCGAATATTCCTCTAGAAATTGTGATTCTTTTGTGGGAAACATGTTTGCTCGTGCGACTTTGTTTTCGCGAATTATTGGGGGTGTGGATTACAAATGGGTCACGTCGTACACACGCCACTATATGCATATGGGATATTCCACGGCATCTCACCTAGCCCGTGATCCCGACCATTTCTGATTTCTCTGATTTTTTAAAATAATATTGTACCCCATAAATGGAGCATCCACACCAATTTTTTTATTTTTGTCTCTTCTCTCTGGGAAGTTATAATTATTTAAAAAAACGTCGATTTCGGAAGTGTTGGAAACGTTTACACGCTGATAACTCCTGAACTAATTGAGATATCGCCAAATGTCGATATATCACTTTTTTTCACTTTGAAGCATACTTTCGTAAAAAAATATGAAAAAAATATCATTTATCAATGTCCACGTTTTTCTTTGCTTCTAAAGTGAAAACTATTTTTTTTAAGATGATAGCCACTTTTATTTTTTTTCAAAAAATTCTCTAAAATAGAGTGACCCATTCTACGATTTTTAAGACTAGTCTCATCGTGGGCCCATTTTTCCCTCAATTTTTTTCGAATTAACCATATTTTTTTTAGAAGTTTTTATCATTTTTATTTAAATCGGGAAGATAAAAAAGTCGAGGTCACGAGCTAGATGAAATGGCATGGAATGTCCCATATATAGATGCACGACCAGCGACGGTATATCGATTTAATGTGTTGAATCACGAATCACCCTCGGGCATACACGGATTGTCCATTTCCTCGTAATATTATTCAAATAATTCGATCGAAATTTCTCCCGTAGCTCTT
This sequence comes from Ophion costatus, assembly GCA_951751655.1. Lineage (NCBI taxonomy): Eukaryota > Metazoa > Arthropoda > Insecta > Hymenoptera > Ichneumonidae > Ophion > Ophion costatus. Next base: position 36,123,893 of record OX632359.1, on the reverse strand, counting down.
GTTGCCCTCCCTCGCTTCGTTCGCTCAAAAATAGTGTCATGATTTTTTCCCTCTCTATTTGTAAAAGCTTTTCTCGCTGCTTTTTGGGTTCTTGTCACATTTTCGCCTCGAAATTTGCATGGGGTCGACATAATTTTAATCGCTCCAAAAATAATCGGCTGCAATTGTTATCGTGATTTTTTATTGCGTTATCGACTATGTGCAAGGTACGAGCTTGCATATTTTTCCGTTTTTTATTCTTCCGCAGTTTCTTACGTCGCGTTCGGTCAAACGATTTCGAAATTTTCCAATTAAAACGCGTGCTTTCGTAATCCAATTAAATTGTGTTACGAAAATATGAAGATTGTGCACTCTGTTGAGTTAGGAATGGCACATGGCAACAATGAGCATTGTTTCAACAATAAATGAAGAAATAATAATAAAGGTGATTATGTTAATTACAGAGGGAGGCAGAGAGAGAGAGAGAGAGAGCGAGAGAGAGAGAGAGAGAGAGGGGGGGGGGCGAGAGAGAGAGAGCGTGAGTGAGATATAGAGAGTGGGGGGCTAAAGGGAGGAGGATAAAATCGCGATCGTGAGAAAGTTTAGAGCTTCATCGTCGAGTGTTCTCAGTTCGTTCAGCGTCGTTAAACATTACTTTGCCATAACAATATAAAGGACGAGAGCCACAATTCGCGTAGTGCTTGGTGTAGCGTATTTCACGCCCGCGAAGCTGGTTGCGATGAACCGCGTAACGAATAACTCGTGAAAGCGACACCGGAGAATCGTTTTTTTGACGAGATTCTTTCAGAGTCGTTTTATTTTTGTATGTCCACTTTTTCTAATTTTCATTCGTTACTCCTTCATGCTTGATCTCTCTCTCTCTCTCCCTCTCTCTCTCTCTCTCTCTCTCTCTCTCTCTCTCTCTCTCTCTCTCTCTCTCTCTCTCTCTCTCTCTCTCTCTCTCTCCGCGCTGTATAATTGTTTTTAGGATGTAAATAGGTTTAGAAGTGTTATGACTTAGCAGTAATTAGGATGTAATATAAGTTTAGGATCAATATGAATTAGCTTTAAAGACTGTTTTGACTTCTAGAATCGTTGCATTGTCTTCCTTTTTAATATTATTTTGATTTTTATCCAGTAATTTCACCATCATTATATTAATTATGTACTTATTCTTACTATCTTGTATTTCTTCAGTTATATTTTTATTTAGCCTATGGTTGTTACCAGGACGTATAATTAATAATCAATCAAACAATCAACCAATTCCTCTCTCTCTCTCTCCCTCTCTCTTCATTCCCTCGGTGGCTGAAGGAGCCTCTTTTGTATAACCTCAAAATGAAGTTAAGGAAATTCATTGCGTTTTCAAGTCAGTCGTAGCGAGAAAGAGTCATTTAAAAACATTCAATTTTGACTTAAAATCCATGATTTGGTTAGGTGAAATTAGTCAATCGAACCCTAGGAATTTCGTTTGGGCAATGTTCGTAATTCAATTCGAGACGTACGAGCCGAAAAAAGGCTGGGTTCAAGAGTTAAATATCGTCGAAGCCAGCAAAGTGGCGGGAAATACTGGAATGAGTATTACACGTGTGTGTGGGTGAGTGTTTACAGGGTGGCTCGAAAAGTGACGTCCAAAAGAAACATCTACCCGAATCACCCCCGTATATGTTCTACGGTATTTTATAATTTTCGACAAGAAAGACAGTAAACATTTTTTTATCCCGAATGTTCCTGTATCATAGGAATTTACTTATTTTCTCTTTGGTATGTGTATTTCCGTCTTAAAAGTTTTTGAAACCAATTTGGAGTAATTTAGACTAGTACAGTCGAACCTCGATATAACGAATCTCAAGGAAAGTTCGTTATATCTAGTTTTCGTTATATTGAGATTTCGTTACATCGAAGTCATGTTCCTTAAAATGTTCTTTGGAAAAAATATGTTAGAATTATAAATTTCAAACGTCATTTTTCGGGTCACCCTGTATCGAGATGTACAGAGGAGAGTCCCTTTTCGAATTATCGGCGTCTAGTTCGGGTTCGTTTGGGTCTAATTCGATTATTCATCGTCGAAGGGTGAAAAATTCTGCTACAGATGGGAAAACAACGAGGTGGGGGTGTCGTTTTCGTCTGGTCAGGTTTTAGCTCCCCTTTCGCCGTTTCTTTGGCATCGATTGAGCCGTACTCCGTGTAACACCCTACAACCGGATCACTGGCTGTGCTCTCAGCCCATGTGCCGCCTAAAAACTCCATCACCGTTGCGTTTTCGACGCCCAGACAGGGAAACCAAGCTGGTGCATCGTCCCGTATAATTTGAGGGTCGCGACCCTCACGAGCCGTGAAAGGAACGTACGAAGGCTTCTTCCCCGCCCGTACGCCCCTTGTAATTATAATGCCGACGAAATTTTGCCTCGCTCCACTTCCGGTTTGCCTTTTGCAACGCAAAAGCTCGTTTTAATGACGCGACTGTTCTTTACTTTGTCACTCCTCAGAATTTGCCCATAAAGTCAACTTCGAAATGGTCAAACGAAAGTACCAAAATAATATTGGATCGGAGCAAACGAAACGAACGAAAAAAAAAACAACAACAACGAAACAAAAATTGCAAATTCACTTGTCAGGTTGTTTCGAGGCGACGATTTTTTTTTTGCAAACGACATGGGGAGCTGGCGAACGGAACTGGACTTGTCCAGGAATTACATTTTTACAGGAGACGTCGAAAACCAAAATAACCAAATAGAAACGAGTTAGGATTTTTATGCTTCAATATATGAAGGCCCTGTCAAAATGTAAGCCTGGACCTGGCTTTAGCTTAATAAAAACACTAATTACCATGTGCTTATTTTTATTTTGGACAAGTCCGGTTTTGAATGAAAATGTTGGACAACTCCGCTTGAATGAAAATCTTATGGACATATCCGTTTATGAAATAAACCGGATTCTTTGAATTGAATATCAATTGGTTTTTCACGAATTTAACAATCCTACGCAAACTCGTCCATGTCTGGCTCACAACAATCGCATTCAATGTCAACATCGTCATCACTGTGGTCATCTGATAGTAATTTTTCGTCCAGCCAGCCATGGAGTAGTCCGTTTCTGATTGAAAAGGCAGTTATTGACTAATTTTAAGGTGTCCAGAGCCGGATTCGACGCAAAATATTTTTGGAGCTAATAAATACGTGCTTGAAGGACACAACAAAAAAATTAGCGTAATGTGGACGAGTCCAGTTTTGTTCGCCAGATCATCATATTAACGTGGTGTGCATCGTTGGGATGCAAAGAATTTTTATTCTTCAAATTTCAATTTTTTTCGCAATATCGAAGCTACGATAAACTTTGATAAAGATCCTCATCTGCGAGTTTGAACTTAACTCTTGAAGGAAAAATTCGATGACGATAAAAATTGAGTATAAGGAAATAAAAAAGTATTTCCGTTGCATCCCAACGATGCAAACTCGAGCAGCACCTTTGCAAACGATAGTACAACTGCACGAAGCTTGTTAAATTATTTGTTCGGCTCACCTGTTGAAGATCTCGTTGAGCTCTTGTTCGGACACGAATTGTCCCAGATTAGCGACGAATAGTGTTGAGCAAGGTGCGTTGCTGACCGCTATGCTCGGCTGGGACGAGGACGAGCCTACCGGCGATGCCAATGCCGGGGATGGCAAAAAGTGCGGCAGAGAGGCGTGTATCGACGTCAACGTTGTCGGATGCGGCAGGGACATGGGAGCCTATTTTTTGTTTTCGATCGAAATACAAGAACAAACGAACGAGAATGTTAATAATCATTTTGGCGCTGACTTTTCATCTTTATCGGTATATGATTTTCAATGTTGATTTTTGTTAGCGCTCGATAGAGAATGTAACCTCATAGGTGCTTGTCAGTGATAAAGAGCCAATCTCCTGTTCGTGGAGAAATTGAATCAACGAGATTAATGAGGTCGAGGGATTGGGCCTTTGAGGGAAGCCTTAGGTGGGGAAAATTTTTGCTGATTTTCATAATTTTTTTTTTCAAAGGAAAGATTTCTTCACCATTTTTGAGACTTAGGATATTTCTCATTACTACTTTTGGCTGTTACATGGTATTTTTTGGATTATTATTAACCTTTAAAAACGGCAGGAATGACGCTAGCTAAAACGTGACTCTAAATATTTTTGAAAATTAAGAAAATAAGCATTTCCCTTATTGAAAAATGTAGCCACTTTTTTTTCGGAAAATTCAATCTTTTTGTTTCAAAGCGTACGATTTCATCGATTTTCAACATTTCTCACTTTTTCTCGGTTCGTATTCTGCGTATGAGTGTTGATGAAAGAAAAATCTTCGTTCGTTCTCTTTCAGATCAATTCCGCCGACGCTACGTGTCACGCCGTTTGACAATATCCGCCGCAACCCATTTAAAAGACCGTGTCTCTGTCATTTTTTAAGATGAATAAAAAAAATATCATGTAACAGCGAAAATTAGTAACAAAACATACCCTAGGTCTCAAAAAATGGCGAAGAAATCTTCTCTTTTGAAAAAAATGACGAAAATGAGCAATTTTTTCGTTGCTTAAGGGTATCTCTCTCCTCAATTGCACAGATGAAAAAACATGTTCTATTCATCACAACATTTTGGTTGCTCTCTATGATTCTCATTCTAACTTTCTAGGCTTGCTCTGCAGGCATACGGTGCGAAAATTATTTCAAACGTATCGTCGTACACGAAGTTTGTGACGTTAACTTGAAAATCGATATTCGCCACGTTCTGTCGTCCACGATATAATTTAATGTCACGCACGTTTCTGCATTATTCATTTCGTACAGTTCGCGAAAACAGAGAAACGAGTGAAAATTTTGAAACTTCGCGTCGCGCGAATTTACGTCCTCATGTGCGTCAATTAGAATCATTCGTTTCGATTTGGAGTAATAAATTCGATTCGCTTGGGTGCGTTTAAAAATACCACGCGTCATTTCGGTACATTTATGATACCGTGTGAAAAAGAAAAAAGAAAACAAAAGCGATCTTTTTCGACTGCGGTTTTGCTAGCAGGTGATACAAGCAGGTAGCCCGCCGATTTACGTATATTAAGGATGTTGAGTCCTAAATCGCAAATGATGATAAAATTCTGAAAATTTGGTATGTTTTTGTATAAAGTATTTCTGAGGTCGTGTAAAAATTTCATGACAATTAGGAAGCTCGTTATTGAACAACTAACATTCACAAATTAAATGTTGTTTTATGGAAACTGATGTAACTTTGCAATAAGTTTTTTTTTTGACCTCTCAATTTTATAATATCTACAATATACTGAAAGCAACGGAAACAAAACGAAGTTTATTCATACATTTTTTTTTATTTCTTTTAAAAATTGTTAACAAAATGTTAATTTTTTAATAACGAGCTTCCTAATCGTCGTCAAATTTTAACACGACCTCTTAAATACTTCATACAAAAACATACCAAATTTTCAGAATTTTCTTATCATTTTTTGTTTTAACCCTTAAGGAGGTTGGAGTAATGGTGATAGAATTCTGAAAATTTGGTATGTTTTTACATAAAGTGTTCAGGAGGTCGTGTAAAAATTTCATGACGATTAAGAAGCTATTTAATGAACAATTAACATTAACATGTTTCATAGGGACTCAACATCCTTAAAAGTTTCAATCGCATCTTTCTCGAAACAGTTTTTCGACCTGGCCGGAATCATAACGCTAGCTATAATTGTCCGATTTTCAATATATATAAATCAAAATTTCCGTAATTGCAGTAGTTATTATCGTACGTAGCGGGTTTTCCCTTCCATTTTGGCATTTTTTAAGCCCCCGGATATATGTAAAAATTGAGCCAAAATTACACTTCTTTTTAACACTTGCGATTTTGTTAACAGTTTTTTTTTTTTCGAAAAACGGCTCCGTACAACGGGAACTACAATTATATAAATTATAAAACTTTATTATTTTTATTTTTCGGACCAACCGTTGTCAAATTATCGATCCGGTTGTTGGACCACATTTTTTATACAGAGGCTCTATTATATCTGAATAGCGTTGTTAATTTTTTTTTTCAAACAAAAACTTGCACGAAGTAGTTCAATGGATGCTTAATAACACACCTCTTTTAAATACCAAATAAATAATCCAGTGGACAAAAAAATTCGGAAAAAATGATCTTATTCCGGCCCCTCACAGGGGTGCCCGCCCTCAACAATTTTTTTATCGGAACATTAAATTCAATATTAAAATAAATAAAACATAAATTAACATTTTTATTAACATTTAAATCTTAATAAAAATGCCCGGTCCTTATTTTTTTATTATACTATTCGAATTTTTAATTTTTTAAATTGATAAATTCAAATTCATAACTTCGAAAACTTTAGTGGCCTTATTATTATTTTTCTCATACTAGAATGGCAAGTTTATCAAATTTGGGCTGGAATTCACATCAGCGATTAATTTCTGACAAGCCGTGCTACTGTATTTTGCCCGCTGCAACGCAGAAATATCATAACATACTGAATTTTTTTTATTTCCCGTACCGTCTATTATTTCGCGCTAAAAAGTGGAATAACAGTAATGTCAATAATCATTTCGTAGCGAACAATAGTTGTGCCAATATTTTTCTTTCCACTGAAAAAAATAGTGGAGGTTGACTTTGAATTTCGAGGTTTACTGCGTTTACATGTACATCGACCTTGCGGCTAAATTAATAATAAAAATGAGGTTGATCGACAGTTCGATCGTGAAGGGGCCTGAGGGAGCGGGAAGTCGATCGTACCGTGGTATCGCGGTCTCGTGCTTGATACACTATAACCGTGGGTACATCTATATAACGCTAGATGTCTTAAACGACGAGAGTATACTGTTTCCTCTGACCGTTCGACGCGAATCGAGTTTTCTCTACGTTTGTACGTCTGCGTCATTATATATCTACCCACACTCCTATAAACGCACATGAAAAGCATCGTTGTACCTTACTCGTTCGCGAACATTTTTCCCCGAGTCAGTATTGAATTTTCCTTGACTAAGTTCTATTGCGTTTTATTTAATTTTTTTTCTCAAGCTGGAACGAGAAAATTCGCGAGGAGAGGGAGCTAGTCTGGGAGTCAATCGGCAATCGATACTATTTTCTCACGACAATGGTAATTCTTCGTTTCTCTTTTCTCGGTGACTCGTGGAGAGATCCATTTTCCGTATACGTTGGAAGTTAATTTTTCTTTTCATACGTAAGGAACATATTACTTTGGGCGATGAGAATTATATTTGAACCATAATTTTTTATTTTTGCATATCGGAGTATCGTTTCTTCGGGTGAAATGGTAAAATTTGCTCTATATTTATGTTCAATAGGGAGCCTTTACGTCAACGCTTTCGTTGGCATTGACGCAATCGTGCGTCAACCTTCATTTCCCTATTTAACTTGCTCTGATTTGAAATCGGAGCCTCACGCGGGGGTTTTTGGGCTCGCTGAATCCGAATTTGAAGTCAAAATTTGGAAATTCAAAATGGCGGCGCTAATATGGCGGGCAAAAATCAAAAACTTTACTCGATTTAGATGAAAATTAGTACTCCAGGATTCTTGTCGTCGCTCATTACGAATCTGAACTTTAAATTTGAAAATTCAAAATGGCGGCACTAGAATGGGGGACCGAAATTTAAAATTTTACTCGATTCAGATAAAAATTGGTACTCTGGGATTTTCGAGGTCGCTTATTACGAATCTGAACACGAAATTCAAAAAAATTTAATGGCGGATCTAATATGGCGGACGAAAGTGCAAAAAACAGCTCGATTTGGATAAATCTTGGTACTCGGGGGTTTTCAGCACCCTCAAAAACCCCAGAGTACAAGTTTTCACGATAAAAACATTTTCCTGCCATTTTGAGCACTTTTTGTCGAATTCTCTCTGCCAACGAAGGGGTTAATAAGTTACCCTCATTTTCCGAAAACTCTTGTAAATGTGGAGGAAAAAATTATGTTCGGTCTTGCCGATATTTTTTGTTTGTGCAACCAGATTTATATATATAATAACTTTTAATAACGTCATAACTTTTTGTCTGTAGTTGTAATAGTACGCACTAACTTTTGTTGTACCATGAAATGTATATATATAATGAATAAATCATTATTTGATACGATTGGTTTCAATAAATTGACTCATGAGCTTCCAAAGTCTTAAAAATGAGTGAATGTATGAAAATCGTCACCCTCTAAATTCATTATAAAAAAAAACTAAAAGCTATTTTGAACTGAGCTTTGTTTTGAAAAGTTCTCTATTTCATACTATTTCCAACGGTTTGCTACAATTAAAATAATTTATCATGTGGTCAAAATGAAGAGAAAAAAAGGTTTTTTTCTCAAAATAATGAATGCAGAAGTTGAAATTTTTCATGTTACACATTTTGAAGACTTTGGAAGCCCAAGAGTAATTTTCTTGAAATCAGTTCTATCAAATAATGCTTAATTTATAATAAACATACAATGCAGAAAACGACAAAAGTTATTCCGTGCTATTACAACCACAAATTAAAAAGTTATGACGATTTAAAACCGAAATTTCGGGTAAAAAGAAAAAACGAAAAAAAAATATATTTCAATTACCGTGGCACTTAGGACATAGGGTTTGAGGGTGAAAAAAAATAGGAAATGACCCCCCTCCTAATATCCCATAAAATTGTGTCGGTCCATGCGCCAAACACCCTGTATACAGGGTGTCCTGTTATGAATGGATAATCCTGCAACTGTCGATAGTTCAGATAGTGTCCTACTAATTGCTGGAATTTCAGTTTAGTAGAAGACCCACATTTTTCGCGATAAATATCATCTGCTTTTGGTTTTTCGCATGTCATTTCTACAAATGATACATTTTTTTGAGACGGTTTGAAAAAAATACTCTTGGTTATTTGTTTCATCAAGAAAAGTCTTCTTTTCAACCTTAAATGTTGAGGAAACTTTATGAAAAAAGATCTTATGCAGAATTTTCATGTAAATCAATTCGAACATCTGACTTTGATAGCCTGCAGTGTAAAAAAATGTACTCCGCATATCGTGCCAATTACTTCAAAAAGTTGCTTAGTTATTGTCGATTCATATCATTTCTAGAAATGGCATGCAAAAGACCAAAAGCAGATGATTTTTTTCAAAAAAATAACATAAAGCCCATAATCTCGAAAACCGTGGGACTTTTACTGAACTGAAATTTCAGCATTTAGTAGGGCATGATCTGACCTATCGCCAGTTGGAAGATTGTCCATTCGCAACAGGACACCCTGTATATACATATATGTGCACGTCAATCATACAAGCTCAGATTTTACCACGTGGGCACGGTGCTTGTATTTATGGGATGGTAAATCAGATTCCAGGCGTGTAATAATAGAAAAATCGATAAGGGTCTCGATAATTTTTTTTCACTTCGCCTCCATTTGTTTTTATAGCCCTACTCGTCAGAACTTTTTCTGCTCTTTACAGCCTGTTATCACGGCCATTGCATTCACCACCCGTTTTATGCAAAGATCTTCAAATTTTCGTCAATATAATTATATATCGAATACATAAATCGACAAATTAATTGTTATTTAATTAAGACAGTACACCACTATGAGGGATTGAAAAATATATATATTTTTTAATTTTCTCAAAGTATAATTATTCCAGAATTTATGAGAAAAAAAATTCAAGTTAAAATATTGAAAATTGATCAGTCAGAGCCGATTTAGTGAGAGTAGGTGCGCAACGATTTACGTATACTAAAACTTTCAATTGCGTTTTTCTTGACATGCCCGCAATCGTAACTCCAGCTATGATTGTCCGATTTCTAATTTAAATAAATCAAAATATCCGTAATCACAGTAGCTATTGTTGTACGTAGCGTTTAAAAAAAATTAGTATCCTTCGAGCCACTGGCTATAAGTATACAAGTAAAAATGATATGTGTCAAAAATCAAAATAAAAATGTCGCCCAAATTATATGTTTTTTAAGACTCGGAATTTTGTATACTATTTTTTTTCTCCGAAAAGCGGCTATGTACAACGAGAACTACATTTATATACATTATAAAACATTTCCATCTTTATTTTTCCGACCAACCATTGCCAACTTATCGATCCGACCGTTGGACCCCATTTCTTATACACGGCGCTATTATACCTCGATAACCTTGTTAATCTCCAATTCTTTAAAATGAAAATTCACACGAAATAAGTTCAATGTATGCTTACCAACATACGGTTTTTTTTCCAAATCCCAAATAATTAATCTACTAGACAAAAAAAATCGGAAAAACGGCGTTTTTTTCGGCCCGTCACAGTGGCGTCCTCCCTCAAATTGGACAAATAATTTTTCGATACTCATTTCGTATCTTGAAACTAGACGAATTCATCATTTTCGTGTTCAATTTCAAATAAACACTTGCTAGGTTGATAAAAAAAAAACAAATGCGTGCGTTAATTAACCCCAATGTTTTTTCTTCAATCTCTCTTGTCGCTCTGACTGCTTTTTTTGTCATTCAACGTGGAACCATGAGTGTCAGTGATTCATGCCTTATCGAGGAGCTAAGTAAGCGAAACAAGAAAAAACAAACAAAAAAAAAGAACCAAACGATAGTCATGTATCATCACTAACGTGCATCGGGGCGCTCGTCGGCGGCTCCAGAGCTTTGTCTGCAGATAGTCAAAGATAGGAACGTACGGGGACCTGAGGATGTAACGCGGGATGAACGAGAGTCGCATGTTGTAGCGTTCCCGGCAGTTCACCTGCCGCCGAGTATGCCAGGTGATGGTGCCATAATTCCGGTCCACCCGGGAAGAAGGGGCTTCCTAAGTCTGAAAAAATCCATTACAATAACACTTCGAGCATCCGAGTATTTGATGATGGTCGGCCTATTAATAATATTATTACGACTCATTATATTGGCTTATAGTTATATATATTACGTGTGTGTACGTATGTATGCATATATACACAGATATTTATTAATTAATCAATAACGAAGTTTTCATCCTCGAGTTAATGACAAAATCAATCCGCAAGTGATGGGAAATTTTTGACAATGGGCGCTATATAGCAAGTTACACAATTTCGCAAATAAAAAACCATATTTGTAAACATAAAAATACCGAAGTGAACACTGAAACATCGAGTGAAATTTTTAGTTTATTAAGAAATTTCATTTGAGTTTTTTTTTATTGCGATTATATTTTTATTATTTAAATAAATTCTTTAAAATAATTTGTGTTTAAACATTCTAAAGAACTTCAATTAAGTTTTTTAATTTCAGGCTTTAGGGATATCAACATTAAACAGTGAAATAACTGTAAACAGTTACTTCACTGTTTAATTAACAGTTTAATTAACATTTAATTAACATTAAAATGTTATATTGTTACTCTGAAGTACTACTTTAGGGAAACAATTCGCATCAGTTCGTAAGCGAGAGATGGGATTTCTCAAGAAAATCGCTGTACATCCGACGCTTTTTCGGGTCACTTGATTTTTATTCTCGAATGACGAGAAATTCGCAAATGACTCAATCGCCATATTGCTTAAGGCAGTATACTAGTCTAGAAATTTTAAAAAGTCGATCTTTTTTTTTTGGGCATTTTCTTAAGGTATAGAGCTTTAACAAAATGTCCTCGAAAGGAAATTTCGAAATGGGCAATATTTACGCCAACAATCGAGATCAGAATAGGAACGACTGGTCGGAGCTACGAAAATCAGAAAAAAAGAAGTTTTTCACCCAGGTTGACACAAAATCTCGACTTCTATTCAACCGATCGACTTTAAATTTGGTATGAACCTTTAGTGGATTTTCCTCAATCGTCCCTAAATCGAGAACTGTGAAATTATCATTATTACTATAAAATACAAATTATAACTTCGAAAAAAGGCGAAAAATTGTTTTTTTCCCTAAAGTCACCATTGAAAGATTTTTTTTTGGGTACCTGCCACAACGACATTCTTATTGATCACCAACATTGGTTTTATTTCTGTCTCAGCTGAACGAGATCTTCGTAATCGTGTCAACCGCCTCAACCCTTTTTTTCACGGCTACATCTAGAGGCCCATAACATTGTCAATTCTTATTTTTTTTTGCACAAACATTTTTCTCCACGTTCTTGAAACATCAATAAAAACAAACTGTAAAAAATGTACACTAAACATATGTTTCTTTTTTTTGTTCATCAAATTAAAAAAAGCGCTCTAAATTTAGGCCACTAAATTAGCATCCGCCGTTAAGGCCTAATGCCACAGTACCGGGTATAAAATCATGTGCGAATTTAACAATTTTTTTTCGCATGAAAAAGTGATTCACTCATAAAATTAATTACACATCTATTCAGTATGAATATCAAGCTGTTAGAAAATATATATATATATTTTTTTCGATGTACAAAATGTATTTCTAGCTATTTAGTCTATGTAGTATGAATATCAAGCTGTTAGAAAATATATATATATATATTTTTTTTTGATGTACAAAACAATTTTCTCTCGATTTACTTCAAACTTAAAAGTTACGTTCCTAATTGCATTTCGCAGAGAAGTAATTGCGGAATTTCTGATTAATCGAAAACTTTCCATTTTATGAGCAGTTATAACGCAATTTTCCACTGAAAATTCATTTCTTAAGTTCAAATACCTACAACTTTTGAACAAAACAATATTTTTTAAATTCCGTACGTACTTCTCTAGGTATTCTAATGTAGATTGACGAGAATTTTTGTTTTTCGTTCTAGGTAAAAAACTGGATGTTAAATGTCACGCCGCGGAGCGCCTAAAAAAAAGATAACAAGATAAAATATTAGTAGTCGGCCATTTTGTACATCGAAAAAAAGAAAAAAATTTCCAACAGCTTGATATTCATACTAAATAGATGCGTAATTCATTTTACGAGTAAATCACTTTTTCATGCGAAAAAAATTGTTGAATTGGCACACGATTTTATACCCGTTACTGTGGCCTAACCCCTTAAGCTTTCGAGACACAGAATCCTAAATATCCCGGCGAAAAACGAACGTGGCCTAAGGCCTTAAGCTTTCGAGATACAGAATCCTAAATATCCCGGCGAAAAACGACATTTCGATATCAAATTAAAATTCCAACACTACAAAAAAAGATCAAACACGATTGCGAAACGATAAAAAAATCTTGCTGTCCCAAACGCGCGGAACATTGCCCCGATTTTTGCGAAAATCCGTATCGTTTTTTTTTCTTCAGCCAGCACGATGACGCGTTTTTCGCTCGGTCTTCCGTGAAGCCCGTGACACGGTTGAAAGCTTCGTAAATCAAAATCTCCATTAGGTTCCGATCTGATCCGGCCGATTTCACGTACCGATTGCAGCGAGCCTTTCTGCTCGTCGCGAGTGGGTGGGGGGCTTCAAAAAGCTTTTGCCATATGCATGAATATTCATGTAGCCGGTATACACGGCGGAAAACAGGGAGACGTAAGAGCGTCGACGTGTCTGTGGTGAGAATTCGAATAGCGGCGTTATCGCGCACGGTGAATATCGCGTTATCGTGTCGCAAAATAATCTCGACTAAGTCCAAATGAATATTCGCGGAGCTTCCATTTCAGCGCGCGCGCGCGCGAGTATGTAATACAGGAATAATGCATTGTACGGTACGGGGTCGTGCGCGGCTGTATGGAAACGATTATTTGTGCCGGTACGATACGAACGTAAATGGAATTTATCGCCGACAATATCTATCGTAAGAATTTAACACGCGATGTACGTATGTCTCGTGGCTAATCGTGCTTCGCTGAAACGCGACTGTCCTCGCGAAACGAGATTTCCCGTTGTGTCCTGTTATATCATTTTAATGCCGTAGAAGGTATGGATTAGAGACAAATAATTACCGCTCAATGAGGAGAATCGGGGAAAACTACGTTTCCTTTCTCACAGAAGTCTTGTGTAATATAATAACAACAAAATTAATAATAATAAAAGAAAAATAGTAACGATAATCACGTTGCTAATAATGATTGCGTTGATTTGTACCCCCTCCTAAAAAATGATTGCATTTATGTTGATATATAATAATAATTATGATCTCAATAATCGTTATTATTATTAGAAAGTATTAGAAACGTATGAGAAATTATTAGTAAGTATTAGAAACTATTTAGAATTGGAACTATTTAGTATTAAAATTATTTAGTATTCTAGAACTAGCAGAACTATTATTCTTATACTTCTAGAATTAGGATTCTAGAAGTTCTAGAATACTAATTCTAGAAGTTCTAGAATTAGTATTCTAGAACGTCTAGAATTGGCATTCTAGAACTTCTAGAATTGGTATTCTATAACTTCTAGAATTGGTATTCTAGAACTTTTAGAATTGGTATTCTAGAACTTCTAGAATTAGTATTCTAGAACTATTTAGAAACTATTTAGTATTAGAATTATCAAAAAGTACAAGAAATTATTAGAAAGTATTAGAAACTAGCTGACATTATCATTATTGTTACGAAGAATTGTGTAGAAGATAATAATAATAATTATTATTATTGAGAAGAATCTAGCTTACATTATCGTTATTATTATTGTTATTGTGAAGGACGTATAGTGTTCATAATAATAAAAATACTAATAACGATGAAGCCGTCTATATATTTATATTTTTGAATAACGATAATAATGATAATCAAAAGAATAATGACAATAAGGTAAGTCATATCTTAATTGTATGACACACTGTATGTATTTTGTTAAGAAACCTTTTTATTTTATTATATATTTTATGCAAAACGACAGTGAGTTTACTAACAATTTTGTTAAAAAAAATTTTGTACGCTTTATTTAAAAAGACGTATAGTTTTGATGCTCGAAAAAAAATATTGTAAAAAAAACGAAACAATAATTGTGAAAACGTGTTGCTTACATTTTTCATGCGAAATTCGTTGACAATAATTCGCGGAAATATTTGCATATATAAAACACCCTTTTGGCGCGTAAAATGTATATCTCCGTCGCGGATTGCGAATTGTAGATCCTGAATAATTGAGCGGTTGATGGGACAGTCGAAGCTCGATATAAAGAGATCCTCGATATAACGAAGATTTGTTGATTTTCTTCCGATGGGCACCCGAAACCTTGATACCACGACAGAATAACATACATTATGATCCAATTGCTAATTGCTTATAAAAATTGCTCTAATTTAAACTTTTGTTTCTTAAAAAATGATCGCTGTATTTGTAGTACTAAGATATTTTGTAAAGAAACATCACTAATTGAACTTTGATTGATTTTAAGAACTTCACTAGAGCTTCCTTATATTTTTTCGAGGTTCGACTGTAATAGTATTGATAATTCCGATTAGATTCTGATACTCGTGAATAATAGTAACAATAACGTAAGCAACATTTGTTCTCGATGACACACTATGTTTATTGAAAAAAAATTATTTTGTAATATATGTTATGCAAAAATATTTACTATAATTTTTATGAAAAAACTCATTGTTTCAATGTTTGAAAAATATACATAATTGTAAAAAAAAACGATACAATAATTTTCAAAAAAAATGCGCTTGCAAGAATATTTACTATCAATTTTATTTTTAAAAAACTATATATTTTATTTCAAAAACTCATTGCTTCAATGCTTAAAAAATATATAATTGTAAAAAGAAACGAAACAATAATTTTCAAATAAATTATTAACTACCTTTTTTTTACAAGAAATTCGTTGATAATAATTCGCGCGAATGTGTTTATATACGAAACGCCATTTCGGCGAATGAAATGTATATCTTTGCGTCGCGGATGTAAATCCTGAATAATTAAGTGGTTGATGGTCCGCGGCGTTCGGGGATAAATGTCAGTTTCGGTTCAACGGTGGACTTTCTCGCGTTGCTCGTGTCCGCCGCACGACGGGCTGCACTCGAATTTTACCCGGCTCGGGACGTGGTCGTCGCGAGGTTTCGGGTTACGTTATAGCGTTGCCTGGCCAGGTTAGGCGGAGAACTGCACTTTATCGATTCGCATTGCTGACCTCCGATTCCCGAGACACGACCGCGCCAAAGAGCATGCATGATGCATCCTAGTAGTGGTGGAAGTAGTGCACGACATAGCCACCGAAAAACCGTGGTGTCCAAAACGACCAAAGACAGTATGTGGGTTGCGTCCCGACGGAATAGATTCTCAAAGGTGCTTTTTTCTCAATAACTTACGGATAAAAATGGAAAAAAAATGAAAAAAAAAACTCATTAAAAATGCATCTACAAAAAAAGTAATTTCGGAAAAGTTGCACTGTCCACGGTTCATCGCGTTCCCATAATTTTCATGAATATTCAAAAGCTTTGAATGGGAAAAAAAATTGGCTTCGTTCTGAGGTTATCTTTTATTTTTCGTAATTGGGACAGTGGTGGATGTTGGTATTTTCGAGATTGCACGTGAGGATATATTTGCGGTACACTCTGCACGGATGAAATGTATGCAAGTTTATACGTAACAACTCTGTCGACACAGGCTTTTCTCAAAGCCTCAAATATATATATATATCCATCTCTTCTCTTCACCCCACCATACCTAGTCAAAGGAACAAGAGTTGGCTGCAGCGAAATAAACTTTGTCAAGTAATTTCCCCAGTTGCGAGGAATTTATAATATCGAGATTTCGAGATCTTCCGGAGACACATTACTCACAAACTTTATATCAATCTGGACGTTTCTTTCCGTTTTTCGATATTCGAGTTCACCTCGAGGATGAAAACAAAAAATACATTCGTGTAATTGGTTTCGCAAAGTTCGCAACACAATGACACTTGAACATCGTACATCTACGTCCACACGTTTTTGCAATGGGACTGAAGTTTGCATCGTTGAAATGCAATAAGAATCCTTCCATCTTCTTATTTTCATTCTTATCTGAAATCGTACCGTATACTTTGCAAATCCCTAAATAAGAATCCTAAAAAATCGCGTGATCGTCATAGCTGAAATCTGCCAGGGAAAATATGAGAAATTGGAGAAAATAACAATTTCGTTGCATTCCAACGATGCAAACTTCAACGTTATTTTTTTGGCAGTACTAGACGTGTCTACGCACAGACACAAATACACACATGTATATAATAGGTACGCATTTATCGACTGAACATTTATCGCATAAAGCATAAATCTTCCCGCGTTCGTAGATATTAATTGTAACAACTATTAGGATATAATTAGCATGTGACCGGAAATGACTGTACGGGTGTGAGGATCACGGTTACGTGGATTATGCATTCCAGTCTTTCGACTATCTCTTATCCGTGTGTATATGTATATATATATGTATACACATAAGTAAATACATACATATATATATATATATATATATATATATATATATATATAGTGCGTTTGTGAGAAAAAAAATTAGTGCTGAACGAGGAGAAAAAGGTGAAGCGAAGAGCCAACAGATAATGGACAAAACAAGAGAGGATACAGGTGAGAGAGCGAGAAGTTTTGCGATTCAATTGATTTTGGAAACAGACTGCGTAGGATCACGAAATAATTGACGGAGACTGGTGTAGGCTAGGGAAAGACTCGAAACTTTCGTTTACGAGGGGAAGACTCAATTAGCTGTAGCAACTGACTTGGTTGCCTAAGTGGAACCACAGATTGGATTATGTAAGTAAATTCGCAGCGTCGCGTTACAAGCACACAAAGTGAATCGTGCAACTGACTTCAGAGGGTTGCACATTGTTCGTCAAAATTCTGCTGTACAAGCAGTTATCTGTAGGTGACGTATATTGGAATTTCGGCTTGATGAAATGTGCCTCCATTCGCGATGATGGCGCAAAAAAAGGGCTTATGCAATCTCCTTGGACTCATCGGGTTCGAGTGAAAAAAGAGAAGAACAATTTGTTCGGGCGAAGCTGTTGCTGAATCGTGGTTCGTTGGTACAAGGAGAACGGTCTGTGGAACCCTCCGGTTTCCAATGACCAATGCCAATGAAATTGTAACCGGAGGCAGGGTTAAGTGACCCAATCTTCAGCGTCGGGTTACCATGAGGTGTATCAATCCGCTCTGCGGTTCTCGTGCGATAACTGAGCACGTTAATTGGCAGATAATTCGTTGTCGAATCGAGGACATCATTTTCGAGCAGGCAAATGGATGGGCTGCTTTCCCCATTTAACCTCTTGTTTGCCGAAGAATGGACATTTTTTCAGCAATGCAATATGAATGAGGGACAAAGTTGTACTTTTAACAAACGCTTTGGTCGAATGACAACGATAGCTGCACTTGGGGATATTCGCCATGTCACGGTGAATGCAGACAGATTACTGAAACTTTATTGAAGTGGCCTGACGAACGAACATGATCGTGATTCGAATGGAAAAAATCATTCGAAATCATTCAACGACAAATTATCGTCAAAAAATGATACTGGTTTACGAATTGAAAACACACATTGTGACAATTGAAAAAAATGGCAACAATGGCGTGGCGAGTGCAATTTTTTGATCGCTTGTCTTCATGATGTTCTTTTGAAAAAAAAACAACAACAATTAGGATACGCAGACTGTCAACTTTGCTGTGGGTGATCGAAAGTAGTTTCTTGTTTCTTCGCAGTCATCGTCAACGATTATTTCGTCGCGGGATCATTGGAATCGATTTTTCATTCGAAATGCGACATCAATCGTGACAAAAAGCAAAACGGTGAGGTTAATATGGTAGGCGTGGATAAACACGAAGGCGAATGTGGAGAGGAACATGGCGAGAGGAAGAAAGAAAATTGCGATGAAAATAATGAGAAAAAAAAGAAACAAAAATAAAGTAAATAAGGAGAGGAGAAAAGAAGACAATAGCAGCAAGTGAACGCGAAGATGGTGGCGGCGGTGGTGCATACTTACGTCCGGTTAGAGGGTGCATCAGAGCGGGGTGCGAGGTGGCTGCTGCAGCGGCTGGTTGCTTGGGTTTGCTAACCTTTGTGTTACTTTTTGCAAATTCCAAACGTATTGTTTGTGGCATTTCAGGATCGAATTTAACCCCCTGCTGGAATAGATAGATAGCCCTAAATTAGTAATGGGGGGGGGGGGGATGTGGTTGTGTTTGGTGGGCTTAAGTGGCAGGTATAGAGGGAGCAACTCAGGTTTGTTCTTCGCGTTTCGACAAAGTGATTATTATTTTTTCACTCCAGTGGATTAAGAATTAATCACATCATTCTACCGTTTAATTTATTATTAATTTGTCTCTTGTCATTTTCGTCTCGAACAAATCTTCCACCCTCGCTGCTGCAGAGTTGCGACGGAGTTGGACGGCTGAAGGCTTTTTTTTGTGACAGCGACGAAAGTGGATTAATAGTGGTGGAGGATAATGCACAACAGCTACTACAGTTTTGAACTCAGTGTGTTTGGGTTAGTACAGTATTTACTAAAAAAAAATTCACGAAAGTATCGTCTCTCTTTGTCTCTCTCTCTCTCTCTCTCTGATTTACTTCCTCCAACGAGTGAAAAAAAGCTCAAGCGAATTCGTGACTATCGAGCCGAAACGTCTTTTTCTCTCGTACGGTATCACGAAATGTTTCGTCCTCCCAAAGTCGTCGCGACAAATTTTCGTGTTTTTCGTATATGGAAAATAAACGAATATCCATTTGGAATTGTGACGCGCGGAAACTTTTGGATCGAAGAGAGGCTATACGTTGCGAGTTTTGCGGTGAGTTCAAAATTTTGCGTGTCGTGGTTGAGAAGAAGAGAACATACTTAATCAGACAACGTGAATGAAAGAGTTGCAGAAACGTTTCAACAAAATAGCTCATTTCAACGGAACTTTGTCCACATTTTGCGATAATGTTTTTTTTTTCCTTCTTCTCGTTGTCTCGAGTCGGAAAATCAAACGAGAGTGGACGGAAAGAAAATTTCATTCGCTACTGCTCACCACAAGTACGTCGTGACAATCGTGACTACAGGGTGGAAAGAACTAAAAAAACAAACCATATGATTCGATCAAGAGAAACCTTACGGCGACAATAATAACAGTAATAGAGAAGGTGGAACTGAATGGGGTATTCTAATGGATGATAACGAAAAAAAAAAAGAAAATATATATAGTCGTATTATTTGATGCAGCATCAACCCAAGTGCCAGATACGTTTCGATAGAAGTAACGGGGTTGCACTTTAGACAGGTGGATATCGGGGTGAAAGTGAGTCGGACAGTTAACATTTTTTTTTCTTCTCATTCTCGTTTCCGTGCAATTTTTTTTCGCTGCACTTTGTTTTTTCCCAGATTTCCTTTCGACATTCCCCGAATGTAGTTTTCATTATTGGACGCGTCGATTTTGGTCATCCCGATTCTTCGTTGCGTTTGCTTTTTTTGTTCTCTCGCTTGACCAAGAGGGTTCAGGATGAATAAATTCTCCTCTCGAATTTCGCTATTCGCGCAGAGCGATTTTATTACCTGCAAGTCCTGTTTCGCTGCCTCGGCACCTGCTCTCGTGTGAAAGGTCACGAATCCCACCGGCTGAAACGAGAAAATTGCGGAAAACATTTCTTTTTTTTGTTGCCATACCAATTTCATTTCAAAATTGCATTTCCAATAATCAACTTGGGTCGAGGGGGGGGGGGGGGGGGGGCGAAGGAGAACCGCGTTGTCGTTTGGAACGGACGAGCGCAAGTGGACTATTCTTTTTTTTCCCCCCGGATATATTTATTCCGACATCATCGGGAAAATTCCGTGATTGAAGGTGGTAGACGTAGTATAATAATAACGAGGTGTATATGTATGGGAGAGGCGGAGCGGCGAGAGTATCGATTCGTGCTGGTTGCCGTCGTACCCGACGGTGCCGGTTCACCGTTTCTGCCTCGGGCAGCACCCCGAATCGATTCCCTTTATTATCGCTATTTTTTCTCCTCCTCATTCGGGCAATAGCGAAAAAACTACCAGTCCAAAATCCCGCCCTGCCGTTCCAAAAGAAATTGTCGCTTGCACGAATTTCGCGGTCTCTGACAAATTTTTCGGTTGGTGCCAAAAAAAGTATCGTTTTTAAAATAATTATTGGCGAGTGGGCAAAGGCGTCCGGATAAGGAATAAGAATTGTATCGCGTTGCTTAAAAATTAGGTTGCAGGACAATCGTCGCTAGATTCGTGCGTAAAATAATTTTTTTCTGCCCACGTACGACACCAATGTGATTCACGATCGATCGTTTCGCTTGTCACGTGACCCGAGCTTTGAGAAATGAGCGAGGTATAAAATGCGCAATTAATTTTTCACAATCTAAAGGGGTTTGAGGCGGGGTGAACTGCGACGGGTGAACAATCGATTTTTTCGCGTTTTCTCAAAGTATACGTATTCAAGAATATGTGAAAAATGGTTGGATTTGAAATATTGAAAATTTACCAAGGCACAGATGATTTTGTGTAGCATATTGCCAATCGTAACTCTAGCTATAATTGTCTGATTATCAATTTAAAAAAAAACAACATTTCCGCAGTTGCAGTCGCTATTTTTACATAACACAAGTAACATGAGTTACTTATGTTATACATACAAGAACATAAGTAAAAATGTACACTTTCGTCAACACCCGCCATTTTGTGATGTTTTTTTCTTTCGAAAAACGGCTACGTACAACGCCAACTATGTTTATACAGGGTGTTAGGAAGGTCGATGCAAAGCCTTAAGGGGATGATAGGTCACCGCGTTAGGAACATATCTAGTATGATTTTTGGAAAAATTCCCAGAATTAGGTACTAACTCGTTTACCTCTTATGTTAAGGGGTTACCCCCACTTGCGATTTTGAAAAAATCGTTTTTTTTATTGCATTTTTTTGAAGTATAAGTATCTGAGAATATGTCCTGAAAATTTCGAGTCGATCCGAACAAAATTGACTGAGATATGAGCGTTGAAAGAGAAGAATCCGTTCTTCGTGTAAACTGAAATTGAAATTTTAAACGCGTTTTTCTCAAAATGGCATTTCTAAAGTCGGTGACCAAGATTACTCGAACACTAATGAACCGATCTTCTTGAAATTTTGCAGGCTTATTTAATACATAAAAATGTAGTCTTTAATCGTTCGATTTTTTTTTTCGAAAAAAATGGCCGTTTTATAGCCAAAAAACGGCCGTTTTTTTCGTTGAAATCGAACCATTAGCTTTGACTGTCCGCCATTTTGTGAAAAATGAATATTTTTTAAAATCCTTCGATTAAAGACTAGTTTATACTTATATTTGACTAAATCCATCCGCATTTTTTTTTCAGATGATACTAATTTGCCGCAATGTTGGTCACCGCAAACCGTGTATATAAAAACATTATTTCATTGACGGCCATTTGCCACTAAACAATGTAATGTTTTTCAATAAAAAAATTACTGAAAGTTCTTCAAGATGTGTTCTTTCAGATGGTATATTGATCGATTAAAAAAGTTTTGTAGTTTTCTTTTAAAAAATTCATGAAAAAGGCCTTTTTTTTGCGCTACAAGTGGGGGTAACGCCTTAATGCTATTTCTTTTTTAATAGCGTCAACATATGTTAATCTTATGTTAATGGAATTTTTTAAAAAATAGTGTTAACATAAGAGGCATTATTATTTTTTGACAATTTTTTAATTATTCAACACGCCCTATTTAGTTAGTTGCGTGGATACAGATGATTGTATTGGTGTTTGTCTATTGAATACACATTAAGCTAAGACGCAAATAAGTTTTTACTCATCAATTATTGTCTGTTTGAACACTATGAACGAGTCAGTACCCAATTTTGGGAAATTCTCCAAAAATCATACCTACCATGATAACTCGAAATCTTTAGACTTTGGATTGAGGTAACCTAGGTTGAGTATGTTCCTTCTGACGTGATCTATGACCCCCTTGAGGCTTCGCATCGACTTTCCTAACAACCTGTATAGATTACAAAACTTTATAATTTTTATTTTTCAGACCAACCATTTTCAAGTGATCGTTTCAGCTGTTTACATTCCTTAAACAGAGGCTCTATTATCCCTTAATTTTTATTCTTGAAAAATAATTATTTTTTCGTAATTTTTATAATTAATTTACTTAATTTTTATAATTATTTTACTTATTTTTTATTTTTTTTCACTACAAATTTTGAAAAAATACGTCCAATGTATGCTTAATAACACACTTTTTTCTCAAATGCCAAATAAATATTCCAGTAGATAGAATTCGGAAAAAGCAACCCCTTTTCGGCCAGTCACAGTGGTGTCCTCCCTTGAGAATCATTGCGGGTTGTTTGTTCATATTCCAAGCTTTTTGCCACGGGACAAAACGAAATCGCCGAGCTTGCAAGTTTTCCGAGGACGCGCGAGACTCGTCGTTCGATCTCTTATTGGGCTCTTGTCATCCGGGGGGAGCGCTATTGAAAGAAGCTTTCGAGCTACGGGCTTTTTAAAGCGTGTACGAGCTTATCGCAGGGAAAGCTTGCGAATTGAATTTATCCATTATTCTATTTGAAATATCAGCGATGCGCGAGCGCCTTTAGCCGAGTGGATCTCGGCGAGCAAAAGCTTCCGAGCTCATCCCCCGTGCTTTTTTTTTCTTTTCATACAAATTCCTTTCGATCTTATAAATAGCTCCGTTAAAGGATAACCGATTACTCGGAACTCTATACCTTTTGAAGGCTTTTCCCGTACGAATACACGAAAAACAAGCACTGATATCAAAAGCTTGCGGGCCTTTCGCGCTGCTTCTTATTTATCGTCGTCGTTATTTTGGCAGAGCTTTCCAGGTTGAAGGCTTTTCAGGATGATTTGCCGAGTAGCCCGAGCTTTCGGAGCTTGCTCTACGACCAGTCACGCAACAATGGCGAATGATCGTAGCCGGCAAATTTTCGAATGCAAGCTCTTGAGTGAGCGACAAATTTAATTATACTCGGGGGTAAAAGCTCTCTGTGCTGGAAATTCAACATCGCCGGGGAACAAAACGAGCCACTCTAACTCGAAAATCCACGTGCGCTTTTCTAGCCGCAAAGCCTGCGATGAGTCATCAAAGATCGCGCAACGTCTCGTACCGCAAGCTCGTAATTTCTAAGTCACGGAGCGGACAACAGTTTGGAGTTCTCGAGTCAGCAATTTCTCGGAGAGTTATGAAATCCGTCGAGCTTTCGAGATGATTGTTAGAAAACTAAGAGGCACGGGGGGGGGGGGCTTTTATAACGTTCGAAACACGAAAGTTCAATCTCGAAACTTTGATATTCGAATTTCCGAGTGTTCTTTTGTGTTTATTCTTTCCATTATAAACGTCAGTGCATTAATCGCCCGAAGGTTCGCGAGCTCGGATCCCAAAAGTTATTTTCTCGTGTCTCGTTGGCGTTGTTACCGTGCGGGGTCACCATTAACTCAGTCCTCGTCGTCCTCGTCGGTGCTTGCAAGCTCGCTCGTGTCGCGATCGATTATTTTCCTCGCTCGTTTCGTGGCCTCCCGTCAGGCAAATTGATGATAGTTTTTAAGTTCCCGGCTCATACATTTTCTCCATATTTTTTGTTGCCCGTTGTTCTTTTTTTGCGCTCGTACCTTCGCCA
The DNA here is from genome assembly GCA_951751655.1 of Ophion costatus. Lineage (NCBI taxonomy): Eukaryota > Metazoa > Arthropoda > Insecta > Hymenoptera > Ichneumonidae > Ophion > Ophion costatus. The sequence goes on along the minus strand of OX632359.1, from coordinate 36,099,459 downwards.
ATGGCGACCCAATTTCGGAAGGAAATCAGATGCCGGCTCTCGGCGTGCGTGGCTATCAAACAAACGTGGAGGAACGATATCGCGAATGGTCAGGTTTCGCAGGTGTGTGTGGGGCTGTGTGTTGGACTATGTTACATCACGTGTGTCTCTCTTCCTCACTCTGGCTGAATAATTGAAACGAAAGTTTCATCGACGAGACCAACGAGTGAATACGAATCGAAACGGCTATTACGCCAACCCCCTTTCCAGCACCCCGATCGATCTGCCGCACGTTTAAATACATGTGTACGTATTCTACGTCGCGACCTCTTCGCCCGGACAATTTTCCTGTTTTTCATTCGCCCACTTCAAAGAGTCTAGGAGAAATTAAACTCGTCCAGTAAAAACGAAAAGTATAATAATTATTTGCGAAAAAATAAATAAAAATCGTGGACGTTATTTTCGCAATTTGCTTGGTTACACAAGTTTTTTTTACATGCGGAGGAAAGCTCGAATGATGCTTCGTTTGAAATTGGTATATGCGGATTTTAATCAGGAATGAGATTTGTCAAATGGTCCATGAAAGCGAATAACGAAAAAAAGGGCGTCCGGATTTGGCGAGCTAATTTCATTTGTCCCACTTTGTTTGTCGCGTCCCTTTTTCTCGCCAGCGCCCGTTCGTTCATCTTGTCCATCCTCCACGTACCGCCTCACCGGCAGAACGAAAGTTCAATACGAACTTTGCCAACTCGCGCTTTAGCTAATTTTTCGCGTGCTCCAAAAGCCGTCCGAGACTCCGCGGGCAAACACCGAGAAATGTTGTCGGTACCATTTCCTCCTACCGTTACCCGGGCAACTCCGAGGCCAGACTTTCAAAGCGGCGAATCTCGAATAATCTCTTTGACGAGAGAAAGGAGCGAGAGGATCGAGTTTCCTGGAGGGAATCCGATAATATAAAGGAGCGAAAGTATGAGCTATATATATATGACAATATGAAGGCAATAATTGAAACAGATGTCGACAATATTTGGCTACGAAGAAAACTGAAAAAAAAAATACATTTGTTTCGATGTTTTATTTTTTTTTGCTTCTCGTTTAAATGATTGCAAAGTTTTCGACATTAGACGAATTACTCACCGACGCAGTTTTCCCATTTTTACTCGTGACTTTCAGCAATGAGTTTTCGTACCCCTGGAAAAGAAAGAGGGAAAAAACATTACGGTTTGACCAATTGAAAATGTTAGATGGCCAATGTAAAGTTGGTGCGAGTCAGAAAGTACCAATCGAAATCAAAGTTTCAATTCTAATCAAAGTTGCAAGTTTAATTGACGAATCTTCGAGAATTTAAAGGTTTTCATAGTTCAATAATTTGTGGATACTTGTATAAATCGTCAGCATCAAGAATAACATTGTCGAACCGATTGTTCAGATAACTAGCAAATATGATTATTAACAATCGGTATAAAAACTCCAATTGTAATCAGTGTGACTAGTTTAATTGATGAATCTTCAAGAGCTTCAAGATTTTCATACTTTACTAATTCTTGGATATTTGTATGAATCGTCAGCATCAAAAATATCATTGCAGAACATATTTTTTCAAAACGACTGGGCTGACAAGGAAACCGTGTACGGTGTCCCCCTCCGATTTCGTTCAATTTGTAATATGTTATTTTTCATCGAAATCTAAGACACGTATTCTTTTACGCCGGAAAAACGGCTTTAAGAGGGGAAACGACCCCTCAAAGAATGGGGTGTCACCCCTTATTTAATTTTTGTTCAATATTTCTGTAGTGGATTTTTTATCGCTTTACGTTAGAAGATTTTTGGTTTTTGTTTCATTTAGATCGGTGGATTGCTTTTGGGTGAAACTGCAAAACCACCCCTCGACACGCCTTTTTATGAGGGCTGGTTTGCCCCTAGAAAACCGTTTTTCGGTAGATAAAAAAAGTACGTATCTAATAGTGCTTGATTCTTTATTACAAATATGAGTAATGATAAAAATAAATAATAAAAGATACACTTCTTTCAATTCCGAGGGAGTGGCTTGGTAGAAATATTTAGGGATTGGAAGTCGAAAAATTGGTATAACTTTTAAACTTTTCTTTATGTTTCAACGAAACCAATTGCATTTGGGAAGCTGAAAAGAGTAACTCACACGCAACGCAACAAAACGTATTTTTTCTTTTTTTTAGCTCTCTCAAATGCAATTGGTTTCGTTAAAATATAACGAAACGTTTCGAAGTTATACGAATTTTTCAACTTTCAACCTCTACATATTTCTACCGAATCATCCCCGTGGAATTGAATAAAGTGCATTTTTTCGTCATTCGCTATACGGATTATTCTCCAATTGGTTTAAATCTAATATCGTGACTGGAAATATGCGAAACTGCAAAAGTTACTCTAAGGGTGTCCAACTCGAAGGTTAATTTTCACCCCTTAAAATCGTTTTCCCGCCGATCAAAAAATACGTGTCTCTTAGATTTCGATGAAAAATAACATATAAATTGAACAAAATCGGAGGGGAACACCAAAAAGGGTTTCCTTGTGAGAAATAACAAATTCGGGTTCGTCCAAATCCGCCATTGTAGAATGCCAATGAATTTTTCATTGAAAAAAATGGAATTATTCTGTTATTTTGAGTTTAGACAATTGTATGATAACGAATATATGATTAAGCATGATGAATTAATTGTGACATACTTTTATTGAGCGCCACGGTAATGTGACAAATTATTCAGAAGGGCCCTTCTCATGCCCCCACAAAATACTGCTCTCCACGAAAGGCATACCTAAATAACCTTCTTTTTTCCAAATCCCGAATAAATAGTCTGGTGGACCAAAAAATTCGGAAAATACGGTCTTTTTCGGGTCGCCACAGTTGGTGTCACCCCTTAAGGATGTTGAGTTCCAAATCGCAAATGATGATAAAATTCTTAAAATTTGGTATGTTTTTGTATGAAGAGGTCGTGTAAAAATTTCACGACAATTAGGAAGCTCGTTATTGAACAATTAACATTCACAAATTAAATGTTGTTTTATGGAAACTGATGTAACTTTGCAATAAGTTTTTTTTTGACCTCTCAATTTTATAATATCTACAATATACTGAAAGCAACGGAAACAAAACGAAGTTTATTGATAATTTTTTTTTAATTTCTTTTAGAAATTGTTCTTAACAAAATGTTAATTTTTTAATAACGAGCTTCCTAATCGTCGTGAAATTTTAACACGACCTCTTAAATACTTCATACAAAAACATACCAAATTTTTAGAATTTTCTTATCATTTTTTATTTCAACCCTTAAGGAGGTTGAAGTAATGATGATAGAATTCCGAAAATTTGGTATGTTTTTACATGAAGTATTCAGGAGGTCGTGTAAAAATTTCATGACGGTTAAGAAGCTATTTATTGAACAATTAACATTAACATGTTTCATAGGGACTCAACATCCTTAAGCTACACTATACCGCATTTGCCGTAGGTACGGCTGAGCGGTCACCGCTCCGAGTAGCAGTCCAATAATGTAATTGTAATTCTATTTGTGCAGGATCACGAACAAACATACCACAAACGATTATTCAATTTGTGAAAAAATAGCAGTTATTTTGTTAATCGAAATATTTGCTCACGACGATGGATAACAAAAATTATTCCGACATTCACACATTCGAGATATCTCCACAGATATCAGGTTCGTTTTATGCGTATATAATATGTGGTCTGGAATAAAGCGGTGATAAATCATGATTTTCAGCGATGAGGCCGAGTGCGCGGGGGTTCGAACCAAACATAGCAAGCACGACGGGGGGGGGGGGTAGCGGTTTTATGTGCGACGGTATGGCTTAAGGGCAGTGGGCCGCGAATTTCAGTAACGCAGAATTTACTGCAGTAGCCGTTACCGCACTGTACAAATGCATTATACCGTGGTGCATGGGGGTTGAAGCCCGTGTGCAGCTAACCTCGTACACTGGTTTGTAAAATCGTTGCACTGCACTGCAGCTATCGTTTCGAAACTCTTGTCCCAAAAATGTTTACGACCCCCGACACTAAAGACTCGCGCTCCGCCATCTCTTATAAGATACATTCTTTATGTGGGAACGCTTTGTTTCTGGCAATTTTCCATTGCAATCTCGTTTTTTTTTTCTTCAAAATTTATGCTGGACTCTTACATGTTTCTTTACCCGAACTGAAACAACGACTTTCTCGTTTTTTTCAAACTAAGTATTTGTACTAAATCATTTTTTCAAATGTCTACAAATCAAATTTAAGGCCTTAGGCCACAGTAACGGGTATAAAATCATGTGCGAATTTAACAATTTTGTTTCGTATGAAACAGTGATTCACTCATAAAATGAATTCGACATCTATTTAGTATGAATATCAAGCGGTTAGAAAATATATATTTTTTTTGTCGGTGTACAAAATGGGCGATTACTAATACTTTCTTTTGCTATCTTTTTTTCAGGCGCTCCGCGGCGTGACATTTAGCAACTACAATTTTTGACCTACAACAAAAAACAAAAATTCTCGTCAATCTACATTAAAATACCTAGAGAAGTACGTACGGAATTTAAAAAAATATTGTTTTATTCGAAAGTTGTAGGTTTTTGAACTTAAGAAATGAATTTTCAGTCAGAAATTTCGTTATAACTGTTCATAAACTGCTCATAAAATGAAAAGTTTTCGATTAATCAGAAATTCCGTACGTCCTTCTCTGCGAAATGCCATTAGGAACATAACTTTGAAATTTGAAGTAAATCGAGTGAAAATTGTTGAAGTTATTTGTCAGGCCAATTGGAAAGAAGCTATTTCGAGAAGTCCATTTTGTACATTGAAAAAAAAACATTTCTAACAGCTTGATATTCATACTAAATAGATGTCTAATTAATTTTATGAGTGAGTTACTTATTCATACGAAAAAAAATTATTAAATTCGCACATGATTTTATATCCGTCACTGTGGCCTAATGTCTTAATTAATCATTCAAATTATGGTATTTTTATGGTATTGTATCAATTATGGTACGGAATCAAGGTATTTCAATATACCATATAAGTACGGAGGTCACTAAAACTCCGAAAAGTTCAAAAGTGAAAAATGTTCTGAGGTTCGCGGACTTGTAATTAATGTTTACCGAAAACTCCCGCAATCGCAATTTTCCGTCAGGTTTGCAACGTTTACCCCGTTTTTTAAATTTATTTCTTCGTTGTGCAGTCGGCAATTTCGCGTTCTCTCTTTTTGCCCAATTAGGCATTTTTGCAAAATCATACCGCAAGATAAATGTGGGACGGTTGAAACAAAACTCCGAGCGCACAGACGCGACGAGCAATATGTTACTTTTTTTCAGACCAATATCGACGAGAAATTCATGCTTCGAATTGAGCCGGAAAATAATTGCCGCTCGGCGAGCCGATAAAAAAAGTTTAACTTTTTCGATTTCTGTTTGTTTCTGGTTAAACAAGTGCAGAAGTTAGAGAAAAGCTGACATTCGTTAAAATAAATATTGCAAAATGAAAGAGATAGGGGTATTCAATTATGCTGGTTGTTATTCGAAATAAATTTGCACTCATTTCTATTCGATACAAATGTTTCCATCTCTTTTTCATTACATTGTTCGTCAACGATATCCATCCCCTTATATTCGCTCTGTCATCCTCGGGACGTTTTCACCCTGTCGTCGGTTTGCCCCTTTCATTCTCTTCTATACGGTGGCGGATATGGAATTATTGTTATCCGATCAGTGCCGAGGAAGAAGGAGAAGAGACCGATTATCGAACAATCACCCCGCAATGCCATTTAAATATATATCGTCACTTTAGATATAAACTGATCCAATTCTCTGCGGAACTGTCGGATGTGTTATCGGTCGTTGTAACCAATTTATGAATGCACTGACGTATGTGAAATAAAGTAATATGTATATATATATATATATATTAGGGTGGTTCAAAACACCAATTCTTTTTTTTCGTGGTACTCAACGTAAAAGGTTACTACGTTATGAAAAAGTAATTCATACCAAATTTGAAAGGTCTAAACATTTTTTTAGGTAGTGCTCAACGACTTTTAATTTTTTTTCTTCGATTCTTCGTCAATTTTTATTCTTAATTTTTTTTCTTGCTCCAGAACAACATATTACTAACAAAAAAACGCGCGTACTTGTTTGACGTTCAATATTGTGAACACCGTGTTCTTGTTCATCAAGTGGTTGATATAATTTTCACATCTGGATTACTTATATTGATTCTTAATCTGCAGATGATGGTACTAAAAATTATTTAAATAAAAATTGCGTATTGTTACAGAAAAAATTAGATCAAGACTTACATTGGATCACGTACTAACATTCTCTGCATCGATATTTAAAAAAAAAATAATACTCGAACAATCATGAAGAAAAAATATGAAAAAGGCGTTTGAGCACTAACTAAAAAATTGTTTGGAATCCCTGACCGGAATCATAACACTAGCTATAAAAGTCTCGTTTTTTATTTTTTTTTAATCAAAATTCCCGTAATTGCATTAGCTATCGTTGTAGGTAGCCGTTTTAATTAAATTTAGTGTCTTTTGAGCCACCAAATATAAGTAAAAATATCGCCAAAAAACACGTTTAAAATACCCGCCGTTTCGTGATGTTTTTTTTCGACAAACGGCTAGTTACAACGAGAACTACATTTATATAGATTATAAAACCTTTTTCATTTTCATTTTTCAGACCAACCGTTGTCGAGCTATCGACCCGGCCGTTGGACCACATTTTTTATACACAGTCTCTACCTCAATGACGGCGTCAATTTTAAATGTTTTTTTTGTTACGAAAATGTACACAAAATAAATTTGATGTTTGCTTAAAAACATACCGTCTTTCCAAATTCCGAATAAATAATCTAGCAGACAAAGAAAATCGAAAAACCCTCTCGTAAGGGTCTGAATAAATAAGAACACTCAATAAAAGAGCACGGATTTTGCACGCTTGGTTTGTTCGATCGGTGAGAGTTATTTTTGGAAATCGCTAGTCTCCGTACAAGGCTTTTTTTCATGATTGCAAAATAATGATCCCGAAAAGCGGAATTATCGGAATTTGTTGGTTTTGATGAAAAAAAGAACACTAACAAAGTATTGAAGTATGATAGGTAAATTGTTGGTTATATAATCGTTGGATAACGCGGCGACGAGACGATAACATAATCGTGTTAGTGAAACGAAGTTGGGTACATTCACAACCGCTGAAATGTTCCTTTTGTTAGCGAGGCGCGATTCTCGCTCCGACAGATCCAGCGAACTCGACTGTTTGTTTCTCAAAGCTACGGGAGTTATCACAATTCCAATGCATTAACAACGAAACTCGTTGAGCCAAGCTCTACAATTATATAACCGGTTATCTCGTATAACGACAGTTTCGCATCGTATATCGGACCAGTGTAAAACTCGCAGAATTCTCGTCATGATAATGCGATTGTTATGATTATCGTTGCATTGGAACTTCACCTCACGTCAGTATCCCTCAATTAAAATTGATTGGAATTAACGATTGAAAAAATGATATTTCTACTAATATTGTGAAATTGGTGTATCCGTCTGCACACGTTCGCTTTTTAGGCTGAAATTAAGATGGTGGGTTTTAAGGGGAGAGACCTTCAGAGAGAAAAATTTGCTAATTTTCATGATTTTTTTATAAAGGAAAGATTTCTTCTTCATTTTTGAGACTTAGGGTACGATTTATTAGTACTTTTGGCTGTCACATGGAATTTTTAAAAATTAATCTTTAAAAATAGCAAAGGTATAGCCCAAGCATACGACTATTTTTTATAATTTTTTCTACCTCCATTAACGCGAGACGATTGGCATATTATTTGTCATAAATCGTGGTGTATGACAATGCTCAGGTTGGCAGAAGTGTTGCAAAGTATTTTTCTTGGAGTTCGAGACATACGCGGCCTGTTCGAAACCTCAAAATTGGCCCGAGGACCTGTCAACAATGAATATCGGTCCAGGTAAAACATTTTTTCGCTGAAAAGAAAAAGTGTGTGCCGAAGCTGTTTATAATTTGAAAGAAATAAAAAACCTCATCAATTTTCCGATATTCCAATGTATTTTTTCTTTTTCTAAACATTTCTAGAAAGTTATAATGTCTGAACATGAATACCAAATCAATATTGAGTGTTTATTACTAATGAAAAGAATGAGAACAAATAATATTCCTCGTTAATTGTCCTGACCGAGTAGTTTGAATCTCCCGGGCATAATTACCGTATGTGGATAAGGTAGATAGCATTCGTGCCGTCTACGACGTTGCCAGACGTCCTTTATTTCAAAGGACGTCCTCATTTTCAGACCAAAAATGGATCTTGTCCCCTATTTTGAAATCGAGAATAAAGGACCCTTCGTGCCTTATAGTTTGGGAAAAATGGATAGTTTTAATATGAAGAACTATGAATAGTTCTTCATATTAAAACCTCTCTCGACGAAAATAATAAAAGAAAGGAAGCGGGAAAATGTCCTTGAAAAATGGATTCAGATTCTAAAATCAACGAATGAGAACAAGTATCTGCCAAAAATAATACAATACGTACTTTCCATCCCAGTGTCTATAACGCCCAGGCCGAAAGAATTTTTTCCTTGTGTACGAGTACGTGAACCAAAAACCGAAATATATTATATTTGACACTGTAAAAGCGGAACAACAAATAAAATCGAACTCCAACGTGCAATGTAAAGAATTTTTTAATTTCATTATAGAAAACGAAGAAGCTCTTAAAGCAGCAAAAAGTAATGCTAAGTGTACTGTAAAATAGTAATTTTTTATTTGTTTTTATGACAGGTATTTTTTTACTTTTATTCACTATTAAATAATTGCTATTGACTTAAATTAACGATTATGTTAATTGTAGAAGAATCCCAGTCGTATTGTTAATTCGGCTTGGCCATTGTTGAAATACTAATTCGACTGTGTAATAATCGGGCTTGCATCGATCCGGCTTACGCGATCACAGAACGGAGCTCGAACTTTTTTCGTCGCCGGTTCTTGATAATGGCCGAACGAAGATGTGTGCACAGGTGTCGATTCGAAACACAAGTTTGGGCTATCTTCCATGTTGACAGCTGATTCACCACGTGTGTACACAGCCGTAGAACGTGACGGCAGAACAAAAATGTTTCACGATCCTTTTTTTCTCTCCGTTACCTCTTGATATTTCACAAAAATCTGGTTGCAAAAGAAAGAGTAATCATGCCAATGGTAAAAAAACGCGCTCGATTTTAGCCCGGGCGACATCGCCCGCGATCCATCGAACGTTCTGACACATTCGCGAGAGTTATCGATACAGAGCGGAGTAACAAAGAGTAGGTACCGAGCAGTCGAGCAAAGTTCGCGTTTGGTAAGGCCAAATAAATGTATCCAAAGTTCAAGAGGGTTTTGCACAGTTTCCCCGTACCCTTGGCAAATAGTGGCGGTATAGGGTGGCTTAAGGATGGTGAGTCCCTATGAAACATGTTAATGTTAATTGTTCAATAAATAGCTTCATAATCGTCATGAAATTTTTACACAACCTCCTGAATACTTCATGTAAAACCATACCAAATTTTCAGAATTTTCTCATTACTTCAACCTCCTTAGGGGTTGAAATAAAAAATGATAAGAAAATTTGCTATGTTTTTGTATGAAGTATTTAAGAGGTCGTGTTAAAATTTCACGACGATTAGGAAGCTCGTTATTAAAGAATAAGCATTTTGTTAAGAAAAATTTTTAAAAGAAAAAATATTTATCAATAAACTTCGTTTTGTTTCCGTTGCTTTCAGTATATTGTAGATATTACAAAATTGAGAGGTAAAAAAAACTTATTGCAGAGTTACATCAATTTCCATAAGATAACATTTAATTTGTGAATGTTAATTGTTCGATAACGAGCTTCCCAATTGTCGTGAAATTTTTACACGACCTCTGAAATACTTCATACAAAAACGTACCAAATTTTCAGAATTTTATTATCATTTGCGATTTGAGACTCAACATCCTTAAGAGAGAGATACCTTTAGGCGAGGAAACAATTTTCTGATTTTCATGGTTTTTTTTGTTACAGGAAATATTTCTTCACCGTTTTTGAGACGTAAGGGGGTATACCTCTCTCGGAACTTAAAAAATCTTTTTTTTGCTTATTGTTATAGTGTTAACTTTCAAGAATATTTTTTAAGACCAACCGGACACCGAAATGCTAAAAATTTACGAACTTACACCTATTTTAGGGGAACAGTGTGCCTCGGGCTTACCGCGATCCGTCGAGACTTGAATTTGCACAGTTAGCGTTCAAACAGTAGTCATTTTCGGTTCACGATCGCATCTTTTAATTGGATGAACCATTTATTAATAACAATGACTTAAGCATGCTGTTTTTCATGAAAAAAATTAGGTTTTGTTTGGAGAAGCTGTCATTTTTCGTATTTTTCGAAATTTCGAAAAGTGGACTGTGAACCCATAGCCAGTTGGATATACTTGGAGAAAACATTTTTTGTTTCCGTTTCAGATTAGATTTGAGTCTGGTAGAGATCCCGCCGTTTCGGGCCTCGCCGCTGGAGGACTGCAACGCCAACAGCAGCACCACGAACACTTTGAAAGATTTTCTTCCGAAAAAATTACATTGTAACCATAAACGTGTGTACAACAAGCTGGGAAAAAATGAATTTATTCCAATCAATGTGTTACTAGAAAAAAATCGTCATTCTGACCCGTCAAATTGGGCTTCCAGAGAGGGACACCCCGTTGAGGTATGTTTTATTACTACTTTTGGCTGTTAGAGGGTATTTTTTATTAATCTTTAAAAATTACGGACGTATGGCACGCTCTTCTAAACTGCATTTTCAGAACTGGCGTGACGTATAGTTAGAAAACTAATGGACCGATTCTGATGAAATGTGGTATAAATCTTTTTAACCTCATTGTCTAAAACGTGACCCTAAATGTTTCCGAAAATAAAAAAAAAGTATTTTTTGGTGGAAAATGTAGGAATTTCTTTCTGAAAATTCCATCTTTTTTTTTCAAAGCGTACCTTTTTTATCGATTTAAAAAAAAAACACCATTTGACAGCCAAAAGTAGTAATAAAATATACCCTGAGTCTAAAAAACGGTGAAGGAAGATTTGTTTTTAAAAAAATCATGAAAGTCAGCAATTTTTCCCTCGTCTAAAGGTATCTCCGCCCTCAATCGATTCAGTAAGTTGAAAGCGATCAGCATGTGCGAGGATCCTTTTATTTTTCGAAGTGCCAGAACGAAAGATTTATTTATCATAATTTATTTCACGTAATTTATCTCGCGTATTTAATTTTCGTAATTTATTCACACGTAATTTATCTTAGTCGAAAAAATGTTTCCCTCAGTTCAGATCATTTCAATGTTCATTATTATCGCGACATATTAATTTACTCGACCGAATATTCGGAAGACTTTGCTCGTATGTTGAAGAAAGCTTGTCGCTCACACACGGGACCGATAAAAATCGAATGATTATAAGTAAGTAGCCCTCTCATTTCTCCCACCCTCTGGTTGACGAGTAAAAGAAAAAATCGACCGAGCGAACGGACACTTTATTCGCTCCGGAATATTTGAAACGAGGTCGTGTTCGTTCGTTCCTTCATACATATTATTCTGCATTACTCCAGAAATTTCGAACTGATTGCAAAGATAATTTAAATCGAATCCCGGCCCCACCATTTCGATACCGCGCTTTTATCAATACACTTAATTGTGTGTATGCAATATTCCGCTACGGGTTCGATATTTATCTTAAACGTATTACGCCCTATCCGTGATAACTTGGCTGTTCATATTTTCACGGTGCAGGAAGGAAAATAAACGCATAACGACGGTAAGGAAAAAATATAGAGGTCATAATAGTGCCACCCTCATATACATATTCAAGAACGAGTGAAAAAAAATTCAAGTTACAATATTGAAAATTGACCAAGTTACAGACGGTTTGGTGAGAGCACGTAGCGGAACGATTTATCACGTTTTTCTCGAAACAACTTCTGTCGACCTGACCGGAATCATGCCTCTAGCTATAATTGTCCGATTTTTAATTTAAAAAAAAACCAAAATTCCCGTAATTGCAGTAGCTATATTGTTGTAGGTACTTTTTTTTTAAGTTTGTATTTTTCAAGTCCCTCGATATACGTAAAAATTGCGCCAAAATTACACTTATTTTGCCACCTGCCGTTTGGTGACCGATTTCTTTCTCCGAAAAACTGCTAGTTACAACGACAATTACATTTATATACATTAGAAAAACGCATTTACTTGGATTTTTCGGACTCACCATTGTCAAGTTATATACCGTTGTTAATTTTTAATGTCTTCGGATAATAATGCACAAGAAAAAAGGTTAATGTATGCACAATAACATACCTTTTTCCCGAATCCCAAATAAACAATCTAGCAGAAGAAAAAAATTGAATAAAACGATCTTTTTTCTGTTCCCCACAGTCATGTCCTCCCTTGAAGCAGTATGCTCAATTTTTATTCACGAATGTTTAAAAATATATACATACGTCCAGCAATAAATTTGATTCCTGATGTACGCGATGGTTGTTTCTTTAAATCTTCAAATGTCTCGTAAATCGTTGCGAGCATTTTCCTTTCGCTCTTCGTAACATTCCTTCTCGATGATTTATATACCTATACCTACACATACACACACGTATAAATATAATACGTGACGCCCCATCACGTATTTACAACAAGAGTGTAATCGTCCATATACACGCCCAAGTCCACCGGGAGAATGTGGAAGAAAGAGGCGGCAAAGTGGGGTGAGGTGAGGGGTAGGTGGGGTTTAAAAAGAGCGCGAGCCTCGTGCTTCGAATTCCTTTTCGGTATACGTACCTACTCTTATTTCTACTATGGTTGCGGCACGCTACATCGTGTATCACGGAGAATGTACTAGTACGTAAGAAAAGAAGAGAAAATGACAGACTCTTTCGAGGCTTCAATATTAAGCGCGCGTAGGTGTACACACACGCACACACACACACGCGCGCGCGCACACACACACACACACACACACACACACACACACACACACACACACACACACACACACACACACACACACGCACGCACGCACACACACACACAATGCGTTCCCTGAAATGGGGGAACGTTGGGAGTGAAATTCTGAGTCGATTGATATAAGCATGTGTGGGTCTCAGAGCAACCCCTGAATTATTATTAATTATTGAAGGCGGGCCAATCAGGTGCGCCCGCCTTTGAAAAACAATTATAATTCAGGGGTCGATCTAAGACCCACACATGCTGAAGTCAATCGACTCAGAATTTCACCCCCAACCCCCCATTTAATGGAAAGCAATCAGTTCTGGGACACCCTGTATATTATACGAGAACTGGACTCAAGAAAAATGTCGGGTTATCCGATCGAGATAAAAGAAAATCGTGCATGGAATGATATTCCGTCGAGGCCGCGGTTGAGGATTAAAAAAAAACACAAAAATATCAAACAATAGTTTGATCGTCGTCTAATACAAAAAAAAGACGTTTGGAACAAAAATACGACGTAAAAAATCGGATTGAAAAAGATTGGCTCGTAGAATGCTCAGCCCCTTTACGTCTACCGTTCAGGCCGTCTTGTCAGACTTAGGTGCACACACGCTCGCATTCACGCCGCCACAAGAATAAGTATATTTTCTCTCTTATTATCGTGTACGTGTCAACACACACTGATTGCTTCAAAGATTATAATAAATCGCACGTAGCATGAAATTCTTCACGACGGGCACGGCCTAGTTGCGCGTCGTATGTATACACGAATTCAAACTCGAAGCAGTAAGTAAAGTGTGTCGATGACGCTGGGTCGAAATTGCTTATGATCGTGATGTTCATATGATCTGAAATATCATACGAAGAGTATATCGTCCAAAATGATGAGTAGCCTGAGAAGTTTTTGGGGATCTTGTTGTGTATTGAAGATCTCAAGAGAGTAGTAGGTTACTTGCACTTGCACAAGAGAGTAGTAGGTTACTTGCAAAGTAATGCTAAAAAAAGGGCAAAGGCGAGAAAACGATAGTGCCAGAAATATAAATATTCCATAGAAATCGCGAGTTTTATTTTTACATGTGTATTTTTTTAAGAGAGAGGGGGAGAGAGAGAGGACGGATTTTCTAAGGTTCTGATTGGGTTTCACGTTTTTTAGAACGATCATAATTCTGCAGTAAAGGCCGATGAAATATGAGGGGAAAAAAAATGTTGTCCGTTTTCTTAGTGGCTTAAATGATGTATGACCATCACAAGAATGATATACAAAACGAATCGTGGTAAATATTCGGAAGAGGGGCTCCTGCTAGAATCAGATTAATTCTCTTCAAGGGTTCAAGCAAACCCGAACAAAAATTAGCCTGATTCTAGCGGAAGCCCCGCTTCCGCATATTTACCCGAGTTGTGTACAGAAAATTAAAAAAAATGTTAGACCTCATTTTCTGAAGCGCGTTCGAAACGCACGCAATAGCCTAGACGGTGAAAGTCGCAATTTGGAATTGTTCAGTCCAATTGTACAAGAAAATGTACACTGACCTAACAACTGCAGAACTACTATCAAAATGCATCAATGGGTACACGCAGAATTCAAATGCGAGCTTCAACTCCGTCGTGTGAACGATAGCTCCTAAATCAGTATTGAAACTTCGAACGCGTTTTTCTTGGACCCACATTCTTCGATTCGCGCAGTTATCCGATTTAAATGAATTTAACAATTCATCAGCAATTCTCGTTTTTATAAAGAAATTAAGGCCGACTTTTTAGCGAAAAAAAAGAAAAATTCATACAAAATGATGCCATTTACCGAAAAAATCATATTTTCTCATAGTCGTGTGTACTTATCTAGCAAAACTAATGTGGATGACGAAATTATTTTTCTTTCTTTTCTAGATGCAAGTCCATAAAAGTTCTGCGTCCTCCCGCGGGTCGCCTAAAAAAGCTCTTTTTGTGTAGCTACGACTGAGCCGCCATGTTGTATTTTTTTTTCATTATAATTTTGTTTGCTCACGTCGACACATGTAGAAAAAACCCTCCAAGCTTCACCTTGATTTTTTTTCACTTTGAGTTTCATTTTTTTGTGAGCCACATAGATGTGACGCCTTGATGAATCAAATGATGGCGAGGATGATAAAATAATAATACTAATACTAATAATGAATAATAACGGCAATAATAATGATAATAATAATAATGCTAATAATAAGTAATAATGGCAATCATAATAATAATAATATATAACAGCAGCAATAATGAGGATAATAATAATTTGTCTAAATTCTGTCTTTTTAACATTTAGGCCTTAGGCCACAGTAACGGGTATAAAATCATGTGCGAATTTAACAATTTTTCTTTTCGTATGAAAAAGTGATTCACTCAACAAATGAATTACATATCTATCTAGTATGAATATCAAGTTGTTAGAATTTTTTTTTTTCGATGTACAAAATGGTCGCTACTCGAAACTTCTCAAAACAGCTTTTTTTCCAATTGCCGTGACAAATAACTTCAACAATTTTCACTCGATTTACTTCAAATTTAAAAGTTATGTTCCTAATTGCATTTCGCAGAGAAGTACCTACGGAATTTCTGATCAATCGAAAACTTTTCATTTTATGAGCAGTTATAACGAAATTTTTCACTGAGAATTCATTTCTTAAGTTCAAATACCTACAACGTTTGAATAGAACAATATTTTTTAAATTATGTACGTATTTCTCTCGGTATTCTAATGTATATTGACGATATTTTTTGTTTTTGTTCTAGGTAAAAAATTATGGATGCTAAATGTCACGCCGCGGAGCGTCTAAAAAAAGATAACAAAAGAAAATATTAGTACTCGGCTGTTTGTACATCGAAAAAAATTAATATATTTTTTTACAGCTTGATATTCATACTAAATAGATGTGTAATTCGTTTTATGAGTGAATCACTTTTTCATACAAAAAAAAATTGTTAAATTCACACATGAATTTATACCCGTCACTGTGGCCTAAGGCCTTGACATATATTTCAAAAAATGTTCAACAGTAACGTTAATAATAACAATCAAAGTATAATAATAATGCTAACGACAATAATAACCATAATAAATTCCGTATTTCCAATATCAACATGTACCCCAAAATTTATTCACACGTATCTAGCATATAGCAACTTTGACATAAACTAAAACCTACACGCCGTTACTTTCCTAGACTTCCAAGAACGGAAGCGAAGAAAAAGAGAATTATTTTGTACCCGATCTACTTAAGAAATGGAGCATCAACTCCACCGGAGCCGCGTAATTTCGCAAGATCCGTGATTCGTCTGTTTGTAAGAGAGGTGACCATTATTAGAACGCGATTTAATTTAAACAGCAATTAATCGAATTAACGCGCGAACAACGTGTGGTGCTTGGCGATAGAATAAAGCGTTGTATTTCATGCGCAAACATGGTTGGCTTTTTATTATAGCAGTGTTGGAGGCTTGCGCACTAGTGTTGGGAGCGTAAGCCATAAACGAGTGGATATTCGTGACGCCATATGGCCTAGTACGAGTCCAGGTTACCCGGGGGTTAACGAGTACGATCCAGGGTGATTAATAGAAAACGGAGTCGACATTACGTTCCATCAACTACAACTTGCCATCGTGTTTGTGCGCCGCACTACTGTGGACTACATTCGGCTCTACGAATTCGCGTTATACAGGGTGTTAGGAAGATCGATGCAAAGCCTTAAGGGGGTGATTGGTCACGTCGTTCGGAACGTATCTAACCTAGGTTACCTTAGTCCAAAGTCTAAGGATCTCGGGTTATCGTGGTAAGTATGATTTTTGGAAAATTTTCCAAAATTAGGTACTAACTCGTTCACCTCTGATGTTAATGCGGGATTTAATGAATAGCATTAACATAACAGGTATTTGTATTTTTGGACAAGTTTTGAATTATTCAACACGTCCCATTTAGTTAGTTGTGTGGATAGAGATGATTGTATTGGTGTTTGTCGATTGATCATACATTAAGGATGTTGAGTCCCTATGAAACATGTTAATGCTAATTCTTCAATAAATAGCTTCTTAATCGTCATGAAATTTTTACACGACCTCCTGAACACTTTATGTAAAAACATACCAAATTTTCAGAATTCTATCATCATTACTTCAACCTCCTTAAGGGTTGAAATAAAAAATGATAAGAAAATTATGAAATGTTGGTATGTTTTTGTATGAAGTATTTAAGAGGTCGTGTTAAAATTTCACGACGATTAGGAAGCTCGTTATTAAAAAATTAACATTTGATTAAGAACAATTTTTAAAAGAAATTAAAAAAAATTTATCAATAAACTTCGTTTTGTTTCCGTTGCTTTCAGTATATTGTAGAGGTTATAAAATTGAGAGGTAAAAAAAAAGCTTATTGCAAAGTTACATCAGTTTCCATAAAACAACATATTATTTGTGAATGTTAATTGATCAATAACGAGCTTCCTAATTGTCGTGAAATTTTTACACGACCTCTGAAATACTTCATACAAAAACATACCAAATTTTTAGAATTTTATCATCATTTGCGATTTGGGACTCAACATCCTTAAGCTAAGACGCAAATCAGTTTTGAGTTGCCAATTATTGTCTGTTTGAACATTATGAACGAGTTGGTACCTAATTTTGGGAAATTTTCCTAAAATCATACTCACCGTGTCGAAATCTTGAGACTTTGTACTAAGGTTACCTAGGTTAGATATGTTCCTAACGAGGTGACCTTTCACCCCCTTAAGGCTTCGCACGGACCTTCCGAACACCCTGTATATTGGAGTAGTTGGGACCCGGTTGTCGATAGAGCAATAATCGTAACTAACAATGGAGGGCGATCCGTGGTGAGATTATGGATTCTAGGCATGGCGACGACGTAGTCACATGGTCTTGAAGTTTGCCTCGTTGAAGAGAAATCTTTATTTTGTTGATTGATCTATCTCAAAATTGTTATTTTTTTGCTAATTCAGGTTGGAGAATTTAGAGGAATAAGTGTAAAAATGTTTGAGTTATTCTCGTAGCCAGTGAGGGGCAAAAAAATTTGGTTCATTAGTTGGTGACGTGAAAAGTGGATTTTCGTTGGCTTCTAACGATGCAAACTTCAATATTTCAAGCCACTGTGACTCACCTGAAAATTGGTATTGCAAAGATTTCCACAAGGCATTTACTTGAATTTTAGAAAAACGAAGTTCTAAACTTTCTTCTTTTTCTCTTGGTTAATCATTGAAGTCTGAGGAATGGTGAATGTTGAAAAATCTTGGAGTAACTATTGATTTGATGATCGATAGCA
Source organism: Ophion costatus (assembly GCA_951751655.1). Classification (NCBI taxonomy): domain Eukaryota; kingdom Metazoa; phylum Arthropoda; class Insecta; order Hymenoptera; family Ichneumonidae; genus Ophion; species Ophion costatus. The sequence continues at coordinate 36,081,137 of OX632359.1, read as the reverse complement.
TTCAAGCAAGAAAGGTGAACAACGACCCCACGAAGAGTCGCATGGCTTGCTTGAATCAATCATATGAAATTGAGTTCAAATATCGGCCTATTAGACTTTCACTTGACAGTTGATGGCACTTTAATGGAATGTTCCAATCGATTACAATTGAATATAAGGAAACAAATGTATAGTACCAATAAAATCTCATTTAAATTGCACAGACGCTTTTTATTAACTGCACTGAAATTATGAAGGTAATATAAACAAATGTTTCGTTTCGTCACAGAAAGGTACTACTTTTAATGGGTTAAGCTACTGTGAAAAAAAAACTGTTCGTCGCTTGAGTTAACTCCAAATAAAACCACATTTTGTGGTCTCCTTTTTATTTTATTTACTTCTAACAAATATTTTTGTCCTCTAGAAGAAATTGGTAAAACTTCTAGTTTATTGTTTATTTACTTCTGACAAATATTTTGTCAGAAGTAAATAAACGTCTTTTTTCGAAACCTCTTGTTTTTCTTCGTCTTTTTTTTTCGAAAAGCTAATTATTGATTATGAAAAACTATGATACATTAATAAGTATAAACTTTCTCACAAAAACTTAATCTGTGTGTTTTAACTTTAGTTTTAAAAGTACTAGTTGACTAGGTACATCTCGCGAACAAACTATGATTAATATATTGCAATGTGCTATGATTTTTGGTTGGATGGATGGAAGGATAGTTCTATTATACTTGCACATCTTTTGTTTTTAAGACGAAAAAAAGCCCTGGATCGGGAAAAATCATCTAACTGTTTTGTATGGGACCGTCTATACCGGTAAGGGTTTTCCACACTTTCCCCGCACCCTCGGCAAATGCAGCATAGTGTAGCGTAAGGGGGAAAGATACCTTTAAGCGAAGAAAATTTTTGCTGATTTTCATGAATTTTTTTTTAAAGGATAGATTTCTTCGCCACTTTTTGACATTTAGGGATTGTGTATATTGCTATTTTTGGCTTTTAAATGGTATTTTTTTTATCAATCTTTAAAAATGTCGGCGGTATGGCACGGTTTCCTAAAGCATTTTCAAAACTGGCGTGCCGTATATCTAGAAACTAATCGACCGATTATGATAAAATTTGGTTTGAATCTTCCTAACGTTATTGTCTAAAACATGACCCCAAATATTTTTGAAAAATGTTAAAAATCGTTCGTTTATTGCAAAATGTAGCAATTTTTTTTCGAAAAAATTCAATCTTTTCGTTTCAAAGCGTTTCATTTCATCGATTTTCAACATTTCTCACTTTTTCTTGGTTCATGTTCTGCGTATGAGTGTTATCGAAAGAAAAATCTTCATTGTTTCTTTTTCACGTTAATTCCCCCGACGCTACGTGTCACGCCGTCTACCAACGTCCGCCGCAACCCATTTAAAAGACCGTGCCATCCTCCGCCACTTTCAGAAAGTAATTTTTTGAAAATACCATGTGACGGCAATAAGTAGTAATAAAACCCTTAGTCCAAAAATGATGGATAAACCTTTCCTTAAAAAAAAATCATTAAAATCAGGCATTTTTTCCTCGCCTAAAGGTATTTCCCCCCTTGAGACGGCCCTGAACGCAACGTTAGTTTGGATTAGCGGAGTGCAGGTAGGTAGTGATAGGAAAGGGTAGCCATTGGTGAGAGAAATACGTAAAAACTATATAAAAATAATTTCCATAAAAATAATTACTCCTGGTCCAGTCTATCCTCATCAACATGCCAGTTTTCACGGCCAGATGATCAAGTATACAATTTTCGCTCTCTCAACGGCACAGCCGAGAACAAAATAGAGTTAAACGTCAGTTGGCACGTGGCAACTTCGAAAAAAAGCGGATTTTTTTTTTGGTCCAGGATAAACACGTACCTCGTATGCTCTGAAGAGAAGATATAGTTCCCTCGGTTTTGCGTCCATCGGCAGGCCGCTCACGAACAAGGTGCGCACCTGCAAACAAAGAAGAAGAAAGAAAACATGAACAAGTTGAGAAAACGATAATTGAGTTAATTAACGTAATGGGCGACAGTTCCGAGGATAGGGAGAATTAGCAAGACTCCTACAACGGAACGGGAACGAGAGATTCCATGGTGGCTCAATACGAGATGAGTGGATTCGATGGACCGTTTTTTCTTCTGTTCTTCGAACGTATACATATATATATACTTAATTTCCGGTAGATCGAAGAATTGATGGACTCGTTCTCAATCGATTAATGAACTGCTTCGGTGCTCGGGAACGTCAGGAGGGAGTTCAACGAACTCGCCAAGTTCGAAACGCGTGAAATATTTTTAGAAACATCGCTCGTAATTAATAAACCAATTACGACAAATCGTTGATTCGTTAATTGAAGTTATCGATCAAATTGATAATTAATGCTTCCTTCGACATAAAATAATTGCTCCAACGTTATTTACGACGATTCAATAATAATGATGAAATAATTCAGCAATTATAGGTGACTTAATTTTCTACATTGAATATTCTATATTGTGAAATTTATGATTGCAGCAATTTTTATGTTCATGCATGAAATATTTATAATATCCAAATAAATCTTTTCAATGGCCTCAAGGTATTGCTTCTGCAGAGAGCTATCAATTATTATACGCAACGATAAAGTGGAATCAAAAGTTTCCGAATACGAAGAGTCTTCTGCTAAGCAAATTTTTGTAAGTTTTATCGTTAATATTTTTGGTAAATTCTTCGATAAGCGATTTTGCCGAAAAATATTATCCGATTTCTCCGATAAAATGTAATTTATTGGATTTGTTTGGGTTTGTTTGGGTTGAAATGTTGAAGGGTTAAAAACCCAAACAAACTTAATATACTTGTAGGCGTCGAAATGTTCAAAAATGCCTATTTTTCACGTGTTCCCGCGAACTTCAAAACCACATAATTTCTTATGGGGGTGAATTTCAGCTGCCCTCAACTGATTATCATCATTTAAAACCCAATAAATGAGAAAACACCAAAAAAATGATTTCAGGCTCATTTTTCGGGAAAGTCACTTATCTAAAGAATTACCACATTTTCTTTAAACATTCGGCGACTCCCTTTTTTTATTGTCGTTACGGAATCTTTAGATTGTTTTTACACGCGTTGAGCAGCTTATATCAGACATCTATAATTATTTACTGCATAACGTATTATACAGAAATGTGCCCAGCGTATCATTTCCATAAAGTGCCGAATAAGTGAGACGATTTTTAGAGTCGTAATTTTGCGTTAAAAGTTTGGCAACTTAGTTTGAACTTGTACAAGCATACTAGGATGTATTTTTACTTGAACATAGACGAAAATCTGTTAATTGTTAAATATTCGAGTTCGTGAAAGAAATACCGTAAAAAAAAGTCCAAAGTAAAAATATCTGGGTGTTTATCGCGACGAAAAAATCGACTCTAAAATATTGGAAGCGATCTTTTTATCGCAACGACCAATCGATCGCTGTTGCTTCTGAAGCGTAAAAATAAATCAGCCTGCGAATAAGCGGAGTGATTTATTCGGCCATTGTATAAGAAGGATGAACATGAACGACACAATACGAGATCCAAAGGACAATGGTTACGGATGATTGGATCTGTTCCGAACGGTAATTCTACGAAATTGTACGTTACATATACACGTGTATATAAACCGGTCAATTAACCGTGTCGTTCAATTTTCATTGTTCGCCCTTCCATTGATCATCGTACTCCACCTTAGGATTCATCTCGCTCGGCAATATACTGATCCTAACATCATCGATCGTTGAATAACTTTTTGTTCGTTCAGCGCACAACATTAACGTTGCACATAAGAATTATTGTGCGAACGGTGCAAATTTTGGCGAATTTGGTTTGAAGCATTTTCAAAAAAGGGCTCGAAGAGTTCCTGTATGCGATATTTTTATCAGAAGTGAGGCAAAATTCGAAATGGTGATTGGAAAATTTACCGACAAAAAAATATGTTCACGTTTCCATCGTTGCGAAGCAACGGAAATTAATTTTTTTTAAATAGCGTCATTTTTTTCGGCTGACTTGGGCTACGAAAATGACGTATAAGTTTCAACGTTATTCTTATTACGGATTTACCACCTGAATCTGTAAAAATGTTTCGGACGATAGTAAAGATAAAAAAAATGAAAGAAAAAAATCGTTGCAACTGGAGGATGAATGCGATGAAAAACTTTTCTTAGACCGGTGGTGTAAGGATTTTTATCAATCTCTCTCGTTCTCTCGCGCTTCTTGGCGAGCTCGATCGGAGAGGCAGCATAATAACTAGCGTAATTGCTCAAAAGTATGCTCGGGACTCGAGACACACGTCATACACGGTAATTCGCTCATTGTTTTTCTTTCGCTGGCAAGGCCACCGTACGTATAGCTAGAATTAGCGTCTACTCGAAACCAGCTGACAATAACTCAGTCCACTGTCTTCGACGCCAGTGACTATTGTTTTTCTTCTTGAATTCTTCAAATTTATCGTACGTTCGTAACAGTTGCAGCAAAAAAAAGCCAGCACAAAAAGACCATTATAATAGAATCTGCAGAACGAGTTTCTGCACAGCACATTATCCCTTTGTTTTTAAATAAAAATTGAGACTTGTTTCTCGGAATTTTCCATTGTGACAGTTATCATCGAACCCAACCTTGGTCGTGGCAATTCTGTCACCGTTTATCATCTCAACCGTGCAATCTTTCCGGCTTACGCGAAATAAAATAATTGCAAAATAAAAAACTGTTTCCCAGCTCTCACTCATTAAAAAAAATGAATTAACCGCTTTTTTTTAACACCTGCCATTTTGTGAAAGTTTTTTTGTGTTACCAAAAAGTTTTGTGTTACCAAAAAGTTTTGTTACCAAAAAATGTTGTGTCATCAAAAAGTTTTCAGTTACCATAAAGTTTTGCGTTGCCAAAAAGTTGAAAAGCCTCGCGGCAAAAGTTGCCAAAAGCACGTGATAGAAATAAAATTGAAGCTCAATCTCACGCCTCACCAGACTCTTGAAAAATGAAGTGGCATTGCTATGTCGCGTAAAAAAGAAATAAATCTCGGCTTTACGGCAGTAGGACGAGCACAAAAAAGTAGAACTGAACGCTCAACACGAGTTGGTGGGTGCGAACAAAGTTGCGGAGAATTAAAATTCCTTTTCGAAGTACGTGAGATATTTGTAGACGTATTTTCTTTTTTGCCTGGCCTATCTATCTCTCTGTCACGATAGCAAATTCTCCGAACGGCAGTCATCGGGCAAAACTCGAAAAAAATTGCAGCGATGAGACGCGAAAAAAAATAATTAGCGGTTGAGGCAATTGCTATTCATTTATGTGTGTGATAACGAAAAGTCTATTGCCACCGAACTGTTCGCATTGAAATGAGAGAAATTCCCCTCAGATTAGCCATTCGTCGTTGATGATTCTCCCCCTGATTAGTCCTCTGCACTTTTTTTATACTCTTCCAAAACGTGTGAATGGGGAAGTTTGGTGGTGAACGGTCGCCATCATCAAAGAGTGTATTAAGGGGTACACCCCTCAACACAATCGTTATCAGGGGTAGAATTTTCTAAAGATTGATTTTTTTCATTGGCTGAAGAAGGGGAATTCCTTAGACGATCAAACGTGAGTTATTTTTCACCATTTTTTTAAAGGTAATTAAATAATCGCATAATTTAAACATTTTGACATTATTTTACTGAAATTTTCAAGTGTTACAATTTTCTTCAAACAAAACAAAATGGCGGCTTCATAAGGTATTCCTTTAGGCGTCTTTTGAAAAACTGCTTATGTTATAGCCCAAAAAGATCGATTGATCGATCTGACTGAAATTTTGGGAGGTTTCTCACGATAACATTATTGGAAGAATATACCTAAACTTTTAAGGTTATCGCGTAAATAAATTACTTTTTTAGGGTAAAAATTGTCGAGAAAATGGTCAAAAATATAAAAATTCCATTACAAAGCCTATTGATTGATTTGATTACAAAGCCATTGATTGACCTACTTAATTTTTAATTTTTCTACTCTTTCATACTTTATAGGTATATCCTTCCAATAATCTTACAGTGAGAAACCTCCCAACATTTCATCCAGATCAATCAACAATTTTTGACCTATAACATCAGCAGTTTTTCAAAAGACGCCTTAAGAAATACCCTATAACGTCCCTATTTTGTTTTTTTAAACACTCTTAACACTTTTAACACTATTTTAATACTCGAAAGTTTTAATAAGATAATGTCAAAATTTCAAAATAATGCGATTATTTTATCACCATTAAAAAAAATTCATGAAAAATGACTCATTTTCGGGCCTCTAAGGGGATTTCCGCCCTTAATCGACCTCTTCAATCAAATGCACGGTAATTTTGAAATTCTCACAATTAGGAACAATGCGGGTAACCACATTAAGATCCGAGTGAGCTCGACTTGGAGAACATAAGAAGAATATTAGCTGCGGATGAGGGGGGCGGGGCCGGGGGCTTATTAATTCTAAGTCAGGGCTTGCGACGCTGTAACCCGAGTACATTATTTCGAGTGGTGCATGCTGCCAACGTGGGCTGGGAATACACGGCATTGCTGTAACAACAACGACCGGCCACGTTAGGGCCAGTAGTGGTTGTCCGGTGTTCGAGGGTTCGCACGCCGCTGGCTCTCTTCGCTCTTCATTTGTTATTATTTGATACAGGACGTTTCACATCGATTTAAACCTTGCAATTACGGACAATTTTTTTTAAATGTTCTGCAACTTGGTCAATTTTCAGTATTAAACTATTACGGGTAAGAAATCGATATTTTTTTGCATTTTCTCAAAGTATACCAAGGATAGGCAAAAAAAATCAGGTTTTAATATTGAAAATTGACCAATTGCAGAGCATTTTGAAATAAAAAAGACTGTCCGTAATTGTAGTAGCTATTGTGAAGCGTAACCGTTTATTTTGTATGTAAAATTTCGTATTTTTTAGCCGATGAGAGTAAAAATTTGAGTAAAAAGTGAGAGTAAAAAAGCCGATGTGAGTAAAAATAAAAATCTGGAGAAGAGTAAAAATTTGCCAAAGTTATTTTTAACACCTGCCATTTTGTCAGTTTTTTTTCTCGAAAAATGTCTACGCATGAGGATAACTACATGTATATACGTTATGAAAGTTTTTTATTTTTATTTTTCAGACTAACCATTGTCAAGTTATCGATTCGGCTGTTGGAACATTTTATTTTACAGAGGCTCTATTATACCTTAATAACGTTGTTGATTTTTAATTTTGTGACAAAAAATTTACACGAAATAAGTTCAAGGTATTCTTAATAATACACCTTTTTTAAAAATCCCGAACAAATAATCTAGTAAACAAAAGAAATCAGAAAAAATAACCTTGGTTCGGCCCATCACAGTGGCCTTGTCCCTGAAGTGCAAAATAATGCGCTTTTTTCCTTGTACTCAATTAGAACAGGCTTCAATATTTTTTTCGTATGCAATTGTGAAAATTTGCGTATTGGAGAAAATGCTTGATCGAATTTGCACACCACTTCGTCAACGGGATAAAATATAAGATTAAAAATATGAAATATAAAATGTAAAATATAAAATATAAAATATAAAATATAAAATATAAAATATAAAATGTAAAATATAAAATATAAAATATAAAATATAAAATGTAAAATGTAAAATGTAAAATATAAAATATAAAATATAAAATGTAAAATATAAAATATAAAATATAAAATATAAAATGTAAAATATAAAATATAAAATATAAAATATAAAATATAAAATATAAAATATAAAATATAAAATATAAAATTCAAAATACAAAATACAAAAATAACAAAACCATAAAATGGAATAAAGTACGCATGTGAAAAGGGCGTACCCCGTACGATGGAACAGATAAAAAAAAAGATTAAAAAATATACAAAATCTAGATATCAAATATAAAATATCAAAATTCTTCATATGAATTACCTGCAGAAATTTGAATTCCAAATCGAGTAGACGTCACGCACGATGACGTTTTCAAAATGGCTCTTTGGAACGCACGAACCGAAAAGTAAAGCAATTCACACTCGAATGAAACCTCATAAATAAATTTATATTGAAGAGAACGCTGGAGGAGTTCCGTATTTTTTACTTTGTATCGCCATCGCTTGTATGCCTTTGGAATCATTCGCAGCAGCTGTTAACCACAAAGTCTTAATATGATCAACATGTTTTGTCGCTGCTGTATGATAGTACAGCAGGGATGAAATCCAGATGGTAGGACGGACCACCAGGTCGATTAGACGAGGGATGCCTTATATGTATATGTATGCACCTGGGGCTGTACGAAGGGATCGATCCAACAAGCCTCCACTCCTCATTGCACACGCGATGTCTATGGATGAGTTTACATCAAACGTTTGTTTATTCGCAAATGAGACGCCAATGGCTGATTCAGATGCTAATTACCAACAGACCGTGAACTGTTAGTAGCCCTTCCACCACTTTTGCTTCATTAAGTTATTCTTTTCATGCTCCTCTTTCAATTTTTTTTTTCGTTGACCCTTTGGGATCGCTTTCGGTTTTACGATTATAGCCCGCTCGATGCTTTGAACATGTTAACATATTCTACAGATTTCAGCATTTTTTATTTCTTTCTTCACATGTAGGTGGTCTTTCACGATTTTATCTCGGCATGGGAAGAAACATTCGTATTTCTATTTTGTTCAATTTGCACGGTGACTAGACGAAAGACAATTTTACTATAAAAATATTCAGATACTCCTACATTGATACAGAAGAAAATTAAATGAAGTACAATTTTACGTGTATATGAAATCCCTTTATTTTAAGGTTTATAATCTGTAAAATATTGAAACAGGACCACTTTTTACTATCGATTCACTGGGCAAAAAATGTCTGTAATTTTACGATCCACTATAAACACGCGATTTTTTTCGCACGAATTTTGCGGGTTCGACCGTGTTTCCGAATTGTTTTCGCATCAAGACTTAGTGTGGCTAATAAATCTACTAGAATTCGTAGCGTTACTATCCGCTTCAGAACAAGTCTTATCCTCGCAGACTAATCGCTGCCATTGGCGGCAGAATTATCATTGAAATATTCGGTAACCGACACTTTTTTTCTGATATCATTTTAATCCTCGAAATGTCTGGAACGCCTCGCACTTTTCGTTTTTTTATTCATCTGATTATGAAATATGAATACGTGTGAAAAAATAGTTATTTTTCCTGCCAGCTTTGGATTTATTTATTCACTCTGAATGGTTGGAAGGCTTTCTTGATTTCGTGTGCACTCATGACTATGTGCAATATGCGAAGCGTATAAAAAAGATTCAGCAGCGATCGAATAATCAAGTGCTCTTTTACCGTCTTCTTAATTTTCCAAATTTGTCACTTCTAGAATCGCAAGTTCATCGTTCAGTCTCGGCGAAAAAAAACAAGTCGTATTTTTATTTTCTAGAAAACTTTGGGAATTATAATTTCCAGAAGTTTCAGTCGATTCGTCATTGCAACTTGGCCAAAAAAATCGGCATTTAGACGCAGCTGTAAATATTCGGAAAAAATATTTTAAACAAATGTCATCGAATCCTTTCATTCCCTGTGAACGTGTTTTCGTTTGTCAAGAGTTCACCGGATGAAACTTCGTTTACGATCAGAACCAAAGGTCGTGATGAAAATTCGTAAAATTTTTTATCACCCCGAAGGCTCGGGACGCCATCGCGCTAAAAATCCAAACGGGTGAGGGAACAAAAATTTTCGTGCGGCCGGCAAGAATTTTTAAGGCGATAGGATATAGCAAGACCGCGAGCTTTTGCGGCCTCCGGTCACGTTGTAAACCAGCCCGTGCTCATCGAGGCTCAGCTCCGGTCGTTTATTTTGTCCCGACGGCCGGAAGTACGGTTCTCGGGTTTTCGTTCCTCTTCAACTCCTCATCCCCTCTTCACTCTGCTCTCACCTACCTCTTTTCGCATCGTAATTATATTTCTCCTCACTTGCCCACAAAATTACCGTTGATAAACGATTAATTTACAAACTGTTTACAACACGAGGGTTCAGTTGTCCATTTATATGCACGCATTCGGGTTAATTTTTCGCACTCGATTATTTATCGTACGAGCCGCTGTTATTTTGTTTCGAATTATAATGCGAGTCATTAATTAATTGCAATCGAATTGTTAATTTACTTGATTTTGCATCGATGTCCTTATATATTGACAATAAATAGTGACATTTTTTCGGAGCTCCGATCAGCTTTTCGATCGATGACTGGAGCATCGAAAAATTGACACCGCGATAAGAGCAATTTTTTCATGTACAATATATATTTTACTCAATCACGATTATTTTTTTTTTTGATAGATGCTGAATATGACCCAAGTGCGATGGTGGAAGCAAAATGTTATGTTACCACTCTTTGTGAATATCGAGGGACCGTTTCGAAACCCTTCTTTGGCTGCGAGAATGGGGATGAGAATACATACAAAATAATTTCATGTAAAAATCAATTATTGTTGGGAAATTTCCAACTGACAATATTGTTGAAAAATATTTATAAGCTCGGCAATGATAATAGCTGAATTTTTGCATTTAATTATAAATACATTGAAATTTTATTCAAGAAGAAATGAGCGATAAACTTGGCAACAGCGAGTGTTTTTGCCATTGGCACAACTGACTATCGCTAAAGTGTCGCCGGCTGTAATATGTACGTTTTGAACACCATTATGGATTCTGAAATACCCACTAGTTGATACTTGACTGTGAGTGGCTCACTCGACAGACCCAGTTAACTCGGTGTTGCCACGTTCAGCCTACAAGTTTCGTTGTCGTTCGAAAACAAACCGTTTGAGCTCAAAATTCACATTTTTTTCGAACATTATTAATGAACGAAGTAGAGAAACCACTTAATTATTCGACATGACATTTTTAACGCTATTATCACGGGGATAAGGTTCCGAAGAGCCCCAATCTCCGATCGAGCTAAATTTTTTCACAGACCTTCCTTTTAATATGTTGTGACAGCCCCTAAAGGGATTTTTGGCCTCTCGCAATAGTTTTCGCGATATTGAATTTTAAAGTTCCTTTTTAAGCGCGCCAACTATATCTATATCTGCTACGTCTCCGTTCATACCTATACAGGGTGTCCCAAAACTGAATGCGTTCCCTGAAATGGGGGGTTGGGCGTGCAATTCTGAGTCGATTGATATAAGCATGTGTAGGTCTCAGATCAACCCTTGAATTATTATTAGTTTTTAAAGGGGAGCCAATCAGGTGGGCCCGCCTTTAAACATTAATAATAATGCACGGGCTGATCTGAGACCTACACATGCTTATATCAATCGACTCAGAATTTCATCCCCAACCCCCCATTTCAGGGAACGCATTCAGTTCTGAGGCACCCTGTATATGTTATCACGCTCTTCGTTTTGTCTCAAGAAACCCAAATAAATCGAAATAACACCAAACCCAAAAACTATTGCGCGTGGCCGAAAATCCCTTTAGGAATTGTCTTAAAATATTAAAAGGGAGGTATGTGCAACATTTGAGCGCTATCGGAGGTTAGGGGTTTTCGAGAGCTTACCCAATCACGGTTTGTTCGGTTTTTAATTCCAATATCGACATTATTATAGTTCCAACAGCCCTATAAATGGTGTTTACAAGCTGTGGGGTGTATTACCAAGTGAATAAAAGTTCAACTCGAACTTGAAAAATCTCCGATGCTATGTTGTGAAACTGATTGATTTTTCAACAGTTAGTGCACCATAAATTAACCCTACTTTGACGCACTGGGTCATTTTGATCCGGACGAATTATTAGTAAAATGCTCAGTTTTCCAAAACTGAAAATTTACAATAATTTTTTTCAACGATTTAAATTGATACTTTCCGAATTTCAATTATGCACACATGTCGATAAATGTTTTAAGTGTAGCCCTGATTTTTTCAGTAAAAACCGACGGAAGGGTCGTTAATGGCAAGTGGATGAAGTGCTATCCGGGCCAAATTGATCCAGTGTGTCAAATTCGTGGCCAAATATAAGTGTGTCGACGAAGGGTTAAGGGAGAATTCTACTTTCTTGGGACAAAAAAAATTATTTTGCTTTATCGGAGACTTTTGAAGAAGAGGAAGGTGTATTCTATGGTCCTGGCATAGCAAATTAGTTGGACGTGTGGAACTTTTCATTTTATTCCCACATAAACTTGAGTTTAACTTTACACTCGTTTCTCTCGATACCACGTTTTCCAAGTTTGCGAAAGTGCTCCTACGCGCCCTAGATAAACAATAGTCATGAAATTTGGCAGGAACATGTACAACATACTTCTTCATTAGTTGAACGAGAGTTATCCAAAAAAAAGTTTTCAAGTTTTTATTTTATGAACAAAAAACTGCAAGAATTGTTGGTAAAAAACTAAACTTCCCTTTGATCGCTCACTTTTTTAAAATTTTTCAACGTTTCTTCTTGATTCTAGTTCGACTTATACACAATATTGTACAAAGTGAAAATATGTGGGATGTTCGTGCCTCAGATCAGGACTTAGGACTTCCGCAAGCGAATAATATTATCGCCAGCCCAGTGCCATGTTTCGCGAAACTAAAAAATATCATCATGTTCAACAAAGGCGTCCTAGTAAACACGCCAAATTTCAATATTCTATATTTAATACTTTTCGTATAAATAATTGGTGAAAAATTGAACATCTTTTGGCTCAACGAAGTAGAAACCTCCGTCAATCTCTTGGTGATACAAATTTCAATCGAATCCAAGCATTTCGATTTCAGTCTCGAAACTCCTTAAGAACTGCCCGTCGTGTCTATGCAGTATTTGCCTCCGTAATCTTCAACTCAAATTACTTAGGACGAAGACGAGCAGTTGAACTTGCGCTGGTCTATTCTTCCCTCGAGAAGTTTCTTTGCATTCGTATATGGTTGAAACATATTTGACATGCATATACACACACACACACACGTATCTTCATATCTTCGCATCAGATATTTATATATGCTGAGGAGTTTACCGTCTTCGAAAGTGGAAGCCGTGAATCCGTTGAAAACGGAATCACTAAACCGCTCAACATTTTTACAAATCGATCCGAAAGAGTAGTATCAGCTTTCTTAGAAAAAAAGCCCCAATTTTCTCATCTCTCTGTTCGCATCCTTCAATTGAAATTCAACGCAGATTTTTCGCTAAATTATGTATCGTCGCAGTTTTGCAAAACGACACATTTCATTGAATATCTCTATCGAAAGTTACGGCTAAGGCGCCATGTTCGGAAAACGATTAGAACATAATTACGGCAGGGCCACACTATATTGGCGTCAAATTTCCAAATAATTTATCGACGATCAGACGAGCGCTGTGCGGGCTCCGGCAATTTTCGTACTCTCGCGTATCGTTTGGTAAAGCTTCCTGGGAACAACCGCGTTTTCCCAATTTGAGGGAGTTTAGCAAGTCGTTCGATGGCTGATGCCACGAAAGCAACGACGGGACTGTGAACCAATATACCCTGCAGTCAACTAAATCCGCACCTCAAATTTGATAGCGCGGCAAATGTTGGCGAATTCTACAACGAGTTAAAACTCTCGTCGTCTATGGATACGAAGTGTTTACGAAATCGCGAAGTTGGTGGGAGCTTTGAGGAAAAGATGTTTGTAGGAGGAAGTCTTGACGTTGAGGGTAGACGAGAGTTCGGAAATAATTGCAATATGAAGGGTAATGCATGAGGCTACATACGAAACCATTGATTAGCTGATAATCGAATCTATCTATCTATCACGAGGAAAGTTCTGCCACTTCCACCCGCTCTTTTGGCCAAGGGCTGAAGACCTTCAGCCCTTTCTCCCTTGTACCAAATGTGTTGGCCCATTTTTTATGATTCCAAGGTGACCATCGTACATCTTTCAAGCGCAGTGAACTTTCTTCAATTTCGTTACAAAAAACGTAGCCTCTATTTGAACGTCAAGGCCATTTAATTGGCGGAAAACTTTGCAGTGTATCGATTTTCATGATTTTTTTAAATTGAAAGATATCTTCGATATTTTTGAAACTTAGGGCATGTTTTATTGCTCCTCTTGGCTATTACGTGATATTTTTATTTCATTAATCTTTGAAAATGGCTGAGGTCACGAAGAAAGTGGCACGGTCTTCTAAACTGCATTTTCAAAACTGACCTGACGTGTATCTAAAAAACCAAACGACCGATTCTGCTTAAGATTCGTATAAATCTTTCTTACCTCATTGCCTACAATATGACCCTAAATGTTTTTGAAAATAGAAAAGAAGTATTTGTTTTATTGCGAAATGTAGCCATGTTTCGGTTTCGGAAAATTCACTCTTTTTGTTTTCAAGCGTACCACTTAATTGATGATCAGCATTTCTTACTTTTTCTGGGTTTACATTCTGCGTATGAGTGTTAGTGAAAGAAAAATCTTTGTTAGTTTTTTTTTAGATCAATCCCGCCGTCGCTACGTGTCACGCCGTCCGATATCATCCGCCACATCTCGCATAGAAGACCGTGCCATACCTCTCCCATTTTTGAAGATTAATAAAATACAAAAATACCATTCAATAGCCAAAAGTAATTATAAAATACACACTAAGTCTCAAATATGGTAAAGAAATCTTTCCTTCAATTTTTTTCCTTTACTTCAATTTTTATTCCTTTTTCTTTCCCGTAATTTTTTTCCTTTCCTTCAATTTTTCAAGAAAAATCATGAAAATCAGCATTTTTTCTCGTCCAAAGGTATCTCCCCCAATATGATTTTCCACTTCCCACACGCATAAACACGACATTTTGACCGCACGAACATCATCATAGAAGTTGTTTTATATATTTTTGTATAAAAACAAAAAAATTCCACCTGGAGTTGGATGAAAAAAACGATGGCACCGATCCATCGCGCTCGTTATATTTCACTCTTACCATTTCGCCAATTTCGCAATGTCACTTGGGAAAATAGTTTCCAGGGCCAAAAAGAGGAAACGTTTCGCGGAAATTAATTCCATGAATGATGTTAATGTATGTGAGTTTGGTGGCACATGCCGAGTGAACGAACCGCCCTGTGGGGTGAAAAAAAGTAGTCAGTTTGCCATTGCACTCGTGCTATATGCAAAGCTCTAGCTATAGAGTTGGACTGCATAAAGTGTTGCGAAGTTGTTTCGACGCCATATATATGCGAGTGTGTTCACGTGCACTGAGAGATGGTAAGGCTGGGGCTGGAGCCGCTAGAGTATACTATACGTCGGCTCCATTACAATTGGTTTGACCTCGCATGCTTTTTATTATTGATAGTGGGCTGTGTTGCCGTCTGTTCGACTACACGATCTTTTCCCCCACGCCCTGGCTCGTACGTGCCACATAAAACGAGTACCAGCACCTATTTAGCTATTCTCTAAGTCCTAGGAAAGACTTTGGAACTTGAACGTATCAACCTATCAAAAGGCCTATGTATAATTTGGAGTGTCGATAAATGTATATATCGAATGCCAACCTTCTGACCTAAGAACATTGATTTTCCACTTTCCCATGTTTTTCAAATCGTGGAAACTTCGACTCGAATGAAAACGAGAAAACAGCTGTTTCCAACTCGAGAATGAAAAAAATCGGGAGGTTCCATTTTTTTTTCAAGCTCGCGTTGAAATTGGCTCAAGTTGAAGAAAATTCTGATAGAATGGAATTTTCTCGACTTTTCTTTCAATGGGACGAGAGGGAGAGAAGGAAGTTTTGCGATTAGGTGGAGATTCCGAAAAACACGTAAGCCAGGCGAAGGCTGCGGAGCAAAACGTCGAGTGTGTACGTAGCTATTACGCACACACATTGAAGAGTCTCGACGGATGAGTTTGTGTAACCGCAGAACAGCTCTTTCTGTCTTTTGTATAGAAGTATAGCATATGACGCAGGGGTGAGGAGGAGGGGATCGAGTGTATAACCGCGGGTAACCTCTGAGCATGCTTTTGTACAGGCAATGTGGAAAAACAGTTCACGAGTCTGTGCAGTACGGGCTCTATCTACTTCGACCGCTGCGATCTGTTATGGGCGATTCTCCGTCAACTCGCTCGCTCCCCTTTCCCACTCGGAAAACTCTTCTGCCTCAAAGGTTTCTCGTTCTCAGCTCCACCGAATAATTGCGACCGTTTTTTCGAACTTCTTCACCGATTGGAGAATACAGTTTTTATCAGACATTTTTTTTCAGGTCGTCTTATGAATTCGAGGTCTTTATTTTCATCAGCTAACCTTTGCTTCGTGTCGATCCATTTTTGAGAGACTAACTTTAACTCGCGGCTGTGCTCGAGTGTATGGCTGAAATTTGATTGGCCCTGGGAATGCATTTTAGGGCCGTATCGTACGAAGGGTTATGTACTGAGGTTAGTATGGAAAAGAGGTTTCGCGTGTGGTAGAAAAACTCGTTTTCCACACGAGTTGAAAAATCCGTTTTTTTATGTAGCTTATAATGAATACTCGTAATGACATGGGCAGAAAAAACTGGAAAATTTGAGTCAAATAAGAAGAAAATATGTTTAGATAAGGAGGATAATGATTAAAGTGTACTTGAATCATAATTGATAATGTTTGAGGATAAATATTGATGAAAATATTATTGATAAAATTATTAATCATAATGATTGAAGCTTTCCTTGATCATAGTTGATAAATATTCACGAAATTATTAATCATCATGATTGAAGCTTACTTCAATTATAATTGATGATTATTAGTTATAAATATTGATGAAAAAATAATTGATAAAATTATTAATCATAATGATAGAAGCTTTCTTTAATCAGAGTTGATAAGTATTCACGAAATTATTAATCATGATGATTGAACCTTACTTCAATTATAATTGATGATTATTAGTAATAAATATTGATGGAATTATAATTGATAAAATTATTAATCATAATCATTAAAGTTTGCTTAAATCATAATTGATCGTTTTTAATGATAAATATTGATGAAAATATAATTGATGAAATTATGAATCATTACGATTAAAGTTTGCTTAAATCATAGTTGATAAATATTCACGAAATTATCAATCATGATGATTAAAGCTTATTTAAATCGTACTCGATAATTAATAATAAGGTGAATATTCCGAAGTGGGGCTCCTGCTAGAATCAGGCTAATTTCCTTCAACGATTCAAACAAATCCAAAAAAACCCAAAGAAACCCAAACAACCTCAAACCACCCCAAACCACCCCAAACCCGAAACAAACCCATACAAATATTAGCCTGATTCTATCAGGAGCCCCACTTCCGAATATTTACCTTAATAATAAATATTAATTGATATTACCATTGATTTAATATTATTTGATCGTGATATTAATATTAATTATATTAATGACAAATATTGATTAAATTATTAATCATAATGATTGGAGTTTACTTTAATCGTTATTGCTCACACGACGTATTTAACATGTTGCATTCGTTGTTTTACATGAAGTATTTACTGAAGAGCTTCTATATATGAATGCCGAGAGGCATTGTGCAAGCCTGTCATCCGAAAGGAAAATCGCATTCTCCGCTTGTCGAATTCAGACGAAACAAAGTGCAGGAAAATTCCGGAAGCGTCTTTTTCCACCAAAGTTTAAGGAAAAAAGCTTCAGTCTTTTTCGAGCAACCTTCGGTCCAACAGGCAGACAGACAGCCGCAAAAAAATTGACAGATATCGTCAGCATCGTGTCCTAACCTCAGCAGCTTAATGTTTATATTAGTGTACATACGAATATCCATCGATATATCTATCTATAAAATAATAAATAATTCTTGATTATCCACGTATCAACATGTATCTGCAAAATTGAGAAAAAAAATTGTCGATCCACAGATAGACTGGATATGAAGTATTTCAAATAGTGAGACTTGTGTGGTGATTATATGGATGTTTAATAGCGGGCAAAGAGTCGAGAGAAGCCAGCTGTCGCGGAACCCGCTCTGTACTCACCGCTATTATGCATGAAGCGGAAATTTGACGTTACCTCTCTTATAACCTGACGCATAAGTAACTGGAATATTCTAGCATTGTACCTGAGAGTTCTGAAGTTATATACGCTCGAAGGTATATCAGAAAATTTCCCGACCACTTTATATCGCAAGGTTCACCCGTCGCATCGACCCAGGGTTGATACTCTTTCCGTTTATGTCGCGGAAAATTGCCCGACAGTTACTTCCTCGTGCAGTGGAAGTAATCACTCCACCGGGAAGAGTGCAATACGTCGACCCGGCGTAAAACTCGATTCACGCGAATTACGGATAATTTTATTATCGGTCGAACTGCCGAAACGCAGTTTTGTTTTTGTTTATTTTTGTTGTCAATCAAGCCAATGGGAAAAAGCATTATTTTTTACTCGATCGTAAATTGGGGCTAGTTGGAAATTTATCGTAATTTTTCGCGCTGACTACTATTGGCTCTTTGGACAAAAACGAGTGCAATTTTAACGATGGATATCTGTAGGCTATGAATATTTGCTCAGAGATCGTTCCACTTCTATCAGTACCTGTGTGCGGCGTGTACTCATTCGAGAAATATTTAATTCCCAGCTGTATTCTCCCACAAGGGAAACAGCTAGAGGATTAAAAGACTAGATTTTTTGTTTGTTGATTATACAACTCTCTGGACGTATCACGATTATTTCCCTGCATTGTGGGGTCGCTGAAGGTACGTAGGATTTAATTTTGTGCATTTCCTGCCTAAATTCTTCTCTGCGGGAGGGCTTTCCGTTTCCATAGTTATACGGGAGATCCAATCCCAGGTAAAAGAAGACACAATTTTAAATTGAATACACGTCCTAGACGCAAAGTAAAATCAGCCATGGCGTAGTGGGTGGCTTGAAATGTGCAGCTAGAAGGGTTGGTTTTTTGAAACAATCTTTGCACCTGTATTTTTTTAGGCGGGATACCACTGTGATGGGTAAAAATATCGAGCTTTTCCGCATTTTCTCGAAGTATAAATATTCAAGAATATGCAAGATATGTTCGAGCTACAATATTGAACATTGAACGAGTTACAGACGATTTGGTGAGAGCAGATAGTGCAACGATTCAAGTGGTAACGCCACAGTAAAATTTGCCAAAAATCGATTTTTTTCTCTCGCTAAAACGGTGCTTTATCATCATAAGAATAAGCTACTATCCGATTTATAGCAAGACATTTTTTTTTAAACCGACTTTGAGCGTATAACGTAAGCCCATCTCTGGCACGGCCATAGAGTAGAGAGAACTTTAAACGCGTTTTTCTCGAAACAGCTTTTTTCCAATTGGCGTGACAAATAACTTGAACAATTTTCACTCGATTTACTTCAAATTTGAAAGTTATATTCCTAATTGCATTTCGCAGAGAAGTATGTACGGAAATTCTGATTAATCGAAAATTTTTTATTTTATGAGCAGTTTTATACGAAATTTTTCACTGAAAATTCATTTCTTAAGTTCAAAAACCTACAACTTTTGAATAAAACAATATTTTTTAAATTCCGTATGTATTTCTCTAGGTATTCTAAAGTAGATTGACAAGAATTTTTGTTTTTCGTTCTCGGTCAAATATTGTGGATGCTAAATGTCACGCCGCGGAGCGCCTAAAAAAAGATAACAAAAGAAAATATTAGTAGTCGGCCATTTTTAACATAAAAAAAAAATATTTTCTAACAGCTTGATATTCATACTAAATGGACGTGTAATTAATTTTATGAGTGAACCACTTTTTCATGCGAAAAAAAATTGTTAAATTCGCACATGATTTTATACCAGTTACTGTGCCCTGACCCCTTAACGAAACAACTTTTCTCGACCTGGGCGGAATCGTCTCTATAGCCGTAATTATTCGATATAATTTATCGATTTTCAATTCATAATGGTTCGATTTTCAATTTTTTAAAACCAAAATTTCCATAATTGCATTAGCTATGCTTGTACGTAGGCGTTTTTTAAAAGTATTTTTTAACCCCCGAATATAAGTGAAAATATTACCAAAATGACACTTTTTTTTTTGAGAATCTGCTATTGTGTGATTTTATTTTCGGAAAGAGGCTTCGACCAACGAGAACTACATTTCTATAGATTAGAAAACTTTTTTGTTTTCTTTTTTCACACCAATAGCAGTGGTAATTAATTTTTTTAAAGTATAAACCTTTACCCGCAATTAGTTCAACGTACGCTTAATAGCGTACCTTTTTTTCCAAATCCTAAATAAATAATGTAGTAGACAAGAAAAATCTAACAAACAACTTTTCTTGGTGTCCTTCCTTAATATTTAAATTTATTAGAGAAATACTATGAGAAAATGAGCACAATCTTAGCACATGATAATGAATTGCACAATAGTTACGTGGAGAATAATTATGGAAGTTTTTCCAAAAGATTATTTGATTAATGAATTACCCACACGAAAAATCTGAAACATTCTGGACAATTTTTCCACTGTGCTTTGCCTTCCCACATCGCTAAGGGTTGGGAAATCGATCTAAAATCGATCGTACGTGCATACAATTTTTATCGTCATGGTAGAATTTTGGCACGGCCCCCAAGCTTCAGCAAGACAGCGTTTTCGTTCCACGAAAGAGTCGGGACGATATGAAAAAAAAAAAAAACGTATTTCTTTCGTGGTTGTGTTTCGTGACCACAGAGCAGTCCGAGACCTGTGGCAGTCTCGAGGTCTGTGCGTGCGTGCAAGGCACCGTTTCTCAAGTAAATGAATACTCGAGCGGAATAGAAAGGTTTTGACTACTGCCTGACGTTAATTTCCCTTACTACTGCAAATTCGCGCCAGGATCGATATCTTCGAGGTTTCAATATCGAGTGAATTCGGGACCACGGTGTGGCCGATTGTCACACATGAAACATAATGCTTCGGGACAGATTGTACCCAATTTTGATATACGGCCAGTGCTGGTATCGATATTACCCGCACTACGTACAAGTCTGTATCGGGCTAGCCGAGCGCACTCCCGGGTACGAAACGAACATTATTCACCCGTTTGTCGATATCGTAAAGCATGCCAGCGCATTTTTTCCTCGTATTTCTAGACGCTTTTCAACTGGCTGATTCCACAGTCATGGCAGCACTTTAGAAATCCAGAACGGCTGCGTCGTCATGGTCGATAAAAATAAAAATAAAAATGAACGATAAATAAAATGTTCACTGCGTTTAAAATCTTATTAAGGGGCTATTCCTCTCTGTAAACTTAAAAAAAAATCATTTTTCTTGCATATTGTTACGGTGTGATCTTTCCAGAATATTTTAAGACCAACCGGATCCCGAAATTCTAAAAATTGAAGAAGTTCTTTTAGAATTTACTAAGTTTACTTTTAGAAAAATGCTAAGTATTTCAGTGGAACACGATTATCTCGAAACTATATGTCTTGACACGGCGGGATTGATATCCTGAGTAACTTTCACACTGTTGAACTTGCACAGTTAGCGTTCAAACAGTAGTCATTTTCGGTTCACGATCGCATTTTTTCATTGGACGAACCATTTGTTAATAACACTGACTTCAGCATGCTGTTTTTCAAGAGAAAAATGAGGTTTTCTTTGGAGAAGCTGTGATTTTTTGTATTTTTCGAAATTTCGGAAAGTGGATCGTGGACCCATAGCCAGTTGGATATATTTGGAGAAAACATTTTTTTGTTTTCGTTTCAGATTACATTTGAGCATTGAGACCTTGACTTGGTCAAGTCCAGGCTGTCAAGTCTGAGAGCTTGGTAGACATCCCGCCGTTTCGGGCCTTGCCGCTGGAGGACTGTAATGCCAACTGCAGTACCACGAACACTGAAAGATTTTCTTTCGACAAAATTACATTGTAACGACAAACATTTGTATAGCATCCTGGGAGAAAATAAATGTATTCCAACCAATGTGTTACTACACAAAAAATTCATCGTTCTGACCCTTCGAATTGGGCTTCCAGAGAGGGATACCCCGTTAAAATTATACAGTCGTAGCGTCTGCAACGTTGTTTTGTTCAGGATCAAATTAGCTGGTGGCGCTGAAATACGATGCGGAGAAAATAAGGACAATTTTTGGAATGGTTCTCTGGTGAAACGAAGTTGGCGTGAAAATAGCACTTATAGGAAAGCTCATCGGTACATGCTTAAATAGCACTTAAATAGCGCTGAAATACGATGCGGAAAAAATGAGGATAATTTTTGAAAATGTTGTCTGTTGGAACGAGGTTGGCATTAAAATAGCACTTATAGGAAAGCTCATCAGTACATGCTTAATGTAAGATAATTTTGTTAGCTTTGGTCACTATCTGACTCAGTTTTTAAAATCTGACCATGTAATCCTGAGTACACCATTTTCCAAAAACTTTTTTTTCCACTATACCGACAACGTGCTATTTTATCAATTCTACAGAATTTTTTTTTAAACGTTGCCAAATGACTGTTAAGGGGGTGACCTGCTTTAGAAGCTCCAAAAAATCGATTTTTATTGTCTAAATTGATTGATAAACGATCTAAGAATGAATTTGGAAATTTACAGAGGCCAATTCTAAATATTTTCGAAGATACAGAGCCGAAAGCAGAGGAGCGTCGAGCAGGTGTGTGAGTGCTCCGCTCCTCGATCTTCTACTCCGAATTTCATACCTCAAAAAGGTTCAAGGGTCTTTTAAAACAATACTGAGAGTCCGTAGTAGCGTCGTGTTGAGGAAGCAGAGGGACTACTATATCGACCAGGAATAGCTGATTGGCAGATCATTAGTGTAAGTAATCAAAAATTGATATTTTCTCCTATTAAAAACTTTGAAGTGCATTTTTTCCAGTTTTCATTTTCACGATTTTTCTAACTCGGCGGGCGTGATAGCAACAAAACTAACCGACCTACTGAATCGAACCAACATTTATTTCTCTCCAGCATTAAATTGTCTTCCAAGGGAACTAAAAATATCGTTAAAAAAGTATTTTTAAATAACATTTATCGCACGATAAGGTGTTTTTTAACACATTTTTTCAAACCTTAATCGAAAGTTATACTTTTAGGATTTTTCCTTTTTCTTAGTTCACCCAGAAGAAAAATATATGATAATTGAAATCTTTTTGGTTTTTTCGTTCCCGTCAGGAATTACGAGCTGCATCTTTCCCGCTGATTGGAGACTACAATGGGAGAGCGCTCATGGCTGATGAATCTGAAGCAATTTATTGTTTTACGTTGGAACTTTTTTTTTATATATTTGAAATACATATTAAAATAAACCGCAAAGTTCACAGGTCTCACTTTTTTTTTCTCCTACTAAAAAAACCATCGAAAAAAGTTCTTTTTGGGCCTCTTAAGGTACTACGAGCGCGCAATACTGATTTCTATAGATTTTGTTCAAATTTTAAGCAGACATTTTTCATATCATCATGCATGTTTGAGTGAAATTTCAGAACAGTCGGCTATTTAGATTGGGAGATAATGGGTTTTAAAATTGCAACTTTTAACACTGCAGGGTCTGCATTGAAATTTCGACAGATTAATTTTCCGTAAAAAATATTTGTCCCCTATAATGAGAAAACATATGGCAACACCGCATCGTTCCACGTATCCAATAACGTAAGTTTGCGCGGTATATTTAAAATAATACTGCAACACAAATTTTTTTTTGGAAGTAATTTTGAATCGAACACAGTTTCTAATTAGTTATGAATGAACCAACACGTTTATTTGTCGATGAAGATAACATAAACAATATAAAATATTAATATTTTTAATGCAAATATTTTTTTATGACAAAATTTTTAACTTTAGGAACACGATAATTATTTTTTTTTCGAAATATTGAACAATACTGTTCTGCGGTGTTGCCATATTTCTTCTTATTATAGGGGACAAATATTTTTTACGGAAAATTATTCTGTCTAAATTTCAATGCAGACCCTGCAGTGTTAAAAGTTGCAACTTAAAACCCATTATCTCCCAATCTAAATAGTCGACTGTTCTGAAATTTCACTCAAACATGCATAATGATATGAACAATGTCTGGTTAAAATTTGAACAAAATCTATCGAAATCAAGATTACGCGCTCGTACTACCTTAAAACAGGACCCCTCTATGTGGCTGACGAGAAACGAGACTTTTTGCGAATTTTTCTTGAGAATACTAAAAGAGCGATCAAATTGAGGTTTAGTGGGTTTATTTGACACGTGTCGAGGTGTACGAAAAAAAATAATTCATGAAAAAAGATACTAAGTGGCGGCTCAGTCGCAGCTACACTAGATCGTTTTAGGCGCTCTGCGGGAGGACACAGAACTTTTATGGATTAGCACCTAGAACAAAATAAATGACGTCATTTACATTGCTTTTCCTAGAGAACTACACACGATTATTTAAAAAATATTGCGATTTTCACACAACGGCAGTTTTGTTCATTTTTCTTTTTTTGTGCGTTTCGGAGCGATCGAAGGTGCTTTGGAAAATGCGCTGTCAAAATGAGAGAAGAGAACTTTTTCCGCCTTTAACTCCATCTCTGTATAATTCTTGTGATGTTCATACATCACATAAGCCAATGAAGAAAGGTCAACATTTTTTTACTCGCATGTAACGCCTTAAGGATGTTGAGTCCCTATGAAACATGTTAATGCTAATTGTTCAATAAATAGCTTCTTAATCGTCATGAAATTTTTACACGACCTCCTGAATACTTCATGTAAAAACATACCAAATTTTCAGAGTTCTATCATCATTACTTCAACCTCCTTAAGGGTTGAAATAAAAAATGATAAGAAAATTCTGAAAATTTGGTATGTTTTAGTATGAAGTATTTAAGAGGTCGTGTTAAAATTTCACGACGATTAGGAAGCTCGTTATCAAAAAATTAACATTTTGTTAAGAACAATTTTTAAAAGAAATAAAAAAAAATGTATCAATGAACTTCGTTTTTTTCCGTTGCTTTCAATATATTGTAGATATTATAAAATTGAGAGGTCAAAAAAAAAACTTATTGCAAAGTTACATCAGTTTCCATAAAACAACATTTAATTTGTGAACGTTAATTGTTCAATAACGATCTTCCTAATCGTCGTGAAATTTTTACACGACCTCTGAAATACTTCGTACAAAAACATACCAAATTGTCAGAATTTTATCATCATTCGCGATTTGGGACTCAACATCCTTAATACGATATGACCCAAAAATCTATTCCCGACTTACGCATCAATCAAACTTCCGAGCCACGCGCGAGCGGAGGCGTGGGCGAAGGCTGCGAAATAAAATCGTCCGCAGTTACGACCGTCTTATCCAGGCCAAAAAGAAATTCGTCGCAAAAACACAATCTCGATTCCATCATCGCCAATAAATTTGCAGACTCAAGATAACCAATTCAGCACGCCGAGGCCCAAAATATAAATCCACCGTGCCTGCCGTGCGAATTGGAATTCGATATCCGGACAAGCAAAAAAGCTTTACTTATTCGGAACGAATAACAGTGGATCGTTGTTCTCGCGCAAGAGGTGAACATTTTGCGTTTCCCAGAAATTTGAAAGAGCCAGAAAAATTCTAAATGCTATCATGTTTTAAACCATTTTTCATTTCTTCATTTTTACGTTTATGAAGCCTTCTTTTTTGCAAATTGAGGTCGCCAATTTCCGATAAGAATACGTAAAAACGTTTGGGTTATTGTCACGGCCAAAAATTGAAATAATTGAAAAGAATTGACTGTCGTTGCATTCCAACGATGGCAACTTGAATATCATCGTCAATGCCTGGCGCTCTGAATTTTTATTTATTTATTTAAAAAGTGAAAAAAAAGAAAAATACATGCACGGCATCGTGCGGGAACGTGATATGCGGCCTGCGGTGCTCAGTTACGTGTGGGGCCGGGGGTGCAAGCGCGTGCGCGTCTCGAGCGGCGACAGTGAGTCTGGGGCTCTACTCCGATCGAGCCGTAAGAGGGTCGCTCGGGTGAATGGGCGGGAGAGGGGAGGGGAGATGAATATATAGAGACTCGGTGCACGCCGATCACTTATTCATGCTCCGAGAAATGATTCTGGCCTTACAAGCAACCCGGTCTGCTTTTGTACGTGTGTCCACAATACGAACGCGCGCGCGCGCGCACACACACGCACACACACACACACAGAGATATCTTTCGGCTCGCTGCTTCGTCGTACGGCGCTTTAATCTACCACTCTCGTCCTCTATTATTCCCTCTTATTATTATTTTCTCCCACGTACATTTCCTTTGGGTGCTCGAGTGAAAAAAAAAAGAAACTGTACTGAAGAGACCTTTTCTTTTGTTCTAATTCCTTGTTACAACGAATGACTGACAATTCGTGCAAAACTTGGGAATAAATTGAAACCTCGGTTATGGAAATCCACCCCGTTTTTAGCAGCGGATCAGTCGGTTTCAGGGAAAAACATGACGCACACCGGATGCCGGTAGAATCGAACTTAAATTCGTTATTTTTTGTTCCATTTGGGGGGGGGGGGGGGTCATCCCATGGACAGGGCCAAAAAGCGAAACATTTTTTTGCACAAATTGCAAAAAATGTGTGCGTGTTGTATGGACCCGGCATAGCAGATTAATGGTCAGTCTACATTTTCTTTGTACGATTCGTACTTGAACTTTTGAACGCGTTTGACAGAAAAATTGTATTTTTCGAATTGGCTTCCATGATATCTCACAAATTATGGAACGGATTTTGCTGAAATTTTTATGGTATAGTCAGCTCATCTATAGTTCTTGCCCGAACTAGAATATTTCTGATACCTGCCGTAGTTTTTATTTTAAGGGGTAAGGCCACTGTAAATTTTTTGAAAAATCGATTTTTTTTTATTGGCTATAAAAAACTATTCGCAAAACTTTAAACGCGTTTTTCTCGAAACATGGTTTTTCAAAATGGCACGCAGCATAACTCGAACAATTTTCATTTTTTTTACTTGAAATTTTAACCAGATGTGAAAATTTACATTATCTTGAGAATGTCGATCGGAATTTTCAAGAACTTTATTTATTGATTTTTTATTAACAAAAAACTTGCCGTTTTTTTCGTCAAAAATCAATTTTTTTTTTCAAACGCACGCCAAATCCACAAAAATTGATACTTTTTAAAATCCGATCGACATTCTCTAGCTATAGCCCTCTAGATTAATGGTTTGTTTTTTTTTTATTCTAGATTCAAAAGTGCACCAGTGGTGCTGCGTGCCGCGGAGCCCTGGAAGCAAAACATGTCCCGGGAAGATAGCTGTGGAACCGCCATTTTGTTTTTTTTTTACTGTAAAAAAATTTTATAATAAAGTTTAATGTATGCCCGATAACACCATTAAAAGTTTTTTTTCAAATATCTTCAATTTCGGGAGCAAAAAATTAGTGAAAAAACCTTTTTTTTTGGGCCGTTACAGTGGCCTTACCCCTTAAGCAGGAAAAGTCGAAAAAGATGGCGAAATTTAGAACTTAACTTTAAAAAGCGTGATAAAAATTCAGTTTTCGATATTTTTACTTTACTCTAGTTCCGGCTATGGGTCTACTCACCTCAGGTCTACAAATTTAAGTGCCGTTTTATTTTTTAAATTTCAGATTAGCAAAACTTCCGGAATCATGGCAGCCGTCAACCAACGTTTTTTTCCACATGACTTTCGTTCGAACGATGTAAAGTCGATTCAACTCGTTGTTATTGTTCGATAAAATTCGAAGGGATTGGAAAAATGTTAACAAGCGTGGTAAAAATTCTAAGATAGTGTTTCAATTGAAAGAAAAAAACAAAAAACCGAAACAAAGTAGCTCTTACATGGAATCACTCCCTTAAGGTTTTCGTTTTGCGGTGGGCCGTATTTTATGGGGGCATAAGCTTCTGTAGAATCGGATGGATCGGAAAATTAATTATTATACCCAATGATATACCCATTTTCTCGGAAATGTTGTGGATAAGAAAATTCTGGTGATCACATTTTTCCAATTTTTTGATCATTAATTTTTTTTTTTTATTCGGCGACCCCGTCTTTGTATTGTCGATGCGGAATCGTTAGATTTTTTTACACGCGTGAGCAGTTTATATCAGGCATCTAGAGTTATTTAGTGTATAAATTATTAGATAGACGCGTGGCCAGCATGTCATCTCTACAAAGCGCCGTATAAATCGGACGATCTTTAGAGTCGTAATTTTTCGATAGAAGTTCGGTAACTTGGCTTAAAATTTTATTAGTATACTGTAATTTATTTCTACTTGATTATAGACGAAAATCATTCAATCGTTCGGATTCGCGAAAGGAATATCTTAAACCGATTCGAGGGATTATAATGTTATCCGCATTTCAGGGTTGGTTAAGAAGATCGGATTCAATGTAACGTGGAATGATGATGATTACAATGATGATGTCATTTTTTGACAATATTTTTTCTGGCATTCTTTTACATTGACGACGAATAACAATGGTGCTTGTCATTTAAAAGTGGGAATAATGAAAATACAAATATTTTATATTCACAATAAATATAATATAGTTGGGATAATAATGATTGTCATTCAATAATGGGAATAATGAAAATACACATAATTTGAATTGACAATAAATATGTTATGGGTAGTGATAATAATGATGGTCGCCATTTAACAATGACAATTATAAATATTTATAGAATTATGAACTTTTTTAAATAACGAATATGGAATAGGAATATTTTACATTGACCACAAATATAATATTTACAGCGACAATAGTGATGATTGTCATTCAATAACAGGAATAATGAAAATATTTATAAAATTTGAATTGACAATAAATATAATATGGATAGTGATAATAATGATAGTCGCCATTTATGATGACAATTATAAATATTCATAGAATTATGAACATTTATAAATAATGAATATGATATAGGAATATTTTACATTCACCATAAATATAATATTTACAGTGACAATAGTGATGATTGTCATTCAATAATGGGAATAATGAAAATACAAAGTTTTTACATTGACAATAGAAATATTCGTAGTGATAATAATAATGATTTTCGTTTAATAATGGGAATGATGAAATTAAGAGTGAATGGAAGAATGTAAACGATCGCTTAGATTTCCGAGAGTACTTTTATATTTGTATAATTTCTCTCTTCCTCTCTCCCTCCCTTCCACTCTCTCGCTCTCTCTCTCTCTAGTTCTTCGGAGCGGGAGAAAGGCATCCGCTCGAAGGATAAAATTGAATTCACCGCGAGCAATGCATAATGGTTACGATTCACGAAGTATTGAAATGTTTTCCATTGACTTCCGCCATTACCACTGCCTCTCACCCTCGCGGCGTAAGTCTAGTTTTTTTATGCAACATCTTACTTACATTGTAATTTGTAGCCCCCTCGTTTTATCGTTGCATTAGTGTTGTTGGGTTTATCGCAAGCGTGAGGTTCGTTAACTGAAGCGAAACGTGAGTTTTCAAGCCTGCTTAACCTTTTATTGATGTCAGACCGGAAACAAACCTTAAGCTCTTCGATAATGTACGAATCGCTGACGCGTTGCGATGTACGATTGCGACTGCACAGCGAGGATTTTTCCATTCGAATAAGTGAAATCTTTCGCGAACCTCGACATCTGGACGATCAACGTGGAATATTTTTATCGAAGTAAAAGGGTTGTGAGAATAAAGGAGTGAAGTTTAAAATTCGCCTCGGAGATTATAATTGTGCAATATTGCACTTTTGAAATCGCTCAAATAATTGCTTAGAAAACGTTGTAGTATGCTTGTTCGCGTTAATTTGAGAAAATTGGACGAGGTTCGTTGCGTTCGTATAAAATGTTAAGATTAACATATAATTCCCGGAACGTATCACGCAAGCTTGCCCGAACGCAGTACTGCAGAACAGCCGACTGCACTTTCCATAATTAACGAATTTTATAGATCGCACAAGTTTCCGTAATTACGACGGGACTGGGACGGATAAAAAATGGATTTCTTTGCATTTTATCAAGGTATACATATCGAAGATTGCGTGGAAAAATTTCAAGTTAAAATATTGATAATTGACCACGTTAAAATATTGATAATTGATCAAGTTACAGACAATTTGGTGAGAGCAGTCAGCTCGACGATTTACGTATCGATACTGAAACTTTCAATCGCGTTTTTCTCGAAACGACTTTTCTCGACTTGGCCGGAATCATAACTCTACCTGTAATTATCCATTTTCAATTTAAAAAAAACTGTCCGTAATTGCAGTAGCTATCGTAGTACGTAAACGTTTTTTTTATTAGTATTTTTGAAGCCTCCGAATATAAGTAAAAAGTTCACCAAAATTACACTTTTCTTTGTTGAACAGCCGCCATTTTTTGTATTTTTTTTTACTTCGAAATACGGCTACCTACAACCAGCACTACATTCGTATAGATAATGCATTTTTTTATTTTTATTATTCGGACCAACCATTGCAAAGTTATCAAGCCAGCCGTTGGACCACATTTTATTATAACGTTGCTAGTTTTGATTTTAAAAAAATAAAAACTCACCCGAAATAATTTCAATGTATGCTCAACAACATACAGTTTTTTCCAAATCCCAAATAAATAATCCAGCAGGAAAAAAAAATCGGAAAAATGACCTTTTTCGGCCCGCCACACAAGTCTTCCCTCAAGATTACCTAATTAAGAAGTCTTTCACTGCGGATTGAAAAATCGTGTACACGATTGACGTTAGGTATAAGACGATGTGAACCAGTTCTCGAAAACAATTTTATTTCGGGTTTTTGATAGTTGGAAACATTTTCTCGGAATATTCAAATTTGTCGTAATTCGTGCGAGGGAAGGCTGAAAGGTTGGCTTTGACGAAACGAGGTAACACGAACGGTTTGCGGGAGGTTATTGATTTGAGGAATGACTAGGTGGCTGAACTCGCGAGGAAATAATTCAAGTGAATTGAGACGATGTGACGCACGAGAGCCCGCGACACACCGAATTCGTCTCCATCGAGATCCAAATGTCACGGGTATAATTGTGACGGGTTTAATGGGGAGAAGCTTGAATTCTATTTCGTGATCCATCCGTTCCGCTATCCTGTTTATTAATAAGATTAAGTGTTAAGTGTCAGCTGCAAAATGCAAAATAGCTGTGAGACGATGTCCCTTCAATCATACGGAGGGCTGTCCTTTTAACGATTTTTGCTTCCTCATGGAGGAAGCTTTCGTCGCATGAAATGTTCATGGAAATGTGCTCGGAATATTCCGAAACGTAAATGACATTCAGATAAAATGTCTGTGTATGAGTTCGATTTTTTTCAGCACGTAAAAACTTCTACAGGTTTTGAGAAAAATTGACTGAATGTTTGCGTATCTAAAGTTGGTAAAAATCGTTGAAATGTTATAGATCTTCAGGAAATTAACATTGCGTTTAATGTTTTTTTTTTTCGTAAAACTTTTTTCGCAAAACTTTCCGGAAATCGGTGAAATGTTTTAGAATGGAAGGGACTTGTTTTTTTTTATTGGAAGAGGTTTAATTAAAAAAAATGTTTTCACGGTGTAAATATCCGAATGACTTTTTACACATTATTACAATATTACCGTGGAAATGTAGCAATTTGATCTAGCGAGAACCGGCCAAAAGTTTAGATTTTAACAGTGATTTATTTTCAATAATCTCCAATTTTTAGAAAAGTTTCACGGCAAATTCATTCCGAATACAGAAATATTGATTTTATTGTACAAAATAAAAGTGTACAATTGAGAAACTCGCACATTGCTCGCTCATTAATTTATTTGGCTCCCGAAGCCGACCAAGTTTGTACTTTTTTTTCAACACAAAGCTTCTACGAGAAAGCTAGTGAACGCAGCGACGAAAAAGAATGCATATGCAATAATATGGTGAGCTTCGCGTAAAAGAAAAACTAATTTGCTCAAATGCTCAGCTCTGGAAATGAAATAAATTGATGAGGTGACGGGCACATTTTTTACAATATTAAATCAGCCTCACCACGAGGTTTTTAAAACTTTGCAAAATGTTAAATCTCAATATATCCTAAAAATACAACACCACAGATTCGAATTAAAAATAATAAAATAAACCCAAAAAGCGCACTTACATGGATTATGAAAAAAAAATGTAATCTTTCATTGCGAAAAAATCGTTCCGGATATACGTAAAAAAAAATGTATTACGAAATTCTCCGATAAAAGTAGCCCATGCATTTTGACGGGAAACAATTATTTTTTCATTGCCCTATTTGACCGTTTTATGAAAGAAAAATCACGCCGATAGAATCGGCTACAAAATTCGATTATTCGCCGCCAGGTGGGAATAAATTCCTAATTATCCGTACAAATATAAATCGCTGGCCCGGTTCGAGTATGTCAAACAGCCTCGGGCCCAGTATCAAGAGTGGCTCGGTATCACCCGGCGATTACTTCGCGAATGAAGGAAAGGGAAAAGAGCTCGTCGCTTGGGTGTGCAGTAACTCAACGGGAGAGAGAGCCTTGCTTGCGGTAGGTCGGGAAATCCCATTCATTCGGCAAACACATTCCCGTCTTTCTTGGCCACGTTCTATGAAAATCTTCCCTATCTCACCGCTAACCCATCATCACTATATTCATTTCTCTCTTGTTCGAATCTGAACAACGTTAATGTGCGAGCGTAAACATGCAGATCCACGTGTACACCATCGTTAAAAATTTCGAAACCACTTTATGTGTCGCGTTTCCACCAGAAAGGATTATTAAAAAAAATGAGGTACAAAATAAAATTCTGCCACAATTTGACCGCGTTCGAAATAAACGAACAAAACTTTAGTTATTCAATTATTTAAAATAACTTTAGTTGTTTTACGTAATCGATCAAATAACTAATGAGTTGAATAACTTTACTTTTTAAAATAATTACATAATTTTATGATCAATAAAGCAATCAATTAGAAACTTTATATAAGTAAAATGACTCAATTCATTAGTTATTTTATTAATTACTTGAAACAGCTAAAGTTATTTTGAGTAATCAAATAATCAAAGTTTTGTCCGTTCATTTTAGACATGTTCAAATTTTGGCAGACTTTTTCTCGTACCTTATTTTTATATTCCTTTCCGTTGAAAGCGCGTTAGGAAGTGTTGAGTATCATTTTTTAGCGTTTCCGATACGTTCATGAAGTGAGATGTTATTTTTTGGAAAATAACAACAGGGTTTTTTTTCGGATGAACTCGAAAGATTCTAGATTAAGCATCATTTTTATCTTTGGACACGTTTTCGGCAACATTTTGGCCCAAGGTTATTCAACTTTGTTAAAGAATCCAATTTAGTTTTATTTAATATATTGCTAAAAATAATATTATTGCTTAATCTAATTGTACAATAAGTTAAAATAAAATTGATGCTTAATCTCGCATTTTTCTACTTCATCCCAAAAGAAATCCCTTTTGCTGCTATTCAAAAAAGCACACGTCACTGCAGTGAAAGTATTGCGAACGCTGAGAAAATGATACTAAACATTTGGTATTAGTTAAAAACAGTAGAATGACAAAAAGCAATTACGGTGGTGCTTTCCACATGCAAATGCTACCTCGGACCTTTTTTGCCCGAAAATCTGGAAAGCAATCCAACATTTTTGAATAGCAGAATGGTTGGGTTCACGCCAGAATCAAACAGAAAATACCATTTATTTTCAAGCTCTCTGATACGCTGACACACCCAATCAATCTTTTTGTCGCCTAAATACACTTTTGCTTCACTCATTCTTCATCTCTTTTCTCCACGACTCTCTCGGTCTCGATCTTTTTCTTTTTCCGGCTTCTGTCGTCCAACTCTACCTTAATTTCTAAGACCTCTCTCCCTGATACACCTATACATCCACCCACACATACGTATGTGTGTTCAAATATGTCGATATCTTTCACAGAATGCCTCCTGCTGATATGCAGAATTCCCATTGAATGTTCCATTCCAATGTGAATGGATGGAGGGCTTGATAGGGTTGGATGTTCCATTCCAATGTGAATGGATGGAGGGCTATTTTCCATTTTACATCCGATGTCTCTTCACTCGTTCGAATGACCACACGTTTCACAACATCAATGGCCAAAATGAACACTCAAAATTCTACACACGATCGAGGGTGATGACACTTTTCAGGTGACTCTTGCAGATTTATCTATCTATCCGGTTTGGCACGTTTCACGATACATCGCCACAAGGAGCAATCGAAGCTGGCTGGATTCTAGTCAGTAACGAAAGTTTCGTCAGTATGCTGGGAGCTATGGAATTTTGCAGGCTCGGAAGATACGTGGAGTGCACGGGGGCTGTGCGTGTGTGGGTGTGTGTTCACGGCTTGGTGAGCTTAACACGGCTTGGCTGTATCTCTCCGTCTCTTTCCTTCGGTATACCGAACACGCCGTTCCTCTTGGCTGCCTAACCGTTATACAACATCCGCTCTGCCCTCCTATTCTCTCTGTTGCTTCGCTCCTGCCACGTTGGCCGCACTTTACTGTACACGTACAATACACTCGGTACATACTGTGGAGGTTGCTCCTCGCGACTGGTGGTCATAATAATATCACCGCCACGTAGCAACTTCTATTTCCCCATTGTTCATCGTTATACAATCATTCGTCGCTCTCCGTCCTTCTCGCTTCGCTTCCCAGTGCCATTTCGCTGAAACGAACGCTGTCTGCGTGTATGAATGATGCGCCATACGTGATACACGTATAAAACGACCCAAATGCGATTGCGGAAAGATATTTCGGGGCATTCCACTCATTTGTCCGTTGGAAGACAAATTTGACATTGCCGTTTGCTCATATGTTTGTGTTTGTTCAATCGCTGCCATTTTGTCCGGTACTTTATTAACGCGCAGAGTGAATGGAGGCGAGGACTAGCTCACGGTTAGTGGAGGCAAGGCGAAAATGTTTCAAGGAGAAACGGGCTCGGGCTGAGTTACCGATTACCACGGGCTGCCGAAGTACAAGTTGATGGCACGATTCTCGGGACCTAGGGCGAGCTTGGGGAAGATCGCTGTCGTTTTATCCTAATTAGATTAGAACGAAAGAGATACTCAGTTGAAGGCGGTACGACGACTGGCTATTAGATCGCTGGAGGTTTTTTGTTTGCTGTAGAAAATGGACAATTGGTCTTGAGGAGTTTTGGGACTCAAATCGAAATGCGCGTAGACGACTGAATCTTATATCACCGAGAGATTCATTTAGGATGCTTTAACTGTCCAACAATTAATCCGTTTCACAACATAGTTTCGCAGATATTTCACGTTCAAGTGGAACCTTTATCTGTTTGGACGTTGAGTAAGTTGTCGCTGTTTTCCAACAGATGGCGTTACCAGGACTACGTGCGTGTAGTTTAAGATAGTAACGCATCTACAAAAAAGTACTATAATCAAGCTTGAAATTCAGTGCGTAATTTCGCCGAAGTGTAAGCAGCTTTTTATATAGTGTTAGACTTGTCAAATTTCGTGCCAAAAAAGAGGCATTGCGGGGTATTGTACTGCACTACTTTATTCAAGAAAATCTGCAGCTGAAGCACATGGAATTCTTGTTGAGATTTACGGCGACCATGCTCTGTCGGCAACAACATATGCGGAGATTGGTTTAGACGCTTCAAAAATAATGATTTTGATATGCTGAATTGGAGGCATTACTTCATGAAGACTCATGTCAGACGCTAGCTAAACTTGTAGAATTATGAGGAGTTGATCACACAACATGATTTTGAGAAATAAACCATTCATTTAAACGAAAAAAACAGCCCGAACTTATTCAACATCCCAATATTTGGCAATGCACATGGCACCTCGTGAACACTAGTTTGAGGACTGTAGAGGCTAAAATAATACGTCGATTTAAATAAGAACTGAGCAAACCGTGGTTATAGTGTTAGGAATGCCGTGTCAAGAAGTTAAGGGGCTATACCAGTTCGACACTTAAAAAAATCGGTTTTTTTGCCTTGTTCGACAGTTTATACTTACAAGAATATCCTGTAAAAATTTCAAGGCCGTATCTCTAATACTCCCCGAATGGCAGCCTTCTAAAGAGCAACCTTCTAACCTTCTAGAGAACAAAGATTTTTCAAATTTGCTGACATTTTAACTCAAAGAGCAATTATCCGATTGACTTGAAATTTAAACTGAGTACTCTTGAATATATTTACTCTACAATGACGTAGGATATTTCTGGTTGGATGGAAATTGACGATTTGGCATTGAAAAAAACGACCACTTTATAGGCGAGAAAACAGACTTTTTTTCATAACTACGCCATTTTGTTAGATTTTGACATTTGTCGAAAATCCTACGTCATTGTACGGGAAATACCTTCCAGTTTCACGACATTTTTTCCTTTTTCGGTTTCGGCTACTCAATCTGCCGGAATCATGTCAGCAGTGGAAGAACTTTTTCTTGGCGCCTCCGAAGGCAGCGCATAAGTCACTTGGATCTCAATATTTTTCTATGAAAAAATTATATAATATAGGTCAAATATAGCCAAATATATTCTAAATTTTCCGAAACATTTAACTGAGTACTTTTCTTCCAAAAAATGTCCGAAAATCATCCAAATTTTCAGCGTTCACACTGGTATAGTCTCTTAAGCAGTTTCTCTGCTTCGTTCATCATTAATGCTTGAAAGAAGGTGTGAATATTGAGCTCGAATAGTTTGATTTCGGGCATCAACGAAATTGAGAGGACCGTTGCTGATGGAACATTTGGGACATCGGTAAGATGGTACAGCAACTGAAATGAGGACATCACAATCGGAAAGTCTTCCGTGTGAGACAGCCATCACGGCAGTCGCAGATAGTTCAAAAGATCTACGTGGAAAAAACATGCTTGGGTTTGGCTTATGAAAGACATGCTTTTCCCTCGTGTACTTGGAGCACTACTCAGCATTAAGCCAAAGGGTGACTCATCATCCGGAGGATTGTCTTTCCGGTGCTGGCAACGGTAGTCATGGAGAGTGCAATCCCATAATTAGATCGAGCCACGGCCTTCTGGCGAAACAGTTGCGCGTGTCAACCAGATGGACGGGTCCCTGCCGAAACGCAGCCGCTAATGAATCGACCCTAGGTTGTCCAAGCTCTCGGACACCCTTTAGCTTTATTGACAGCTCCGTGGGGGAGCTCCTGCTTAAGGATGTTGAGTCCCTATGAAACATGTTAATGTTAATTTTTCAATAAATAGCTTCTTAATCGTCATGAAATTTTTACACGACCTCCTGAATACTTCATGTAAAAACATACCAAATATACAGAATTCTATCATCATTACTTCAACCTCCTTAAGGGTTGAAATAAAAAATGATAAGAAAATTCTGAAAATTTGGTATGTTTTTGTATGAAGTATTTAAGAGGTCGTGTTAAAATTTCACGACGATTAGGAAGCTCGTTATTAAAAAATTAACATTTTGTTAAGAACAAGTTTTAAAAGAAATAAAAAAAAATTTATCAATAAACTTCGTTTTGTACCCGTTGCTTTCAGTATATTGTAGATATTATAAAATTGAGAGGTAAAAAAAAAACTTATTGCAAAGTTACATCAGTTTCCATAAAACAACATTTAATTTGTGAATGTTAATTGTTCAATAACGAGCTTCCTAATTGTCGTGAAATTTTTACACGACCTCTGAAATACTTCATACAAAAACATACCAAATTTTCAGAATTTTATCATCATTTGCGATTTGGGACTCAACATCCTTAAATGCAGAGCTAGATGTTGAATGAAAAGCGAAAAAATGCTAATCATTGATTTTTTGTGCATTTGGTAAGAAAAAAGTAGTCTGAACAGTTTAGAAATTTCGAATCGAAGTATATACGTTTGCGTGGCTCTGATCTTGCCTAGCATGAGAACGTGGATCCTGTCGTCTCGTTATATTCAGGCTGAAAGGATGACCCAAAGTAGTTTTTTCTTCACGATTAAAACGGACCTGTTATTGTTTCGCATTTATTTTAGAAAGTCGAAAAAAAAGTCCACATCTTTGTGAATTTAAAGTATAAATTTGTAATGTTGCGAGGTCCAGCTGAACCGACCCGTGGCAATAAAGTTGTTATTTTTTCACCGATAGAAAAATATTGCCATCGAATAATCTGCAACATGCAGGATTAAGGCCTTAGGCCACAGTAACGGGTATAAAATCGTGTGCGAATAAACAAAAAAATCGTATGAAAAAGTGATTCACTCATAAAATTAATTACACATCTATTTAGTATGAATTGTCAAGCTGTTACAAAATATTTTTTTTTTTGCGATGTACAA
The DNA here is from genome assembly GCA_951751655.1 of Ophion costatus. NCBI lineage: Eukaryota > Metazoa > Arthropoda > Insecta > Hymenoptera > Ichneumonidae > Ophion > Ophion costatus. The sequence goes on along the minus strand of OX632359.1, from coordinate 36,043,027 downwards.
AATGGCCGACTACTAATATTTTCTTTTATCTTTTTTTTAGGCGCTCCGCGGCGTGACATTTATTATGCACAGTTTTTGACCCAGAACAAAAAAAAGTCTCGTCAATCTACATTAGAATACCTAGAGAAGTACGTCCGGAATTTGAAAAATATTGTTTTATTCAAAAGTTGTAGGTATTTGAATTGCTCGTAAACTGCTCATAAAATGAAAAGTTTTCGATTAACCAGAAATTCTGTACGTACTTCTCTGCGAAATGCAATTACTAACATAACTTTTAAATTTGAAGTTTATCGAATGAAAATTTTTGAAGTTATTTGTCACGCCAATTAGAAAAAAGCTATTTCAAGAAGTTTCGAGTAGTCGGCCATTTTGTATATCGAAAAAAAATATACATATTTTCTAATAGCTTGATATTCATACTAAATAGATGTGTAATTAATTTTATGGGTGAATCACTTGTTTATACGAAAAAAAATTGTTAAATTCGCACATGATTTTATACCCGTTACTGTGGCCTAAGGCTTTAATTCAAACATCAAATTTAGCGCAAACAAGTCAATACCTTCTCGTGCTCGAAAACTTTTACAGTGCCCAAGGAATTCTCGAAATTCCTGACGCAGATCGATCAGAAGAATCCACCGCACAGATATTCCGAACCAAACGTCCACATGCATTATGCAATATATACGCGTAAAAAAACATTATGTAGATAGCTGACAGCTGACTGCCAGCTGTCCGCTGCCAGCCGTCTATTCATAAAAAGTAACAATCGCGCTTGCGCAACCGGAAGTCAACAACTCTGCAAACTAAACATTCTCACAGTCGGAATCAAGGTAGCGTGACGAAAACGACACTGGACAAAAAACAGCAGTGTCAATAATGACGATAAAACGTTGTTTTGTATTCAATTTCATTGTGAAGGAATTGTAAAAGAGACATTGAAGTGGCTCGTCTCCTCCTTCAGCAATACAGCGATACAATGAGAATTTCGACGATCATCCCCTTAAGGACCTTTACCGAATTTCACGGGTCACGATTTACGACGCGTATGAACAAAATGTAACTGACTGTCTTCAAAATATACGTATACCGATGTAGTCGAAATCTGAACGATAGCGCGAATGCCCGTATACTTAACGCCGTCGGTTGTCGTTTGTCGAGTTCGGAAATTCGTTCGCAATGTCGCAGAACTATTCTCCTCTGCACCGAGGAAGCTTTGATATCGCGAATGGGTTTTCTTTTCTCAAGATTTCAATGGAAATGTGTTCGGAATGTTCGGAAGCAACGAAAAATGAAAATCGAACGAAAAAAAAGAACGTTCGTACGTGGCTACGGATTGTTTGTAGATGCAAAAGCTTGTTTCGTTTTTTGGACGCCTGGCTGATTTTTTGCACGCCAATAGTGCATCAAAGGAAGTGTGTTCTGAAGAATTTTAATGAAAATCGACGACACGCTTTCGATTTCGAGCAAGTTTTCATTTTCGAAAATGTCTTTTTGCCCAACTTTCACAATTATAAAAATTCCTGGTTAGATTTTTTGGCGTATTTTGGTGTCTAATACCCATAAATAGGGTACATTAGGGTAATTATACACGGTACAATTGGGGTTGATTTTGCGAGCACTAAGGATTTTGATTTTAACAGCATTTAAACTGCAAAAATGTCTCCAGTGTGCAAATTTCCCAAAACGTTAGATATGCGAATATTTTTTTGCGCATAAGTAGATTATTGTAATAGCAATGTCTTCTAAGAAATGCCTTTCGTCATCACATTGCCAAATTAATAACGATGGGGAAAAAAAGAAGATAATTATTCCGAAAGGTAGTCTTCTAAATATATTTGGCTAATTCTTACGTATTAGTATAATTAACTAGTACAAATTATATCTGTATGGAATGCAACTAATACCTAACCTCCCAACCAGAGTAATAAAAATAATTGCTATGATGATTGCGCCTTTTTTTGCGCCACTCAATTTTTTTTCGTAAATTAAAAATAAATATACGTCCGTCTAACGTATATTTTTCCTGTCTACCGGTTTACTCAGCTGTTATATATATATACACAGGGTGTCCTGTTCCGAGTAGATATACCTGCGACTGTCGATGGGTCGGATCAAGTCCTACTATATGCTAGAATTTCAGTTTCATAAAAGACCCACGGTTTTTCGAGTTAAAATTCATCTGCAGGTTTTTCGCATGCCATTTCCACAAATGATTACTCTTTTGGACCCGGTTTTTAAAAAAGATACTTTTCATTATTTTTTTTATCTAGAAAAGTCATCTTTTTAACCTTAAATGTTACGAAACTTTATGAAAAAAGATCTGTTGCAGAATTTTCGGTAATTCTTTAGATAAGTGACTTGTCCGATTTTTTTTTGTTATTCTCTCATTCATTGAGTTATAAATGATGATTTTTTTTACGAGCAGAAAGTAGTAAAAAATAATTTTGCATTTTTAAGAAACCCAAACAAACCCAAACAATTTTCTGACGTGTTTCCGCAAACTTCAAAACCCCATCACTTTTTACGGAGAGGGGTGAGGGGTTTAAGCTTCCCCTAATTGAATATCATCATATATAACCAAATAAATGAGAAAATAGCAACAAAAAATTTTTGCTTCTTTTCCGGGAAAGTCACTTGTCTAAAGAATTACCGAATTTTCATGCACACCAATTCGAACATCGGACTTTGATAGCCTGCGGTGTAAAATAAATGTACCACGCATATCGTGCTAATTACTTTAAAAAGTCGCTTAGTTATTGTCGATTCGATTATTCGTAGAAATTTACAAACGAAAAACCAAAAGCATATGATTATTTTCGAAAACTAACATCAAGCCCAAAATCTCGAAAGCCATGGTACTTTTACTAAACTGTAATTGCAGCATATAGTAGGGCATGATCTGACCTATCGACAGCCCCAGGATTATCCATTAGTAACAGGACACCCTGTATATATATTCAGTCGAGTACTACGTAAGATATTTAAGCGCGTGGCCACCGCTATTCGTGTTCAGGACTATCGATCGACGACAACGAGAGCGACGTCGACGTCGATGTGGGACCGCTTCTCGCTCGGCTGGCTCGCTTCTCCACATCCTCTTTCGCCCGTGCTCGTCGACGTCGCTCGTCGACCCGAGGAGCCCCATTGAAGAGAGTTGGCCCCACGAGAAAGGCCCTGAGGTTAATATTCCTCGTTGGTTCGTGACTCGTGGAGTAGACGAAAACGGAAATGGCGAAGAAGGGAGGTAGAGAGAGCGTAAAAATGCTGTTTTTCAGGAGCTTATGAGAGGACGGTAGAAACGTTGCCGGAAGGCGAAGAGCGAATCTGCAGTTTATATTGACACACTGACAAAAGAGGATGCAATCGGGTGTAGTTAAAAAAAAAAAAGAAAAGCTACACACTTCTTTCAGGATCGCAATTTCTACAGTATACGTTTTTGAAATCCGAAACACTCGATGAAACGAAAACAAAAAAAAGTCATTCACTTTATTTTATTTTCTTGGGAGATATCGTTTGAGAGCGATAAATGTTGAAATAAAGACAAGTTAAAAGTTAAAGGTGCAATGAAAATTGTACGATGTGGAGAAAATTTTGTTTTGTCTCGTTACGAATTGTCTCCGTTAATTTAAAAATCTTTTACAATGCAATAGGATGGTCTTGTAGGAATCTCGAGGCATCCTGGAAGTCATATCCTAGCTCACTCATAATTGAGACCTCGCGGTTATTGCCAAGTAATTGATTTTAAATAATGACACCGTCTTAGCAGGAAATTAAATTTTTGGCCAACAGTAACCTAAAAGTGTACCGTCACTTTGCGTTATATCTTCTCACTCTTATCGCGAATTGGCACTTTTCGTGCAACTGTGCACACAAAATGATGAAACGAATCTCACATGCCCGCACGTTCGTTGGCTGCGGAGTGGCCGAATTTCGCAAGCGTGTCTGGGATGTAAAAGAAGGTATTTTTCGTTCGATCTACCTTAGCTTTGTAACATTTTCGTGAAATATTAATATCCTTATGACGTCCTAATATGATTTTGAGTATATACAGTACCGGTCAGAAGTTTTCGATCATTCTGAATAATTGCAAAATTATGTTAGAATCATATAATACATCTATTTGTTATTTTACGAAGATACTATATACCTCTATAAAATTAATTATATTTTTCCAATATAATTTTGCAATTATCCAGCGTTCGAAAACTTTTGACTGGTACTGTATGTGTGGGTGTATATATTATGGTGGGTGTAGTAAAAAGAAATCCATTATTTTTGCATGAAATTGAAGGCAAAAATAATGGATTTCTTTTTACTACACCTAATATATATTTAAGTATAATTTTTTTTCTGTTTTATTTTTTATGAAATACCATATATATATATATATATATATATATATATATATATATATATATATATATAAAGTAAAACAGTAAAAAAATGTAGCCACAAGCAGCCTCATTTATCAAACTGCCTGATCACGTACCAGGACCTCATGTAGTTCAATGTCCTTCGAATCTTATGAAAAACACCGATCTATAGTGACGTATCTATTTCGCTCTTGATATCAATGAAGCTGACTTTTCTCCAGCTGGAACTCAACGTCGAATTCACCCCCACCCACAACGTGAACTAGTGAGGAAATAAAAGAAATAGTTTCTTTCGTTCGATACTATCAATTGACTATAGAGAACTTTGGTGCTGATGTTTGTAGTCAAAAATGCGTTAAGTACGAAGTTTATTCATTCCACGTAAATTTTATTTCTCAGGCGTTTGTCGTCACCAACAAACGATCGTTCGTTTCGCATATTATCGTATGAATTGGGATTTGCTGCCTCTGTTTTTTTCCCCCGATATACTTGTTCGTTACTGCACGGCTGGGCGAAAATGTGAATTTCGCTCGTCGTGGCATAAAGTTGAAGACACTTCTGGGCATTGAATTCCGGTCGCACAAAAGCAAGAACCAGCCAGTCGAAATGCTCGCGTTTCACAGTTAATTGCTCCCACTTCTTTCACTCGTCTCTACTCAAGCGTCCACCCTACCGCCTCACCCATCGATCCTCCCCCGCACACTATCATCCATACTGTCCATTTGCCAAGAGTAGTATCGATTGCTTCGAGTCGGCTCCGGCTGGACGCTGTTGCAGCGTTAATTAACGATTCGATGATTCATTCCGACCTAATAAAACGTCAGATGGGTGAGGGTCGGTCATCAATTACTGTCGACGTCATTAATTTAGGCTATCCGGAGAGATTATATGAATCATTGCTGTATTTTATTAACACAGTGGTAACATTGATTAATCATCGAAAAACCTGTATGTTTGCCTGATTCTTGATTAATCATATCTATGATTATATTTTATGCTGGGGTGAACTCCATCTTTTTAGGTAGAAAGACGGGCCGAAATATTTTCAAGGATTTTAAGATTTTTTAAAAACATCCCCGCTGGATTATAGGGAATGAATCGGAATTTTATCCTCATCGCGAAAAATGTAGTCTTTTGGAAAAAGCATGTCCAGAGGTGAAGATTGGAGCTCGAGATTTCACATGGCGTTGACGTTTACATCATTCGAGTACGACGAATTTTTATTTTTTTGTTAATTTCTTCATGTTCATTATTATCCACAATATTTTGTTGCGGATCAAGTTTGCAGATCTTCAATAAAGATCCTAAAAACATATTTGATTTATGCTTGTACCCTAGATCTGGCAAAAATTTCATTGCGCTCCAATGATGCAAAGTTTAACATCGTAGGTTTGGGGCCGTACGCAAATTACGTAAGGCAATGTCGGGGGGGGGGGGGGGGGGGGTCGCCCTGGCGTTACGTCACGATTTTAGAACTGCCAGAAATAGCAAAATTTCTGCATGTTCAAGTTTAAAAAATTTTTAACTCGTCGTTCAGAATAGATGGAGTGCATGCTCTTATTATTTCGAGAAATATAATGAAGCTGAAAAACCATCATATCGCCCGCGACTTGATACTTTAATGTAAGTATCAATATTCTAGAAAAAAAAAACATAACTTTATATCAAGAAAAACGGAATGAAAACTTTGATCTCGATTTTCGGGAAACTACTTTTCTCGAACTTGTCTCAGCGAATACTCAAAAACTTATCAACCGATTTTCAATTTTTTAAAAACATTTTTGTAATCGCCGTGACTAAGATTGTATTTACGTAGCCGATTTTTTAAATTTTGATCATTACTATTTTTAAAGATTGCTCGAGTACAAAAAAGGGCCTTAAAGATAGAAAAAAAATGTCCAAACTGTCGGTATTTGGTAATAAAAAAAAACAAAATGAAAAAACGGCTACGCATAATGATAGCTACATTTGTATAGATATCGATAAATTGTTGACTTTTTATTTACAGATAACGCTTCATAAAGATATCGATAGGACAATGAAGAGAATTTTTTTTGTCGCTTAATCCGGGTTAATCTTTTTTTTTCATAAAAATTGGTATAAAACTAGATGAATATATACTTTATAAAATGAGTATAAATTCGATCCTTTCATAATTAGTTATTTCTTTGAAAACAAAAACGCAATTATTGACAACAAAGCTCCCGTTACGTAACGGAATAGAGGGGGGGGGGGGGGGGGTTCAGGCCAGGCGTTACGGTTCTGTTACGTGGGGGAGAGGGGGGTAAAAAATTGGGAAATTTTGCGTTACGTAATTTATGTACGCCCCCTTTTGCAGACTTTTAGCTTTTCTGATTTCGTATGTTAGAGCTGGAGTTTTTTTACGCCCTTATATTATTCAACTTACGCTTATTGGAGGCAACTTCGTTTAACAAGCCCTTTGAGTAAAGTAAATTCATGTTATTAATTTATCAATTGTACTGCCGTCTACCTGAATCGTAAAATCCCGAGATTATCATTCGATATTTCGATTCGAAGATTTTTTGTTTTCGTAGTATTCGTTGTTTCAACATTTTTTTAGCGCTGTCCCGCTGACGAAACGTAATCGCTGATTTTTATTCCGACTGGTCCGGAAGTTCCGGCTCACATTTGTTGACACGAGGGATGAATACAAGCCGTGAAAAATGTGTCTGCGTGCACACGCGAGAGGGTATAGTGATGGAAGAGAGCGAGGTGCGGATTCTGAAAGGTAAATCTGGCATTCCGTGCTCCCTCGAGCACAGTTGGTCGAGAGGTATCAGAGTCGCGCGCTTATACAATGTGCCATAAGCTTCAGCCCAAGCTTCCATGGACCATGAACCGCGATGATTTAATACGAGCCATGAAGATTCGCGAAAAAGCTCTGCTTTCTTGCGGAAGAAGGAATCGTACATTCGCGAGTATCTTGCTTGCGGTACGTTCATCAACAATTCCGTACGAAGTATTTGAATCTATCAAATTGTCATAAAAGCAAATGCTGCGAATGAAATTATCATATGGGAGTTTGCATACTGCATACCCAGTATGCGAAGACGAATTCTCCATGACCCGTTGATGCGCAGATTTCAATCTTTATGCGCACAAATCGAGCAATGTAAAGACTCATGAAAGACTTCGATTGAGGTTGGAAGAAAATAATAGACATTTCCCGTTTTTTTTTTTGGTACCCTCGTGATCGCTTGGCAACTTGTGCAAATCTTCAGTCGAGCTATCTTTTTACACACTGTGGCGTTAGGCCACAGTAACGAGTTATAAAATCATGTGCGAATTTAACAATTTTTTTTCCTATGAAAAACTGATTCACTAATAAAATTAATTACACATCTATTTAGTATGAATATCAAGCTGTGGGAAAAAATAAATTTTTTTTTTCGACGTACAAAATGGCCGACTACTAATATTTTCTTTTATCTTTTTTCCAATTAACGTGACAAATAATTTCAACAATTTTTACTCGATTTACTTCAAATTTAAAAGTTATCTTCCTAATTGCATTTTGCAGTGAAGTACGTAAGGAATTTCTCAGTAATCGAAAACTTTTCATTTTATGAGCAGTTTTATACGAAATTTTTTACTGAAAATTCATTTCTTAAGTTCAAATACTATTTGTTCAAATACTAATTTACAATATTATTTAGTATGAATATCAAGCTGGGGGAAAAAATATTTTTTTTTTTCCGACGTACAAAACGGCTGACTACTAATATTTTCTCTTGTTATCTTTTTTCCAATTAACGTGACGAATAATTTCAACAATTTTAACTCGATTTACTTCAAATTTAAAAGTTATGTTCCTAATTGCATTTTGCAGAGAAGTACGTACGGAATTTCTCATTAATCGAAAACTTTTCATTTTATGAGCAGTTTGATACGAAATTTTTCACTGAAAATTCATTTCTTAAGTTCAAATACCTACAACTTTTGAAGAAAACAATATTTTTTAAATTCCGTACGTACTTCTCTAGGTATTCCAATGTAGATTGACAAGAATTTTTTTTGCTCTAGACATAAAACAAAATCTATTTCAATCAATCAATTAGTTTTTCACGTCGTATATTTTTGGACTTATTGGAGCAATCTTCCAAAGATTTTTTTGTTCTAATTCGATTGAATTCACGTTTCCATTCCATTAAAAAAATACATATATATGTATAAGTTGAGCCGAGTCTCGAGGCCATGGCTTTATCGATCAATTTATGTCGTTTTGATTTTCCTATTTCATTTATCTTTTACTCCGCGCCTTCGTTCTGTATTATTCCCGATTATCTTTCGATCGGGCTCGCTCACACGCCATTCTGTTTTTTTCCCTCCACGTTCCATCCGTGTTTCTCTGGCTGGCTTTCCCTTCGTCAGGAAAAAAATCAATAACAAGCATGCTCGGAGAAAATGGTGTGCTGTACCGTCTGCGTGTGTGTAGGCGTCGAGCTGGTGGCTAAAGTACACTTCACTCGGGGGAAAGCAAGAAGAAGAAAAAAATGAATTCGTGTTTTTTTCACGATCACACGTCGCTAAACGGTAGATGTAAAATTTGTCTAAGCCCTCCCTTGTGTCAGAAGTACGGGGTGTACTAAATTTCGCGATAAAATGCAAGTAATGAGGTACTGCCAAATAAATGAATGGCACTTGAAAAGTACACCGTTATCGTGTACCTCCAGTGGCGCTGGGGATTTGACTCGACGCAGTAGAAATTCTTTCTAATTTTTTCCACTTTGAGGCATGCCGAATTTTCCCTGAAGCGACAGTTGTGAAAAAGCTTGAGAATAATTCTAAATGATTGTCAATTCCGTCGAATCAGTTAAGGCCGTAGGCCACAACAACGGGTATAAAATCATGTTCGAATTTAATAATTTTTTTTTCGTATGAAAAAGTCATTCACTCATAATATTAATTAGACATCTATTTAGTATGAATATCAAGCTGTTAGAGAATATATATTTTTTTTTTCGATGTACCAAATGGCCGACTACTAATATTTTATTTCGTTATCTTTTTTTGAGGCGCTCCGCGGCATGCCATTTAGCATCCACAATTTTTGACCTAGAACTAAAAACAAAAATTCTCGTCAATCTATATTAGAATACCTAGAGGAGTACTTACGGGATTTAAAAAGTATTGTTTTATTCAAAAGTTGTAGGTATTTGAACTTAAGAAATGAATTTTCAGTGAAAAATCTCGTTATAACTGCTCATAAAATGCTCATAAAATGAAAAGTTTTCGATTAATCAGAAATTCCGTACGTATTTCTCTGCGAAAAGCAATTGGGAACATAACTTTTAAATTTGAAGCAAATCGAGTGAAAATTGTAAAAGTTTTTGTCACGCCAGTTGGAAAAAAGCTGTTTCGAGAAGTTTCGAGTAGTCGGCCATTTTGTACATCGAAAAAAATGTATATATATATTTTCTAACAGCTTGATATTCATACTAAATAGATGTGTAATTAATTTTAGGAGTTAATCACTTTTTCATATGAAAAAAATTGTCAAATTCGCACATGATTTTATATCCGTTACTATGGCCTGAGGCCTTAGCGGTGAACTAATAAAAATGCACTGCATATTGTGAGCAGAAGCTCTTTTATTCAGGTAGCTCCGAGGGTTGAAAACCTTTCGAAAATCCTCATTGAAAATGATATCGGAATTCCGCTGAGTACCCACACCTAGTTGAAATGTTTGAAAATGTCGATTTTCGGTTTTTGACGAATTCTCAAAAGAGAACATTTTGAAAATATTACGTGGAATTTTCAAGTCAGTTCATTTAGAATTGAGGGAGTTATGGGCGTTTATCAGACGGTTCGCGTTTTTCTCAAAAAATATTTTTTCTGGTGCGCAGACCATCTAAAAAATCACCGGATTGATCAACTTCGAAATTTCACGAGCTTTTCTTGCATATCGAAAAGCAGTGCTTATACGAAAGAATATTTTTTTTATTTATCCCAACATATTTATTATTCGTCATCGAAAATGGACACTTTCACTTTAGACTGCGGCGATTTTTTCAAAAATCAATATTTCATTAGGTCCTTCGTGCCAGCACTAGATAATTTAATGCAAAAACGGTATATCAATTTTTGAAAGGAATTTTTTTTTACCGAACTCCGAATATATCTGTAGCTGACAGGCTCAGTTTTAGCTATACATATGCTATCGCCCTTTCCGTTTTGTGCGAGTGGTGGGGTGCGTAGACCACTGGTGTGGGCGCGATAAACCTCGGATGCACATATGGAACCGTGTGCGTAGAATATTAACACAGAGCACCGTAGATGCATTTTTTATTTTCCGCCATTCATTTTGTTGGAGGTGTACTAGATGTTTTTGGTTCATTTATTAGGCTTCAATCTATTTGAGTTTTTTTTTGTTGATGTTTTTATTGGTTTTTATGCATTCCGATTTTCATCAGTTTTTTGACAGTTTGTAACTTTTTTTGAATTTTGCATGGTTTTCTTGATTTTTTTTTGGATTTTGCATGGTACGTCCTTATAATCCTTGGGAACCGGTCGCGGTAGCGATGAACGGAGGGTTTCCATCGTCCAAACTCGACGAAGATCCACACAAAGCGAAGAGCGCGATAACATATATAGGTATAGCCAGAGCCCCTCAGTTATAGATGTATTAGGAATGCGATGAAAGAAAAACTTTCAAAATTCAATATCTCGCAAACTATGGCACGTAGCCGAAAATCCTTCCCTGGGATCTCGTGAAACATCGAAAGGAAGGTCTGTGCAAAATTTCAGTACGATTGAAGGGGGGTTCCTTTGCGGAACATCACGCATACACATCAACAACGTTGTTAATTTTTATTTTGGGAAAATCAAACCATCCATGTTATAAGTTCAACCCTCGCCCAATAAAATACCTTTTTTCCAAGCCTCAAATAAATAATCTACTAGGCGAAAAAAATCGGAAAAAACCTCCTTCACCCAAACTTTCAATACAAAAATTATGGTCTTGAAGTTAGCATCGTTGGACCGCAACAAAAATGCGCCTTGATTTTTTTCATCGCTTTATTTTCAACCACTATCTAAAATCTTTTTTCCACCTTTAGATTAAAAGTTTTAAAGAATCTCAAAAATGTTTCGGCGACTTTCATAGTCTTAAGGTGTTCAAAAAAATCCCGGAATACGAGAGAAAATCATTTTCGTTGCATTCCAACATATTCCTTCAGCACCGTCAAAAATACCCGCAGATACTTAACCCTCCGTCTGTACACTCAAATTTCGGGACACCGTCTGTATACTGGGTCCTCAAAGTCCTGCTAATGTTTTCCCCAAGAAAAAACGTCAAAAAATCTGAAAAAATTGTGAATCACTTTTACAACATTTCTTTCCACGATCCAATCATTTATTCACCCATTTGTTGTAAATAATTTTTTTTACAACAATAAATGTCACCGAAATCGGAGGAAAAATCGACTTTCATAAATTTGGCTTGTGCCATCAAAGATCCAGTGTACAAACGGAGGGTTAAAACTCATCATAGCAAAAAAAAAAAAATTGAAAACTCGCATACGTCTTCCCAGAAACAATTTACGAAAATTCCTCTTTTCCCAGCCCCGAGCTGCGACCCCGTAAATATTTGAAGTAGCACGACTGTCATCAAATGGCAAAGCGATTGATAGCTCGAATCCGAAAGGGCCACGATTTCCGGCGCGAAAGCTCGAGTTACCAGAGATAGAACAAATTGCAAAAGCGCGAAACGTCATCAAAGGAAAAGGAGAGCCTCGTACAGAGCTCGCTGACCCGCGCTCGAGAATGATGACATCATCTTGAGGCGCCCTCACGCGGCTCAGAAGCGCACGAGGACACGGACCGATCGAATTCCCGCGCGAGCTCGACGACGTCCGTGCATGCATCGCTCCCCTTGTCTCTTTCTACTTCGCCCTCGTGCATGCGTAAGCGTGCGTGCCCCCCCCCCCCCCTCGCCGTCGCCCCACCCAACCCCACCCCCCAGGCGCCCTTATGCGAGTTTCTCTCGGTTCGCGGCTCAAACGATGTTATTTCTACGAGACCGCATGCGCGCACGTGCCCCCTCAAGACTTTCACAGTTTCTTCGAGTTTGACGACGACGAGCCTCTTCCCTTCGGTGCCCCACACCCCCCACCCCACCCTCGCCGCTGACTCCTGCATCGCAAGTCCGCACGTCTCTTCACGAGGATGATTCATTTTCTCCGTCTGTTTTTTTTTTCTTCGCTCTTCGCCACGACTCTTCTTACGCGCCTTGGAGGCGATTGCCACAGGAATGTTGGCCTAATGGCCTGTACGATGTACGGAGCTCGTGTGTTGACGGAAAAACGAAATTAACCGACGCGGTGACGCGGCGATAAATTCCCGATAAAATGGGTGGGGACGAAAAATTGAACGCAATCGCGCTGACTCGCCTGATTGAATTCTTTCCTGTGTCATTGTGGATTTTTATGCTAATTTTTCCAGCCGTTTTTCTCGTGTCGATGCGGACGGAAAACTTGCGAGGTATCAAGGTAGAATCTCTGTACGCTGAGTTGCGAGTGTATGGTTTATTTTTTATGGGGCTACTTCTAGTGGAGTAGGAATTGAACTGGCCGGTCTGAATTACGAGCTCGTGACTGGCTGGCCGAATTCATCTCATACGAAGACCACAGTAATGGGTATAAAACCATGTGCGAATTTAACAAATTTTTTTCGGATGCAAAAGTGATTCACTCATAAAATTAATTGCACGTCTATTTAGTATGAATATCAAGCGGTTAGAAAATATATTTTTTTTCGATGTACACAATGGCCGAGTAGTCGAAACTTCTCGAAACAACTTTTTGCCAATTGGCGTGACGAATAACTTCAACAATTTTCACTCGATCTACTTCAAATGTAAAAGTTATGTTTCTAAATGCATTTCGCAGAGAAGTACGTACGGAATTTCCGAGTAATCGAAAACCTATCATTTTATAAGCAGCTTATGAGCAGGTATAACGAAATTTTTCAGTGAAAATTCATTTCTTAAGTTCAAATACCTACAGTTTTTGAATAAAACAATATTTTTCAAATTCCGCACGTACTTCTCTAGGTATTCTAATGTAGATTGACGAGAATTTTTTGTTTTTTGTTCTAGGTAAAAAATTGTGGATGCTAAAAGTCACACCACTGAGCGCCTAGAAAAAAAGATAACAAAAGAAATCATTAGTAGTCGGCCATTTTATACATCGAAAAGAAAAAATATTTTCTAACAGCGTGATTTTCATAGTAAATAGATGTGTAATTAATTTTATGAGTGAATCACTTTTTCATACGAAAAAAAATTGTTAAATTCGCACATGATTTTATACCCGTTACTGTGGCCTAAGGCCTTAAGCGACCTGTACTGTAGATGTCACTGCATTGCAATCAAAGTGCCACCTCATGACTAGGTCGTAATGGACTAGTCAACGGTAGTCCATTACGACCGAGAACGAGAAAGTAAGAACGAGATGAACGAGAAAGATGAACGAGAAAGTAAGGGTATGTGTGATACGTGTACTGTCATCTAGCGATTGGCTCATGGCAGGTTAGCCAGCCTGACTTACCCAGAGGAACGAAAGCAATGGCCAGATTCTCAATTTTTTGTCGGGGAAACGGTTGGTGAAGAAGAAACGTATTTTTTAAAATACGAAGGTACATATATTGAGCGACTTAAAAAAATCAACAAAAAATAGGGAAAAGCAACAAAACATGGAAGCTGACAGGTGATGTTGTTTTTAAGGTTGCTAGACATGATTTCTCGAGAACCACTTGATGGATTGTTTATAAATTTACAGGAGATACGATGAGAAATAGTTAAAGGTCGTTGACGACTTCACTTTTTTTTATCGATCTTAATTTGTTAATAGTTACGTAAAAATTACGACTTTTTTCATATATTTTGTATGCTCGAGTTTCAACTCGTCGCCATTTTGATAAAAAAAAATATTAAAAAATTTGACGTTCGTCAACGACTCGCATTTATTGTTGAGTTGAATAACCCGTTTGGTTTTTCGATTTCAGATGGACAGTGTAAGCTGGAAAGTGTCGACCACCAAACGTCGCAAAAAAAATTTCACCTGCCAGCCACCATGTTTTTGTTATTTTTTGGTGATTTTTTTGCAGGCTCTCAGTATATGTAGTTTTGTGTTTAAAAAAATGCGAGTCTTCTTTATCAACCGTTTTCCAGAAAAAAATTGGAATTTGGCAATTTTTTTTCGGGCCTCTGCGTAGATGAGGCTTATAATTTTCTTCGTTGTCACATTGAGTCGAATGGATCCAGTAGCTTGTACGACGCTGCCTTTTTTTAGCAAATTCAATTTCGTACGATTAAAAAAAACGTTGCCATTTGATTTTCGACGCAGTGAAAAAAAATTGTTGCATATTCTATAATGTTAAATGTATATTTGTTTTTTTTTGTTGGAATGGGTCCGACGGTTGTCGCATTTTGTTGCAGCTTGGAAATTGGCTGGTGTAACAAGAGCGAAAATTTTTATGTTCATGACAGGGGCTTAAAGTATTTTTACGAACCCGAATATTTAGCAGGTAACTGATTGTTGTCTATAACGAAATTAAAATGCATTTCAGTATACTGGTAAAATTTAAAGCCAACTTATCGAACTTTTAACAAAAAATGACAACTCCAAAAAGTGCCTAATTTATACGGCACTTTACGGAGATGACATGCTGACCACATTTCTATCTAATAATTTATAAACTAAATAACCCTAGATGCCTAATATAAATTGCTAAAAATCTAAAGATTCCGAAACGACAGTAAAAACAGAGGGTCACCGAATGCTTATAGAAAATATTAATGATCTAACTCGGAAAAATGTGACCGTCAGATGAATTTTCGTAGTCCCTACTTTTCCGACAAAATGTAAAAATGCTTAAAACTACCAAATTTGCGCAGAATTGTTTATTCCGATTTATTTTTTATTTTAGTTTACCGCTGGGTATAATAATGGATAGAAACTTATTTTTTTTTTCATTAAGGGCCACTGTAATTTATCGATGATTCAGAAGGGCCCTGCTTGTGTCCCCAAAAAATACGGCCCCGTGGGGAAGGTTCTGTGCAGTTGTTTTTTTTCGTGAAAATCATTTTATACAAATATCGAGCTGAATTCTAATCGGAATATTGGCTTTTTAATGGATTTTTCAATCTTGCCCTTTTTCATATTGGATGCGCGATAAAAGAACAGTATGGAATCGATTTTGTTTTATTATGTGGGTGTTGAAATGTTCTTAGAATTTTTGGACACGTTGACACGTAATTTTGAAAACAACGTTTTCGATCACGAGATAACGACAACCACGTCGTGAAAAGAGCGCAGCATCACTGAACGTGCAATTGGATAGAATAATCGATCACCTGACGTATTGAAAACTGTGAACACGAAGCACGCTTGGATACATTATGAAAAAAAAGCCAAAAGAGATCTGAATGGCTGTCCAAAATCTGGTACAATGGATCTTTGCGAAATTGTATTTTCCATCCCTGGCATGTACTCGAAAAAATTAGGAGAATATTTATCAGCTTCCTATTCAAATTCATCACCAATGCGGTAGAAATCCGCACGGCCAATTATTTAGCATTCTCAACCAAATCAATTAGGAAAGAGGAATCTGGCTGCGAAACAATAGAATTGAATAACTTCCGAAAATGTATGTGCTGATGATTGCATCATTGGAATGCAACGAATATTCTTTTTTTAATATTTTTATTAACTCGTAATAATGAGTTGATAAAAACATAAAAAAAGAGTCTACATCGGATCTAGTTACATTTTTATTAACTCATAATAATGAGAATAAAAATGCAAAAAAGAATTCTCGTTGCATTCAACGATGCAAACTTCAACACCATACCTATTTAGAGATCTTTTCATTTTTGTTTTAATTTATAAATTTAAATCGGAGATTATTCATCAAACATTTAAAAAAATTGTATAACGGTGATTATACAGTTTCATATTTTTGTTTATAACCATGAGTTAATGAAAATATGAAAAAGAATCTTCGTTGCATTTCAACGATGCAAACTCCAACACGATAAGTTTTCGACGATCATTTATTTTCTTTAAGATTATTAGATATTTTACAATTATTTTATTTAAGATTATTAGATATTTTACAATTATTTTCTTAAGATTTATTTGTTAAAATTACTCTCATTTTTTCAACAGATCATTATTATACAAAATATTATATAATATTGTTATGAAAATCTTTTTTTTTTAATTTAGATTTTACGTTTCTCAACACGCATAGTAAAAAATAGTTGCGGCATTTTCATCAGCGAAATCCGCCACGAGAAACTTCGCGAATTCAGAAAAGTGAATTTTCATTGCACTTCAACGATACAAATGTCAATCTCCGAAAATCTCATATCTCATATCCAAGTATCTCATACCGTGAATATTTTTGAAAATTCGCAATGTACAAAAGCCATTTCTCAAGTACAAATTTTTCTCATCCAAACCTGTACTGCAAATGATAATTTTCTTTTTTCGCGAAGTTTCAAGCCTTTCAAGTAAAGAAACCGAGTTTCCCTTTCACGAGCTTTTTTTCCAGTCACCCGCGGCTATCTAATTTTTTGTTGGGACTCATCGTATGCAACTTGAAATAAAGGATGAACGATGTCAGGTGGAAATAGTAATTGGATAAGACTACGGGATGGGTATATAGGCGCGTATACAGGAAAAACCCTTCGTACTAAGACGCGATGAGATTCGGGATGTAGAGTGGGGTAGGGTTGACGGGGAGGTTCAGACGAGTGTATAGGGTCGTAGGTTCAAGTGCGCGGGCGCGCCAGTCAGGAGAGCGCGTCACACATACACGAGTTCGCATTTGCGCCATCAACCCCTCTTGAGTAATAAATACGCCGCGGCAAGAGATGTCGCTAGTTACGCGAAACCGAAAAAGCACCTTCACTTGGGCTGGATGGAACAACCGCTCGCGAGATCATTATATTTTTTGTTAATATTTCCCAACACAAAAAAGTACCCAAATTTTCATGTTTTTCATACTCGAGAACCTTTTTCTGCATTTTTGAGACAAAAATATGGTTTCGAATTTTGTTTTCACATTTTTCACGTTTGAGAACTTTTTATCCGCTCTTTTCTAGAAAGTCATATTGTTGGGGTTGGTAATTTTAAAATTTTTTATATTAAGAATCTTTTTTGTAATATCTAGAGAGGAAAAACTGTTCGAGTTTTTCAATATTTATATTTTTTATGTCAGAAAACGTTTTCCGCGCTTTGTTCGAAAGATTTCTTAGAAAAAAATATCTCTATTCACATGAAATTCTCAATTTTTGCGTTTTTTGTATTTAAAAAACTATCCTACACTTTGCAGCGTAAAATTCTTTTTGAATTATCAGCACAAGAAACTTTCGCTTTGTCAATTTTTCAAAAATGTTCAAGAAGTTTTTTTGGAAAAAAAACGCGACATCATTATATCTTTTGTTAATATTTCCTAACACAAAAAAAATACCCAAGTACAAACGTACCCAAAAAAGTACCCAAATTTTGATGTTTTCCATACCCGAGAACCTTTTTCTCCATTTTTAGGACAAAAATATGGTTTCGAATTTGTTTTTCACATTTTTCACGTTTGAGAACTTTTTATCCGCTCTTTTCTAGAAAGTCGAATTGTTTGGGTTGGTAATTTTTACATTTTTTATATTGAAAATCTTTTTTGTACTATCTAGAGAGGAAAAACTGTTCGAGTTTTTAAATATTTATATTTTTTATGTCAGAAATCGTTTTCCGCGCTTTTTTTCGAAAGATTTTTTTGAAAAAATATCTCTATTCAGATGAAGTTCTCAATTTTTGCGTTTTTTGTATTTGAGAAACTTTCCTACACTTTGCAGCGTAAAAATCTTCGGCTTCCTCAATTTTCAGCGCAAGAAACTTTAGCTTTTACAATTTTTCGAAAATGTTCAAGACGTTTTTTTGGAAAAAAAAAACAATTCGGATTTGGTTAGATTTTGAATTTTTACACGTTTTATCTTTGAAAATTTTTCTCGCACCAAAAAAAGCACAGAATAAGCTTTCAGAAACTGCAAAAGCTCTTGTGAACTAAAAAGTCTGTTATAAAGTAGAGAAAGCTCCTGTGAAGGTAAAAAAGTTCTGAGCGACGAAAAAGGGCAATTATGTTCGATGCATCGACTCCGCTAGAGCTTTAGGATCGGACATACGCCGGTGTTGGCATCGGTGCGTGGAAGTGACTGCGAAACACACAGATGGAGCTGATGGCGAAAGTACAAACGGCGAGGATAAGGGAGAAAAAATTGAGCCGAGCGAGCGACGAAAGGGAAGAAGTAAGGGGCGGAGAAGAAAGGGTGAGGGCGACAGTAAGAGGCGAAGGGAAGAGAAAGGAGCTTGCGTGCACGCTCAACCGAAAGCATATGGACGAAGCTCGTCTGGCGCCATAGGGGGGTGTAGCGGAGGGTCGTACGAGGGCTACAAGGGGAACGGGATGTCGGGGGTGGCGGTATAAGGATCGTGCAAAACCAGAGGGTTGGTAAGCCCGCGCGGCGCGCTCAGAAACGTAACGTCAAATTCACGGCGCCCTTAGCACTCTTATTCCCTATTTTTTTCAAACTACTCGAAAACCTATCGTCATAATTGTACTGACTTTTGAAAATGATCATCGAGCAAAAAAAACGTCGTCATCGTAGAAGAGCGAAAAGCTCAAGTGTAAGTTAAGGTGGCGATCGTCAGTTAGGATATTTACGATTATGTTGAAGTTTGCATCGTTGGAATGCAACGAAAAAGTCTTTTTCATTCGATTTCTATTTTTCTCTTTATTATTAATAAATATTTTATTTCCAGCTTTACTTTGTGAAACTTTGATGAAGATTTAAAAAAAACCGATTCAGTGATTTTCGGAGCTTGAACACGTCAAGCAAGAATTGGCGAACGAAAATAAATTGAATTTTCACTGCATCACAGCGATGCAGACTTCAACATAATTATTCACGAATATCGAATCGTAACAGTACAGCGTTGTAATAAAAGCACATTTGGAACAGTGCAGGTCTCTAAATCAATATTTCGCGGGTTCAAATGTTTTTCGCGTCACTCAAAACTCCTGAAATAAGTATTTGAATATAAATAAGATTGAAAAAAGTTTGGTTTTCACTTTATAACTGGCGAGCCCTCGCCATTGAAGGAAAATATATTGACAAAGAAAAATATTGAAGGAAAAGAAGAAAATGTACAGTGAAATTCGACCCTCGCGAACTTGCAGCCAAATTTTTTGTCGAAATGACAATATTTTGCGGGTGAAGATGTCAATGCAGATGCGAATAACTGTTGTAAATCTGAACATTATTTGCACCAGCCAAATATTTGGATGCAGACCCGTGATCATAGAATTCGTGTACACGAGAATATTGCTACCCCTGTGTTTACGACGCCAGGCTGCCATTTATGGAAATTTTATTCGGTTTGGTATAGCGGTAAGCTCGAAAAAAAAAATTGCCAACGATAGAAAATTCGAGGCACGTTTGAGGAATGTGAAATTCAAGAAAAAAAACCAAATGATTCAGTAATGAATAAAAATTCTACAGCTTCGAGGGTATGGAAGAAGAGGATTGCTTGATCTTCTCAGGGTATGGTACCATTAGGAAATTTATTCTTCAGACAAATAAAATAATTAAAATACAATTAAAAAAAAACATCAAGCGAAGAAAAAAAATATAGGTCGTGAAATGCTGGCAGTTGTTCCTTATCCTCGTCGAACATGGTGATGAAATTGAGACTCACGACAAATATGATAAACGAAAATGATTTAAAAATATGAAATGCATAAAAAAAAACGAAAATAAAAATAAAGAAAATAGGATTCTATTCCCGAAATTCTGGAAGGTGTTCCCCTGCTCTTGTAAGACACTGAAGGCATTGAAATTCATATTAAAAAATATAAAAGATAAAACATATGACAAAAAGTACATGAAAATAAATGAACAAAAATAAGGCAAAAAAGAATTCTCCAGGTCGTGAGATTCCGATAGGTATTATCTCGTCGAGGCTCCAATGCTATTGTGCATTTAAAATGCACAATAAAAAAGGCGAGACAAAGGAGAACCGTTTTCCAAAAAGCAATTCGAGAAATTCCGTTCGATAATTTGGATGCGGGTGCGAGTTTCGTGAGCTTGCGAGATGGTCGATCAGTTTCTCCCTGAGCTTTCGAACGTTACCTCGCCGGACATTTCGATGAAATCGCAATTCGCAACTACGAAATTCACGACAAATGTGATAAGCAAAAATCATTTTAAAAACCTGAAATTCACAAAAAATGAAAAAAAAGTATTATATTTCCGAAATTTTGGAAGTCGTATCCTATTACTGATGAGATTGAAATAAAAAAAAACAATTTAAAAAGAAAATGATAAAAAAAACCACAGAAAAAGTACACAGAAAATAAATAAACATAAATAAGCCAAAAAAGGATTCTCCCCGTCGCGAGATTGCGGAAGGCTGCCTCGCTCAGCACCCTGACGCGTTCGAAATACATATTAAAAAAAGGCGAGAAAAAAGGAGGGATGAAAAAAGCTGCATTTCACGCGTTCGAAATACATATTAAAAAAAGGCGAGAAAAAAGGGGGGATGAAAAAAGCTGCATTTCACGCGTTCGAAATACATATTAAAAAAAGGCGAGAGAAAAGGGGGGATGAAAAAAGCTGCATTTCATTCGATTCCGCGAGAAGATGGGTTTACCTCGTCCTCGCAGGTCGCGACCGTGTTCACGGAGTCCATGCTCTGGGACAATGGTGCGTCCATGCTGCTGTGTATGCAGACGAGGTCGGCGGACGTTCCGGGATTGCCGGACGAGGAGGACGACGTTGTAACGACGCCTGTGGATGTTGCGATACGAGCGGGTGGCGGCGATGAGTCCACCGTTTCCCGTCTCGGGCGTTTTAGGGCGGGCGGCGTTATGGTTGTACCGGCGAAGACGACGGGCGCCTCCACGACTTTGTCAACTCCGAATTTTCTAAGCCCCCCCACTGTACTCCCGGGACCTCCCCCCACGTCGAGCCTTCGCCAAAACAACGGGTTTTCTCCTTGTCGAAAAATTTTCCCTTCGTTTCTCCGACAATTGTTCCACGCGTGCCGTTCCTCGCCGTTGCGCGATGTTGACCAAATTTCTGCGCTTTTTTCGACGCGCGAGCTTTTTCACCCGATTTATCCACGATCTTCGCACGATTTGTTTCGCTTCACGTTTTCTTATCGATCTTTTCGTTTTTTCAAAATGATTTATCGGAACTGAATGTGCGAGTGAAAATGACGTTTGCAAATTTTTTTCTTTTTCTTTCGGTCGTTACGAGTGCTGTGGGCTCATTAAGCGGGCTTTGCGGAACACACACACGCGCACAACACACCTGTCGTCCTAGTCGCAGTTGTCTTTGCGTGCTCGGACACACACGCGCACACGCGAGCGTGGAGGTAGAGAGAGAGAGAGAGAGAGGCGTCGAACAACTGCCGGGAAAGGCGGGTTACTCCGCGCGCGCGTGAGACCGTACGGCTCGAGGATAGAGAGGGTGAGAGAGAGGGAGAGAGGGAGAGAGAGAGAGAGGGGCACTGCACGCCACGGGAGAGCAGGTGTTTCCGGCCGCGCACGCTTGCCGCCTTCTATTTTCGAAAGTAATCGATATAACGACCGCGACCCGTGTGAAAAGCTGGAAGCGCGCGCCCCGATGTTCCGAACGAATATCGCGCGAGCTTTTTAACCCTGCGAGCTTTTTACACACGCGAGCTTTTTACCCCTGCGAGCTTTTTTACCCTTGCGAGCTTTTTACCCTTGCGAGCTTTGACCCTTGCGAGCTTTTTTGGCCCTGTGAGCTTTTTTGGCCCGGTGAGCTTTTTGGCCCGGTGAGCTTTTTTGGCCCGGTGAGCTTTTTTGGCCCGGTGAGCTTTTTTGCCCGGTGAGCTTTTTGCCCCTCGGAGCTTTCGACGTCTTTATCGGAGCTTGCGAGAGAGAGGGAGAGAGGTAGCTGAGATGTTTACCGGAAAAGCTATTGGAAAAACCGGATGTTCTCGCAGGTGCTACGTCTTCCGGGAAATTCAGCAGAAACGTTCTCCAAAAAGCTCTGCGAGGACTTCCGCTCGACAATTCGGACGGGGATGCGAGTTTTGTGAGCTCGCGAGGTGGTCGATCAGTTTCTCTCTGAGCTTTCGAACGTTACTCCGAAGATGCGGAAAAAGCTCCGAGCTTTCGACAACCCGTGGGAGCTTTTATTCAAGTTTTCTCGGTGAAATTTTTGTCGGAGCTTATACAGCTGGGGGCGAAAGCTGCGGCTGTTCCAGCGGTCAGTCTCGAATGAACTTGCGCGTAAGATCGATAAATTTCGAGAGCAATCGGACGAGCTTTTATTCTACAAAAATATCGAAATCGGCTTCGGATATCGTTCGCGATGAGTTGTTGCTCGCGTGCCTGCTCAGTGCACCCTTATTGACGTTCTTGCTCCCCGTCGATTTTGGACGACGGAAATGTTGCCGCAGCCTTTCGGTTCTCCGAGCTTTCGATAATTTTGCGGAATGTTTGATGTCCCGAAGAAAGATGTCGATATTTTCGCTCCTTCGCTTGTCACGACTTCGACGTCGAAAAAGTAAAAGAACGGGGCACAGGCCTCCTCGAAGATGTCACTCGGCGTGAGAACACGTTGACGCGCGGATGCAACCCCTTTGGACCCACGAGGAGATGATGTTCGATTCGAAGTTCACCTGCGCAGACCACGATGGCTCCGGAAAATGCGTGTTTTTTTTTATCTTCTCGTTGTCGCGGTATAGACGGATTTCTTCGACGAATAAAAAAATTCACACGGTAGGAAAATTCTCTACGTTTTTGTTGATCCTTCGTCCTCGTGAGTATCGTCGAGTATTCTTCAATCTCTCCTTTGCGATGCTCCCTCTCTCTCGCGCTCACGTTTTCACCTGTTTAATGTCGTCCCGGTCATTCGTTCAAAGGAAAAAAATAAAATAAATCGCCTCTCTCGCGTCTCCACGGCCCTTCGATACGATCAATCGAATCGTTCACTCATTTAATCAGCGTTGGCTCGTATCATCGTCGCGTCGCGCACTCGATCATGAGTTTCGTTTTTGCGTTGTTTGTCAATTTTTTGCTTTTAAATATTCTTTTCTCTCGTGATTTTTCCTTTTTTCTTCTTATTACTTACATTCGCGTTTTTTCGTTCTCTTCTCTCTTCTCTCGTCCCGGAAAGAAACGTCAAAAATCAAAACGGTAAATGAAATACTGACAAGTAAGGGAACAATAAATATGTTACGTAAGCGCTGCGAAACGGTTATTACGCAGGTTGCCGATAGACTGAGTGGCCCTCTCGCGCTGCTCCGACACACACCGCGCTCTGTCCCTACTCCCTTGAAGTTGCGCCTGACGGAGGGGCGGAGGGGGAGGATTAAAGGAGTCGAGGCTCGTCGAGAGTGGGGGAATGGAGGGGGAGGTGCGCGAGTGCCAGGTATCTCTCTCTCTCTCTCTCTCTCTGTCTCTCTCTCTCTCTCTCTCTCTCTCTCTCTCTCTCTCTCTCTCTCTCTCTCTCCCCGCTCCCTTCCTCGCCCTCCTTGTCAGTCGCGCTATCGCCTTTGTGTATGACTCGCACACATAGGTAGAGCTTGCGAGCGCGCTGCGGCTTTGTTAGATTGCCGGTGCGCCGGTGAAGGGAGCCACGCAGGTGAAACGACTAGAGAGCTCGGCGGACACGGCCGAGAAAGGATCGAAGAAGAAAGAAACTAAAAGATACGGCTAGAGTCGTGGGGAGGCGGTGCACAACATGAGGTAATGATAAAGGAGCATTCACAGTGGTTATGTATATATTGATATATACCAAAATACATATAAAGACATACCCGTGCAAAAATTGTCGTAGGTATCCAATTCCATTCCTATACTTGTTCTTACTTTCTGATAGGGATCCATTGTCCAATGCGAATCGTCACACTCGCACGTTGGATTCTAATCGGGATTGTACATTGGAATCCAATGGAATCCTCCTTTGTAGATTCCATCGCATCCAGTGCACAAATTGTTTCGGGGATCCAATTGGTATATCATGTTTTCTTCCACTTCCTGATAGGGATCCGTTCCATCATCGCACTGGATCCCAATACTAAAAAGTCAGGGTCGCTCATTGGATCCTTATCGGGATCGCCCATTAGAATCCAATGTACGAATCCACTTTGAATCCTTAAGAATTGTCACGCTATCGAATAAAATCCGATACGATTCTTCATAGATCCCACCACATCCAGTGAAGAAATTATAGTAGGGATCCAATTGGATTTCAATACTTATTCCCACTTTCTGATACGGGTCTATTGGGTGATCGCATTGGATCCCTATACTAAAACGTTACGCTCGCACATTTGATTCTAATTGGGATTGGACGTTGGTATCGAATGTACGAATCCACTTTGAATCCTCAAGAATTGCCATATTATCGAACAGAATCCGAGACGATTCTTGAGGGATCCCATCAGATTTTGTACGCTGAATTTTCTAAACGCAATATGTAGATACAGAAAATAAGTGAATCTTAAAAAAGTATAAATCTGATTTTGAAAAAGTAGAAATCGCTTAAAAAAGTATAACTTAAAACACTGCACTTCGTTTCTTATGCACTTTACTGCACTTTGGCAAAATGTTTCAACACACCGAGCTTTTCCTCGTGACTTTTCACATATTACCGATTCGAACGGGGTAAAAATTCTCAAACGACGTTCATCACGGAACCGTGCAAATCCAATTGGATCCCAACTCTCTATGTGCGGGGCCCCTAACGAATCCCTACAGAGATGTAGTCGCAACTTGGGACTCCCCAACAAACTTGTGCAGGGAATCACGAAGGGATATTTTTTTCCGGAGATCGAACAAATTTCGAATAAAAAATTCTTTAACGCTGTCAATCCAATTACAATGTGGACTTCCTACGTATAGGATCTGAGAACTCCCCAACACATTTCTGTTTGAGCATCCACACAAAATCAAAGATTTATGTTTCATACAGAGATATATTGAATTCTTATATTTTTTTGTAAGTTCCATATATTTCCTGATATTGCTCGACGATTCATTTAACAATGATAAAAATCGTTAAACTAAAGACTGTTGGCGTTAGGTCATGTGTATAACTTTTTCAAGAGGTCTATCGTATTCCACAGCATCTATGACTTATCCGATTCCCCAGTGACTCTGCTATCGGGGACGCTGTCGTATCTGGAGGGATCTGCAATATCGCCCATAATCTGATATAGCCCAAAGAATTTGGTCCGCCTAACGGAGCTTGTTATACTCCCAGGATTGTGGTGTCGCTTCCTTCTTCTCTCTCACTCTCTCTCTCTCTCTCTCTCTCTCTCTCTCTCTCTCTCTCTCTCTCTCTTCCTCTCTCTATCCCTACGTATATATAGATACCCTACCGACTGGAATCTCCGATATTCCCTGCAGGGACTGGGACCCTTCATGGTGCTGTCATCCTTTAATGGTCGCTTCCTCTTGTTTTGCAGCGTCACCGAAGAATCCAGTTTTTCCATTTCCTCCGTTTTTCTTTTACAAAATAAATGACAAATCAACTGTCATCCTTTTTTATTGTACCCTTCATTTGTACCCGTAGAATTGTCATTTGTATCGATTACACATCAAGACAGTGTCGAAGGAGTGCGAAGCTTTCATCCTTGCAATTAAAGGCGTTTTCTGTCTATAGTTCCATGACATCTTATTCGAGAACTTTGATTTCTATCATCTAGACATGTCGATACACTTACTTACGAAGAGTGGCGAATTGGGCTGGGACTCTATCGACAACGAGGTGTAACTCTACTGACAGTTTCAGCGAAAGAAATCTACGGTTGCATTCATAACTTTTCATTAAAACAAACCTCCCCAGAATCGCTCAGTTTTTTATTCTTCCGGAAATCGATGTAGCGGAACTCAGTAGCTTCGAAGTTCTTCCGGACGCGTCGACGTCTGAGGAAGCAAAGAAAACGGCACAACTTAACGTTAATCGGTGAAGGGCTTGGCCTTGCTCGATTACTCGAGGAGCGAAAGAGGGTTTTTGTTTTCATCAGTGTGAAGCTACCCTCAATTGGACTCGAATAGGTACACCCACCGAGAGGAAGCGAGAAACTCGTAGTAGGAAGGAGGAAGCTAGAAAGCGATACGGAGCAGGGGGGGGGGGGGGCAGAGAGAGGGGGGGGGGGAGTGGCAGGAGCCGTGAGGGGAAGGAAAGCAACGCGTTCAGAGTCGAAATAGCGGTTAGGTTGCGGAGTAGCGGAGGCAGCGAAGCGCAACCAGGACAGCAGGGGTGGGGAAGACGTCAGGTGCGCCGACGCCAAAGACGATGACGACGACGACGTCGCCGCCGTCGATCTTCGACTTTGGGAATACCTTTTCCGTATCTTCGCGTCCAACTTCTTTCCATCCTTCACTCCATCATTCCTCTTACCGTATTCAACTCTACGACGCTGACGTTGCATATAAATGACGCGCCGGCTGCATCCACGGATTTTTCCTTCTTACGCAAACGAAGAAAATATTTCGAGACCGGAGAGTCGCACCGTGATCCGAGTGATCCTTCGGTTTATTCTCTTTTCTCTCGTCAAGTGGGGAGAGGATTCCGTCACAAAGTCCTTCCGTATGCCGATGCAGAAAGACTATGCGGTATGTCACACGAAGCATATCTTGCACCGCTTTGTCCCACGCCTCTTACATCCGCCCTACCTTTTTTTTATTCCCATTACAATTTTGCTCGCCTATATATTTATGCGCCACTCACGCAGACGGAAAGTCTTTTATCGCGGTTTTTTCTTTTGCGTTTAACTCTTTTTTGAGCGTGTTGTAGATCGCACGGGGGTGAATATAGTCTATGAAATGTTACCGTGCAGGGTCGGGGAGAGCCTGCACTTTTTGTCGTTAAGACCTTAGGCCACAGTAACGGGTATAAAATCAGGTGCGAATTTAACTATTTTTTTCGTATGAAAAAGTGACCGCTCACAAAATTGATTACACATCTATTTAGTATGAATATCAAGCTGTTAGAAAAAATGTATTTTTTTTTTCGATGTACGAAATGGCCGACTATTCGTAACTTCTCGAAACAGCTTTTTTCCAATTGGCGTGACAAATAACTTCAACAATTTTCACTCGATTTACTTGAACTTTAGAAGTTATGTTCCTAATTGCATTTTGCGGAGAGGTACGTACGGAATTTCTGATTAATCGAAAACTTTTCATTTTATGAGCAGTTATAACGAAATTTTTCACTGATAATTCAGGCCCAAATAACAGGACGATTTTCAAGATTTTTTTTGTGACGGGACTGTTGATGTGACGAGGCCGGGACTTTATGTGTAATTTATACCCGGTCTTGCGAGGCTTGAGTTTTTTTTAAATTGAAAAATATTGATAAGCAATCAAATATTGATATTGATAAACAAATATTGAAAAACAAATATTGAAATTGATGTAAATATTGATATTGATAAACAATTGCGAGGCTTGAGTTTTTTTTTAATTGAAAAATATTGATAAACAATGGCGTCCTTGTTGATTAAACAAAGAGGCTTTTACTGCATGGCGAAGCGGAACAGCTGTAACTTTTAGTATTGTAATAAAAATTTCGCGTGACTGGATAATTTCATGAAATAAAAAAAAATAGAAACTTTGCAAGCTATAGGCAAGAACGTCTGATTTTTGTACTAAAACCAACTTATAGCATATGTGTTATTAACAAATAAATAAATATATGTGATAAAACTCACCTGGCTAAACGATACCAAAAATTATGAACTCCGCTCTGTCCGAATTTGAAGTGAATCGGTGGAGTAGATTCTGAGATACGATTTACACCATTTCATGAAACATCGTTTCGAGAGAAAAT
The DNA here is from genome assembly GCA_951751655.1 of Ophion costatus. Taxonomy (NCBI): domain Eukaryota; kingdom Metazoa; phylum Arthropoda; class Insecta; order Hymenoptera; family Ichneumonidae; genus Ophion; species Ophion costatus. Next base: position 36,014,749 of record OX632359.1, on the reverse strand, counting down.
GCAAAAAATTCTTGAAATTTTTTTACAAAAATCGTTGAAAATCATATGTTTTCAAAGTTGCAAGCTTACGCAGACCTCTTACAAACATCGCGAAGTGACATTTACAAATTTGAACGACCATTTTTGTAAATTGGATTTTAGAGCCTCCACACATTGCGTACTTTTTTTGATCGACTGACCTTACGAAAGCTAGTGAAACTTACGAATTTACTTGAGGCGGAAATACTAATTTTTCACGATTTATTTTATTATTTCTTTTACTTTGACTATCAGGAATAAAAAAGTAACTAATCATTTTTTAAATATTGTACAATCACGGATAAAGCACAGTTTGGATGTATGTGTAGTACAATTAAACAAATAAGTTTATAATTCATATCATTCCCACACTACCCAACACTAGTTGCATTCATTCCGGACGCTTTTAATAGAAATTAGCTTTTTATTATATTTACGCAGAAAATATATGTTCTGCTACGCCGAAATGATTTTAATTTCATCTACAATGTTCCTACTCAATATTTGCTTTAGTAAACTGGTCCTTTGTTATGAATATAAAATATAAGTGATTATAACGTAAGAATGATCAATAAATGCAAATGGTTGAAAATGTGAAAAGTTTCCAAAATGAATTCCACTAGTTTATATAATTCACTATAATATAAACCTCTATAATATATTCTCCTCTTTTTAAGCCTGAAAGGACTTTTTTTAATGTTTCGAAAAAAATGACTATCTTTTGCGTGCGAGTAAGTATTTTTCAACGCTTCTCCCAATTCGAACAAATGTTTGAGCGCTTAACGTTTGTCTTTTTTTTTTAATACACTACGGGTCATAAAATAAGGATCATTGACTACAAAAAACGTTTCTACAAAGAAAATACATATTGACCGAAATAAAACGATCTGAAAAACGTCTGGGGTCGAATGGACCCCATATGCAGTCAGAGGTTCGTGGCGGTAATGCGCAGTCGGAGAGTTAACGTTTCCACAATGCCGAAAAGGAAATGCACACTTGTTCCCAACAGTGCGGGTGCAAAAAAGAAGCATAATCCGAAATAATGAAAATCGTACGCAGAGAGAAAAACGTCAAATCGAAGACAGTCGAAGACACTCCTCGCAAAGGAAACGTGGAACGACTGAACAAAGAAAAGATGGACTCTCCTCACAAAGAGAGCGTACAAATATAAATATGGTCAACATCTTCAATGAGATCGGCTATTCGGCCAATCGCTAAAGAAGATCACGCTTCAGAAGGGCAGTGGAAACTGCTTTCGGAGGTCGGAACGTGCGGTAACGGATAGTGCCTGTCGTTGTGAGATCAAGATTGATAGAGATTTAGGCGAAGATAGCATTCAGCGAGCCGATTCCGTTTCGACACCTTGGCGCAAGAAGGAAAACCCTGCATCCCTCTAAGATGCCAACGTGAACCATCGTAACGACGCGTATGTATGTCTGATGTCTGAGTGTGAACATTACCATGCACTTAAGGCCTTAAGCCACAGTATAACGGGTATAAAATCATGTGCGAATTTAACCATTTTTTTTCGTATCAAAAAGTGATTCATTTATACAATTTAATTACACATCTATTTAGTATGAATATCAAGCTGTTAGAAAATATTTTTTTTTCGATGTACTAAATGGCCAACTACTAATATTTTCTTTTGTTATCTTTTTTTAGACGCTCCGCGGCGTGACATTTAGCACCCACAATTTTTTACCTAGAACAAAAAACAAAAATTCTCGTCAATCTACATTAGAATACCTAGAGATGTACGTACGGTATTTAAAAAATATTGTTTTATTTAAAAGTTGTAGGTATTTGAACTTAAGAAATGAATTGTCAGTGAAAAATTTCGTTATAACTGCTCATAAACTGCTCATAAAATGAAAAGTTATCGATTAATCAGTAATTCCGTGCGTACTTCTCTGCGAAATGCAATTAAGAACATAACTTTTAAAGTTGAAATAAATCGAGTGAAAATTGTTGAAGTTATTTGTCACGCCAATTGGATAAAAGCTCTTTCGAGAAGTTTCGAGTAGTCGCCGTTTGCGCATCGAAAAAAAAAATCTAACAGCTCGATATTCATACTAAATAGATGTGTAATTAATTTTACGAGTGAATCACTTTTTCATATGAGAAAAAATTGATAAATTCGCACAGGATTTTATACCCGTTACTGTGGCCTACGACCTTAAGGTATTCCTTTCACGAACCCGAATATTCATAATCCAGTGGGTACATAGAATTAAAATAATCATTCGTTTCGAGGCTGCTTTTTTATTTCATTTTTGGTGATAAAACGCAAAGACTTTCTTATCTGCCTAATATATATTACCTATATAATATATAGCAGAATATATATATATATATATATATATACATATATAAATGTACTCTGTAATTTATTAGTATTCCATTATATTATATTTTATGGCTTTACAATTAACTATATTGTATTCCATTTAATGAATTATTACTCAGCATCTTATTTCGCAATATTTAATCCGCCTATTATTGTAATCTTCCAATACTAGATCAATTATCGAGTCACATCCTAGGCATTGTTAACCCTCAATCCGTGAAGCTGGGTCGTTTCCGTCCTGCCCAAAATCATTTTTTTCGCAGGCTGCTTAATATTTAATGAAAAAAATTAAAAATAAGAAAGAAAAAAAACCCTATTTTCCCTACAAAAGTACGGCCTAAAGATTGACCATGAATTTTTTCATTGACCATTGTTGATTTGGTAGCGCAAAAACGAAAGGGACCCACGTTCACGGGATTAAGGTGCCTCAAATACCTTCACGGATTGAGGGTTCATATAAATTAATTTATATTATATTATATATATTTTTTCTGTTATCATTAATTTAAGTTAATATAAAGTAATAAATAAATTACAGGTATTATTAATTCCTATACAATAAATTAAAGGAATTATTACTATAAATTTGTTAAAACATTACGTTTTTTTTAAATTCCTCTATTTACGTTTTTACGTTTTTTTTTAAATTTCTACTCGATTAAAAATTTTTTAATTTCAAATCGAGTAGTCAAGGACACGTGGCGTGTGCTCGAGTTCCAAACAATTCGAAGTACTCTATTTCGTGTGTTCAACAATTCGTTGAACCCTTCGTTATCGTTGCTCCGCGTATTCTCCGCGTACCTGCCTTATCCGCGTTGCAATCGCAGGTGTTACAGGGCAGGCAGAATGCAACGAAACAGCTTACTTCGGGACGAGCGGTGCAGGTAGCCCGCCGCGACGATAGGTTCGATGACGTTAGAGACTGCAGGTGAAATGCGCGGTATGTACACGTGCCCCACGTTCTTTTGTATCGGCGAGAAAAAGTTGGGGCGGTCGCTGCGCGTAACATTTGCTCTCTCTCTCTCTCTCTCTCTCTCTCTCTCTCTCTCTCTCTCTCTCTCTCGATCCCTCCCTCTCTCTCTCGCCCTCGCTCTCTCCCAAATATGCAAAAGGGAGATGGAATAGCTCAGGATGATTGAAAACACGCGTCAGGTGGTTTTCCTTGAGTATGGTGGATTGTTCGAAAAGAGAAGAAAAGAAAAAAAAGAATATGGTCACCGCATCGGAAGAGAGGCTACGGGGGGAGGTACGACCCGTTCGTAAGTATATGACAGAATTACGAGCAGATGTCACGTGGCAGGTTGCCAATGCCGCCACGACTCCAGACGCGCATTAGAGTGCGAGAGCAGAGAACAGTTCGACGGTTCGATGAGTAGGGCTTTTCCTGTTTTTTTTCCTTCTCTACACTATACGTCTTTTTTTTATGAATTGTGCGATGGCAACGTCCGGTAATGTGGAAAGAATAGATAACTGCGTGTGGGGAAGAACATACAAGGTGGCCGGAAACGTGACGTCCAAAAGGAAAATCTAGATGCCTCTCCTAATCATCCCCATGTGGATTCTACGATCTGTTTTGCTTCTTGCGAAAATGCATTTAAAAATTGTTCTCTTTTGTGCATGTACTTTTGTGCGTTTTTTTTGTTACTCGTGTTTTCGTTATGAAGTGCACTGTTGAGCAATATACGAATGACCAATTGAACACTAACGTCAATGCCTTGGATTTCGATCAAAAGTTTAAAAAGTTGGCTTGAGAGTCACTAAAGTTCGGATGATATGAAAAATATTTATAAGTCGACCAGTGAATGGCCGGGGACCAATCAATGGACGAAAGCTGGTTTATACTTAAAATAAGTAAAGAATATGAGTTGTCGGTTGAAACTCGGATTACTTTGATTTGGAATAAAAATACAGATGCTGTTAAAATTGACTTTTCGGTGAAATATTGAATTTTGTCGCGACACTCAATTTTTCTAGTTCTTGGTACTTGCACATCGCGCAACTCAGTTACGGTACGACTGTGCACAGTAGGTGTTCTAAAGGCAAAAACGAAAGTTGTTATGAGGTTTGAGGGTAAGAATTACTTTTGTTACTTAAGACGGAATCGATGTATGATTTTTTGCAAAGTTAGAAAATAAATTCGTAATTCAAGGTCTGAATTAGATATGTTTATAATAAACATGTATAATTCAGACAAAACCGAAAAACCGAAAAAAACCGTTTTCTATATAGGGGACGTACATAAATTACGGAACACAAAATTTCTCAATTTTTTACGCCCCCCCCCCCCACCGTAATAGAACCGCAACGCCTGGCCTGAACCCCCGCCTCCCTATTCCGTTACGTAACGGGTGCTTTGTCGTCAATAATTGCGTTTTTATTCAAAAGAAATAACTAATTATGAAAGGATCGGGTTTATACGCATTTTATGAAGTATATATTAATCTAGTTTTATACCAATATTTATGAAATAAAAAAAAAACAACCCTTATTTGGCGACGGCAAAAGTCTCTTCATTGTCCCATCGATATCTTTATGAAAGGTTACCTGTAAATAAAAAGTCAACAATTTATCGATATCTATTCAAATGTAGCTATCGGCACGCGTAGCCGTTTTTTATTTTGGTTTCTTTTTTTACAAAATGCCGACAGTTTGGACATTTTTTTCTATCCTTAAGGCCCTTTTTTGTACTCAAGCAATCTTTAAAAACATATTGATAAGTTTTTGAGTATTCGCTGAGACAAGGTCGAAAAAAGTAGTTTTGGAAAAATCGCGGTCAAAGTATTCGTTCCGTTTTTCTTGATATAAAGTTATGTTTTTTTCTAGAATATTGATACTTGCATTAAAGTATCAAGTCGCGGGCGATATGACGTTTTTTCATCTTCATTATATTTCTCAAAATAATAACAGCTTGCACTTATCTATTCTGAACGATGAGTTTTAAATATAAAAAACCTCAACATGCAGAAATTTTACTATTTTTGGCAGTTCTAAAATCGTGACGTAACGCTAACCTCGCCCCCCCCCCCCTCCACCATACTAGACCGTAACGCCAGGCCGCCCCCCCCCCCAATTGCGTTACGTAATTTATGTACGCCCAAATACCTCAACACATACTCATGATCACATCGCTCGAAAGAAACAAAAACAAAAAATGCAGTCCAATATTCTCGAAGGAAAATAAAAATTAAGATCCCGAGCTTCAAAGCTAGAAAATAACAAATCGTATTTTTGAAATTTCAAGCTTACACAGCTACATGCTCGTCTCATTAATTCCATCCAGCAATAATAACAAATACCCGGTAATAATCGTCAGTTTTTACGCAATGTCAAAACAAATGTGGACCTATCGAAATTTCTCTTGCTTTCGATTTTCGTAATTCTTCTGCTATATATGAAGCCCGCGGGCAAGTCTTGACTTCGGTCCCTCTCGGCGACCACTCGCTCCCTTGCTCCATTATTGATAGAGTATTGCTTGGGATCGATGACGCGTGACGGTACCACCTGGCGCATCAAAGTTAGAGGCTCAGGCGTGTACCTACCTTCGTACGAGAAGCAGGAGAATAACTTGTCGATATTCTGGGATAGCCGTGCAAGCGTGCGCAATAGTTCATATGTCTTCCGCCTGTCGGTGATGCTACGTAGCGTTTGGGTTTCCTCAATACATACGCACATGTTTGTATCTACATGGCGTGTGTGTGTTTATCAATACATGTATGTATGTACATGGCGTGTGTGTGCATAGTAAGTCCGAGAGGTGGAAATCGTGAAATTATTCACCTGGTCGTATCGGCTTGGCTCAAATAATCATCACCTGGAGTTGGGGGTCGTTGTTGTGGAACTGCTCCTATACTGCCGAGAGCTCTAGCAGACTTTGTAGGTGTACGTACATATGTATGGAAATACGTGTGAGGCCTGTCCAGGTTATCCATATTCAGGAACGTATGTGGGTGTCGGTTATGCGTGTACCACTTATGGGGTACATGAACTCGTTCAGGGACTAGCCGAAATCCCATGAAACGTACGGATACCTTTATATTTACGTACATACGTGTGTGTGTGTGTGTAAATGCGTTGCGTCAAATTTCTGTCAGCAGCGCGTTCTCAAGAATGATTGGAGTATTGTCACGCAAATTGTGGGAAGGGAATGTCCAAAGGGACAAATACGTAGCGCGGTCAGTGAATGATAATATATTTCGAATGTATTCGGCACATTGAGGGGGGAGAAACCTTCAGGCGAAGAAAAAATTGCTCATTTTCATGATTTTTTAAATGGAAAGATTTCTTCGCTATTTGTTGACACCTCGGGTGTGTTTTGTTACTACTTTTGGTTGTTTTATGTTATTTAAAAAAAATCATCTTTGAAATTGTCGGAGTTATGCTCCGGTCTTCTAAATGGGTTACGGCGTGACACGTAGCGTTGACGGGATTGATCTGAAAAAAAACCTACGGAAATTTTTCTTTCGTTAACACTGATACGCAGAATATGAACCAAAAAAAAGTGGGGAATGTTGAAAATCGATGAAACGGTACGCTTTGAAATGAAAAGATTCAATTTTCGGAATAAATGGCTACATTATGCAATAAAAAATACTTTTTATTTTCATCTTCAGAAACATTTAGGGTCATGATTTGGATAATAAGGTTGGAAAGGTTTATACCAAATTTCATCAGAATCGGTCGATTAGTTTCTTAGGTGTACACGCCAATTTAGAAAATGCAGGTTAGAGGAACGGACCATAATTCCACCACTTTTTCAGATTAATAAAAAAAATACCATGTAACAGCCGGAAGTAGTAATAAAACATACCCCAAGTCTTAAATGTGGTAAAGAAATTTTTTGTTTAAACAAAAACTATGAAAGTCAGCAAATTGTTTCTTCGTTCAAAGATATCTCCTCCCATAAATAGCGAAGAAACCTCCGGGGGAAAATTATGGCAGCGCTTATTACGGGCAGCGAGGTTCGTGAGGATAGTCTATTCTGGTCGACGAAGCTCGTCAAAAGGAAAAGGTTTTTTAAATTGTCGTTGATGTTGTTTTTGAGCCAGATCAAAATAATGAGCTGAAACTTTTTCTGAAAGTATACAACACTTTTCCGTATCATCCTGTGCAGTTTGGGTATGATCTATAGAATCGTATTTTATTTAAAAAATCGTAAACTGAACGTATTTCGTAAGCTAATCACTTTACGCTTGTGGAAGCCTTCCGATCATTTTTCAGTACGTTATTTGTGTCTGCTAAAAAAATGCTACCACGGAGCCGGAAAAGTGAGTACGGTTCAACTAATTATCGGACTAAGCCTTGGCACCGTGAAAATGAGGATTTATTTACACCGTTAAAAAATTATTAATGTTTTTAATCGCGAATTTGTGCTTCCGTGCACATCGTTAGTGCGCTTGATCTTCATCAAGCATCCAAAATATTAGGCTGTGCGAATATGGCAACGTCGTAGACGGCACGAATGCTTCCTACCTTATCCTCATTCGGTAATTATGCTCGGAGACGTTAAACTACTCCGTCAGGATAATTAACGAAGAATATTATCCGTTGTTATTCTCCTAATTAGTAATAATTACTTAATATAGTAATTAGTAATACTGACTTAATATCAATTGGCGATCTATGTTCAGAAATGATAAGTTCATAGAAATTTCTAGCAAAAGATTAAATCCAGCGGAACTGTTTGGAAACATAAAATAATTTTTTAGAAAATCGGAAAATTATTTAAGTTTTTAAATTCTTTTCAGATAATAGACAAATTCAGTACACACTGTTTCTTCCCAACGAAAGAAATCTTCACTCGGACCGATGTTCGTTGTTAACAGCTCCTCAGGCCGATTTTGAACCTGAGCATTATCGCATATCACGATTTACGACGTTGCCAATTCGTCTCGCGGTAACTGAGTGAGAAAAAAAATATAGAAAATAACCAAAGTAACGAAAACATTTCCCGTTATTATCGAACGTTTAAAACTGCGTATTCCTATAAGTAGGTGTAAAAAAACTGTTCGCAAACGTACGTTCAATATAACGATTATTCGATAGCGAACAGTTGGTAACAGTCAATCGGCCCTACGCACAAGGCGCTCCCTTCATACTTCACCCTCGACGGCTAAACCCCACAACAGCCTTAATATGAGTCAACCGCCAATCGATTTTTCACGCCTAGACAAATGGACAAGTTGGCAAAGCTCAGTGGAAACGAACGGTGATTGCGCGGCTCGCGATGAGTTGCCGATTTTAAACGGAAAGTCACGTGAACGTTGAGGAAACATTCTATCGAAGATTTTCCAATAGCGAGCCTGGAAAACGAAGAATGTCGCCTGGCTAATTTGAATTTGTGGCGGCAGATTCCGCCAATTGAATGACACCGACCACGGTCTTACATACAAGTCTGGAAACGACCACGAAATGGTCGGTACGCTTGGCCGATCTACTTTTCTTTACATTTTTCACCACTACGTGGCATGGCTGCTGAAGCGTACGGGTGCGACAAGGGCAGAATAGCTTCTGTCTGTCTCTCTCACTCTCCTGATCGCGGCGCATGCGCCGTCGACCCTACCTCCGCATATTCGACAGGGATACGAATAAAAAAACCAAATGAACACATAAGCTTACTGAAGACCAAAATGATTGACAGACACATTTTTACATTTTCCCTGACAAGTCGCGGCCACGAAAATTCTTCTCCCAGTCACATTTATCTAAGTTTAATCTAGAATATTTTCTTTAAACATTCCGTCATCCCCTGTCTTTATTGTCTTTACTGAATCTTTAGAATTTTGTTTACGTATGTGCAATTTATATTTATCTGGCATCTACAATGATTTAGTGTACAAATTATTCGATAGAAATGTGTAAACGAGACGTTTTTAGAGTCGTAATTTTTCGTTAAAGTTTCGGCAACTTGGCTTGAAATTTTACCAGTATACGGGGCTGTATTTCTACTTGATTATCGACGAAAATCAATTAATTGTTAAATATTCGAGTTGGTGGAAGAAATACTTTGAGAGCATGGGATGACACGCGGACCGAGGTTATCGTTAAGGCGTTACCCCCAATTGTAGCGCAAAAAGGCCTTTTTCATGAATTTTTTTAAAGAAAATTACAAAACTTTTTTAATCGATCAATATACCATCTTAAACAACACATCTCGAGGAACTTTCAGTAATTTCTTTATTGAAAAATATTACATTGTTTAGTGGCAAATGGCCGTCAATGAAATAATGTTTTTATATACACGGTTTGCGGTGACCAACATTGCGGCGAAGTGGATCATCTGAAAAAAAAATGCGGATGGATTTAGTCAAATATAAGTATAAACTAGTCTTTAATCGAACGATCTTAAAAAGGATTCATTTTTCACAAAATGGTGGACAGTCAAAGTTAATGGTTCGATTTTAACGAAAAAAAAAACGGCCGTTTTTTGGCTATAAAACGGCCATTTTTTCGAAAAAAAAAATCGAACGATTAAAGACTACATTTTTATGTATTAAATAAACCTGCAAAATTTCAAGAAGATCGGTTCATTAGTGTTCGAGTAATCTTGGTCACCGACTTCAGAAATGCCATTTTGAGAAAAACGCGTTTAAAGTTTCAATTTCAGTTTACACGAAGAACGGATTCTTCTCTTTCAACGCTCATATCTCAGTCAATTTTGTTCGGATCGACTTGAAATTTTCAGGACACATTCTCAGATACTTATACTTCAAAAAAATGCAATAAAAAAATCGATTTTTTCAAAATCGCAAGTGGGGGTAACCCCTTAACATGACAACACGGAAAATAATAAGGTGAAAGGGGGAAAGATGAGATGGCAGAAGACGGTGTGTGGGGGATACCCTCCGATAGCAGCGCCGCATGTGGCGACGAGCGGAATAAAAAGTGGATCTCGCAACGGTGCCTCACGACTCCGTTGAAATCTGGCTTGATTTCCAGACCTGTATGTAAGACCGTGACATCGACGCTGGTGCTCGGAGGTTGTCCAGATCCGTTACTGGAGATTCAGCTAGCTGAGCGACGTTTCTGCGTTGGCGAGTCCTCGAGGTTTGCAGGATTGCCGCGTATGTTTACTCGCGGTGGAAAGAAGTTGAACCGTAGAGGTTAGGGTGACAAAACCACTCAGCTAGGTCGTCTCGTGTCCCCTTTTATTTTCATTGTCCGTGTACTCCGGTGAGCTATCCTTACCTACCTAGCCTGATATAATAACAGCTAATGGGAGTCCACCCACGATCCCGCGCGCTTTTCGGTCGAGCGCGACACGGAAGGGGGCGTTGCGGAGTGGGGCAGGGGGGGGCAGAAGAGATATCGCCGTCACGTTCACGGCTCGCAAAACAACTCGCATTTATGGCATGCTGCCACGATATCAGTCGACTATGTGTCACGCAATAGGCAAAAGAACACTAAAGTGAGTAAAAGGAGACGAGATTCGTTGCCTCAACCATTATTTTTCTTTCTCTCTTCTTTGAATGCGGAAGTGAACCGCTTTTTTTTCTTTGTCCCGCGTTTGGCTGGTCCTGTTACGGCTGACACTGTCCTCGTTGGCTTTACAGTCTTGCGGCGAATAGCTGGAGATTTTTCGGCGGATTTCGGAGAATTATTTGTTCGAGTGTCGTTTCTATACTTTTTTGCCACTCCTCGTTCGAGGGTGGACAGAGATGGAGAGGATCGGAGGAGAAGATCGAACTCTGTATTCAGCGTGACGGGAACACACTCTATTTGGCACTCTTGCTCTGCTCTCAACGCCACCGTTGCTATTGCTCCCGCACCCATTTCTGTTGCTGATCACTTTAAGGGGTTAGGCTACTGTGGCGACACAAAAATCAGGGTCGTTTGGAAAAATTAATTTTGACGGAATAAGCAAGATTATTGAAAAATCGTTTGGACATTTATTTGCGAGCACATTAACAAAGTTGTGTACCAGATTTTATTTTTAAATATTAATAATTAGAGAAGTTGTGAACAATTTCGTGAAGGACCTTTGAACGCGAGGGGCTTAAGGCGGGATTCTACTTTGAAACCATGAAAAAAACGCTATTTTTGTGAATTTTTTCTGAGAATACTATTAAAGATATCGATATGGGGTTTAAACTGTTCAATAAATCCTTTAAGTACATAAAAAAAAATGTTCAAATGTATTTTATTCATTTTTTGTACACGTAAAATATGTTTAAAGCCAACGCCTCGAAAAGCAGGTACCGTTGCCGTGGTCGTGAAATCTTCCCGACGGATGGTCTGAAACAAAAAAATCAAATAGTTTCATGTTCAGTATGTCTTCAGGAACCGACCTAACTAGAATATTTTATATACGTGCAAAATTAACAAAATGGCGGCTAAAATACGAAAAAAATGCGTTTTTTTGGGTCTTTTTTTGCAATAAAAAAATAGTTCTAATAAAAATTTTAAGTTGATTGTAGTTAGATCGGTTGGTACACACATATAGAATATGTGTTCCAAATTTCATAAGGATCGGTTCAGTACTTTTTTAGTTATCACGACCACGGTACTTGAAAATGTCGTTTCGAGAAAAACGCGTTTAAAGTTTTGGTGAGTGATAAATCGTAGAAAAAATTATCTTACCCTCAATCAGCGATGCCTGGGCCGTATAATATGCCTTCGACGTGTTCCAGGTGGGTGTTTTCATCCAATTTAGCCTTTTCAAAGTTTCAAAGTAGAATCCCGCCTTAACGGTGTACTTGATTTTGGCCACCCGCTTGAGCTGAGGAAAAAAATGAGCATTTTCTTAAAATAGATAATATCAGTTAAGTCTTGACCGAGCTTTTTTTGTTATCGTTTCACCGTTATGAAAAACATAGTTTATACGTACGTTGCTTGAAGTGATTTTCATGATTTTTTTTTAGAACGAATGAATAAATAGAATTTATTTAAACTTTGGGATCATTTTATACATATTAAAAAAAAAAATTCTGATTTTTTCGAAGCATTTCCTCTCGAAATATGGAACATATAATCTATCGCCTACCGAAGGTGGCCATCAGACTTTGCTGTTTGTGCACACTCTGGAGGCCACAGTTTTCATCGAAAATCATTACAGTTTTAAAGATTCCTTTAAGTACATGTTTTTCTTCCATGTGAACCTAAATCTAACAAAAAATTGAAAGTCGCATTTTTTAGAGGTTTTTAAACTAAAGGGTATAATTATTGCCATTGTTTTATAACCTTTTTGCTAAAAAAATCTACTTCAAACCATGTCATTACTCCAAATTTAGGTTCATATAGAGCATGATTATATAAAGAAACTAACTGTCACTTTATAGTGTTATAGGTTAGAACCATTTTGAGCTAGAGGGCTGAACACAAATTGAAATAAGTCGTGCCGCGAAAAACGTGTTTGAAAAAAAAATTACCGAAAACAAAAAATTCAAGGCAGTAATGCATTTTTCATAGTACTGTGAATTATTTATACTACTTTAGGGAACATATTATTGAATAATCCTACTACCAATTTATGGTGTTAAAAAAATCGATTTTTTAGTCATTTAATCTGCTTCCCCGCCTGACAGTTTTACCAGCAATTCTATCGTTGTAATCATACGTGTACCTTTAACCTGCCATTCCTGCACCATGTGTTGAACTTCCTCTTCGATTTGAGTCACATGAAGCGACCACCGACTATTTCATTTTTACAATAGTCTAACCCCTTAATTTTCGGCATTGCAGTATGACCGACATACTGAAGGTATCATAAAAAGTTTATCCGCTTTTCTTATTCCACGAGCCTGGAAATGCTTCGGGCCGATATTCATATCGATCTCGCGTTTCGTCTCTCTTGCCGGTAATTCACTTGACACCCAACGTCGCAACCGCAGTGACGCCAACGCGGCTTCTGTAGTCCCTTTCTTTTACGTGTTTCCAATGACAGCTCAGATGCCATCCGGCCTTCACGCGTGAGAGGCAGGATATAAAGGATAGACGAGTGGGAAGCTGGCGGATGCCTGAGGCATCTGCAATCCGAGAGAACCTTACCTTGTTTTGGTACCACTATTAGTACAATTTGCTTTTCAATAAGACGAATCGAATCGTTTCATAGTTTTTACTTCAAGTCCTACCTGAAGGTTTGAATTCCTTTTCTCTATAGAAGCCTAACCATCCTAATGACTTTGAGATAATGAACATCGAGCCCACGTCTGTGGACCTAGAAAATTTCCTCCCCGGGAAAGCCTGCTCCTTAAGATGTAAGCACTCGCAAGAAGAATTCGGGAGAAATTCGATCCATAAAAGAGGGAAAAATGGGTTATAGAATTTTACAGTAATGGTTTCGAAAATGAAAGTACGAGATTCGGCAGAAGGTTTTGGAAACAAATGTATAAAACGAGCTGGAAGTATGCAATGTGGCAGAAGACGTACTCAATGCCGAAATCTATCAGACATGTCCAAAACAACATTTTGGTTTTTAGTCTTTAAAGGGCTGTAGCGGGGGTGGTAGATTCCTACCTCTATAAAGGAATTCTTACTAATTCACTCATTCACAGGTAATTAACTCCCAGATTCCACTCGGAGACCTGGCAACTCAACATTTTGGGAAAGGCTTATTATTAGGATGGGAGCAAGCCCCAAAAAGCCTTTTTGCAGAATTCGATCTCTACGGAGGTGAAACACGAGTTTTGGGGTGTTGGACTTCCTCAGGAACGGCTGAATTTAGAGGCATGAAATTTAGCAGTGGTAAGTGGAGGATGCTTTGGAAATGATACTGTAAAATAAGGTTACTTTAGACAGGTTTTGGAAGTTTTTTCAATAGAACAATGGGTCCTTTGGCTATCAAATGTATAAGAAAGTCAAGCCCCACCAACCCCCCACAAGTTTATATATATATATTTTTTTAAAGTGTCAAAGTATTCTCGTGTGTGAGATTTTTTCGACAAGGCATTGAAATGCTACTTATGTCAAAGACTAAGGGATTTGTTTGACATAATTTTCATTGAAAAATTAATATTTTATGCACTATTCATGAAATTTAAAGAAAAACCACGATTTAGTACAACTGAATTGTCATTTTTATTAAAGAAATATTTCACATAAAAACATCAAGTACCTAGGATAATATTATAGGCACTTCATCAGTCTGATAATTATCATAGATATCAAAATCAACTTGAACAAGATACGTTTAAACAATAAATTCAAACACATTCAAATGCGCTCACATTTAAACCGTATATTGATGCCCCGTTAAACTAGCCTCAAAAACTGTCAAAGTTACCCTTAATGTCAATTTAACTCCGTATTACGGTAAACTCTTGCGGTGCGCACAAAGCAAGGGTAAATTGGAATGTAGCCAACAAGTAAGATTAAAGATTTGCAGTTTCCCGTATTACTGACTGCGGTTTTCGTCACTGTTCCGAATTACTGACTTCTATAATGTTTTCATTGTTTTCCATATTACCGACTACTATGACTTTGTCGTTTCCTGAATTGTCGATTGGTACTGTGTTTTGGTGTTTTCTGTATTACCGCTGCTACGTTCTCGCGGTTTTTCATACTACCGACCGCGGTTTTTGCTATTTCTCCGAATGATCGATGTCGTCAATGTTGTTGCTGTTTTCTTCATTACCGACTACTACGAATTCGCTGTTGCCCGAGGTTCCGACTGTTGCGATGGTTCTTCCCGCAGTTTCGTATATAGGCGACCGAAGCCATGCTCTTTGTTGTTTTCTGTATTACCGACCGCAGGTTTTGCCGTTTTTCCGAATGACCCATTTCTTCAATATTGTCGCTGTTTTCTTCATTACAGGCTACGGCGAAATCGCTGCTTTTTGAGTTCCGACTACTAGGGTTTTTTCAGTTTCCTGTCTTACCAACTGATACGATGCTTTTTTCCTCGTAATTTCTTTGCGTTGCCGACAGTTACGATTTACACTAGTCCCTTGTGTTACTAGTACGATGTTTCAGCTCTGTCGAAGAGAATATCTACCAAGTCAGCTATTGGTCACTGGACTTCCTAGCTTACCAACCCACAGTGCATTACCAACGATCTCAGATAGCGATACCGCTTTGTCTCCCTTATCGGCCCGATGCTTGTCAAACGCCTGTGGTTCCGCTCCCTCCCCCGCCTGGTCTAGAGATGTGGAAGTGGAGGGCATGTGAAACGGTCAAAGGGAGGGAAATGGGTCGGATTCGTGTAGCGAAGGGAGACGAAGCGATTGCGAGTTAAAAGTGGAGTGGGGCGAGGGGTAGTGTGCACGGCTGTCAAGCTACTCTTATGTGGCATCTCGTTCGTTTTCATCGTTTCCTTCGCTTTGCCGCTCTCGTTCACGTTCCCTCCTTTCGTTATTGCGTGCGTTTTCATTGTGACAAAATTCCTCTTGTAATTGTAATCTTCGGTTTGTTATTATAATCAACGTCGCGCTCGCTGATCTTCCGGTTCAAGCGGAAAAAGGGAAAGGACAATCCGGCAAATCAGGCGCTTAAATTGCGAGTGACGAATCGTGAAAATTTCAACAATCGAAGCGTCACGACACGGTCGTGAAGCTCACGGGTGAAAAAAAATGAGGTACAGTGAGAGCATTTTTTCGTTATTTGTTGGTCGAACGTTACGGCGTTTCGGTACAATGGAACATTATTTTTGCGTCGAAAAGCCACGCGATACGTAGCTCCGTCTTTGTTAATACCTGTGTTTCTTTGCACTGCTCTGGCAGTCACTTCGACCGAATGCTTCCCCCCCCTCTTTCGCGCCCGTTCTCGCTCGCTCTGTCTCTCTCTCTGTGGCTTCCTGTCACGTCGCTGTCGCTTTCACTCGGCCTACTCTATTTTCCCGGCATTTTCGGTCATTCTCCTTTTGCTTCTATTTATCCCCCTCGACTGGATCACCGCCAACTTTTCCTTTCGACGCATCGTGGGTGAAAATTTCGAGCCCATTGTGCGTAGATCAGAAAAGTGAGAAAGGCAGCGGAGACGTGCGTTCGCGCGAGCGATCATCGCGCACGCGCGTCTATGCGCCATTTTTTACCCCCATCCAGCCCGCGTCTCGACTGACGTTTCGTCGCCCCCTCCCCCCACTTCG
This sequence comes from Ophion costatus, assembly GCA_951751655.1. NCBI lineage: Eukaryota > Metazoa > Arthropoda > Insecta > Hymenoptera > Ichneumonidae > Ophion > Ophion costatus. Next base: position 35,998,364 of record OX632359.1, on the reverse strand, counting down.
CCTCAGATGACGGGCAATCACCGGGCTAGCTTTCTCTCTTACCGACGGGGATGTTCAATTCGAAACTGGAGAAAATATCAACTGAGAGGCAATCGTGTCCGGCGTCTTGGTTGTTGTTATTTTTAGCATGCAGCCTCTTTTGAGCCGTACAAAGTTTTCAATCGCGTTGCCGTAGAGTTGATATTTTTTTTCGATCTTCCGAGTTGGGTTTGGCTTTCGATGTTCCGAGAAAAATTCTTTTTCTTTTTTTTTCACCGAAATTATTGATGTTTCGAAAAATGTAGAAAAATCGTTCGTGTTCTATCTGGAATTCATGGTTTGATTTTTATTTTCCCAAATGACGCGTTGTGGGAAGAACGGGCGACCGACATAGTTGAAAATTTCCATCTTTTTCCTAACCACCTGATGTTACGAAAAAAGGCCGTATTCTCTCGAAAGCTAAACGGAATTGCGCTCTTTTTTTATCCGGCAAATCAGATGATTCGGGGGAAAAAATTGGCAACCGGATTGTTACCGATTGAATTTGTTTCACGTTACCTTAAGAGCATCGTACCTACCGAGTAGCCGTGCAGACATCGCTACCGGCAAATTTTAAGTTTTCTCTTACAAAACTGATACCTCGGGAAAAATAAAAGAACGACCGTCTAGGGAGAAAAGTCTATCGGAGGATTCTTACCGACCGAGTAAGGATACGTTGCCACAAACTGCAAATTTCCTTTTTGTCGACAATATGCACGAAATTTTTCTTCGCACCCCATTTCTGGACCGTGAAATTTCGTATTCGTATTGGTCCTGCGTCTTTCGCGTGCCAGTCACGTTTTGTCCGGCGGTAAAAGCGCTGTTTCACTCCCACGTGATTTTTTTTGTCGATAAGGAAGAAAACGCAAGCCCGGAAGACAATTAGTACATGTGGTTTGAATTCTTGAGCTATTATTGGCTATCTTATTCCCTCTTGAAATAAAGCTTGATCCCGCACTATTGTCAGGCTTAAGTATGGATAATTCGGGACTTGGATCGTATTATCCTAAGTACTCTCTATTTTCGTTCATAGCTGCGAGACCTATCGAGACAGAAGAGAATCCGTCGCCACAGTATCCACGTCCTATCATTGAAAGGAAAAATGATTTTTTTTTTTTCATGTAAAAACGTTAAGGGGCTGCGTCTACCTACAGGTCCGAAAAATGGCCAAATTTCGATTTTCTCCTGGGAAACGGTTGGTGAAAAAGAAACGCATTTTAACACACAAACGTACATATATTGAGAGCCTTTAGAAAAATCACGAAAAAATACAGAAAAACAACAAAAACACGACCGCCGTCAGATGGTGAATATTTTTTTCGCGACGTTTGGCGGTGGACACTCTCCAGCTTAAACGGCCCATACGAAATATAAAAACGAAACGGGTTATTCAAGTGAACAATAAATACGAGTCGTTGACGATCGTCCATTTTCGAAAGAATTTTTTTTTAACAACCTGGCGACGAATTGAAACTCGAGCACACAAAATCTGTTTAAAAAGTCGTCATTTTTACGTTACTATTGAAAAATGAGGATCGATTTTTAAAAAGTGAGATCGTCAACGACCTTTAAATATTTTTCGTCGTATCTTCTGGAAGTTTGGAACCAATACATCGAATGGTTCTCGAGATATCATGTCCACCGACTCTGATAACAGCGTTTCGACAAAAACGCGTTCGAAGTTTGAAGTATGGTGGTGCTACCGCTCGCCCGACCGAACAGTCACCCGCTTTTTTTGAAATCCATCTTTATTTTTAAATTGTTACGTAAAAATTACCACTTTTTTAACAGATTTTGTTGTTGCGAGTTGAAAATTGCATTGAAGTATTCCCAAAGTTAAATTAAATTTTCTGGGAACATAACTAAAAGGTGATGCCATCGAGTAAAGATATTTTTGGAAAAATGCAGTTTTTTTACCCACCTAGGTAGACGTAGTCCGTTAAAGCAAATTGTATCGTCGCGAAAGTGAGGAAGCTTTTGAGCCTTTCGTTTTTAGCGAATTATTTTCAGTAAGTTTCTCGAACGAGACATTGCAATTTTAAGGGGGTGGAAGCAATTTAGGCTTCCGAGTGCACACACTTTCGGAATAACGTGTGTATTTGCATACACACATATATATATGTGCGTTTTTTTTCTCCCGTAAGCAGCAGGTCACAGATGACTGCGATGAATGGAAAGAGGCCATCGTCGATTCCAGCAAGGCATCAGCCACCATCGGAATCTTCGTCCCAACATTTTGATATAATAAAATACATATATGAATGTAAGCAAATAAAAGTGTCTCTTTTTTTTTAAACTCGATTTTCTATTTCCAATTCGAAAAAAGGCATTAATTCCAATGAATATAACATTCACCCTCGAATTCTTTCGTAGCTTGGAACAACGTATCGAGAGAATTGGATATGTGTCATAATCAGGGTCACGGAGATTCCTCCAATTACAAAAACGGGGCGTCGGTAACGTATTATCAGGAGAGGGAACCGAATCCTCAGCTCAAAGGTAACTTCATTTTTCGTTAAAACGAAATTCATCTGTCGTGTATTACCCGTGCAGAAACGGTTGTAGGGATCCAAATGGATTGCCATACTTGTTTCCACTTCCTGATAGGGATCCAATGGGTCAGCCCCATTGGATCCCCACGCTAAAACGTCACGCTCGTACATTGGATTCTTATCGGGACTCCCCATTGGGGTCCAATGTACACGGAGAGAATTTTTAAGTAATTTTTACTGTGAAATCACAGTAACTCGGTGACAAATGTGCAATTCTTCAGGTTTTTAGGAAATAAATTATAAATTTTCATGGAAATGAATCAAAATTTACTTTTGCGTAACAGAAATTTAAAATATTTTCCAGAATTTTTACTGAAATGAATAGTAAAATTTCATGAAACGTAAAGATTACGACAATAAGTTAAAAAAGTGCTAATATAAATGAAATTTTTCAGTGGAACGTTGAGAAATTGCGTGTTTTCCATAAAAATTTAAAAAAGGTAGCCGAAATTTTCCGTGCGTCCACCGGAATTTTACGTTCTTTATAGTATAATCAGTTAGGGCTAGGTCGCCTGACCGTACGCGTGAGCTCTGTGTGCGAGCGTGCGTATACGTGAACGCAGGCTGTAGAGTGGGCTTGTGTATGACGCAGTATGACGAGCACGAACGACGCCGACCCGCGTTGCTTAGCAACAGCGGTACCGCGCATGCGCATTATAGTACAAAACATGGGCCAAGAAAGCCTCGTGGTCTCGTGTAGTCTAACGTGTTCTACGCAGTTCTACGCAAGAAAACAAAGAAACGTGAAAAGAAACTTCGATAAAGGACGTCTACAATGGTACGGAAAGATGATATGCTAAAATAAGTAGCAATCAAGAACACAAATGTTCAGAAATACAGTATATAGAGTATTTATTTAATCATAGGGAATTAATTTTTCGCTAGGGATTTTAGAAATTTCAAGTTTGTCCAGGTTATTTTTACTGTAGAAAATTGGAATTTTTGAGGCAGCCGATTGTTAAAATTCTACATGAGAATGTGTCAGAATTTTTACTGAAAGAAATGTAAAAAATTATGCTACTTGCTTAAATTTTTACATGAATGAAAGCAAAATATTAAAAGCTAGTGTCAATTTTTGACTATGTGCACATTTGTCACCGGTTTCAAATTTTTAATGTAATTTTTACGGAGATTTGACCGTAAAAAATACTTAAAAATTCTCTCCGTGTACGAATCCATTTTGAATCCTAAAGGATTTCCTTATTATCGAACAGAATCCGATACTATTCTTGATGGATCTCAACGCATTCTGTACGCTGAGTTTCCTAAACAAAATATATAGATATACAAAGTAAGTGGATTTAAAAAAGTATAAATTTCATCCTAAAAGAGTATAAATGGCTTGAAAAAGCTTATCTTAAAAATCGATTTGAATCACATGAGTGAAAATCCACTGGAATTATCGGAATATGGATTTTATATGATCCAGGGTCTCCCCAACGAATTTCTGCACGGGTATTGCTATAACTACGAGTAGTACTTATAAATTGTATTAACGAATGCTATAAGTAGGTAATTGTATATTTAAGGGGCTTCCTCAATGAGTTGGTTATTTATTGAGTTTGTATTTTTTTATATTTTATATACGTACAGGGTGTCTTGTCATAAATGGATAATCCTGCAACTGTCGATAGGTCAGATCATGTCCTAATATATGCTGGAATTTCAGTATAATAAAAGTCCCACGGTTCTCGAGATAAAAAAATCATTTGCTTTTGGTTGTTCGCACGCCATTTCTACAAATGATAACTTTTTCACCCGGTTTTTCAATAAATACTCTTGGTTATTCGTTTTATCTGGAAAAGTCTTTTTTAAGCATTGAATGGAACTTTATAAAAAAGGATCTTATGCTGAATTTTCATACAAACCAATTCGAACGTCCGACTTTGATAGCCTGCGGTGTAAAAAAAAGTGCTCCGCAAATCGTGCCAATTGCTTCAAAAAGTTGCTTAGTTATTGTCGATTTATATCATTTGTAGAAATGGCATGCGAAAAATCAAAAGCAGATTTTTTTTTTCGAAAAATTACACAAAGCCCATTAAATTTCATCTAAATCGAGTAAAGTTTTTGATTTTTGTCCGCCATATTGGGGCCGCCATTTTGAATTTCCAAATTTTGACCTCAAATTCGGATTGAGCGAGCCGAAAAACCCCCGAGTGAGGCTCCGATTTCAAATCAGAGCAAGTTAAATAGGGAAATAAAGGTTGATGCACTATCGCGTCAATGCCACACAGGGCACGGAATTATTTGACGCACCATTGCGTCAATGCCAACAAAGGGGTTGAGGACACAACATGACCCAAGTTGAATAATTCGAGCTCGTATCATAAAGCAAACTTCTATTTCACGACGCTATACGAAACTTGAAAAATAAAACTGCAATTATCCATTTGTCGCGTTCTAACCTCCAATTTGCCGTAGGAAATCGATTAAAGTTGCATTTACTATTCTTTCCGATATTTTTGCAATTTATTACACAACTGACGTCGCCCATTTTTCATAAAGAAATATTGGAAATTTCGTTGCAAAAGCATCGTACTGCGCAGGCACAAATTTGAGGGATAAGCCGAGTTTGTTGCAATTTGTGACCACTGCGAGCGCTGCGTTCGATTTCATTACCCCGCCCTATACTCTGCACGGAGCCAATTCATGGATCATTGTGGAATACACAACAACAGTCTGTTGTCCCAAAAAGCAAACGGCAATATTTTTTAAGAGGGAATGATACCTTATCGCGGTCGGTATGGTAGAACGATTATAGATTCCCACGAATCTCTGAAACGGCTCTTCAGATCCCGTCGAAACTTTGCCAAACGACGTCAAATAGATAGATGAATGGCTCTCTTCTTCTCAAATTTTCTGATTTTGAGAAAAAGAATGTAGATTGGCTTATGATAACCCAATCTACATTTTTTTTCTCAAATTCGGAAAATTTGAGGAGAAGACAGCCGTTCGTCAATCTATTTGACGTCGTTTGGCAAAGTTTCGACGGGATCTGAAGAGCCGTTTCAGAGATTCGTGGGAATCTATAATCATTCTACCATACCGACCGCGATAAGGTATCATTCCCTCTTAAAACCAAATCGCGAACAAGTAGATTTGCTAGAAAAGAAGGATCGTCGGTTGGACGCTGGGTCAATAGGGAACCTCACTGCCAATTTCTCCCGCTAGAGGGGACCTTGTATTATAACGTAAACAGAACATGACGTTTAGTGAGATTCTCTTTGGGTTTGCCCGTGTTTCTACGACTACTGTTGAATTTTCTTTAAATAATCCGTTTGTCGCGAATAAATTGTGAAGAATGCATCGGTGTTGGGCAATTGGATGCAGAAACGAAGGCGTTCATTTATTTCCTAAAAACGAAAAACTTCGCAGGCAATGGGAAATTGCTATACGTCGCAAGCACTTTACAGCCACGAAACATTCAAGGCTACATTCTGATCATTTTAGATCTGCAGAGTATAGAAATGAAGGATTCGTTACAGCTCAGTGTATAAACAGAACATTCTTGACGCTATTTACTTCTAAAAGTATATTGTAAAGTAGTTAATTATCATAACCTAAAAAAATAGATTTGATAATTTTCATTTTTTCAACCTTCTGGTATTACTTTATTACACAATGCTTACCTAGCTTATTTTCATTCTTTACGGGGATAAAACTGAGCCGAACAATATTGAAAAAGGGGTTACACCTTCTCTGTTTGTTTGGAGCAAAGAAGAACAGAGAAGAAAAAGA